>CM071932.1:47289351-47914351 GCA_016081115.2 Rehmannia glutinosa
CTCTGTTATGCTTCGTTCAATTTACATGTACTACAATAAACTCCGAAAAGGACAAACCAATTTGAGGCAAGAAGAAGGCTATTAAGGCAGTGAGGGCTCATTGTTGGGTCAAATACAATCAAAGGCCCCGAGGTTGAATCTACGATCAGTGCGAGCTTAGAGGGCACACAACGGGTGACCACCTCGTGCACAATTACTCGAGTGTGAGGCGATGCATATGAAGAAGTGTTTCCTTTTATCTCGCGAGAGTTGCCGTGCTCGAAGAAGAAACTATAACGAAGAGAATAGAAGCTCTACATCTATCAAGAAGACCCACTATTCGGCCAGTTTCAATTGTGCGGCTAATTTCAACTTGATCACGAGTGGCGGGCAAACACCGTCCAGACAACCGAGATCGTGAAATCTTCAAGAAAATCGTGAAGAGATTGAGAAGATTGAACAAACACTGGCTTCTCTCGACATGCTGGACAACGAGAGATGCCACTCTCACTGTGAGACTTGAGAGAGGTGGTGGTCGGAATAAGGGAATGGTCTCACCCGAGTGCCATGCGTCTCGAGCGGGTTCGCTACTTGAGCACTATACAACCGGGAAAGGCGTCTGAGTCCGAAAATGCTTGACATGAAGGCGAGGATGCGGAATTTATATGGAGAGATTACATGCCTCCCCATACAACCGAGATGGAATTGCCGCGTGAATTTCGCCGAAAAGAACTTCGCAGCGTGGAGGAGAATATGAATGCGAAATTGACACTTATGGCTGAAAATGAAAGCTAGTGGGCAGGTCAAAGCCACCCGCTCGGGAATTTCGAACAACATACTCCGCACTCGAAGCAAAATTCGACTATCACAGACCGGACTTCATGTTTGTTGGGATGTTTCGGGGAGTTCCCACTCCTTTGATGATGCCAAAAAGGAAAGAGGAATACCAAAAGATGTTAAAGGAGACGGTTGTTGAGAAGGAAAAGGAGACAATCTGTTGTAGAGAAGAAAGATGCTGTATTGAGAAGAGGAAAGAAAAAGGAAAAGCCGTTGAGGGGAAAGGTCAAAGGATGTGACCTTAATGCTTGTTGAAACCCTCAACAAGGTCATCACAGCTAAGATAATCAAGAACTTCGTGACTCTCGCCGCACTATCACTCTGCTTTGTGCAATGTCTCATAAGAAAGATTGTAGAAGCGAGAGATGGAGGATTTGACAAGAGAACGGATGCCGTGTTGAAGAAATGTTGAAACAATTTGGAGGCATTCCTACAGAAAGATACATATGCCATTTTAAATGACGACAAGAGCCAAGATCATTGGAAGAATTCAAAATGCTCGAGTCAGAAGGGTATTTCAAAACATGTCCATAACCCAAGCCTGGGACTTATCTTTTGGGAGAAAGGTCCTGAAGTCGAGAGAAAGGTTAGTTCGATGAGAAACGTCTACTAAGATCGCTCTGTTTGGTAAGAAGAAGACTCCTCGGTCAATATACGCCCGGAAGAGAAGGAAGAAGTGGTGGAGGTGGAGGTTTTAAACCCAGACCTCTACCAAAAATATTTAATATGTAGATCCAGGCAAGAAAGGAAGGATCTCTTGGCCGGATATGATGCTATAGCCAACTGGAAGTGGAGAGGAAAAATGCTGAGTATGTCGAAAAGAATCGAAGAAGAAAATAAGAGGCAAACTCACCGTGTGGCAAGAAACACAAGAAAGAAAAAGAAAAGATGAAGCTGCAAGAAAGCTTGCGAAGAAAGAAAACAAATTGAAGATGAAAAGAAGAGGGAGAGAGGTACGAAGGCAGAGTCAAGAAGAAAGAAGGAGGCAACGAAGACGATGAAGTGTTGTCAGAACCCCTTCATGTATTTTACTTTTGTAAATACATATGTATGTAAGTCTTCTGTACATTTAATGAAAAATCAGTTTTTGCGTAGATATAAGTATGCTACGATTGCCATGATACACTTTGTAAATAGTCGTGTAAAGGACAAGAATGTTATGATCAATAAAAAGATTGATTCTACACATACATTCCTTATTACCGATTATTCGTATGTATGTTTGTTGTTTGCATATTGTTTGTATGTATTTAAGTTTGGCATCATCAAAAAGGGAAATGGTTAGGAAATTTATTGTTTAGATTTTGATGAATGCCCATGTAAAACTTAGACTAGAAAGTTGGCACCCCATTTTCCTTGTAATTTGTATTGTAATAGATAGGGCATGAATGAGGCTGAGTCAAGTCAAATATGCCTGGGAATACAAGAAGTCAACTAAAGACTAGAATGAAGACTCACGTGAAGCGGTGGTGTGGCAAGGAAGAGATGTCAAGAACTCAATCAAGGAGTATGCGGGCTGTGATACAATCTGGCTGTGAGAAGAGTCGATTAAGTCAACCCAAGAAGCCAATCTGTTGAAATGACGGATGAGTCTTTCAATCATTGGAAGCGACTCAAGTCACTGTGGAAAAAAGACAATTGCAAAGAGGAGTTAACTGAAAAGAATCCGCACAAAAGTCAAGAACATTACTTAAATAAGTAATACTTCCATGATGCCATGTCTTAAAGTGCTCGATCCTATAAGCGTGCAAAAGGAATAAACGAATGGGAAGCGCACCTCGTGTCGAACACGAAAAGCCGGACATTCATTTAATACGAGAAAGGCCTACATCTCAAGATTGAAGACCAAGAAAATACAAGCCAACGAACACAAGTGACTTTTGAAAATCGGCTATCTCTTCAATCGGCGATTTTTGAAAAGTTCACTATAAAAGGCCGAGAATCACTTTAAGAAAGGTTACCTTGCATATATGAGATAACAAGCATTATTCATACAGTAACTTTAAAATATTCTCAAGTTATTCAAGCAAAATCTTCAAGCCTAAATCTCGAAGGAAATCGATCCAACACTAAGTTGTGAAGGAAAACAACTTCAAACTGTTGAAGAGGAACTTTTGAAGAGCAAAAGGGTCTACTTTCCAAGGAGGATTGTAGAAAGGTTGAAGTTGAACCAATCTCAAGTTATTGGAGGGCTTCGTGATCAAATCCAAGAAGCTTGAGAAAGTGAGTTGAAGTAGCAAAGCGGTACTGCAATGAAGTAATCTAGCCTGATCGACGAAGCCAAGCCAGGTGTGTGACCAAGCGTCTCCGATCGAGTCCCGTAAGGAGCAAGTCACCGTGTGATCAAAACATGTATCGGTGATAACCACTTTGTACTATGATCATTACTAGTGGATTCTTCCAGGAGTTGGAGAAGAGATGAATAGAAGAATTACCCCATCTTGAACCTCTATAAAATTATTGTGTCATTTACATTTCAGCATTTTATTTCTGCATATCACTTTATATCTGCGATAATTTTTCTATCCAATCGATATGTAAATAAGTGCTAAAATCAAGTGTTTAAAACAAATTAAATCAAATAAAATGGTGTTAAGTCTTCCAATAAAATCTCATCACAAACTAAAGTTAAGATTTAGACTAAACAATTGAGTTATTCTATCAACAATCAATCGAGTCTGTTGAGTGGCTAACTCTGTTTCAGTTAACTAACTTAGCTGTCCCCAGGACTTAGTGTGTATTTAACTCTATAATATTTTCAAAGGACTAAAATCGAAAAATTGGTAAGGTTTATTCAACCCCTTCTAAACCTTACTCACACCCCTTGGACCTACAAGTGGTATCGGACGCGGTTGGTTCATTGAGCCTTCCGCCCAGTTCTTGAACTAGATCTCCAATCTTTCAAAGAAGTTTTTAACACTTTTCTTTCAAAAGTTATTTTTATACAACAAAGTTATTATCATGGAAGCAAATTTGACACGCATTCCTATGTTCACTATTGAGGAATTTGATGATTGGAAAATTCGTATGCGAGCTCATCTATCTGCTTTACATGATGAAATGTGGCTAGTGACAGAGGATGTGCCACTCGCAAATATTGAAAGTGAACACAATCTCCAAGGAGAGAGCAATTGCGGCCGAAGGAGAAGAAGTTGTGGGTTGAAGCAAAGACCAGCTTTTAGTTGAAAAACCAAGAATCGAATGGACCAATGATGACAGAAAGAGATACAACTTGGACAATGTGGCCAAGGATATTCTCTACAAGACTGGACAAAGCAATGTTCAATAAAGTCGAGTTATGCAAAACAATGAAAAGAAATCAGGATAAATTAACTTTAATTTGTGAAGGATCGAGCAAATTAAAGAAAACAAATTATCTTTTGTTGTTCAAAAGTTTGAAAACTTTAAAATGCTTGCGGTGAGACAATGGATCACCGGATGCTAGATTCACTAAATTACAAATGAGCTCTCAAAGATTTGGAAAGAATACACACAAAAGGAGATGTGTATGAAGATTCTAAGAACTTCCCAAATAAATGGGAAATGAAGACCATGGCTCTAAGGCACTCGATGGACCTATCAAAAATATCCAATCATGAACTATTCTCAGACCTCAAAGCTTATGAATTTGAGCTAAGAAGAAAGGATCAAAAGGTTGAATATCGGAGATAACCCAAGAACGGAAAGAGCTTATCAAAGAGCTAAGAACCCGTGTTGGAACGTAGACAACCAGGACACTTTGCCATTGTCCATATCTGTAGTCAATAAATACATGAATGAAGAAGAAAGAAGAATCTTGAAGAGAAAGAAGACAGGAAAAGAAAAAGGTCATGTTGGCTGCAGAGACTGCTGAGACAACTAAGTCCAAAGAAGCAGTGGACTCAGAGAGTAGCGAAGCTAACTACTCAAGTGCATCTGAAGAAGAAGCAATGATCTGTCTAATGCCTAAAGAACAAGATCAACCTGACCAAGAAGATGAGGTACACTCTAACTCATCTCACTCAGATTCTAGTGATAGTGATTGTGACACACACTTCATCACCCACTGATCTTTATGATTCATTAGGGAAAATGATGAAAGACTTTGAGCAAATTAAATCCTCACACAAAACAGCCAGCTCAAAAGCCAAAACTCACAGCTGACTAAGGAGTTGAGTATTTTAAGTCACATAGCTGATAAGAACAAAGAGCTGAAGGCTGAAAATGCAAAACTAATAAAAGAGAGATAGCTGCTATAAAGAAAGAGGAAAATGATCTCAAAAATGTGATTGCATTATTTACAAAGACATCTAATCATTGGATGACCTTATTATGAGCCAAAAAGAGTGTGGAGATAAGACATGCATATGATTCAATTCCTTTGTGCATAGTCAAACTCCCAGAGTAATTTTGGAAAAAGGATCTTCAAGTAATGAAACATCTCAAAAATCCAAGACACCAAATGTTGCACCCACATTCACTCAAAAGCACAATCACAAACAAACGGCCTTAGATATAAAGGAAAAGGAAAACAACCATTGAGTATCTTGAGAGGACGGCCGAGAAGAAATCAGCAGAGTTCCTCAAAGAAACTCAAATAGGAAGTACTGTGAAGAATAAATAGAACTACCGTAAACCCCGGAAGTTTTATCAAAGAAACACATATGATGGGAATGGTAGAAACTACCCGAGTCAAGTGATTGAAATAATGTGAAATATCGGCAAAGAAAGACCTGGAATATAAGCTCAAATGGCAAAGGCCTAGAACTCATAAAAGGCCATTCCAAAGGCAAAAGAGCTATCATCAAACACATATGCACCGAGGCACTACACTCGGAGATATCACAACTACCCAAATAAGGAAATCGCTAAAACACACACACAAGTATACGGACAAAAGAGAATTGTATGAACCTTATGCCCCTGCCAATTTGCCAAAGTGAGTTATGATTATGGCACGAGATAGATGGCAACCTCTTAGAGTCAAGTCATTTGGTTATAGGTTGGTTGGATCATCTTACAACACTAACCCCTCAGGACCCGGACAAGCATGGGTACCTAAAAACTAATTTCATTGATTGCGAGTTCAAGGAACAACCGAGTGCCAAGGAACCTGGTACATGGATAGTGGTCGTGTCCATATACATGACAAGAAACAAGAAAAATCTATCAAAATTCAAGGAGATTAGAGGCGCAAAAGTCATATTTGGAGAAATGAAGCTCGGGGAAATAAGATGCATGGATCCATCAAGAAAAATGGATTAGAAATCACGGATGTTGCATATGTTGAAGGTCTCAACTTCAACTTTGTAAGAATCACCAACTCGTGACAAGGGCTACAATGTTGGATTCAATATGGGAGTGTGCCAAATTAAAGACACTCAGAATCAAATGAAGTAGTGTTGCAAGGATCCGACAAAAGAGCATGTATGTGGTAGACTAGTCGACTACCACACCAAGCACTTAATCTAGCAAAGAATACATCCAATCAAGTTGGTACATGTGGCACAAGAAGGTCGAGTCATCTGAATTTCAAGACAATTAACAAGCTTGCAAGAGTCATCTTGTGGAAGGATTGCGGACTCGAAGATACAAGAAATAAAATGTTGTGATGCATGCCGATGGGAAAGCGAGATCAAATCATCATTCAAAGAGAAGTCTAGTCCATCTTCAACAAGGATATTGCATCTTTGCATATGGATTTATTTGGTCCGATTGAGCGGCTAGCATAAGTGGAAAGAAATACACTTTAGTAGTGGTGGATGATTATTCAAGATATACATGGACAATCTTCATGTGCAAAAAGAAGGAAACTTTGCAGAAGTTACCTCAACTGATGAGAAGAGTTCAAAATGAGAAGAGTCAAACCATTATAAAAATAAGGTCTGATAGAGGAACTGAGTTTGTGAATGGAATAATCACTCAGTATTGTGTTGAAAATGGTATTGCTCATGAATTATCTGCAGCAAGGACTCCACAGCAGAATCGAGTAGCTGAAAGAAGAAACAGAACTCTCAAGGAAGCTGCAAGGACCATGTTAGCTGAAGCTGGGCTGCCTAAAAGATTTTGGGCTGAGGCCATCAACACTGCCTACTATACTCAAAATCGATGCATGATTAATAGACAACTAACAAAGACTCCCTATGAAATCTGGACAGGGAGAAAGCCAAATGTTGCATATTTTAGAATATTTGGATGTAAATGCTTCATCCACAACAATGGCAAGGATAATCTAAAGGCTTGATGCTAAAGCCGATGAAGGTACCTTTTGGGATACTCGGTGAAAGTAAAGCCTATAGAGTGCTGAACAAGAGGACTATGGTCACAAGAAGATTCTATCCATGTGGTTTTTGATGAACCTATTGTAAATGGAGAAGACATTGAGAGTTAGCTGATAAGCTGAATCAACCAACTATGCAGAAGAGTCCCTATATTGAAGTCAAGTTTGAGCAATCAATCAAGATGAAGATGAGATCTGAGTCTCAAAGACAATGGAGAATCTGCGACTAAATGATGATGAAAGAGCTGCTCAAGACAACACATCCGCAAGACGACTAAACCAGCTAATTTACTTCAACGATGTGAGATGGCCGAGAGACCATCCACTAGAGTTAGTCATTGGAAATGTGAGATATGGTGTAAGAACCGGATCGAGCTCAACAAGAAGCAATGTTCACTTGTTTTATTGGATGACACACATTGGATTCAAGCCATGCAAGAAGAGCTGAATCAGTTTGAAAGAAACAAGGTATGGGAATTGGTGCAAAGACCAACCCACCAAAATGTTATTGGCACAAAATGGGTTTTCGAAACAAGATGAATGAAGAAGGTTACGTGGTAAGAAACAAAGCAAGATTGGTAGCCAAAGGGTATTGCCAAGAAGAAGGAATAGATTTTGATGAAACATTCGCTCCTATTGCAAGATTAGAAGTAATAAGGATGTTTATTGCCTATCTTTGCACACAAGAACTTTATTGTATATCAAATGGATGTGAAAAGTGCATTTTAAATGGATTGTTGGAAGAAGAAGTCTATGTTGAGCAACCTCCAGGTTTTGAGCGAAGACCATTGGAGATAAGGTGTACAAGCTCAAGAAAGCTCTATATGGATTGAAACAAGCACCTAGAGCATGGTATGATACATTATCTCAATTTCTCGACAGATAATGGATTCACCAAAGGCATAGTGGACAAACACTCTTGAGAATTCAAGATGGGGAGAGTATATTTCTTGTTCAAATATATGTGGATGACATCATTTTTGGATCCACAAACAAAGAGTCATGGTGATAAATTCTCAAACCTCATGCAAGGTAAATTTGAAATGAGCATGATGGGAGAGTCGACATTCTTCTTAGGACTTCAAGTCAAACAATTTGAAGGATGGAACCTTCATAAGTCAAACAAAGTACACTAGAGATTTAATGAAGAAATTTGGTATGGAAGAGAAGTCTTCAGAAAATACCAATGAACACATCGATCAAGATGGACATGGATGCGAGATGGTAAAGTCAGAGATCAAACAAGATACAAAGCACTTATTGGATCAACTGCTCTATTTAATAGCAAGCATGCGGATATCACCTTTGTAGTAGGTGTATGTGCAAGATTTCAATCTGCACCAAAGGAGAGCCATATGATCGCAACTAAGAGAATCCTAAGATATTTGAAGGGATGCCAAGAAGTTGGTTTATGGTATCGAAAGGAAGGTGGATTCAAGCTTATTGGTTACTCGGACTCGACTATCTTTGGGCGTAGAGTTGATAGGAAGAGCACTTCAGAACTTGTCAAATGCTTGGAAACAGATTGGTTTCTGGTTTAGCAAGAAACAAAACTCAATAGCCACATCCACAAATTTGAAGCGAGTACATAGGCATGGGCGATTATTGTGCCCAAGTCTTGTGGATGAGACAACAATGAGAGATTATGAAATTGAAGAAAAAGAGATTCCAATTATGTGTGATAACACAAGTGCTATTGCAATCACTCGGAATCCTCGTGTTGCATTCGAGAACAAAGCACATTGATGTCGAGATATCATTTTATAAGAGATCGTGTTGAAAAGAAAGATATCACATTGGAATATATCTCAACCGATAAACGATTAGTTGACATATTCACCAAACCCTTTTGTGAATCCAGTTTGAAGAACTTAAGCATGAGCTAGGTTAATTGAGTTGAGTTGATACTCGGAAGACTCAATGAGAAGAGATGGAACGTGAAAAGATGAAAGCATATCTCATGAATCAGCCAGTGAATCGGCCCGTATCGAAGTCGAAGTCACCAGATTCGAGTTAACTGACAATTTGTCACTATACGAAAGGAGAGAAGAAGAGTTGAGTCATTTATGTAGTAAGTTTCGAGTCATTTATGAGCTAAGTGACAAAAACGCGATCAATTTTAATAAGCGGGAATGTTTTTGAGGATGACGTCGAGCGTAATTATGACATTATGATAGGTGATCAAAAGTCGCACAATAAGCATATGATTGGATATAAATCTTTGCGCGTTAAATGCGAGCAATTAAATGCAATGAGGCGTGCTAAATCAGTCGTTGATCTCGATCAAAATTCAAAAACCAATAACACGTCCTTTCATAACCCTTATATACTCATTCTTTCAGTCTTTCTCTCTCACACTTAAAAACTGTTCATCTTCAAGCATACAAAAGCCGTTTTCTCTCTCGAAAACCCTACCATTCTCAAAGCAAGTTCATTAAGATTTAATCGGTAATATCCTCTAGAAATGGCACCAAGACGATTTCGTCAAGTTATCGAAGCAAATCCACACAGGATCAATCTGTGGATTTTGAAGGATGATAAAACAGTTCCGATGAAACCTGCTGTGAAGGAGATTGCGGATAAAATCTAGAAATCCGGACTAAAACCCTTCCTCACGATGGAGTATCAAATGACATACGTTGAAGAGGTGGTGCGATTCTATGTTAACGCCGAGGCGGGACAAAGGGATTAAGTCCTCCGTCCACCGCAAGGACATATTAATCATCTAAGGACCTTGCGAGCAATTTGTTTCTGCCATCGGAAGGCATGCCGGGAGATATATGAAGTGATGTGGACTTGGGCTTTGCATGGAAAGAAGTAGCCAAACCCGAGTGTCTTTGCGAAAGTGATCTACACAAATTAGAAGAAGTCTTGAAGGACGATTATCATAAGCTGATGGATGTCGTCTCAAAATGCGTGGATATGAAGTTTGGCAGTTTCAATCAACTGTCAAAGACTAAGCTGATCGTCATGGCTGCGATCATGCAAGGGAAGAAAGTTAACTGGGCTGAGTTCGTATAAAGTAGACTCTGCCAGAACGTTGCGAACAAGTCTTTCAAGAAAGATGGATCCTTTGGAGGATCACTCGGCTATGGCCTAGTTATTGGCCGCTTGATGGAAGTGAAGGGCATTCCCCTTAAGCATGGAAAGTCCTTCCATGTAAACAAGAAGATGTTTAGGGCTAACCTATCAGGAGCCCAGAAGAGAGCCCATGCGAAGAGGGCGGACACGGTGAGGAATCGGTGACCCCGAGGAAAACAAAATGCCTCCCTCCAAAGAAGAAAGTTTGCCCATGCAAATGCAAAGAAGATAGTTGCCCCTGCAGCAAAGACAAAAGACGCACCTGCCCCTGCAGCCGTGTCTCCTACCCACGCAGCCGAGGTGGAGAAGGAACCCCAAATACCTTCTCCGACCATCAAAAGAAGAGGGCGCCAAGCCAAGAAAGCGCTCCTCGAAAAGAAAGATGCACTGCCCCCGCCGCCGCAAAGTCGAGGAAGACGTATCAAACCAAGAACTTCCTCTGGTAAGGACAAAAAGAAGAAGAAGAATCACCAAGCTCTCAAAGCTTAAGAAGGCAGTGAGTCTCAAACTCACCGGAAAATCTCTCCGAGGTATTGAAGAAGTGCGGTCTCCAGGTTGTTGATGAAACAACCAAGTATCTTTGAGCCCGATCAGCAAAAGGCAAATAGAAGACCCAACTATGGATAGAACAAGCGAGGAAGAAGAGCGTGAGAGACAAGAAAATCTCCCGATGAAAGAGTTGTGTCTCCACCGCCCGATCTTCTGAAGGAGCCGAAAGCGGCAGAGTATGTTGCCTTCCATTCACGAAAAGGAAGGGCAACAAGGAGAGGATGAAGATGATGATATATTCATGTACTCTCCATTATACCCGGACATCCAAAATCGTCTACGAGCATGGAGGAAATGGAAGTCGAGTCACTCAAGTGCGGTTTGAACACCCCGAGTATATTGAGAAGAAGAGAGCTTTTCAAGCTTCTTGAGATTGACACTATCTGCAGGCCCTGGATGAGGATAAGCTCGCATAAATATCTGCAAATTCGCAAGGAGCAAGAAAAAGCCGTAGGCGCGGTGAGGAAGCTCGTGAGAAAGACAACATTTGTCCTCTCACTGACCAGGCGATCATACTCATCCTCACATTGATATGCTTTCGGGAAGTGATGAAGACTTGGATCCCATGGGCCGCTGAAAAAAGTTGGACATGCATCAAGCCATCTTGAATCGAGAATAATGCATGAGCAACAAGAGGGAAGGACTAGGAGAGTCTTCTAAATCTCACCGAGATTGATCCGTTGGGAGTGGTACAAACAGATTACCCGATTATTGCTACAACCACTTCCCCAGTTCACTCAGAGGATGGATCTAAGGGACTTGGCGATGACGCTGGGAACTTGGGCACCCAAGTTGAGCCAACCCTTGTTGAAGGTGTCTTACCACCTACCCCCACGGCTGAACACTCAATGGAAACAACCAGGAGTCTGGAGTAGAGTGACCCTACCATCAGTCACTTAGCTGGTGTGCCAGTTGAGGGGGAAACTCACTCCACTACAGCTAGGTCGGAGGATGCTGCAGATGACTCCACAATGAAGAAAGGAGGCGAAGTGGAGAAAGAGAAAGAAACAGAACAACAAGTTGTCATTGACGAAGCTCAGACAGTTAAGTTTGTCTCAGCTGAAGTGCCAACAGCTTTGCAGGCTGAGGACGCTGCTGATGCAGTCGAGGCACGAGATGTATCTGCCCCAGGAGTTAACACTCTGGGCAATGAAAGTGCAATCCAGGGAGTTGAGACTCCTGTGGATGCCACTGCAGGAGACCCTAAGACAACTGCGTCTGTCGAAGGGAATGTACAAGGCCTTGCTGCAGTTGAGACTGCAAGAGGTAATGAAGGCCCAAGGGAGGTTGAGACTTCCATGGGTAAAGAGACAGAAATGCAGAACATCCCTCCCGTTCATATTGAAGAATCTGAGAAGGAGATTAGGGCTCTTCATGATTCCCAAGAAAACCCTGACATATCATTTCTAGGATCTGAAGATGAAGCTGAGTCCACCCCTGCTGCACATCAAAAAGACTCAGCTGAGGATGTTCTTCCAAGTACGAGTAAGCCAGATTTCAAAGCTGCTCGTCAAACGTTCAATTTTGATGATGAGCCATGCCCTCAAGTCTCATCATCTTCCGATGACTCTACTGATATGGCCGAGGAACAATAAACTCAAAAGGACAAACCAAGAGAGGCCGAAGAAGGCTTAAGACAGTGAGCTCACCAGTGGGTCAATACCATCAAAGGCCCCAGCTGAATCACAGTCAATTGCGCAGGCTTCTAGAGCTGCAACAGTGACCACCTCGCGCACAATTACTCAAGTGTGAGACGATGCATATGAAGAAGTGTTTCCTTTATCTCGCGAGCTGCCCGTGCTCGAAGAAGAGACTGCAAGAGAATAGAAGCTCTACACCTTCCAAGAAGACCCATTATTCGACCGATTCAATTGTGCCAGCTAATTTCAACTTCGATGCAGAGTGGCCGGCAGCTGACTCAAGTCAGACAGCTGAGATGCGTGAAATCTTCAAGAAAATCTGTGAAGAGATTGAGAAGATTGAACAGCACCAAGCCTCTCTCGACATGCGCCTGGACAACAGAGATGCCACTCTCACAGCAGACTTGAGAGGAGTGGTGGTCAGAATAAGGGAATGGTCTCAACAGCAGAGTGCCATGCGTCTCGAGCAGGTTCGCTACTTCAAGGCACTATACAACCGAAAGCTGATCTGGAGTGCTGACAATGCTGACATGAAGGCGAGGATGCAGACCTATATGGAGAGATTACATGCCTCCCATACAACTGAGATGGAATTGCTGCGTGAATTTCATCGAAAAGAACTTCTGCGCGTAGAGGAGAATATGAATGCCAAATTCAGCCTTCTTATGGCTGAAATGAAACTGGTGGCAGCCGAGTCCAAAGCCACCCGCTCAGAATTTCGAACAGCATACTCCGCAGCAGACTCCAAGCAAAATTCAGCTATCAGCAGACTGGACTTCATGTTTGTTGGGATGTTTCCAGGGGTTCCTCACTCCTTTGATGATGCCAAAAAGGGGGAAGAGGAATACCAAAAGATGTTAAAGGAGACGGTTGTTGAGAAGGAAAAGGAGACAACTGTTGTAGAGAAGAAAGATGCAGCTGTTGAGAAGAGGAAAGAAAAAGGAAAAGCTGTTGAGGGGGAAAGGTCAAAGGATGTGACCTTAATGCTTGTTGAAACCCCTCAACAAGGTCATGTCACAGCTAGCATAATCAGCAAACTTCCTGTGACTCTGCCGCTCTATCACTCTGCTGTGCCAATGTCTCATAAGAAAGATTGTAGAAGCAGAGATGGAGGATTTCGACAAGAGAACGGATGCCCGTGTTGAAGAAATGTTGAAACAATTTGGAGGCATTCCGGCAGGAAAAGATACATATGCCATTTTAAATGACGGACAAGAGCCAAGATCTGTTGAAGAATTCAAAATGCTCGAGTCCGAAGGGTATTTCAAAACATGTCCATAACCCAAGCCTGGGACTTGTACTGGGAGAAAGGTCTGAAGCTGTGCGAAGAAGGCGTGACAGGACAGTCGGACTACTAGCTCTGATCACTCTGCTGGTAAGAAGAAGACTCTGGTACAATATACGCCCAGAAGAGAAGGAAGAAGTGGTGGAGGTGGAGGTTTTAAACCTAGACCTCTACCCAAAAATATTTAATATGTAGATCCAGGCAAGAAAGGAAGGATCTACTGGGCTGGATATGATGCTATAGCCAATCTGGAAGTGGAGAGGAAAAATGCTGAGTATGTCAAAAGAATCGAAGAAGAAAATAAGAGGCAAACTCAATTTGTGGCAAGAAAGACAAGAAAGAAAAAGAAAAGATGAAGCTGCGAAGAAAGCTTACGAAAAAAAAAAAGCGATGAAGATGAAAAGAAGAGGAGAGAGCTGAGACGAAGACAGAGTGAAGAAGAAAGAAGGAGGCAACGGAAACGATGAAGTTGTTGCTGCTAACCCCTTCATGTATTTTACTTTTGTAAATACATATGTATGTAAGTCTTCCGTACATTTAATGAAAAATCAGTATTTTGCGTAGATATAAGTATGCTCGATTGCCATGATACACTTTGTAAATAGTCATTGTAAAGGACAAGAATGTTATGATCAATAAAAAGATTGATTCTACACATACATTCCTTATTCTTGCATTGTCTGTATGTATGTTTGTTGTTTGCATATTGTTTGTATGTATTTAAGTTTTGGCATCATCAAAAAGGGGGAAATGGTTGGAAAATTTATTGTTTAGATTTTGATGAATGCCATGTAAAACTTAGACTAGAAAGTTGGCACCCTATTTTCCTTGTAATTTGTATTGTAATAGATAGAAATTATGATGAGTCAAGTCAAATCAGTATGCACAGGAATACAAGAAGTCAATCAAGACTAGAATGAAGACTCATTGTGAAGCGGTGAGTGTGGCAAGGAAGAGATGTCAAGAACTCAATCAAGGAGTATCGGGCCGTGATACAACTATTTGAGAAGAGTCGATTAAGTCAACCCAAGAAGCCAAGTCAAGTTGAAATGACGGATGAGTCTTTCAATCATTGGAAGCGACTCAAGTCACCTAGGAAAAGCAGCACAAAGAGGAGTTAAGCGAAAAGAATCCGTTGCACAAAAGTCAAGAACATTACTTAAATAAGTAATACTTCCATGATGCCATGTCTTAAAGTGCTCAGTCCTATAAGCGTGCAAAAGGAATAAACCAATGGGAAGCACTGCACCTCGTGTCAGAACTTGAAAAGCTGGACATTCATTTAATACGAGGAAAGGTCTACATCTCAAGATTGAAGACCAAGAAAAGACAAGCCAACGAACACAAGTGACTTTTGAAAATTAGCCTATCTCTTCAACGGGCAGATTTTTGAAAAGTTCACTATAAAAGGCTGAGGAATCACTTTGAGAAAAGGTTACCTTGCATACCTGAGATAACAAGCATTATTCATACTGTAACCTGCAAAATATTCTCAAGTATTCAAGCAAAATCCTCAAGCCTAAATCTCGAAGGAAATCGATCCAACACTAAGCTGTGAAGGAAAGACAACTTCTAACTGTTGAAGAGGAAACTTTTGAAGAAGCAAAAGGGGTATACTTTCCAAGGAGGATTGTAGAAAGGTTCAAAGTTGAACCAATCTCAAGTTATTGGAGGGCTTCGTGATCAAATCCAAGAAGCTTGAGAAAGTGAGTCAAGTAGCAAAGCGACATACCCTATGTGAAATAGCCGAGTCGGACGAGAAGCAATTTGTGTGACCAAGGCATCTGCAGATCGAGTCCCAAAGGAGCAAGTCAATGAGTGATCAAGACTTGTATCCGACTAATAACCACTTTGTACTCTAATCATTATTTAGTGGATTCCTCCAGGAGTTGGAAAAGAGAGGAGTAGAAGAATTACCCCATCTTCGAACCTCTATAAAAATTATTGTGTCATTTACATTTTAGCATTTTATTTCTGCATATCACTTTATATCTGCTGATAATTTGCTATCCAACTGATAACTAACTAAGTGCTAAAATCAAGTGTTTAAAACAAATTAAATCAAATAAAAGGGTGTTAAGTCTTCCGCTGAAAATCTCATCACAGCCAAGTTAAGATTTAGACTAAGCAAATGAGTTATTCTATCAACGACTCAATCGAGTGCGGAGTGGCTAACTCTATTTGGTTAACTAACTTAGCTGTCCCCCAAGGACTTAGATGTGTATTTAACTCTGTAATATTTTAAAAGGACTAAAATCGAAAAATTGGTAAGGTATATTCAACCCCCCTTCTAAATCTTACTCACACCCCTTGGGACCTACGATCTTTAAGATGAAATTGCCTCGCGCACGGTGTTAACGGAAACTAGTAATTGCCTCCCAAGATACAACGACTTACGTCTTGTGATTGCAACACAAATCACAAGACACTTCGAACTTTATAGTATTTTTGAACTCGCAAAGTGCGCCCGTAAAGCACCCAATGCGACTATGTGCGATGTCGCGGGCCCGGCTCTCGCTCGGCTCCGCTCGGCTTAGACGGTGCTCCACACCGTCTCGGTGCTTTTTGAGCTAGCCAAAGGCTAGTCAAAATTGACTTGTCCACTAGGGTGTACCATAAGGAGCTCCACTTGATTACTCCTTATTAGTGGTGAAGCTCTTTATAAACTAGTAAAAAATTTAATATGTTTCCTATGTGGGATATGGCTTTCCATATTCCCACCCTTTTATATTCCATATATAAAAGCATTTTAAGTGGCCAACTTCATGTATTTATTTCTCATTCACCCGACATTGGTTTTGAGAAATTCAAAATGCTAAACTCATCTACCGCGGCGTAGGTTACGTTTATCTCATTTATTGCATACATCAAATAAATGAACCCACTTAAATAATTGGTCAAAAACCCAATTTCTTAAAACCAATTCCAACAATTCATAGGCCACACACGATCCCATAAATAAGCGTTAAAAGTATTAAATCATCCACTAGGCGAACAAATTCACTTTTAATCTTCTTCGTAATTACAGAAGACTATCATATATAACATCATTTATCGTATCTCCATCTCCTGCCATCAAAGTCTTGAAGACAGTTTTCTTCATTTCTGGAATGGTACAACAACTTCACTTGACCAATGTATAGAATATGTGTTACCCTGTTCTTATTTCTCTGGATGCGAACTGCACATAGTTTGGTGATATGGGAAATTGTCTCGAATTCCCAAACCCGAAGAGCATGGTGGAAGTCGTATATCAATATACTCAAATTCATGTTTGGTCTCTCTCTCCCTCTCCTAATATGCATGAACTCTACCCTCCATGCAATTGCATTTCTCTCTTACGTGACATTCATATGCCATACCATCCCATAAATATGCGTTAAAAGTATCAAACCATCTACTAGGTGAACAAATTCACTTTCAATCTTCTTTGTATTATGGTCTTTTATTAATAGAATATCATACAAGAAAACAAGTAGGACCAACTTCAAAGTCATCTACCCATATCCCTTCTATTTTTATGACCACTTCTCCAAAGCCGATTCCTCATGCTTCAGACACAGTGGCTCAATTCATTTGAAACATTTCGTGCAAGATATGAAGTAGATGTAATTGTAGATCATTTGGACCAAAAACAAGTCACGTAATCAATGAGAACTTGCTAATTCCAAACTCAGCTTCCCGATTGTTGATATGGAAGATAATCATCTCGGTTGACATAGATTTATCCTGCCTGAAAAGTAAGTAAAGATAAAGTTGATATTGGAATTTATATTCTGAACATCCCAAAAATGCAAAAATGATTGCTTAAATCTTTCCTTATTTTGATTACAACCAGCCTTAATTAATGAAGTCAAGCTAGTCTTTAATGATTCAATGGATGCTTAACTTGGCTTGAAACTAATCTCTCTTATTGAGAACAAGCGTCATTTTATCAACTTGAACAAACATATGTAAGCATGTCAGTAAATGAGTGCAAAATAGTGCCAGAGTAGTGGGAATAATGACAAGAATAGTGGGCAAATGTTTGGACAAACAAATGAAGCGAGATGATAGATGAGCACACATGTGGCAAACATTTAAACAATGAAGAATGTTCGAAAATCCGTATTAAATACAACCTACTTCCTTGAATTGGAACAAAAACAACATTATTTACCAAAACAAAAAATACCACATCAACAAATCCTTAACGTGGGCATAATTTATATAAACAAACATGTGGGAATAATTTTAATCACCTCAAATAAAATTATTTGGGGAAAACACCTAATGTTTTGTACAACAATAGTAATACTCATTGTACACGCATGATGGAGGAAGAATGTTTTCACATACCTTTGTAATCAAAGTATTTGGAGCAATCTTTACTTTAGGAAGACCAAAAAACCCTGGCTTCATAATGAGAAACAATAATGAAGGAATATGATGATGGCAACGAGCAATAATGACACTGATATTCGGCGGTCTCGTCGATGGGTTGGGAAGGACAGTGGGTGGTCTTATCAGTTTATCGTTGGGAAGTTGCATGAGAGATTTGAAAATATTTGAAAACAAACTCCCCCCTTGCCCATTTTACTCCAAATTTCATTTTTAATGTGCTCAATCAACTATACCGCAATTTCATTTTATTTCAGTAGCCTACCGGGTGACACGCGAAAGTGCCCATTTCAATAGCGTGTTGGCTGACACATGACGTGCACATTTCATTTCAATAGCCTCTCACTTTGACAAACAAAGTGCCCATTGCAACAACAATAGTGAGTTCGACAAGAATACCGTAACAATACGACATCCTTACAAAATCAGAAGTTTACCCACCTTTAATGTGTAATAAAAACTAGTGATGTTTATTGATTGAATGAGACCGCAATCAATTGTGCCACTCCTAACACAGTTCAATTTTTCAACATTAAAGACATAGGACAAACACATAATCATTTAGAAAACTCAGTCTCTAACGCTAAGTCCAATAAGTTTCTTAAAGTCAAACATCCTATAATCGAGTATTCAATACCCTTTAAAGAGTTTTAAAAATGATAGTTGATACTATTAAGTTAAAGTTAAAAGTTAAAGATCTAAGTCAAAGGTCAACGTTAAAGTATGACCAACATAAATCATTTCACTCTTAATTAATCTCTTTTTAATTAATTAGTCGACTAATAACTTTCATTAATCATTCAATTTATTTAAATTAAATCTACGTCACATCACCTTTTAAAAAGTCTCATTAAAATCATAATCTCTTATTTAAACAAAAGCCATTTTATGTCATGTCACCAACTTTTTACCATCATCACAACTTAACCTTCTAACCTTACACAACTATTCCAACATTAACTTTCCAAAAGTTTTCTCTAGGTTTTTGTTAAAAGTATGTGTACTTTATGTCACCTTTTTGTCAAATCCATCACATTTTCTTACACCACCTTTCTTGTACTCTATCTCTAACCTACTCACTTCTTCATCATGGCAGCCCATAGGAGCCACCATCACTGCCGTCGGCGCCACCATGATCGTGAAAATCTTTTCACTAGACCACAAGTATACAATATAGTTTATAGATAGTAATGAGCAATATCGTATTCCTCAGGGATTGATATGAAATACATAAAGTATAGTAAATTTAGTACTCCAATTTTATTGAAGCTATCAAAAACACAAGTAGTATCTAAATTAATCTAAATTGTTAACTAAATTTTTTAAGTAAAATTAATCACCAAACTTAACAAGAAATCAAATATTTACGAAAAGTAATCCTAGGACCATGATCTTAACACGCTTCATCAATATTAATTCCAATTAATGTTTCTTCAAAACTAGTTTCCGTGTATCTCTGAGTTAGTTCTTAAGATAGTTTATTCCCTCTCCTGAAGCAAACAATTCGTAGATGAATAAGAATTACTAGTGTCCATACTCAATAATTAATATCAACTCCCAAAAGCATATGAATTGAAGTAAATCCCCACAAACGTTATAAGTCTCCCGCCTCTATACCCATTTATGTTATGAATTCGTTTATCAACTGTTAGATCTCATCTTCTGAATTATGAACTAAAAAATAAGACATGCAAATTATTGGCCAAATAATCTACAAGAAATAAGCACACGAATTCACAAATAGAACACAATAAACCAATTAAGAAGAAACAATCAAATTAGAATTAACATGAATCTATAGTTTCGATCATGTCCTAGAATCAAGAGATTTAGCTTAACATACTTGCTTGCAAATTCATAGACAAATCTAATAACAAATAGTCAAACATGGAATTAAGTACGAAAAAGCCCTAGACTATGATGATAGAATGTAGATGGATTCGTCTTCACAATCTCGAACATTCGTGCCCGTAGTTGGTAGAAGTCTTGTGTTGTTCTTTGTTATCTTGTGTCTTTTGTCTCTTTGATGTGTATTTTTATCTCCCAGATGTGTTATATCAGACGTTATGGTTTAGCCATCCTTTTATAGTTGCCTTGTGAGATCCCTTGTAGAGTCCCAACAAAATTAGGAAACAAAAACTTTCCCGAGTACAAAATGCATGACCGTGTGCTTTCACACGGTCTGGCTGTGTAAAGTGATTTAGTCTCTATATTTTGTTCGGTACAAATCCAACGGGCATGTGAATTCTCACGGGTAGGTCGTGTGATTTGTCTCTGAAAATCAACCTCAATATACATCGCACGTCTGTGGAAAATGACACGGACACAACCCACACGAGTCAAAATACACGGTCAGGTCGTGTGGTACGTACTTCATCATTTTCTTTGAGCATTTGATCGTCACTTGTGTTTTGACATTGTTGTCAGGGTCGTTCCACTTATATCTTTTCATAATAAGCTCCGTTTCCTGCAAAAGTATACAAGAATATGCAGTATCTGTTGGGAAAATTATCGTATATATTTTGATGATGCTATGTAAAACTTATATTAGGAAGTCGGTGCCCCATTTTCTTTTGTAAATTCAACTATGTAATAGAAAAGATCTATGAGCTGAGTCAAAGCAGCTAAGTTGAAGATTGCAGAAGTTGACTGAAGGACCAAGTGAAGATTCAGCTGTGTTGCAGCTGAGTGTCAAAGAGAAGACTTAGTCAAGTACCAAAAAGTTGTCTTTGTCAGTAGACTTATGAAGGGGTTCAGTAGCAAAAGGACTTAAAGAAAGCTAAAGCAGTTCGTTGATAAGTAAAGCCAAAGAATTACTCAAAGAGGAAAGAAGACAGACTGCAACCTTAAAGTTGTTTCGCTGAAAGAGTGGAAAAGACTGGGAACCAATGAGATGTTCGCAGAATACCTGTTGTGTTTCAGGCATACCTGCAGAGCATTAAACCAAAGTCGGGTCAACATCCATTGATGCATAACAAGACAAGCCAAGGACTACGAAGTGAAGTTTGAAAGTGTATCTATCTCTTCAACGGATACATTTTTGAACAACCACTATAAAAAGCTGAGGAGTTTATGTGAGAGAATACCTGTAACACGAATGACACAAGAGATTATCTGAGCAACGAAAACAAGCAAAATACTCTCAAGCAATATACTCTATCCTCAAGCCTAATATTCAAAGTCTATCTAACCAACACACTCAGTGAAGGAAAAAAAATGCTTTAAACTGTTGAAGAGGAACTTGTTTAAAGACAAAGGAGTCTGCACATCCAAGGATTGAAGGAAGTGCAGTGAGGTACAAGTCAGAACCAACTTTGGATTCATTGGAGGGCTTCGTGATCAAATCCGAGAATTAGAAGGAGCTGAAGTAGCGAGACAGCTGTCTTGTGAAGAGTTGAGTCCCATGAGTGAAGCCAGCTGTGTGATCAAAGCTTGCTTGGACTGTTTATCATTTTTGTAACTCGACTGTTGCATTAGTGGATCACCTTCAGGAGTTGGAGAAGAGTGGAGTACAGGAATTACCCCATCCTCGAACCACTATAAAATTGCTCTCTATCTATTTACTTTCAGCATTTATTTCTTGCATATTTCTATTCTGCTGATTGATATATTTTGCTCAAACTCAACTGATAATAATTTAACCAAACCAAGTGTTGGAAAACATATTTTATTTTAAGGGTGTTAGACTTCCGTTGATAAAACCAAGTTAGTTGTATATATAAAAGAGCTCACTTCATTCAGCTGAGTTACTCTATTAACAACTCAGTCGAGTCTGTTGAGTGGTTAACTCTTTTGTTAAGGTTGAACTAGGTTGTCCCTCAAGTACTTAGCTTCTTGTGTTAGAACTCTAATTTAAAGGACAAAAATCGAAATTGGTTAAGTCTATTCAACCCCCCCTCTAGACTTAACATAAAGACCCCTTTGGACTTACAATAAAACACACTAAATATCGATGCAAATGTATCAAATATGTACCCAAATAAACCTCTAAATGCACGTATGTTTCACACTTATCAAATCCCACCAAACATAAACCATTGCTCGTCCTCGAGCAAAATAAGAAAAATAATCGCATGCACCGAGATAGATTATACAAAACAAGAACACTATAAATACAAAATCTCAATCAAATCCACACTTTAGCAAACATGTAATTCATTTTTAAAAAGTCAGAGTGGTTGGCTTAAAGAACCTTCTGCACTGGTTACTAAACTAGATCATTCTTTTTCATGGATACAACACTTGTCAGTTTTTTTAAACTTTCTTTAAAAGTTATTATCATGAAAACAAATCTATCTCACATTCCCATGTTCACTGTTGATGAGTTTGATGATTGAAAGATTCGTATGCAGGCACATCTCTCAGTGATGCACGATGAAATGTGGTTCGTCATTGAAGATGGACCCATGCAGATCATGAAAGTGAATACAATCATGAGCTAGAGCTACGCCATTGCTAACGGAGAGGCTGCTGCGGCAAGACCTTCTCTCCTCCGAGGCTGTTATGGTTGAGAAACCAAGAAGCGAATGGACCAATGAGAATTAAAAAAGATACTTGGACAATGTTGCCAAGGACATTTTATACAAAACTCTTGACAAAGACATGTTTAACAAAGTAATCTTGCAGGAATCGCTTTCGTGAGATATGGGAAAATCTCACATTAATTTTCAAAGGCTCAGAGCAAATTAAGGAGAATAAACTAACCGTTGATGTACAAAAGTTTGAAAATTTTAAAATGCTTGCAGGTGAAACTCTGGATCAACCGGATGCCAGATTTACATAAATTACAAATGAGCTTTAAGCTCTAGGTAAGGAATATACATAGAAGGAAATGTGTATGAAGATCCTTAGGTCGCTCCCAGCTGAGTGGGAAATGAAAGTGATGGCCTTGAGACATTCTATGGACTTGACAAGAACCTCCAACCATGAGCTATTCTCAGATTTAAAAGCTTATGAATTTGAGCTCAGAAGGAAAGACAAAGAAGAGATAGATGTACCCAAGATAGCTGCTCTATTGGCTGGAGATTCCAAGAAAGCTGAATCCAAGGACATCATTGACCAAGAGGAGATAACCCTGATGGTGAAAAGATTCAACAAGTTCTTTAATAAGAACTACAAAAGAAACAAGGGTGAAACCTCAAGAAGACACTCAGCTCCTTCCAAGAGCAAGGAAGACAGACCACCCAAGAGAGCTGAAAACCAGAGAGCCGAATATCAGAGAGCTGATTACCCGAAAGCTGAGAACCTGTGCTGGAATTGCAGACAGCCAGGACATTTTGCTGTTGACTTTTCCTATCCACCAGTCAACAAGTATACAAACGAGGAAGAAAGAAAAGTCTTCAGAGAAAGAGAAAATAAAGAATAAAGCCATGGTGGCTGCTGAACCTGACACAACTAAGTGCAAGGAGACAGCTGAATCAAACAACAATGAGGCTGACTATTCCTCATGCATAGAAGAAGAGGCATTGATATGCCTCATGACCAAAGAACAAGAAGATGAGGTAAATTCTAACTCATCTAATTCGCATTCTGATGATAGTGATAGTGACACACACATACTTCACCACCCGTAGATCTTTATGATTCATTAGGCAAAATAATGAAAGACTTTGAGCACATCACACACACTTTTAAATGAGGAAAACAACAATCTCAAAAGCCAAAACTCACAGTTGACTGGAGAGCTGAGTGCTCTCAGTCACATAGCTGATGAGAACAAAGAGCTGAAGGCTAAAATAGCTAAGGTCAAGATAGACTTAGCTGAAAAGGAAAAGAGGGAAAAAAATTGAAAAATGTGACTGCATCACGTAGTAAGTCATCCAAAACATTGGATGAATTAATAATGTTTCAAAAGGAGATTGGAGATAAGGCAGGCTTCGAATTTAATTTCTTTGTCAATGCTCAAACTCCAAGAGTGACTTTGGAGAAAGGATCCTCAAGTAATGGGGGAGTCCAAAAGCCAAAAGCACCATATGTTGCACCCACTTACAATCACAAGCACACACATGCTGGTCTGGATTATAAAGGAAAAAGGTAAAAAACTAGCTGAGTATGCTGAAAGGACAGCTGAAACGAAATTCATAAGAGTCCATCAGCAGACTCCAAACAGGAAATATTCAGTGAAGGCAAAACAGAACTACCAAGAGCCCCAGAGGTTTCAGCAGAGAAAGCCATATAAAGGGAATGGTAGAAACTATCCAAGTCAGGCTGATTGGAATAATCAAGTGAGATATCAACCAAGTATTATGGGGATACAAGCCCAAGTGGCAAAGACCTCAGACTCAAAATAGGTCATTCCCAAGGCAAAAGAACCAATATCAGCACATATATGCACCCTAGCACAATGCTAATTATGCACAAAAATTTCCATATTATCCAAAGAAAGCAAATGCACCAAAGACACTCACAGCATACGAGATAAAAGAGACAACTATATGTTCCTAAAGCTCCTAAGCAATTTGCTAAGATTCATTATGATTATGGAACGATATATAGAAACCTCTTAGAGTCGATCATTTGGCTATAGGTTGGTTGGATCACCTTATAGTGCTAATCCCTCGGGATCCGGCAGATTGGGTACCTAAAACTTGATTTCCTTGATTGCAGGTTCAGGGAACAACTGAGTGCCAAGGAACCTGGTACATGGATAGTGGTTGTTCCAGACACACAACTGGGAATAAGAAGAATCTATCAAACTTCAAGGAATCAAGAGGAGCAAAAGTTATATTTGGAGGAAATGACTCTAGGGGAAATAAGAGGCATTGGATCCATAAAGAAAATTAGATTGGAAATCACAGATGTAGCCTATCTCAAAGGGCTGAATTTCAATCCGATGAGCATCAACCAACTCTGTGATAAAGGCTACAATGTAGGATTCAACATGGGTGTATGACAAATCATGGATGTTGAATCTAATGAAGTTGTCCTATCGGGGAACAAGAAAGAAGACCATGTATGTAGTGGATAGATTGGTCTACTACTACACCAAGTACATGCCTATTAGCAAAAAGCACGGTAGAATCAATTTAGTTTGTGGCACAAAAAGTTGAGTCACCTAAATTTCAAGACAAGGAGTCATCTTGTGGAAGAATTGCCAGACTCAGTGTACAAGAAGGAGAGCATATGTGATGCATTTCAGAAAGAAAAGCAAATCAAGTCTTCATTCAAGGATAAGTCAAGTCATTCTTCAACAAGGATCTTGCATTTATTGCATATGGATCTGTTTGGTCCTATTGAACCAACTAGTATTAGTGGAAAGAAATACGCCTTAGTGGTGGTGAATGATTATTGAAGATACACATGGACCATCTTTATGTGTAAAAAGAAGGAAACTTTGCAGAAGCTTCCACAACTTATGAGGAGAGTTCAAAATGAGAAGAGTCAAACCATTTTCAAGATAAGGTCTGACAGAGGAACTGAGTTTGTCAATGGGATTATAACTCAATATTGACGAGAATGGGATTGGTCATGAGTTATCACCGCAAGAACTCCACAATGAGAATGGAGTAGGTGAAAGAAGGAACAAGGCCCTCAAGGAAGATGTAAGGACCATGTTAGCTGAAGCTGGATTGCCTAAGAGATTTTGGGCTGAAGCCATTAACACTGCTTGTTACACTCAGAATAGGTGTATGATAAATAGGCAGCTGTCCAAAACCCCATATGAAATTTTTACAGGAAGGAAGCCTAATGTTGGACATTTACATATCTTTGGAAGCAAGTGTTTCATTTATAACAATGGCAAGGACAATTTGAAAGCTTTTGATTCTAAAGATGATAAAGGTATATTCTTGGGATACTCAGCTGAGAGCAAAGATTTCAAAGTGCTGAACAAGAGGACTATGGTCACAGAAGAGTCTATCCATGTTGTTTTTGATGAACCTAATGTAAATGGAGAAGCCATTGATGAGTTAGCCGACAAGATGAATCAACCGACAATTCAGAAGAGTCCTTATGTGGAAGAAGATATCGAAGACTCAACTTAATGAAGATGAGATAGTCAATCTCAAAGACAGCTGGAAGGCTTGCAGCTGAATGATGATGATCAAGAAGAAGTTGTTCAAGACAACTTGGCTTCAAGAAGACTTAATCCACCAGACTTACTCCAACCAGATGTGAGATGGCGGAGAGACCATCCACCAGAGTTAATCATTGGAGATGTTAGTGAATGAGTGAGAACCAGATCCAAGACTTAACATGAAGCTATGTTCATTTGTTTCATTTCTCAAATTGAGCTGAAAGATGTGTCACAAGCATTGGATGACACACATTGGATTCTAGCTATGCAGGAAAAGCTGAATCATTTTGAAAGGAATAAAGTTTGGGAATTGGTTCAAAGGCCTACCCACCAAAATGTTATTGGCACTAAGTGGATATTCAGAAACAAGATGAATGAGGAAGGATCTATAGTAAGAAACAAATCAAGGTTGGTAGCCATAGGGTATTGCCAAGAAGAAATAATGGATTTCGATGAAACCTTTGCACCTGTTGCAAGATTGGAAGCAATAAGGATGTTTCTTGCTTATGAAGCACACAAGAACTTCACAGTCTATCAAATGGATGTGAAGAGTGCATTTTTTGAATGGATTTTTGGAACAAGAAGTCTATATAGAACAACCTCCAAGTTTTGAGCAGAACACTATTGGAGATAAAGTGTACAAGCTCAAGAAAGATTTTATGGTTTGAAGCAAGCACCAAGAACATGGTATGATACATTCTCTTAGTTTTTTTATAGACAATGGATTCACCAAAGACAAAGTTGATAGAACACTCTTCAGAATTCAAGATGGAGAGAGTATACTACTTGTTCAAATATATGTGGATGATTTCATTTTTGGATCCACAAACAAAGAGCTATGTGATAAATTCTCAAACCTTATGCAACGGAAGTTTGAGATGAGCATGATGGGAGAGCTGACCTTCTTCCTAGGTCTTCAACTCAAGCAAATGAAAGATGGAACCTTCATAAGTCAAACCAAGTATACCAGAGATTTAATGAAGAAATTTGGTGTGGAAGAGAAGTCATCTGTGAAGATTCCCATGAATACTTATGCGAAGATGGATATGGATGCAGAAGGAAAATCAGTTGATCAAACAAGATATTTGAAGAGAAGCCAAGAAATATCTTATGGTATCCAAAGGAAGGTGGATTGAAGCTGATTGGATACTCAGACTCAGACTATGCTAGATGTAGAATTGACAGAAAGAGTACATCTGGTACCTGACAAATACTTGGAAACATATTGATTTCTTGGTTCAGCAAGAAACAAAATTCAATTGCTACACGTGGGAAATTATTTTGTAGAATTTGATGAATGCCATGTAAAACTTAGATTAGAATGTTGGAACCCCATTTTCCTTGTAATTCTTATTGTAATAGATATGGCTAAATGAGCTGAGTCAAGTCAGCTATGCCTAGGAATACAAGAAGTCAACTGCAGAAGTGAAGTGAAGACTCCTCTGAGGAACAACTGAGTATGGCCAAGATAGAAGATCAAGGACTCGATAAAGACGTATAAAATGTGAGGGACAATAAGAGTCGATTAAGTCAACTCAAGAAGCCAAGTCACAAGTTGAAGTGACAGATGAGTCTTACAATCATTGGAGCGGACTCAAGTCACCTAGGGTATAGCCGGAGACGAGCCAAGATCTACTGTGCTGGGTATGATGATGGAGACGAGCCAAGATCCGTTGAAGAATTTAAAATGCTCGAATCCGAAGGTTACTTCAAGAACATGTCTATAGCCCAAGCCCGAGATTTGTCTTGGGAGAAAGTGCAAGGTCCAAGTCGCGAAGAAGGCGATAGCAACAGACTACCAGCCATTCAAATTGGTAAGAAGAAGACTCCCGTACAATGTACACCCAGAGGAGGAGGAAGAAGTGGTGGAGGAAGAGGTTTTCAACCTAGACCTCTACCCAAAACCATTGAATATGTAGACCCAGGAAAGAAGGGAATGATCTACTGGGCTGGGTATGATGAAGTAGCTAATCAGGAAATGGCTAGAAAGAATGCTCAATACGTGAAAAGAATCGAGGAGGAAAATAAAAGACAAGATCAGCTGTGGCAAGAAAGGCAATAAAGGAAAAGAAAAGACGAAGCTATGAAGAGAGCTTATGAAAAAAAAAGCGGTGAAGATGAAAAGAAAAGAAAGAGAGCTGATGATGACAGAGCTGAAGAGGAAAGAAGGAGGCAGCGAAGGCGATGAAGTATTGTTGCTAACCCCTTCGTGTATTTTACTTTTGTAAATACATATGTGTGTAAGTCATCTGTACATTCAATAAAGCAGTGCTGTATTTTCTCTCTATTGTTGTATCTTAGCATAGATGCTTGAAATTTGCTTGGATATGATTATGCTCTGATACACCTTGTAAACAGCTGTGTAAAGGACAAGAATTCTATGATCAATAAAATGATTGATTCTACGCTTACATTCTTTGTTACTGCATTGTCTGTATGTATCTGTGTTGTTTTCATGTTGCTTAATAATTTTAAGTTTTGGCATCATCAAAAAGGGGAAAATTGTTGGGAAATTATTTTGTAGATTTTGATGAATGCCATGTAAAACTTAGATTAGAATGTTGGCACCCCATTTTCCTTGTAATTCTTATTGTAATAGATAGGTCTGAATGAGCTGAGTCAAGTCAGCTATGCCTGGGAATACAAGAAGTCAACTGAAGAAGTGAAGTGAAGACTCCGCTGAGGAACAACTGAGTGTGGCCAAGATAGAAGATCAAGGACTCGACTAAAGACGTAACTGCTGAGGGACAGCTGTGTGAAGAGTTAGTTAAGTCAACCTAAGAAGCCAAGTCACAAGTTGAAGTGACAGATGAGTCTTTCAATCATTGGAGCAGACTCAAGTCACCTAGGGAAAAGGCAGCTACAAAGAGGAGTTAACTGAAAAGAATCCGTTGCACAGAAGTCAAGAACTTTACCTAAATAAGTAATACTTCCATGATGCCATGTCTTAAAGTGCTCAGTCCCAGAAGCGTGCAAAACGAATAAACCAATGGGAAGTACTACACCTCGTGTCAGAACCTGAAAAGCTGGACATTCATTTAATACGAGGAAAGTTATACATCTCAAGACTGAAGACCAAGAAAAGACAAGCCAACGAACACAAGTGACTTTTGAAAATCAGCCTATCTCTTCAACATGCAGATTTTTGAAAGTTCACTATTAAAGGCTGAGGAATTTCATTGAGAAAAGGTTACCTTGATTACGAACCACGAACGAACAAGCATTATAAAATCAGAACCTGCAAAATATTCTCAAGATATTCAAGCAAAACCCTCAAGCCTAAATTTCGAAGGAAATCGATCCAACACCAAGCTGTGAAGGAAAGACAACTTCAAACTGTTCAAGAGGAAACTTTTGAAGAATCAAAAGGGGTCTACTTTCCAAGGAGGATTGTTGGAAGGTTCAAGGTCGAACCAATCTCAAGTTATTGGAGGGCTTCATGATCAAATCTAAGAAGTTTGAGAAAGTAAGCTAAGTAGCAAAGCGGTTTGCCCTGTGAAGAAGAAGCTCGGACGAGAAGCCATTGTGTGACCAAGGCATCTCCGGCATCGAGTCCAAGGAGCAAGTCGGCTGCGTGATCATGATTTGTCTCTAGACTGATAACCACTTTGTGAATTGATCATTACTTAGTGGATTCCTCCAGGAGTTGGAGAAGAGAGGATTAGAAGAATTACCCCATCTTCGAACCTCTATAAAATTTACTTGTGTCATTTACATTTCAAAGATATTTACATTCCAAAGACACATATTTATATCTGTGATAATTTGCTATCTAACTGATAAATAACTAAGTGCTAAAATCAAGTGTTAAAACAAAGTTAAAACAATTCACAACCAAGTTAAGGTTTAGACTAAACAGCTGAGTTATTCTATCAACAGCTCTATCGAGTCGGTTGAGTGGCTAACTCTGGCACGATTAACTAACTTAGTCATCCCTAAAGGACTTAGGCGTGTACTAACTCGTAATAATTTTAAAAGGACTAAAATCGAAAAGTTGGTAAGGTTTATTCACCCCTCTTCTAAACCTTACTTACACCCCTCGGGACCTACAAGTGGTATCGGAGCGGTTGGTTCATTGAGCCTTCCGCCTCGGTTCTCAACTAGATCTCCAATCTTTCAAAGAAACTTTTAACACTTGCTCTTTCAAAAGTCATTTTTTTTCCAGCAAAGTTATTATCATGGAAGCAAATTTGACACGCATTCCCATGTTCACTATTGAGGAATTTGATGATCGAAAATTCGTATGCGATCTCATCTATCTCGCTTTACATGATGAAATGTGGATAGTAATAGATGATGGGCCACCGCAAATCTTGAAAGTGAACACAAACAGTCGGAGAGCGGTAGCTGAAGGAGAAGAAGGCTGTAGGCCGAGGCAAGACCAGGCCGTGGTTGAGAAACCAAGGACTGAGTGGACAAACGAGGATAGAAAAAGATACAACTTGGACAATGTAGCCAAGGACATACTTTAAAAAAACCTTGGACAAAGCAATGTTCAACAAAGTCAAATCTTGCCAAACTGCAAAACAAATGCTGGATAAATTAACTTTAATTTGTGAAGGATCTCGAGCAAATTAAAGAAAACATATTGTTTGTTCTTTGTCTTAAATTTGAAAATTTTAAAATGCTTGCAGTGAAACCTTGGATCACCGGATGCTAGATTCACTGAAATCACAAATGAACTATCAGCACTTGGGAAAGAATATACACAAAAGGAAATGTGTATGAAGATTCTGAGAAGCCTCCCAGTTGAATGGGAAATGAAGGTCATGGCCCTAAGACATTCAATGAACCTCACAACAACATCCAATCATGAGCTATTCTCAGACCTCAAAGCCTATGAGTTTGAGTTGAGAAGAAAAGATCAAGAGGAGACTGTTAGTACCCAAAACAAATACACACTTATAGTCAATGATGGGAAGAGAGCTGAGGTCAAGGAAGCCATTGACCAGGAGGAGATTGCCCTGATGGTTAAAAGATTCAACAAGTTCTTTAACAAGAACTATAAAAGAAACAAGGGTGAATCTTCCAAAAGACATTCAGCTCCCTCCAAGTCAAGGGAAGATAGACCACCCAATAGAGCTGAGCATCAAAAGGTTGAATATCAGAGAGCTGATAATTCAAGGACTGAAAGAAATGATCAAAGAGCTGAGAACCTGTGTTGGAACTGTAGACAACCAGGACACTTTGCTATTGACTGTCCATATCCAGTAGTCAATAAATACAGAAATGAAGAAGAAAGAAGAGTCTTCAGAGAAAGAAGACAGGAAAAGAAAAAGGCCATGTTGGCTGCTGAGACAGCTAAGTCTAAAGAAGCAGCAGACTTAGAGAGTAGTGAAGCTAACTACTCAAGTGATTCTGAAGAAGAAGCAATGCTCTGTCTAATGCCTAAAGAACAAGATCAACCAGACCAAGAAGATGAGGTACACTCTAACTCATCCCACTCAGATTCTAGTGATAGTGATTGTGACAAACACACTTCATCACCCATTGATCTTTATGATTCATTAGGAAAAATGATGAAAGACTTTGAGCACATTAAATCCTCACACACACTATTTAATGAGGAAAACGACCAGCTCAAAAGCCAAAACTCAAAGCTGACTAAGGAGCTGAGTACTCTGAGTCACATAGCTGATGAGAACAAAGAGCTGAAGGCTGAGAATGCTAAACTAATAGCAGATATAGCTGCTATTGAAAAGAGAGAAAATGATCTTAAAAATATGATTGAATCATTTACAAAGGCATCTAAATCATTGGATGACCTTATTATGAGCCAAAAAGAGTGTGGAGATAAGACATGCATAGGATTCAATTCCTTTGTGCACAGTCAAACTCCCAGAGTGATTTTGGAAAAAGCATCTCAAAAATCCAAAACACCAAATGTTGCACCCACATTCACTCCAAAGCACAATGACAAACAAACTGACCTTGGATATAAAGGAAAAGGAAAATGGCCGGTTGAGTATGCTTAGAGGGGCAAATGAAAAAGAAATCCAAATAGAGTTCCTCAAAAACTCCAAATAGGAAGTACTCTGTGAAGAATAAACAGACCTACCAAAAACCCCAGAAGTTTTATCAAAGAAACACATATGATGGGAATGGTAGAAATTACCCAAGTCAAGCTGATTGGAATAATGTGACATGTCAGCAAAGACCAATGAAATACAAGCCTAAATGGCAAAGACCTAGAACTCAACAAAGGTCATTCCAAAGGCAAAAGAGCTATTATCAGCACACATTTGCACCCAGGCACTAAACTCAAAAACATCACAACTACCCAAAGAAGGCAATTGCTAAAACACACACACAAGCATACAGACAAAAGAGACAGTTGTATGAACCTAAAGCCCCCAAGCAATTTGCCAAAGTAAGTTATGATTATGGCACAGATAGATGGCAACCTCTTAGAGTCAAGTCATTTGGCTATAGGTTGGTTGGATCATCTTATAGCACTAACCCCTCGGGACCCGCACAAGCATGGGTACCTAAAAACTAATTTCCTTGATTGCGGTTCAAGGAATGTGAGTGCCAAGGAACCTGGTACATGGATAGTGGTCATTCCCGGACACATGACAAGAAACAAGAAAAATCTATCAAGATTCAAGGAGATTAGAGGTGCAAAAGTTATATTTGGAGGAAATGAAGCTCGGGGGAAATAAGAGGCAATCGGATCCATCAAGAAAATGGATTAGAAATCACAGATGTTGCATATGTTGAAGGCCTCAACTTCAACCTGTTAAGCATCAGCCAACTCTGTGACAAAGGCTATAATGTTGGATTCAATATGGGAGTATGCCAAATTAAAAATACTGAATCAAATGAAATAGTGCTGCAAGGATCCAGACAGAAGAACATGTATGTGGTTGACTGGTCTACTGCCACACCAAGCACTTGTCTGTTAGCAAAGAGTACAACCGAATCAAGTTGGCTGTGGCACAAGAAGCTGAGTCATCTGAACTTCAAGACAATCAACAAGCTTGCAAGGAGTCATCGTGTGGAAGGATTGCCAGACTTAGTGTACAAGAAGGAAAGTATTTGTGATGCATGCCAGATGGGAAAGCAGATCAAATCATCATTCAAAGAGAAGTCTAGTCCGTCTTCAACAAGGATATTACATCTATTGCAGATGGATTTATTTGGTGGTGGAAAGATATACACCTTAGTGGTGATGGATGATTATTCAAGATACACATGGACAATCTTCATGAACAAAAAGAAAGAAACCCTGCAGAAACTACCTCAGCTGATGAAAAGAGTTCAAAATGAAAAGAGCCAAACCATTATAAAGATAAGATCTGATAGAGGGACTGAGTTTGTCAATGGGATAATAACTCAGTACTGTGTTGAAAATGGTATTGCTCATGAGTTATCTGCAGCAAGAACTCCATAGCAGAATGAAGTAGCTGAAAGAAGGAACAAAACTCTCAAGGAAGCTGCAAGGACCATGTTAGTGAAGCTAGATTACCTAAGAGATTTTGGGCCGAAGCCATCAACACTGCATTCTATACTCAGAATAGATGCATGATTAATAGATAGCTGACAAAGACTCCCTATGAAATCGGGCAGGAGAAAGCCAAATGTTGGGTACTTGAATATTTGGATGTAAATGCTTCATCCACAACAATGGCAAGGATAATCTATAGGCTTTTGATGCTAAAGCTGATGAAGGTATCTTTTTGGGATACTCGGCTGAAAGCAAAGCTTATAGAGTATTAAACAAGAGGACTATGGTCACAGAAGAGTCTATTCATGTGGTTTTTGATGAACCTAATGTGAATGGAGAAGATATTGAAGAGTTAGGCGATAAGTTTGAATCGCCAACTATGCGGAAGAGTCCCTATGTTGAAGCTGAAGCAAGAGTTATCAACCAAGATGAAGATGAGATAGCTGAATCTCAAAGATAGCTGGAAAATCGGCAGCTGAATGATGATGAAAGAGCTGCTCAAGACAACACAGCTGCAAGACGGCTGAACCCAGCTAACTTGCTTCAACCTGATGTGAGATGGCTGAGAGACCATCCACCAGAGCTAGTCATTGGAGATGTGAGAGATGGTGTAAGAACCAGATCCAGAGCTCAGCAAGAAGCAATATTTACTTGTTTTATTTCCCAAATAGAGCCAAAAGATGTGTCTCAAGCATTGGATGACACACATTGGATTCAAGCCATGCAAGAAGAGTTGAATTAGTTTGAAAGGAACAAGGTATGGGAATTGGTGCAAAGGCCAACACATCAAAATGCTATTGGCACAAAATGGGTCTTCAGAAACAAGATGAATGAGGAAGGATCTGTGGTAAGAAACAATGCAAGATTGGTAGCCAAAGGGTATTGCCATGAAGAGGGAATAGACTTTGATGAAACATTTGCTCCTGTTGCAAGATTAGAAGCAATAATGATGTTTCTTGCCTATGCTGCACACAAGAACTTCATTGTATATCAAATGGATGTGAAAAGTGCATTTTTAAATGGATTGTTGGAAGAAGAAGTCTATGTTGAGCAACCTCCAGGCTTTGAGCAAAAGACTCTTGGAGATATGGTGTACAAGCTCAAAAAAGCTGTATCAAGTTAGCTGACAGCTGAGTCACTCAAAGAGAAGAGAGAAGAAGAGTTAAGTCACTTGTGAAATAAGCTGAGTCATTTAATAGCTAAGTGACAAAAACGCAGTCGTTTTTAATGAGCGGGAATGTTTTTAAGGATGACGTCAACATAATAATGACGGGTACAGTCAAAAGCTGCACAGTAAGCATATGATTGGATATAAATGCTGCCGCATTAAATGCGAGGAATTAAATGCGGTTCGACATGCTAAATCTGAGCCGTTGATCTTGATCAAATTTCAAAAAATCAAAAACACGTCTTTTCATAACCCTTATATACTCATTTTTCAGTTTTCTCTCTCTCACACTCAAAACTGTTCATCTTCAAAGCAGAAGCAAGCAAGTTTTTTTCTCTCAAAAACCCTATGAATTCACAAGCAGGTTTATCAAGTTTTATTCGGCAACTCTCTCTAAAAATGGCACCAAAACTCGATTTTGTTAAGTTATCGAAGCAAATCCACTCTGGATCGACTGTGGATTTCGAAGGTATGATAAAGCAGGGTTCCGATGAAACCCTAGTAAAGAAGATAGCTGATATGCTAGAAAAGTCTGGTCTCAGGCCTTTTCTAACGATGGAATACTCGCTGACCTATGCTGAAGAGGTGGCGCAGTTCTATGCAAATGTAGAGGTGCAGGACGAAGGTATCAAGTCCTCCGTCCACTACAAGGACATCTTGATTACTGCTAAGGACCTTGCAGAGCACTGCTTATTGCCGTCGGAGGGCATGACGGAGATAGCTGAAGCTGATGTCAACTTGGCTACTGCATGGAAAGAAGTAGCCAAACCGGAGTGTTCTGCAAAAGTAATCTACACAAAGTGAGAAGAAGGCTGGCGGACGACTACCACAAGCTGATGGATGTCGTTGCAAAGTGTGTGGATATGAAGTTTGGCAGTTTTAATCAACTGTCAAAGACAAAGCTGATCGTCATGGCTACGATCATGGAAGGAAAGAAAGTCAACTGGGCTGAGTTCGTGTACAGCAGACTCTGCCAGAACGTCGGAAACAAATCGTACAAGGAAGATGGATCCTTTGGAGGATCACTCGGCTATGGCCTAGTCATTGGCCATCTGATGGAAGTGAAGGGCATTCCCCTTCAACATGGAAAGGCCTTCCGTGTAAACAAGAAGATGTTCAGGGCTAATCTTTCAGGAGCCCAGAAAAGAGCCCATGCGAAGAGGGCGGATACTAGTGAGGGGGAATCAGCTGAACCCGAGGACACAACTGTCTCATCCCCTCCGAAGAAGAGAGCTGCCCCTGCAGCTGCTAAGAAGAGAGTTGTCTCTGCAGCTGCTAAGAAGAAAGCTGCCACTGCAGCAAAGAAAACTGACGCTCCTGCCCCTGCAGCCGAGTCACCTGCCCGAGCAGCCTTATCTCCTTCCCCCGCAGCCGAGGTGGAGACAGAAGCCCAAATACCTTCTCCAGCAGTAAGAAAGAAGAGGACTGCCAAGCCAGAAAGGCAGCTCCATCTAAGAAAGATGCTCTGGCCCTTGCCGCCAAGGAACCTGAAGAAGAGAAATCCGAATCAGAAATTCCTCTAGTGAGAACCAAGAGAAGAAGAAGAATCTCCAAGCTTTCAGAGCTTGAAAAGACAGCTGAGTCTACCACTCAGCTGGAGAAAACTTCTGAGACTGCTGAGGAAGTGCAGTCTCCTAAAATAATTGATGAAACCGCCAAGTCTGATGAAGGTGATCAGCAGAGGCTTACTAAAGAAGCAGTTGAGACAAAGGAATCTCCTATTGAAAAGGTTGTCTCTCCACCTGCCATAGATGCTGCTGAAGGCGAAGAGCAACATAGTATCCTACCTTCCATCCCTGAAATGGAAGGACAGAAAGAGGATGAAGATGATGATGTTATTGTAGTTTCTCCTGTATATCCAGACATCCAACGCCGTCTATGTGAATGGAGGGCATGGTAGCTAAATCATTCCAGGGTGCAGTTCGAACGCCCTGAATTTATCAAGGAGGAAGAGGAATTACTACGATTTCTTGGAGTTACCAATGTCCAAACGGCTCTCGACGAAGGGCACTGCATGGATCTCCTCCGTATCATAAAGGCGGATGAGAAGGACAAAACTGAAGAGCAAGCCCGTGCACAGGAGAAGGCAAATATCTGTCATGTCACTGGAACTCTGGAACATACGCATCCTCATTTAGATGTGTTGTCAGACACTGATGAATACTTGGATCCCATGGCTGCAACAGAGAAGTCAGACATGCAACAAGCTCTAAAGGAATCCAGGATGATGCACGAACAAGAAATGATTGAAGGACCAAGAGAGTCTTCAAAATCTCTCTTGGAGATTGACCCACTGGGAGTAGTGCAACACATTGCAAATGCGATTATTCTTTGCAACTACATCCCAAAGACACTCGTAAAGAAGGGTCCAAGGGATTTGGCGATGAAACTGGGAACTTGGGCACCCAAGTTGAGCCAACCCCTACTAAAGGTGTTTCACCACCTGCCCCCATGGCTGAGCACTCAACGGAAGCAGCCAGGAATCTGGAGAAGAGTGACCCCACCATCAGTCACTCAGTTGGGGTGCCAGCTGAGGGGAAAACTCACTCCACTGCAGGCAAGGTTGGAGGATGTCAGAGATGACTCCACATTGCGAGAAAGGAGGCAAAGTGGAAAAGGAAAAAGAATCACAAAGAGATCGACATCGACGGCTCGGACGCTTTAAGCATCTGTCTAGTCAAGTGCCAACCGCTTTACAGCCGAGGATGTTCTTCAGGTGCGATCAAGGCACAAGTTGGAAATGCCCCGGGAGTTAACACTCTGGGCACTGAAAGTGCAATCCAAGGGGTTGAGACTCCTTCGGATGCCACTGTCCAAGATCCTAAGACAGCTGCGTCTGTTGAAGGGATTGTAGAAGACCTCGCTGCAGTTGAGACTGCTGGAGGTATTGAAGGCCCAAGGGAGGTTGAGACTTCCCCGGGTAAAGTTCAAGAAGTTCGAGCATCCCTCCTATTCTAAATGTTGAATCTGAAAAGGAGATTAGTGCTCTTCATGATTCCTAGGACAACCCTGATATATCCTTTCTGGGATCTGAAGACGAAGCTGAGTCCACTCCTATTGCTCATCAAGAGGACTTAGCTGAGGATGTTCTTCCACACACGAGTCAGGCAACTTTTAAAGCTGCTCGTCAAAAGTTCAACTTTGATGATGAACCAAGCCCCCAGGCTTCATCATCCTCCGATGACACTGATGATGCAGCTGAGGACAAGGAAATTCATTTAGCATAATCTACGAGGCGAAGAAGAAGTCATAAGACAGTGAGGCTCGATCACCGGCCAATCCACTCAACCAGGCCCACCAGACCGAGAATATCATCTGCGCAGGCTCCCAAAGCTGCAGCAGGATCGACTCAACCCGGATCATCAAAGGCACATACAACTGTACAATCGATCCCATATGCGCGAGATGATGCATTTGAGGAAACATTCCCTTTCTCAATTGAGCTGCCCGACCTTGAAGAAGAGACAGCTCAAGAGCAACGATGTTTCAACATCCGAGCAGATCCAGTAATTCCCACCAACTCCATTGTTCCAGCAGACTTTGACTTTGATGCTGCATGGCCGCCAGCTGAGATCCGTGAAGTCTTCAAGAAAATCTGTGGAGAGATTGAGAAGATCGAACGGCACAAGGCCTCACTAGATATGCGTCTGGACAATAGAGATACCACCCTCACAGCAGACTTACGAGGGATTGTGGTACGGATTAGGGAATGGTGTCAGCAGTAGAGTACAATGCGATACAAGCAAGTTCGATATTTCAAGGCATTGTACAACATGATGCTGGTTTGGAGTGCTGACAATGCTGATATGAAGCAGAGGATGCAGGCCAATATTGACAGAATGCATGCCTCTCACACAACTGAAATGGAGCTGCTACGTGAATTTCATCGAAAAGAAATTCTGCGTGTTGAGAAGAACATGAATACAAAGTTCAGCCTTCTCATGGCTGAAATGAAACTAGTGGCAGCTGAATCGAAAGCCACTCGCTCAGAATTTCACATAGCACATGCCGCAGCAGACTCCAAGCAGAAGTCTGCTCGTAGCCAACTGGATTTCATGCTCGTTGGGATGTTTCCAGGGGTTCCTCTCTCTTTCGATGATGCCAAAAAGGGGGAAGAGGAATACCTGAGGAAGTTGAAGGAAGAGACAGTTGTTGAGAAGAAAAAGGAGAAGGAGCAAACATCTGTTGAAAAGAAGAAGGACAAGGGAAAAGCTGTTGAGGGGGAAAAGTCAAGGGATGTGACCTTAATGCTTGCTGAAACCCCTCAGTAAGGTCATGTCACAGCATCGATAATCAGCAAACTTCCAGTGACTCTGCCGCTCCAACACTCTGCTGTGCCTATGTCGAGAAGAGAAAAATTGTGGAAGCAGGGATGAAGGAGGTTGAAAGAAAGACGGATGCCCGTGTTCTAGAAGTACTGAAACTTACAGTGGCATTCCGGCAGGAAAGGACACAGATGCCATTCTAGATGACAGAGATGAGCCAAGATCCGTTGAAGAATTTAAAACGCTCGAATCCAAAGGTTACTTCAAGAATATGTCTATAGCCCAAGCCTGGGATTTGTCTTTGGGAGAAGGGTCCGAAGTCGTGCGAAGAAGGCGATGGCGCAGACTACCGGCTGACCATTCAATTTGGTAAGAAGAAGACTCCGTACAATATACACCCGAGGAGGAGAAGGAAGAAGTGGTGGAGGAAGAGGTTTTCAACCTAGACCTCTACCCAAAAACATTGAATATGTAGGCCGAGGAAAGAAAGAAAGGATCTACTGGGCTGGCTATGATGAAGTAGCTCATCGGGAAGTGGCTAGAAAGAATGCTGAATACGTGAAAAGAATCGAGGAGGAAAATAAAAGACAAGATCAGCTGTGGCAAGAAAAGCAATAAAGGAAAAGAAAAGACGAAGTTGTGAAGAGAGCTTATGAAAAGAAGAAAGCAGCTGAAGATGAAAAAAAAAAAAAAAAAAAAAAAAAAAAGATGATGACAGAGGTGAAGAGGAAAGAAAGAGGCAGCGAAGGCGATGAAGTGTTGCTGCTAACCCCTTCGTGTATTTTAATTTTGTAAATACATATGTGTGTAAGTCATCTATACATTCAATAAAGTAGTGATGTATTTTCTCTCTATTGTTGTATCTTAGCATAGATGCTTGAAGTTTGCTTGGATATGATTATGCTCTGATACACCTTGTAAACAGCTGTGTAAAGGACAAGAATGCTATGATCAATAAAATGATTGATTCTACGCATACATTCTTTGTTACTCTGTATGTATCTGTGCTGTTTACATGTTGCTTAATAATTTTAAGTTTTGGCATCATCAAAAAGGGGGAAATTGTTGGGAAATTATTTTGTAGATTTTGATGAATGCCATGTAAAACATAGATTAGAATGTTGGCACCCCATTTTCCTTGTAATTCTTATTGTAATAGATAGGTCTGAATGAGCTGAGTCAAGTCAGCTATGCATGGGAATACAAAAAGTCAACTGAAGAAGTGAAGTGAAGACTCCTCTGAGGAACAACTGAGTATGGCCAAGATAGAAGATCAAGGACTCGACTGAAGACGTAACAACTGAGGGACTGCTGTGTGAAGAGTCAGTTAAGTCAACCCAAGAAGCCAAGTCACAAGTTGAAGTGACAGATGAGTCTTTCAATCATTGGAGCAGACTCAAGTCACCTGGGGAAAAGGCAGCTGCAAAGAGGAGTTAACTGAAAAGAATCCATTGCACATAAGTCAAGAACTTTAATTAAATAAGTAATACTTCCATGCTGCCATGTCTTAAAGTGCTCAGTCCCGGAAGCGTGCAAAAGGAATAAACCAATGGGAAGCACTGCACCTTGTGTCAGAACCTGAAAAGCTGGACATTCATTTAATACGAGGAAAGGTCTACACCTCAAGACTGAAGACCAAGAAAAGACAAGCCAATGAACACAAGTGACTTTTGAAAATCAGCCTATCTCTTCAACGGACAGATTTCTGAAAGTTCACTATAAAAAGGCTAAGGAATTTCATTGAGAAAAGGTTATCTTGATTACCTGAACCACGAACGCAAGCATTATAAAATCTGTAACCTGTAAAATATTCTCAAGATATTCAAGCAAATCCCTCAAGCCTAAATTTCGAAGGAAATCGATCCAACACCAAGCTGTGAAGGAAAGACAACTTCAAACTGTTGAAGAGGAAACTTTTGAAGAATCAAAAGGGGTCATTTTCAGACTGAGAACTTGTGAAGAAGCTGAGTCGGACGAGAAGCCAGTTGTGTGACCAAGGCATCTCCAGACCGAGTCCAAGGAGCAAGTCACCAGTGATCAAGACTTGTCTCTGGGACCGATAACCACTTTGTGAATTGATCATTACTTAGTGGATTCCTCCAGGAGTTGGAGAAGAGAGGATTAGAAGAATTACCCCATCTTCGAACCTCTATAAAATTTACTTGTGTCATTTACATTTCAGCATATTTACATTCCTGCACACATATTTTATATCTGTGATAATTTGCTATCCAACGATAAATAACTAAGTGCTAAAATCAAGTGTTAAAACAAAGTTAAAACAATTCAAGGGTGTTAAGTCTTTCATTTGAAAAACTCATCACATCAAGTTAAGGTTTAGACTAAACAACGAGTTATTCTATCAACAACTCTATCGAAGTCCGTTGAGTGGCTAACTCTTTGATTAACTAACTTAGTTGTCCCTCAAGAACTTAGCTGTGTATTAACTCTGTAATAATTTTAAAAGGACTAAAATCGAAAAGTTGGTAAGGTTTATTCAACCCCCCCTTCTAAACCTTACTTACACCCCATGGGACCTACACTACATCCACAACTAAATCATAGTACAATCTTTCGCAGGTAAACAAGTTGTGCCAAGTATTATGGATGAGGCAACAACTGAGGGATTGTGACATTGAAGAAAGAGAGTGTTAGGAAATTTATTATTAGATTTTGATGATATCATGTAAAATTTAGAGTAGGAAGTTGGCACCCCATTTTCCTTGTATTTCTATTTTGTAATAAATAGGACGACATGAGCAGAGCGAAGTCAGCTATGTTGAAGAATTCAAGAAGTCAATCAAGATCGAAGCAAAGACCAGTAATGTGTGTCACCGAGTGCGAAAAGACAAAAGGCAAAGACTCGATCAAGGAGATCCGATGATTTACAAACGATTGTGTAAAGATTGAAGAAGTGACAACCAAGTCTCAGAAAGAGCCAACTCTACTACAGTTGAACCGAATCGATTGAGTCTTTCCTAAAAGGTTGGAGCGGAGACTCAAGTCAAAGGGGTAAAGCGCATCAAGTCAAATCGATCGATATAAATCCGTTGAACTAAGTCAAGATATTACTTAATATAGTAATAAGTTCAAGCCGCCATGTCTTAAAGTGTTGTCCTTAAACGCAAAAGAAAAACACCAATGGGAAGCACTGAGGCTTGTGTCAGGTCCTGAAAAGCTGTAGGATCGTTTAATATGAGGAAATGTCACCATCACAAGTGGCAAGTCAAGAAAAGACAAGCCAACGAACAAGAAGTGTCATTTGAAAATAGTATATCTCTTCAATGAGCAAATTTTCAAATGAACACTTTAAAAGGCTGAGGAAGCAAGAGAGAGAACATACGAACGACCAAGCAATTCAAGCAAGAAAAACTTGCAAACACTCTCTCTAGCTGACTAAGAAATTCCTCAAGACAAAAATCGAAGGAACTCGATCCAACACACTCTGTGAAGGAAAGAATACTTCAACCAGTTGAAGAGAAAAAGGTTTTAAGAACAAAAAGGGTCTACTCTCCAATATTGAAGGAGCTGTAGTAAGGTTCAAGGTCAAACCAGAAGTTTCGAGCTCGTTGGAAGGTTGTGTGATCAATTCCAAGGGTTCGAAGGGAGAGCTGAAGTAGCAAGGCAGTTGTCTTGTGAAGAAGTTGAGTCGCAGGAGAAGCCAACTGTGTGATCAAGGCTGTCTCAGACTGAGAACTACTTTGTAACCTGATCTGTTACTTAGTACATTTCTCCAGGAGTTGGAGAAGAGTGGATTAGAGGAATTATCCCATCCTCGAACCACTATAAAATTTACTTATGTCATTTACTTACAACATTTTAATTTCCTGCTTATATTCATACTTGTTGTTTAAGTTAAATTGCTAACCCAACTGATAATAACATTACTCAGAACAAGTGTTAAAAACAAGTTTAAAATTAACAAGGGTGTTAAGTCTTCCGCTGTATAAAAACCAAATCAACTAAAAAGTTAAGTGTTAGTTGACACAGCTAAGTTATACTATCAATAGCTCAGCCGAGTTTGTTGAATGGGTAACTTTGCTGAAGTAAGCCAACCCAGTTGTCCCAAGGACTTATATAGCTGATTTGAGTCAACTCTGTTGAAATATTTTAAAAGGACTAAATTGCAAAAGTTGGTAAGGTTTATTCAACCTCCCCTTCTAAACCTTATACCACACCCCTTGGGACCTACAAGTGGTATCAGAGCGGTTGGTTCATTGAGCCTTCCACACTAGTTACTGAACTAGATCTTAATCTTTTTTCAAAAGATATCACTTGTGTTTTCAAAGCTTTTTTTCTCAGAAAGCAAAGTTATTATCATGGAAGCCAATCTAACTAGTATTCCTGTGTTTACTGTGGAAGAGTTTGATGACTGGAAAATTCGCATGCAGGCTCATCTATCAACCTTACACGATAAAATGTAGCTAGTGATAGAAGATGGGCCACTGCACATCTTTAAGGTCAACACTGTTGTAAGAATAGCACCTCCATATGAAGGAGAGGATACTGCAGCAAAGCCTAGACCTGCCATGGTTGAGAAACCACGCTGTGAATGGATAAATGAGGATAGAAAGAGATACAATCTGGATAATGTTGCCAAGGGCATCTTCTACAAGACTTTAGACAAAGCTATGTTCAACAAAGTCAAATCATGCAAATCTGCCAAAGAAATCTGGGATAAGCTAACCCTGATTTGTGAAGGATCAGAATAGATTAAAGAGAATAAATTAACAGTTGCTGTTAAAAAATTTGAAAATTTTAAAATGCTTGCAAGTGAAAGTCTGGATTATCTAGATGCCAGATTCACAGAGATCACAAATGAGCTTTCAACTCTTGGGGAAGGAGTACACTTAAAAGGAGATGTGCATGAAGATTTTAAGAGCCCTCCCAGCTGAATGGGAAATGAAGGTCATGGCCCTGAGACACTCCATGGACCTCTCAAAAACATCAAATCGTGAGCTGTTCTCAGATCTCAAAGCTTATGAGTTTGAGCTGAGAAGAAAAGAGCAAGAGGAGACAATTGCGCCTAAGACAACTGCACTAATGGCCAGTGAAGGAAAGAAAGCTGAGCCAAAGGAAGCCATTGACCAGGAGGAAATTGCTCTCATGGTAAAGAGGTTCAACAAGTTTCTTTAATAAGAACTATAAAATAAACAAGGGTGAAACTTCTAGAAGACATTCAACACCCTCCAAAGCAAGGGAGGACAGACCACCCAAGAGAGCTGAACATCAAAGAGCTGACTATCAGAGAGCTGATAATCAAAGAGTTGAAAGAGCTGATATGCAGAGAGCTGAAAACCTGTGTTGGAATTGCAGACAATCAGGACACTTTTCTGTTGACTGTTCCTATCCACTAGTCAACAAATACAGAAATGAGGAAAAAAGAAGAGTCTTCAGGGAAAGAAGACAAGAAAAGAAGAAAGCCATGTTGGCAGCTGAGACTGCTGAACCAACCAAGTGCAAAGAACCAACAAACTTAGATAGTAGTGAAGCAGACTACTCAAGTGATACTGAGGAAGAGGCTATGATATGCCTCATGGCTAAAGAACAAGATTTAAAAGATCAAGAAGATGTGATACAATCTAACTCATCTCATTCAGATTCTAGTGATAGTGACTGTGACACACACACTTCATCACCCACAGATCTTTATGATTCATTAGGCAAAGTGATGAAAGACTTTGAGCATGTAGGTCCCAAGGGGTGTAAGTGTAAGGTTTAGAAGGGGGGGTTGAATAAACCTTACCAAATTTTCGATTTAGTCCTTTTAAATCTCTGATTTCTACACAATTTGTGTCCTTGATGGACAAATCGAATTAGTCACTCAAGAGAGTTAATCTCTCAAAGACTCAAATTTTGTATTAATAGAGTAACTCAAATTTGTTGGCTATAATTTGACTCAACTTGTGGTTTTGTTTTGTCAAATGGAAGACTTAACACCCTTAAGTTTGATTAAGCAAGTTTTTACGACTTGATTTAGTACTTATAAATTATCAAATGAATAGCAAATTTATCGTGAGATATAAGCGATTTAAAAGTGCGGAATTTAAATGCTTTGAAATGTAAATGACACAATAGAATTTTTATAGAGGTTCGAAGATGGGGTAATTCTTCTACTCCTCTCTTCTCCAACTCCTGGAGGAATCCACTAGGTAATGATCGGTTTACAAAGTGGTAACAGTCCGGATACAAGTCTTGATCACAACGGCCGACTTGATCCTTTGGGACTCGATGAGACGCCTTGATCACTCACCGGCTTCTCGTGCGACTCGGCTTCTTCACAGGGCAGTTGCCTTGCTACTACACTCACTTGCTCAAGCACTTTGGATTTGATCACGAAGCCCTCCAAAAGCTTAAGACTTGGTTCACCTTGAACCTTTCTACAATCCTTCCCGAATGTAGACCCCTTGTTTTCGATATTTTCCTCTTCAACTGATTGAAGTTCTCTTTCCTTCACGGGTAAGTGTTGGATTGATGTACTTGAAATGTAGGCTTGAGGATTGAGAATGTTTCGATTTTGATAAGCTTGTATATCTTACGTGTGTGTCATTCATCCTTCTTCTCAAACAAACTCCTCGGCCTTTTATAGTGAACTTTCAAAAATTTGCCCGTTGAAGAGATAGGCTCATTTTTTAAAGTCACTTTGCGAAACGTTGGCTTGCGCTTCTTGGAATTGCCATTTCCTCGTATGAATTGTTTTATCACCTTTTCGAGTTCGACACGGTGTAGTGCTTCCCATTGGTTCATTCCTTTTGCACGCTTCCGGGATCGAGCACTCCAAGAAAGGTGGTATGGAGATATTACTTGTTTAAGTAAATCTCTTGATTTACGTAAACGGTTCTTTTCTGATTATCTCGACTTGACCGCATTTCCTTGCTTTCCCCAGGTGACTTAGAGTCGACTTCCAATCATTGGATGACTCTTCTCACACTGACTTTAGACTTGGCTTCTCTTGAGTTGACTTGATGATGTTCCACTCACCGCATCTCACCGCTTCTTCATCGAGTTCTGTCTTTCTTCTTTGCCGTGTACTGCCTCTCTCGTGAGTTTTCCTTCAAGCCTTCGATTGTCTTCTTGCATGTTGGGCGTAGGCGACTTAACTCGGCAGCGGCTCTAATTGTTACAATACAATTTACAACAAAAATTGGGGAGCCAACTTTCTATTCTAAGTTTTACATGGCATTCATCAAAATCTAAACAATAAAATTCCTAACAATTTCCCCCTTTTTGATGATGCCAAAACTTAAATCATACCAAGATGCAAATAACAAAGATACATACAGATAGTGTATTGACATAGAATGTATGCGCAGAATCAATCTTTTTATTGATCATATCATTCTTGTACTTAACACAACTGTTTACAAGGTGTATCAGAGTATATAATTGTCTTCACAAAAAAATAGAAAATTTATAGCTTTATTACAGAAGACTTACATTGTATGTATTTACATATAAAATACACGAAGGGTTGGACAGCAACACTTCATCTTCTTCGCTGTCTCCTTCTTTCGTCTTGATCAACATCTTCTTCTCTTCTTCTCTTCTTCTCGTCATCAGCTGCCTTCTTTTTCTTCTCATATGCTTTTCTTGCAGCTTCATCTATTCTTATTCTTTCTTGTCTCTCCTGCCATAGCTGAGTTTGTCTCTTGTTTTCTTCCTCTATTCTCTTTGCATACTCAGCGTTAGTTTTAGCCACTCGCAAATTCGCCACTTGGTCAAGCCCAGCCCAGATAGATCCCTTCTTTCTTTCCCCGGATCTACGTATTCAATGTTCTTGGGCGGAGGCCTAGGTCCGGAAGCTTCTTCCTCCACTCGCCGCTTCTTCCTCTACCTGCGGGCGTATATCTTCATCTTGGGTCTTCTTTTTCGGTGATTGACTAGCGAGTGACCAGCAGAGGATCGCCGGTTGTCTCGTTGCCCTGTCGCCTTCTTCACATAATGTGAGACCCTTTTCCCAAGATACAGTCCCAAGCTTGAGCCATGGACATATTTGCAAAATATCCTTCGATTCGAGCGTTTTGAATTCGTCAACTGATCTTGCTCTGTCCCGACATCCGAAATGGCATACGTGTCTCTGTCACAACCGAATGCCTCCATGTTCTTTCAAGATGTTCATCACCCTGGCATCCATTCTTCCTTCCACTTCCTTCATCCCCGCTTCAATTGCTTTTCTCTTCTCGGCCCATAGATACAAAGAGAGTGTTGGAGTGGCGAGTCACGGGGAGTTTGCTTTGCTTATAATGTCACCGTGGATAGACCTTGTTGGGGGTTTGTGCAATCATCAATGTTACATCTGCGATCCTTCCCCCTCAACAAGTTTTCCTTTCTTCGTTTTAAGACTTCCTCCGATTTTCCCGACTCACCGCTCCTTTCTTTTTAAACTTGATTTTTCTTTGCTTTAAGGTATTCCTCTTCCCCCTTTTTGGCATCATCAAAGGATAGAGGAACCCCAGGAACATCTTTGGCAAGCATGAAGTCGAGTCTTCCGATGGTTGAGTTACGCTTCAAGTCTGCTGCGTTGTATGCAAAGACGAATTGACCGAGTAGCGTTGGATTCTCACAATCGACTTCATCTCGGCCATGAGAAGGCTGAATTTTCTTGTCATGTGTTCTTCCAAACGCTGTATATCATTTGCATTCGCTCGCAGCTGCCTGATCTCGGCGGTGTGAGCTTCATGCATATGCTCAATGTGTTCCTCGCCGTTTTGATCGGCATTTTCACTCTCCACACCAAAGCCAGCTTGTTGAACAATTGTCTAAAGTATCTCACCTGCCCACACGCATTGTTTTCTTTGTTGCCACCATTCCCTTATTCGAATCAAGTATGCCTCTTAAGTCACCGTAAGGTGGCATCTCTGTTGTCCAATCGCATGTCCAAAGAGGCCTCGATGCCTCTCCATCCTTTCAATCTCAAAGAAAGAGTGCCTTGAACACTTCTCGAGCTTGGTGATTCTTCATTGCGGTGATGGCCATACAAAGATCGAAGTCATAGTTGGTCGGAACAATGGTGTCTGTTGGAAGAACAGGAGGTGGTCTGTGATAGCGTGCTTGTTCATTTTCGACTCTTCGTGGAGTTTTGGTATCTCCGGTGAGAAAGGGAAAGATTCTACAAAAGAATCATCACCGCCAACCGGGATCTGTTCGATGATGAGCGGTGCGCGTGAAGTTCTTTTGGGAATCGATCCTGCTGCAGCTTGAGGAGCCGGAACAGTGGTCTGGTTCAAATGGGTTTGGTTGTGAAGTAGACCCGACTTGGCGAGCCTCAAATGTCTTAACAGCCGTTGGTCTCAAATGATTTTTCCATTTCAAAGAGACTTGTCCTCGGCCTTATCGGCGACGTCATCGAGGCGATGATGAGATTTCTAGTGGTGGCTCATCATCAAAGTTAAAAGTTTGACGAGTAGTCTTGGGATCGACTTGCTCGTGCCGGAACATCCGCACCGAAGTCTTTTGGATTTGTCATGGGGTTGACTCGGCTTCTTCTTCGCCTTCCGATCCCGGAAAAGTGACATCGGGGTTGTCCTGGGAATCATGAAGTGCGCCGATCTCCTTCTCGGATGGGTCGATGATTGCGGGAGGGATGTTCTCTACTTGACCTCTTTACCCCTGAAGTCTCAACCTCCCGTGGCCTTCATTTCCTCCAAAGTCTCTCTGCTGCGAGGCCTTGTCCTCCCTTTCGACGTGTCACTGTCTTAGGGTCTTCTACGATGGCATCCATTGAGTCTCAACCCCATGGATTGCACTTTCATCGCCCGCAGTGTTAACTCCCGTACATTCCTTCTTGTGCCTCGATCGCATCGGCAGCGTCATTAGCCTTCGAGTGAGAGCGGTTGACACTCACCACCGAGACAGTCTCAATCGCCGAGCTTCGTTGATGGCAACTTGTCGTTTCTTCTAGTGATTGTAATTTCTCTTCTTCGCCTCCTTGCTTCTTTGTCGAGTCATCTGCGCATCCTCCGACCTTGCTGCGGTGGAGGAGTTTCCCCTCGGTGGCGCACCACCGAGTGACTTGGAGTGGGGTCACTCGTCTCCAAACTCCCGGCTGTTTCAATTGATGGTTCACCGTTGGGGGTGTGGTAGCACACCTTCAATAGGGGTTGGCTCGACCGGGGTCCCCATTATCCTAGTTTCATCGCCATTTCCTTATTGCCTTCTTCGAGTGAGTCAGGGAAGTGGTAGCAGAAGAACATCGGTGGCTATTTGTGAACCACTCCCATTGGATCGATTTCACCGTGTGTTCGGAGGACTCTCCTGGTCCCTCCATCGCCTTTGCTCGTGAAGGATTCTTGATTCATGCAATGCTTGCTGCATCCGCAACTCTTCGTGGCGGCAAAGATTCTCCTCGTTCCTCGTCACTTTCGGAGAAGACATCAAGGAGAGGATGTGTGTGTTCGTAGTGCCGAGATAGAGGCGGTGCTTGCCTTTTCACGTGCTTCGGCTTCTTCACTTGCTTTTCTCTCTCCTTGTCCTTGTAGATCTGCGAGAATATCCATACGATTGTCTTCATCTAGAGCCGGGAGCACAAGATAATCCAAGGAAATTTAGCAGCGCCTTCTTCTTCTTCTATGAACTCGGGCCGTTGAACTGCTCCCGACTTGCTCGGCTTCCATTTTCTCTACTCACGCAGACGATTTTGGATGTCCGGGTAAGGTGGAGAGAGGATCATTACATCACTATCTGCTTGGGCTGGTTCTTCTTGTGCTTTCACAAATTGTATGAGCTACTGTTTGTGTCTTGGTTGCCTCTGGCTGATCGCCTTCAACAGACTTGGCTGGTTCATCAACTATATCCGGAGACTCTACTTCCCCAAGAGTCTCCTGTATATGTGCTAGCCGAGTAAATCGACTCACTGGTTTTCTCCTGTTTGGGTACCGCTTGACAAGTCTTCTTCATCTCCTGGTTTGTACCAGGGAATTTCTACAGTTCGAGGCGGTGTCCTCTCGAGTCTTGGGCGGTAGGGCCGGTGCTTATGTTTGTTTACGAGGAGCCGCCGTCTGAGCTTGTCGGTTCTCCTCCGTTTGACGATCGGAGAAGGTATTTGGGAGTCCTTCTCGACCGCTCACCGCAGGGGCAGTGACACGGCCTTTGGGGGCAGTGACTCTTGCTGGGGCGGGAGAGCATGTTTGGTTTTCTTTGCTGCAGGGGCGTGATCTTCTTAGCACCGCAGGGCGACTTTCTTCTTAGGCCGAGAGGAAGCAGTTGTGTCTTGGGTCACCGATTCCCCTCACCGTGTCGCTCTCTTGGCGTACCGCTCGCGAAGAGCACCGAGAGAGATTAGCTCAACATCCTCTTGTTAACATGGAAAGCCTTCCCATGTCTAAGAGGTACTCCTTTCACCTCCAATAGCCGGCCAATCACCAGGCCATATCCTAGGGATACTCCAAATGTGCCATCTTCTTTGAAGGACTTGTTCCCACGTTTTGGCAGAGTCTGCTTTGTAGATAAACTCAGCCCGATTTATCTTCTTTTCTTCGATTATTGCAGCCATCACAATCAGCTTTGCCTTTGATAGTTGGTCAAAGCGCCAAATTTGATGTCGATACATTTGGCAACTATGTCCAACAATTTGTGATAATCCTCCTTCGCCAGCTCTTGTTTGTTTGTGTATATAATTTTATCGGCAAGGTCGGACTTGGCTATCTCTTTCCATGCGTCACCCAAGTTGACATCGCTTTCCTTAATCTCGCTTGCTCCTTCACTGGGTAGTGAGCAATATTCACCAAATCCTTGGTAGTGATAGTCACCGCTTCCCGTGAACAGATGACTTGATTCCTTCATTGTGAATCTCAAAGCATTCACGTAGAATTGTGCGACCTCCTCCACATAGGTCATAGGATATTCCAAATAAGTTAGAAACGGTTTCATCCTGGCGTTTCTAACTTCTCCGCGATTTTCTTCACCAGGGTGTCGTCGGACCCTGCTTCACCATTCGTCAAATCCACGGTCGAACCGGTGTGGATTTGTTTTCCCAACTTGGTAAAGTCATAAGTTGGTGCCATTTCTCGAATAATTTCAAGGAAAAGTTCAGAAATTTGATTTGAAGGTTGATAGGGTTTTAGAGTATCTTGCCTTTGCCTTTTGAGAGAAAGAGATTGAACAGTTTTTAGAAGTGTGAGAGAGAAACGGATGAAAAAGGTTTAAATATGGTTTATGAAAGGACGTGCGAGGCGGTTTTTGAATTGTGATCGAAATCAACGGCTTGGATTTCGCACGCATATTGAGCGATTCATGTCTCGTATTTAATGCGGCAAAGATTTATATCCAATCATAGGCTTGGTGTGCGGCTTTATGTCTGTACACATCATCATTATCTTTGACGTGTTCCTTAAAACATTCCCGCTAAGTCAAAACGATCAAGCGTTTTTGTCACTTTGCTCATAAGTTATTCAGCTTATCTCTTAGCCGATTTAACTCGCTTCTCACATTTCTCTTAGTGACTCACTATCACCGACTTGGTATAGCCGACTTTCCGATCTGGTGATTCTTCGAAATGATTTTTGCTTTCACTCTTTTTCACCTTCTTTCCTGTTCCATTTCTTTTCTTTGATTCTTCCGTGTCTCGGCTTAGCTCAATTAGCCCCAACTCATGTTTGAGTTCTTCAAATCTTGACTCACATAATGGTTTTGTGAAGATGTCACTAGTTGTTTATCGGTTGAGATATACTCGAGGATGATGTCCTTCTTTTCAACATGGTCTCTTATGAAGTGATATCGACATCAATATGTTTTGTTCTTGAGTGCAACACAGATTTTGAGTGATTGCAATGGCACTTGTGTTATCACACATGATTGGAATTTCTTTTCTTCAACTTCATAGTCTCTCACCTTTGTCTCATCCATAGGACTTGGGCACAACAATTTGCCAGCAGCCTATGTATTCTCGCCTCACCAGAGTAGAGGTGGCTATTGAGTTTTGCTTCTTGCTAAACCAGGAAATTAGTCTGTTTCCTAGCATTTGACATGTGCCTGAAGTACTCTTCCTGTCCCACTCGCATCCAAAGATAGTCGAGTCCGAATAGCCAATTAGCTTGAATCCACCTTCCTTTGGATACCATAGCCTACTTCTTGGCTTCCTTTTAAGTATCTCAATATTCTCTTAGTCATATATGGTCATATGGCTCTCTTTTGGAGCAGATTGAAATCTTGCACATACACCTACAACAAAGGTGATGTCCGGCCCGCTAGCCGTGAGATAGAGCAATGATCCAATAAGTGCTCAGATCTTGTTTGATCTACGAGCTTGACATCCGCATCCATGTCCATTTTGATGATGTGTTCATTGGTATTTTTACGTAAGACTTCTCCTCCATACCAAATTTCTTCATTAAATCTCTCGTGTATTTTGTTTGACTTATGAAGGTTCCATCCTTCACTGCTTTTCACTTGAAGTCCAAGGAAGAATGTCGCTCTCCCCATCATGCTCATTTCAAATTTACTTTGCATGAGGTTTGAGAATTTTTCACACAACTCTTTGTTAGTGGATCCAAAAATGATGTCATCCACATATATTTGAACAAGCAAAGATACTCTTCTTGTCTTGAATTCGAAAAGTGTTCTATCTACTTTTCCTTTTGTGAATCCATTTTCAATCGGAATTGTGACAGGTATCATACCATGCTCGGGTGCCTGTTTCAATCCATACAAGGCTTTCTTGAGTTTGTATACCTTGTCTCCAAGAGTCTTCTGCTCAAATCCTGGAGGTTGTTCAACATACACTTCTTCTTCCAATAAACCATTCAGAATGCACTTTTTACATCCATTTGATATACAAAGAAATTCTTGTGAGTGCATAGGCAAGAAACATCCTTATAGCTTCCAATCTTGCTACAGGGGCAAATGTTTCATCAAAATCTATCCCTTCTTCTTGGCAATATCCTTTGGCTACCAGTCTTGCTTTGTTTCTTACCACAGAACCTTCCTCGTTCATCTTATTTCGAATACCCATTTGGTTCCAATAACGTTTTGATGTATGGGTCTTTGTACTAATTCCCATACTTTATTTCTCTCAAACTGATTCAGCTCTTCTTGCATAGCTTGAATCCAATGTGTGTCGTCCAATGCTTGTGACACATCTTTGGGCTCTATTTGCGAAATGAAGCATGTGAACATTGTTTCTTGTTGAGTTACGATCTTGTCTTGACACCTTCTCTTATATCTCCAATGACAAGTTCTCGTGGATGGTCTCTCACCATCTTACGTCAGGTTGGAGTAAGTTAGCCGGATTCAATCGACTTGCAAATGTGTTGCTTTGGGTCAGCTCTCTCGTAATCACTTAGCCGCAGATTTTCCAAATTGTTTTTGAGATTCAGCTATCTCATCTTTCTCTCGAATTGATAATTCCAAATGACTTGAAAGATAGGACTCTTCTCGTATGGTTGGATGTTTCACTTATTAGGCGACTCGTCAATGTCTTCTCCATTTACATTTGGCTCATCGAATACTACATGAATGGATTCTTCCGTAACCATAGTCCTTTTGTTGAGTATTCTCAGGCTTTGCTTTCACCGAGTATCCTAAGAAGATACCTTCATCGACTTTAGCATCAAAAGCCTTTAGGTTGTCTTTGCCATTGTTGTGGATGAAGCATTTGCATCCAAATATTCTCAAATATGCAACATTTGGTTTTCTTCCATCCATTTCATAGGGAGTCTTTGTCACCGTCTATTTATCATACATCTGTTTTGGGTGTAGCAAGTCGTGTTGATTGCTTGACCCAAAATCTTTTTGTAACTCGCTTGACTAACATGGTCCTTGCCGCTTCTTTGAGGGTTCTATTTCTTCTTTCTCGCAACTCCATTCTCATTTGTGGAGTCCTTGTCAGCGATAGTTCATGGCCAATACCATTCTCAATACAATACATCGAGTTATTATTCCATTGACAAACTCGGTTCCTCTATCCGATCTTATTTTGATAATGGTTTGACTTTTCTCGTTTTGAATCCTCTTCATCACCGTGGTAGTTTTTGTAGAGTTTCTTTCTTCTTACACATGAAAATTGTCCATGTATATCTTGAGTAGTCATCTACTACCACCAAGGTGTATTTCTTTCCACTTATGTTGGTTGGTTCCACTCACCAAATAGATCCATATGAAGCGGTGCAATATTCTTGTTGAGGATGGGCATGTCTTTTCTTTGAATGACGACTTGATTTGTTTTCCTTTTGACATGCATCACATATACTCTCCTTCTTGTATACTTGAGTCCGAAGTCCTTCCACAAGATGACTTCTTGCCACTTGTTGATTGTTTTGAAATTCAGGTGACTCGGCTTTTTTGTGCCACGGCCAACTTGATTCAAATTGTGCTCTTTTGCTAGTAGAGAGTCTTTGGGTATTGCGGTTGACCAATCCACTACATACATATTCTTCTGTCTATATCCTTGCAAAGACAACTTCATTTGATTCAATATCTTTGATTTGGCATATGCCCATGTTGAATCCAACATTGTAGCCCTTGTCACAAAGTTGACTGATGCTTAGTAGATTGAAGTTGAGTCCTTCAACATATGCAACATCTGTGATTTCTAATCCATTCCTCTTGATGGATCCAATGCCTCTTATTTCACCAGGAGCTTCATTTCCTCCAAATATGACTTTGGCTCCTTTGACTTCCTTGAATTTTGACAGATTTCTCTTATTTCTGTCATATGCCTGGAACACCACTATCCATGTACCAGGTTCCTTGGCACTCACTTGTTCCTTGAACCCGCAATCAAGGAAATTAAGTTTTAGGTACCCATACTTGTCCGGGTCCTGAGGGGTTAGAATTGTAAGATGATCCAACCAACCTATAGCCAAATGATTTGACTCTAAGGGTTGCCATCTATCGAGTGCCATAATCATAATTAATCCTGGCAAATTGCTTGGGGATCCTAGTTCATACAAATTGTCTCTTTTGTCCGCCTGCATATGTGTTTTAGCAATTGCCTTCCTTGGGTAATTGTGGTGTTTTTGAGTGTAGTGCCTAGGTATATATGTGTCTTTGATGAAAGCTCTTGTGCTTTTGGAATGGCCTTTCTTTGAGTTCTAGGCCTTTGCCATCCGGGCTTATATTCCATAAGTCTATGCCGATAGTTCACATTGTTCCAATCAGCTTGGCTTGGATATTTTCTACCATTCCCATCATATGTATTTCTTTTATGGATTTTCTCGGATTTTTGGTAGCTCTGCTTCCTTTTTACAGAGTATTTTCTTTAGGAGTTTGCCGAGGACTCGGTGAATCTCTTCTCGCTTGTCCTTTCAAAGACACTCAACTCGGTCATTTTTCCTTTCCCTTTGTAACCAAGGCGCTTTGCTTAGTATTGTGCTTTGGATTGAAAGTGTGTGCAACATTTAGAGTTTTGGATTTTTCGGACTCTTCATGACTTGAAGATCCTTTTTCCAAAATTACTCTTGAGGTTTGACATAGCATAGAGGAATTAAATCCTAAGCTTTGTCTTGTCTCCACATTCTCTTTGACTCATAATAAGATCATCCAATGAATTAGATGCCTTAGTGAATGAGGCAATAACATTCTTGAGGTCATTCTCCCTCTTTTCTATAGCAGCAATTTACTCGCTATTAATTTAGCATTTTCACCTTTTAAACTTTTATTCTCATCGGCTATTTGACTTAGAGTACTCGGCTCCTTAGTCGACTTTGAGTTTGACTTTTGAGTAGTCGCTTTTTCCTCATTCAATAGTGTGTGTGAGGTTTTAATGTGCTCAAAATCTTTCATCATTTTGCCTAATGAATCATAAAGATCGAGTGGGTGATGAAGTGTGTGTGTCACATCACTATCACTAGTGTTTGAGCTTGTTGAGTTAGATTGTACCTCATCTTCTTGATCTTGTTCTTTGGCCATCAAGCGGATCAAGGCTTCTTCTTCGAGTCACTTGAGTAGTCGGCATCGCTTTGCTCTCGAGTCACCGTCCCCGACTTGGCTGTCTCGGCGATCTCTGCGACCATCATTGCCCTTTTCTTTTCCCCTCTTCTTTCTCTCAAGACCTTCCTTTCTTCTTCTTCATCCCCTGTACTTGTTGACTACGAGGATATGAGCGATCAATTGCATAGTGACCTGGTTGTCTCTGATTCCAACATAGATATTCACTTTTTGATCGGCTCTTTCCATTCTTGAGTTGTCGGCCCTTTGATATTCAACTTTTTGATGATCTGTTCTCTTGGTTGGCCTGTCTTCCCTTGATTTAGAGGGAGCCGAGTGTCTTCCTCGAAGATTCACCCTTTCCTCTCTTGTAATTCTTATTAAAGAACTTGTTGAATCTTTTAACCATCGGGCTATTTCTTCCGGGTCAATGGCTTCTTTGACCTCGGCTCTCTTCCCATCTTTAACAATTAGAGCGATTGTTTTGGGTACAAAATTTGTCACTTCCTGTCCTTTCTTCTCACCTCAAACTCATAGGCTTTGAGGTCGAGAATAACTCATGGTTGGATGTCTTTGATAGGTCCATGGAATGTCTCGATGCCATGACCTTCATTTCCCATTCAGTTGGAAGACTTTTAGGATCTTCATACACATTTCCTTCTGTGTATATTCCTTTCCAAGTGTAGACAGACTCATTTGTGATTTCGAAACCGAGCATCCATTGATCCAGGTTTTCTCCGAGATCATTTTAAAGTTTTCAAATTTTTGTACAAACCACGATAGTTTGTTTTCTTTGATTTGCTCACGAGCCTTCACAAATCAATGTCGGTTTGTCCCATTTCCTTAGCCGTTTTGCAAGATTTCACTTTATTGAACATGGCTTTGTCCAAGGTTTTGTAAAGAATGTCCTTGGCTACATTGTCCAGGTTGTATCTTTTTCTCATCATCATTTGTCCACTCGGTTCTTGGTTTTCAACCATGGTCCGTGCGATCTTCTTCTTCTTCTCCTCACCGCAACTCTTACAATCAATTTGTGTTCACCTTTAATATTTGCAGAGGCCCATCTTCTATCACTATCCACATCTCATCATGTAATGCTTGATAGATGAGCCCGCATACGAATTTTCCAATCATCAAATTCTTCAATAGTGAACATAGGAATGCGTGTTAGATTTGCTTCCATGATAATAACTTTTAATGATAGAAAAGAGTTTTGAAAGATTAAGTACTAAAGCGAGACTTTGAAAAGTTTGGAGATCTAGTTCAAGAACTGGTGCGGAGGGTTCAATGAACCAACCGCTCCGATACCACTTGTAGGTCCCAAGGGGTGTAAGTGTAAGGTTTAGAAGGGGGTTGAATAAACCTTACCAAATTTTCGATTTAGTCCTTTTAAATCTCTGATTCTACACAATTTGTCCTTGATGGACAATCGAATTAGTCACTCAAGAGAGTTAATCTCTCAACAGACTCAAATGAGTTATTAATAGAGTAACTCAAATTGTTGGCTATAATTTGACTCAACCGTGGTTTTTTTTTTCATTGGAAGACTTAACACCCTTAAGTTTGATTAAGCAAGTTTTTACTACTTGATTTAGTACTTATAAATTATCAAATGAATAGCAAATTTATCAAAGAGATATAAGCGATTAAAAGTGCAGAATTTAAATGTTTGAAATGTAAATGACACAATAGAATTTTTATAGAGGTTCGAAGATGGGGTAATTCTTCTACTCCTCTCTTCTCCAACTCCCGGAGGAATCCACTAGGTAATGATCGGTTTACAAAGTGGTAACATCCGGATACAAGTCTTGATCACAACAAAATGACTTGATCCTTTGAGACTCGATGCAGAGACGCCTTGATCACTCACCGGTGGCTTCTCGTGCGACTCGAACTTCTTCTTCACAGGCATTTGCTTGCTACTACTGACTCACTTGCTCAAGCACTTTGGATTTGATCACGAAGCCCTCCAAAAGCTTAAGACTTGGTTCACCTTGAACCTTTCTACAATCCTTCCCGGAATGTAGACCCCTTGTTTTCGATATTTTCCTCTTCAACCGATTGAAGTTCTCTTTCCTTCACGGGTAAGTGTTGGATTGATGTACTTGAAATGTAGGCTTGAGGATTGAGAATGTTTCGATTTTGATAAGCTTGTATATCTTACGTGTGTGTCATTCATCCTTCTTCTCAAACAAACTCCTCGGCCTTTTATAGTGAACTTTCAAAAATTTGCCCGTTGAAGAGATAGGCTCATTTTTGAAAGTCACTTTGCGATCGTTGGCTTGCGCTTCTTGGAATTGCCATTTCCTCGTATGAATTGTTTTATCACCTTTTCGAGTTCGACACGGTGTAGTGCTTCCCATTGGTTCATTCCTTTTGCACGCTTTTGGGGTCGAGCACTCCAAGAAAGGTGGTATGGAGATATTACTTGTTTAAGTAAATCTCTTGATTTACGTGCAACGGTTCTTTTTCTGATTATCTCGACTTGACCGCATTTCCTTGCTTTCCCCAAGTGACTTAGAGTCGCTTCCAATCATTGGATGACTCTTCTCGTCACTTCACTTTAGACTTGGCTTCTCTTGAGTTGACTTGATCGATGTTCCACTCACCGCATCTCACCGCTTCTTCATCGAGTTCTGTCATTTTCTTTGCCGTACTCACTTGTCTCTCGTGAGTTTTCTTTCAAGCCTTGATTGTCTTCTTGCATGTTGGGGCGTAGCTGACTTAACTCAGCTTGGCCAGCTCTAATTGTTACAATACAATTTACAACAAAAATTGGGGAGCCAACTTTCTATTCTAAGTTTTACATGGCATTCATCAAAATCTAAACAATAAAATTCCTAACAGAGCACATCAAAACCTCACACACACTTTTAAATGAGGAAAATAGCCAGCTTAAATGCCAAAACTCACAGCTAACTAAATAGTTTACTCTAAGTCACATAGCTGATGAGAATACCAAGTTGAAGGCTGAAAATGCCAAGATCCAAGCAGAGTTAGCTGCTACTGAAAAGAGAGAAAAAGATCTTAAAATTGTGATTGCTTCATTTACAAAGGCATCCAAATCATTGGATGAATTTATAATGAGCCAAAAAGAGTGTGGAGATAAGACAGACATAGAATTCAATTTCTTTGAGCATAGTCAAGCTCCTAGAGTGATTTTGGAGAAAGGATCCTCAAGTAATGGGGGAGTCCAAAAACCCAAAACACCATATGTTGCACCAACACCCACACCAAAACACAATCACAACCATAATGGCCTTGGATATAAGGGAAAATGAAAGAAGCCAGTAGAGTATGCTGAAAGGACAACTGAAATAAAATTCAAAAAAGTCCGTCAGCAGACTCCAAACATAAAATATTCTATAAAAGCCAAACAGAGCTACCAAAAGCCTAGAGATTTCAGCAACACTAACCCCCAGGACCCAGGCAAGTATGGGTACCTAAAAATTAATTTCCTTGATTGCAGGTTCAAGGAACGGCTGAGTGCCAAGGAACCTGATACATGGATAGTGGTTGTTCCAGACATATGACAGGAAATAAGAAAAATCTGTCAAAGTTCAAGGAATCAAAGGTGCAAAAGTCATATTTGAAGGAAACGAAGCTCTAGGGGAAATCAAAGGCACTGGATCCATAAAGAAAAATGGACTAGAGATCACAGATGTTGCACATGTTGAAGGTCTCAACTTCAATCTGCTAAGCATCAACCAACTCTGTGACAAAGTCTACAATGTGGGATTTAATATGGGAGTTTGCCAAATCAAGGATGCTGAATCAAATGAAATTTTGGTACAAGGAACAAGGCAGAAAAACATGTATGTAGAGGATTGGTCAACTTCTACACCAAGCACATGTCTACTAGCAAAGAGTACAACCGAATCAAGTTGGTTGTGGCACAAAAAGTTGAGTCATCTGAACTTCAAGACAATCAACAAGCTTGCATGGAGTCATCTTGTGGAAGGATTGTCTGACTCAGTATACAAGAAAGAAATCATATGTGATGCATGCCAGATGGGAAAGCAAATCAAGTCATCATTCAAGGATAAGCCTAGTCCTTCTTCAACAAGGATATTGCATATGTTGCATATGGACTTATTTGGTCCTGCTGAACCAACTAGCATCAGTGGAAAGAAATACACCTTAGTGGTGGTGGATGATTATTCAATATATACATGGACTATCTTCATGTGTAAAAAGAGGAAACACTGCAGAAATTGCCTCAACTGATGAAAAGAGTTCAAAATGAGAAGAGTCAAACCATTATAAAGATAAGATCTGACAGGGGAACTAAGTTTGTCAACGGGATTATAACTCAGTGTTGTGTTGAAAATGGAATTGCTCATGAGTTATCAGCTGCTAGAGCTCCATAGAAAAATGGAGTAGCTGATTGAAGAAACATAATTCTCAAGGAAGCTGCTAGGACAATGTTAGCTGAAGTTGGATTGCCTAAGAGATTTAGGGCTGAAGCCATAAATACAACATGCTATACTCAGAATAGATGCATGATTAATAGGCAATTAACCAAGACTCCCTATGAGATTTGGACAGGGAGAAAGCCAAATGTTGGATACTTCAAGATAAATTGGATGCAAATGTTTCATCCACAACAATGGCAAAGACAACTTGAAGGCTTTTGATGCTAAAGCTGATGAAGGTATCTTTTTGGGATACTTAGCTGAAAGTAAAGCCTATAGAGTGCTAAACAAGAGGACTATGGTCACAGAAGAGTCTATCCATGTGGTGTTTGATGAGCCAAATGTAAATGGAGAAGACATTGATGAGTTAGCTGAGAAGAAGAATCAGCCAACTGTGCAAAAGAGTCCTTATGTTGATGCAGATGTGAGAGCACTCAATCCTGAAGATGATGAGATAGCTGAATCTCAAAGACATCTGGAAGGTCTGCAGCTCAATGAAGATGAAGAAGCTGTTCAAGGCAACTTAGCTGCCACACGGTTGAAACCAGCAGACTTACTCCAACCAGATGTGAGATGGCTGAGAGACCATCCACCTGAGTTAATCATTGGAGATATCAGAGATGATATAAGAACCAGATCCAGAGCTCAACATGAAGGTATGTTCACTTGTTTCATTTCCCAGATAGAGCCTAAAGATGTCTCTCAAGCATTAGATGACACACATTGGATTCAGGCTATGCGAGAAGAGTTGAATCAGTTTGAAAGAAACAAAGTATGGGAATTGGTTTAAATGCCTAATCACCAAAATGTCATTGGTACTAAGTGGGTATTCAGAAACAAGATGAATGAGGAAGGATCTATTGTTAGAAATAAAGCAAGATTGGTAGCCAAAGGGTATTGCCAAGAGGAAGGTATAGAATTTGATGAAACATTTGCTCCTGTTGCTAGATTGGAAGCAATAAGAATGTTTCCTGCTTATGCTGCACACAAGAACTTCACTGTATATCAAATGGATGTGAAGAGTGCATTTCTAAATGGACTTTTTGAAGAAGAAGTCTATGTTGAACAACCTCCAGGTTTTGAGCAGAAGACTATTGGAGACAAAGTATACAAGCTCAAGAAGGCATTGCATGGTTTGAAACAAGCACCAAGAGCCTGGTATGATACATTGTCTCAGTTTCTAATAGTCAATGGATTCACCAAAGGAAAAGTTGACAGAACACTCTTCAGAATTCAAGATAGGGAGAGTATACTGCTTGTTCAAATATATGCAGATGATATCATTTTTGCATCCACAAATAAAGAGATGTGTGACAAGTTCTCAAACCTCATGCAAGGGAAGTTTGAAATGAGCATGATGGGAGAGCTGACTTTTTTCTTAGGACTTCAAGTCAAGCAAATGAAGGAAGAAACCTTCATAAGTTTAACTAAACACTTCAATCAAGATGGATATGGATGCAGATGGAAAAGCTGTTGATCAAACTAGATATAGAGCCCTTATTGGATCATTGCTCTATTTAACAGCAAGCAGACCAGACATCACCTTTGTTGTAGGTGTATGTGTTAGATTTCAATCTGCACCAAAAGAGAGTCACATGACTGCAGCTAAGAGAATCCTAAGGTATTTGAATGGATGGCAAGAAGTTAGCTTATGGTATCCAAAGGAAGAAGGATTCAAGCTGGTAGGCTACTTAGACTCAGATTATGCTGGATGTAGAGTGGACAGGAAAAGTACTTTAGGTACTTGTCAAATGCTTGAAAATAGATTGGTTTCTTGGTTCAGCAAGAAACAAAATTCAATAGCTACATCCACAGCTGAAGCAGAGTACATAGCTGCGGGCAGATGTTGTGCCCAAGTTCTCTGGATGAGACAACAACTGAGAGACTATGATATAGAAGAAAGAGAAATTCCAATTATGTGTGATAATACTAGTGCTATTGCAATTACTCAGAATCCAGTGTTGCACTCAAGAACAAATCACGTTGATGTCAGATATCATTTTATAAGATATCATGTTGACAAGAAAGACATCTTCTTGGAATACATCTCAACTAATAAGTAGTTAGCTAATATATTCACTAAACCCCTATGTGAATTGAGATTTGAAGAACTTAAGAATGAGCTAGGATTAATTGAGTTGAGTTAGGACACTCAGAAGACTCAAAGAAGAGAGAAAGAAAAATAAGCAAGTTTCACATTTCAGCCAAGTGAAACAAATTTTATGAGAATTCAAACAGATTGAGTTAGGCACAAATGAGTGATCTTATGTGAGGAGAGAAGCAAAGTTAAGTCACTTTTGGAAGATAGCTGAGTTATTTATGAGCTAAGTGACAAAACACAATCATTTTTTGTGAGAGGTAATATTTTAAGGATTACGTCAGCGTAATTATGATGTCAGAACAAAAGCTGCACGTTTAGCCTATGATTGGATATAAATGATGTTTGCATTTAATGCAGGGAAATTAATGCGGTTTCAAAGGCTGAATCCTGACCATTGATTTTGATCAAATTTTTCAAATTCCAGAAACCGTCCCTTCAAGTCCAATATAAACCAAAACCTTTTTTCTCTCTCCTCACAAACACTCGTCTCCAGCAAGAAAAGCAAACAAAGCAAAGTTTTCTCTCTGTGAAAGTTGGGAAACCCTAGTTCCAAAAAACAAGATTTTTCATTTCATTTCTCGATTATTCTCTAAGAAAATGGAAGCCTCGTATGATTTCATTAAGATGTTCGATAAGATCCACTCGGGATCTACAATCAACTTTGAAGGAATGCTGAAACAGTGTGCTGATAACGCCCTAGTGAAGAAGATCGCGGAAAAATTTGAGAAATCCGGTCTGAAGGATTTTCTCACGATGGAGTACTCACATACGTACTTAGAAGAAGTTGCTATGTTCTATGTCAACGCAGAAGTTCATGATGATGAAATTAGGTCATCTGTCCACAGCAAGGAGATTAAGATAATTGCTGCTGACCTTGTTGAGCACTGCAAACTGCCCTCTGAAGGGAAAAGGGAAATAGCTGAGAAGGATGTAAACTTAGATGCTGCCTGGAATGAAATTGCCAAACCTGAGTCACCGCGAATCTTTGTCTATACTGACTAAGAAGGCTATGATCAAGGAAGATTACCATAAACTGATGGACATCATGTCCAAGTGTGTCGACATGAAGTTCAGCAGCTTTAACCAACTGTCTCGAACTAAGCTGGTGGTGATGGCTGCCATAATGGAAGAAAAGAAAGTAAACTGGGTTGAGTGTCTTCAGCCGAATATGCCAGAATGTGATCAACAAATCTATCAAGGAGGATGGGTTATTTGGAGGATCATTGGGATATGGCTTGGTGATTGGCCATCTCATGGAGGTAAAGGGGATTGCCCTGAGACTTGTAAAGCCATTTTATGTCAATAAGAAGATGTTCAAGGCAAATCTGTTTGACGCTCAGAGGCAAGCGCATGCAATGAGAGCTGACACCAGGGTGAATCAGCTGAACCTACTCCAGAAGACACAGCTGCAACCGCCCCAACTCACTCTCCTAAACCAATTCAAAAGAAGAGAGCTGTTGCAGCTAAGCCAACACCTGCCCCAGCAACCAAGTCAAAGAAGGCTCCTACCACTGCAGCCGAGCCAGAAGCCCCTGCACCAGCAGCTGAGACTGAGAAGGATATATATACACCTTCTTCGGTCGTGAAGAAGAAATGCTCAGTTGTGCCTCGCAAGCCAGCTACAACGAAGAAGATAAAGATGGTGGAGCCAGATGCCACCGAAGAAACTGAGGAGGAAGAAATTTCTCTTGTGAAAACTAAAAGAAGAAGACTTGTTCGCAAGTCTGAATTGGAGAAAGCTGAGTCTACCACTCAGCCCAAGAAAGAGACTGCTGCAATCCAAGAAGAGCCGAAAGAAACTGATGGTGGTGATGCAGTCACCACAGAAAAAGAGAAGACTGCTAATGTCGATCAAGAAACAAATCAAGACCCACTTGTTTGAGAGTCTTTGTTGAGGAACACGGAGCTGAGACAGCTGAGCAATATGTAGAAAGAGCTATCCAGTCCCCTCAGATGGATGCCAATGAACCTGAGAAGGAACATGCTCCGCTTGCCACTATTCAGGAAGAAGGAGATGATGATGATGTTGTGATGTTGTCTCATGTTTATCCTGACATTCAGGAGAGATTGAGGGTATGGAGAAGATGGAAGTTGAGTTACTCAAGATACCAATTTCAGAGCCCTGAGTTCATTGAAGAAGAGGAGGAGCTCATAAGTTTCTTAGGTGACATATCAATTAGCTCTGCCCTTGATCCTGACTTTTGCATGAACATCCTTTATCAAAGGAAGGATGAAGAGAAACAAAGAGCCATGGAGAAGGCCAAATCTATTGAAGAATCCAAGGGGCCTCATTCATGTGACTTTACTGATGCGCATGAAGATGCCCTGGAATCAGCTGAGCGACAATGACTTAGAAGAAATTGACCCTGTTGTGGCAGCAGAGAAAGATGAATTCCAGCAAGCCATAAGAGAATCAAAACAGATGCACGAGCAAAGAATGCAAGAGGGTCTAGGAGAATCATCTTCACTCTCCTTAGTCCCTGATGTTATGAATGTGGTGCATAACATAGCTGTCAATATTGCTGCCACCACATCCCCCGTGCACTCAGAAGATGGCACCAGGAACATTGGCGATGATGCTAAGAATGGTGACAAAGCGGGCACCTTAGCGAAGCCAACTCCTGCAGAAGGTGTTGAGACACCTGCCCCCACGGCTGATCACTCAAAGGGAATAACAACCGAGTCTCAGGTGCAGAGTAACCCCACTACTCTTAACTCAGCTGGTGCGCCAGCTGAGGGGAAAGCTCTCACCACCACAGCGAGGTCGGAGGATGCTGTGGGAGACCAACCTATGAAGTTTGGAGGCGAAGGTGAGAAACAAAATGAACAACAGAGTGAAGTTGATGAAGCTCAGACGGTTTAGACTGTCTCAGCTGAAACCTCATCTACACTAAAGTCCGATGAAGCTGCTGATGCAGCTAAGGCACATGATGGAAAGGAGGCCATGGGAGTTGAGACTCCTGGCCCTGAAAGTGCAATCCTAGGAGTTGAGACTCTGACGGATGACACTTAAGACCCTATGGCAACTGAGTCTGCTGAAAGGAGATCTGTCCAAGACCCTGCTACGGTTGAGACGCATATAGGGATATTGAAGGCCCTCCAGTGGTTGAGACTGCTAAGGGTGTAGAAGGCCCAAAGGAGGTTGAGACTTCCTTAGTAAAGAAGCTGTAAATGAGCCTACTCCTCAGGTGGAGGCAGCTGACGAAGAAGAAGAAGTCAACGCGCTTCATGATTCTCAGGAACATATTGATATTGAATTCCTAGAATCCGAAGATGAAGCTGAGTTCACCCCCGTTGATGAATCTAATAAGGACACAAGTGAGGATGCTCAAGCCTCTCGGAGTGAAGCTAGTGATAAAGATGCTCTGATGAAATTCGTTTTAGTTGATGGGCCACCCCCAATGGCACCATCACACTCTAATGATGCTGATGAGTCAGTTGAGGACCAGACTACTCATAAAGAAGCCCCAACTGATACCGAGGAAGCTGTTAAGACAACTGAGGCTCAATCAGCTGAGCAAACTCCCACAACTGCTCAAGCTGAAACTCAATCAGCTCAACAGGCTAACACAGCTGCTCCAGGTGCCGATGATGCTAAAGCAGCTGAGGCACGTCGAGCTGAAGAAATTCGGAAAGAGAAGAGAAAGGCTTCACAAGCTGAAGATGTGAAAATACCTATTTACCCCGATGAGTTATTCGAGAATCTCTTTCCTTTTGAAGCCCGAATTCCCATTGAAGCCGAATCAGCTGCGGAACAAGCCAAGTACCATCCACATCCCACCAGAAGAACGCGGAACTCCAACTGATACAACAATGGTGCCTATAAGTTTTGACTTTGATGCAATATGGCCAGAGAATGAGTCTGCTGCGATAGCCGACTTCCGAAAAGCCTTTAAAGCCATCTGTGCTGAGATCAAGAAAATGGAGTATGGCTTTGTATCATTAGACCAAAGGCTGGATAATCGTGATGCCAACATCACTGGAGACATTCGCGGTGTTGTTCTAAGAATTCGAGAATGGGTTGGACAAACACTGGCTTTGAGATGAGAGTAGGTCCGCTACTTTAAGTCCCTGTTCACATAATTGGTGGTCTGGAGCTCCGATAATCTCAAGTTCTAGCAGAGGCAAAGGGACCACATTATAAGGATGGAAGAGTCTCATAAGTTGGACATGGAGTTGCTCAAGCTCCAACACAAGAATGAGATTGCCAGATTGGAGACCAACATGAGTCAGCAGATTCAGGTTCTCCAAATAGAAAAAAAGCTGATGGCAGCTGAGTCGAAAGATATGCAGTCTGAGTTCCGAACAGCTTACTCCAAGTCTCATGATAAACATGATTCAACTAACAGCAAACTCAATTTCATCCTTGGTGGTATGTTCCCTGGCCTAATTCTACCTTTTGGTGATGATGCCAAAAAGGGGGAAGAGGAAGCCATGAGGGAACTGAAAGAAGGGCTAGGGAGTGATAAGGATGGAGATAAAGGGGAAGAAAGTAAGGGGGAAGGAAGCTCTGTGAAAAATCCCCCATTGAAAATCATGTTTGCCAAAACCCCTCAACAAGGAGAAGTCACAGCCTCACTTCTTAGCAGACTACCTAAAGAGCTGACACTTGAAGAGAAAGCTGAGTTGGCAGTCAAGGAATCAAGAAAAGCCATCGATGCTGAGTTTGAGAAGGTAGCTGAGAAGCATTCCGAGCGTATTAAAGATATCATAACAAGGTACAATTGTCTCCCAGCAGGACTATATAAGGATTCCCCATCAATCAAACCTACAAGAGAAATCACGATGCCTGATGCTGGATCTGAGCCCAAATCTCTAGAGTTTCAACCTCTAGAAGCTGAAGGTTATTTCAAGAACTTGACTCTACCGCATGCGTGGGACTTGTACTGGGAGAAGGGTCTTGATTTGTGCAAATGAGTTGTTAAACAACAAAGTTCCAGCAGTCACTCAGCTGGAAAGGCACCAGTACAATACACTCCCAGAGGAGGAGCTGAGTCAACAAGAGGGAAGCGAAGGTCTGGAAGTAGTGGAAGAGGCAGAGGCACTCCATCACAGCCAAGACCACAAGACATAAGGTACATTGATCCACATAAGAAAGGGATCAATTACTGGGTTGGGTATGATCATCTTGCCAATTTAGAAGTAATCCGCAAGAATGAGGAAGCTGTGAGAAGGCAAGTGACAGAAAATGAGAGAGATATGAGTGAATGGGAGGAAAGGCAGCATAGGGATGACCCTACTGCTAAGCGCGCATATGAAAGGAAAAAGAGAGATAAAGAAGAGAGAAAAATAAGAAGGGAGAGGATGACAGAAGGAGAGCAAAAGAGGAAGAGAGAAAAAGGAAGCAGTCGAGGCGTTGAAGATGGATGTAACCCCTTCATGTATTCTACTTGACTGTAAATACACAATTGTAAGTATTTTGTAAAATCTTAAGGCTCTGATACCTGTTGTAATTATAACTGTGCTCTGATATATGTTGTAATATAGTATAGCTCTGATACAGTGTATATAGTATATCTTGTAAACAACTTTGTAAAGGACAAGAATGTTTTGATCAATAAAATTGACATATTCGAAGCATACATTCTTTGTTACTGCACTGCTTGTGTTTGTTGTATTTTTAATTTAAGTTTTGACATCATCAAAAAGGAGGAAATTGTTAGGAAATTTATTATTAGATTTTAATGATATCATGTAAAACTTAGAATAGGAAGTTGGCACCCCATTTTCCTAGTATTTCTATTTTGTAATAGATAGGACTGCATAAGCTGAGTGAAGTCAGCTATGTTGAAGAATGCAAGAAGTCAACTGAAGACTGAAGCAAAGACCCAGCTGTGTGTCAGCTGAGTGCAGTCAAGATGAAAGACAAAGACTTGACTGAAGGAGATCCAACTGAGGAACAGCTGTGTAAAGTTTAAAGAAGTGACAGTCAAGTCTGTAAAGGGCCAAGTCTACCAGTTGAACTGACAGTTGAGTCTTTCCTAAAAGGTTGGAGCAAACTCAAGTCAAACGGGTAAAGGCAGCTGTCAAATCAAGTCGACAGATATAAATCCGTTGAACGGAAGTCAAGGATATTACTCAATATAGTAATAAGTCCAAGCTACCATGTCTTAAAGTGCAAAAGGAATAAACCAATGGGAAGCACTGAGGCTTCTGTCAGGTCCTGAAAAGCTGCAGGATCATTTAATACGAGGAAATATCACCATCACAAGATGCAAGTCAATAAAAGATAAGTCAACGAACACGAAGTGTCATTTGAAAATAGCCTATCTCTTCAACGGGAAAATTTTCAAATGAGCACTATAAAAGGCCGAGGAAACAAGAGATAGAACACACGAATGACCAAGCAATTTAAGCAAGCAAAACTTGGAAACACTCTCTCAAGCTCATTAAGAAATTCCTCAAGCCAAAAATCGAAGGAACTCGATCCAACACACTCTTTGAAGGAAAGAATTCTTCAACTAGTTGAATAGGAAAAAGTTTTAAGAACAAAAAGGGTCTACTCTCCTAGATTTAAGGAGATGTAGTAAGGTTCAAGGTCGAACCAGAAGTTTTGAGCTCGTTGGAAGGCTGTGTGATCAATTCCAAGGTTTCGAAAGGAGCTGAAGTAGCAAGGCAGCTGTCTTGTGAAGAAGTTGAGTCACAGGAGAAGCCAGCTGTTTGATCAAGGATGTTTCAGACTGAGAACTACTTTGTAACCTGATCTGTTACTTAGTAGATTGCTCCATGAGTTGGAGAAGAGTGGATTAGAGGAATTACCCCATCCTCGAACCACTATAAAATTTACTTGTGTCATTTACTTACAGCATTTTAATTTCCTGCTTATATTCATACTTGGTGTTTAAGTTAAATTGCTAACCCAACTGATAATAACATTGCTCAGAACAAGAGTTAAAAACAAGTTTAAAATTAACAAAGGTGTTAATCTTCCGCTGTATAAAACCAAATCAACTAAAAAGTTAAGTGTTAGTTGACGCATCTAAGTTATACTATCAACAGATCAGTCGAGTCTGTTGAGTGGGTAACTTTGTTGAAGTAAGCCAACCTAGTTGTCCCCAAGGACTTAGACGTTTTGAGTCAACTATGTTGAAATATTTTAAAAGGACTAAATTGCAAAAATTGGTAAGGTTTATTCAACCTCCCCTCTTCTAAACCTTACGCCACACCCCTTAGGACCTACAGAGAGATTCCAATTATGTGTGATAACACAAGTGCCATTGCAATTACTCAGAATCAAGTATTGCATTCAAGAACCAAGCACACTGATGTTAGGTATCATTTTATAAGAGATCATGTTGAGAAGAAAGCCATCACAGTGGAATACATATCAATTGAGAAACAATTAGCTGATATATTCACTAAGCCCTTATGTGAATCAAGGTTTGAAGAACTTAAAAATGAGCTTGGATTGATTGAGTTGTGTTAGAATGCTCCGAAGACTCATTTAACAGAGTTAAAGTTGGGAGAATTGCATTTCAAAGAGTTTCACTCATTCAACCAAGTGAAACAGCTTATGAGGCTAGTCAACTGAATCGTGTTAGTTGGACAACCAAGTATTATGCAGTCGAATCAATTGAAGAGAGAAGCAAAGTCAAGTCATAAATGAAGAAAGATGATGTATTTATGAGCTACGTGACAAAACAAGGTTATTTTCCTTGAGCGGGAATGTTTTTAAGCTTGACGTCAGCAACATTAAATACTATCAGTCAAAAGTTGTGATGGTTTATGTAATACCCGAGCCTCTCACTACTCACTGGCCAATATAGTTCATGCATTACATATTGGTAATATGCTATTTGCATAATCTGATTATCATATATGACATTGCTAGTTTTATAATTTTGAAACTCTCTTATATTGATTAGCCGTTGGATTACTAATTTAAGTAGTTAAAAAAAATAGTATTTAGTTTTTGGATTATTAAATGCTAGTTATTAAGTTACACGTGGTAACATTGAAAGGATAAGTTTACATGGCTACACGTGGTAAATTTAAGGGTGAAAGGTGGCGGCAATATATCAGAATTTGGAAATATAAAATGCAAACAAATTGATTGAACGGATTAATGTAATATATGATGGTATAGTATTTGAGATCAATAGTTTTATTTAAAAAAAAGGTAGGAGGGAGTAAATCATAATTAGAAAATAAATTATGGCCTTAGACTTTGTATTATATTATAAGTATATATATGTGCGAACAATGTCATACGTGTGTGGGTGTGTAGCTTATATATATATGTACAAGTGTGAAACAGGGTAGGTTACCTTAATTATGATTAGTTATTAAAAAAAACTAACTTATATAAATACACGAGTGAGTTTTAACTTTATAACATGTGTCTTGTAACCTTACAAAGCACCCACACCGCCTTAAGAAATAAAGGATAAACATATATTCCATTTAGTAGTATAAACCTAAAGCTCAGGGCACACTCGCAGCAGAGAAAAGAGGAAAAAAAACAAAGGTAGGGGCTGGTCTTCAACAATGAAATAGAAAAGTGGAGAAGGTGAAAAAAAAAGGTAGCAAACTTCAAATCTAAAGCTCATCTTATTGAATTTCTCAATGTCTGACAATAGTTATTTCTCATAATTGATGTTTCTAGCTAACAATTAAACTTCTTAGGTCTACTATCTTGCAAAAGGATGATAGAAATTGGGATAAAAGACTATTATTATGGTTAGTAGGTGGCCTAATTAACAAGAATATTACCTGCTTTATGAGACAGAGAGGCGAGGACTAATCCATGAGAGAAACTATACATATGTAAATTCTACCCCAAAGAATTGGTAGTTCTTTTTATTTCATACTATAATATATATATATATATATATATCATCTATATGACACACACATACGTGATTACAAGAAATAAATAGATACAGGAGCTTGCATAAAGGCTAATTGATTAGGGAATTCCAAATCAACCTTTTTCCTTTGATTTTATAATAGTACAAAACTAGTTTAAAGGATTTTTTATGGTTTTGTATGCACTAAATGTGAGAAGTGCCATGATGAATTTGTGATAATATAGTAAGAAGTTGACATGGAAAATTTTAGGTTGTAGATGAATATGGATTAGTTCAAAATTCTTATTATTTGAATTTCTTACAAAGGGACAAATGAGGTTGGTCAGGTTTGGCTAATAAGATTCAATAATTATAATGTTTTACACATTAAGTTTAACTATATATATATATATATATATATGTTCGGTCCCCTCATGAGATTAGGCTAATAAACTCATTGATTAAATTAATAGTATGAAATAATACCTTGTGTCATTAGAGATTGCTCATATATACGGTTAGTGGAAAAGACATTTTACTAACTTTCAATAGCCTACCAACGGTGAAAGGTAAGTAAAAATCCATCTGCAATTGTAATGCATGAACATAGTATTGTTTAAATTAATTGTATGATATGTGACTGTGGTATCTTGTTGAATATGTATGGGTATTATATGTTGCATAATTGGCTTGTATGATGTTGCAATATGGTGTTTGGTGAGCCGTTGAACATGACATTCACAAAGATTTGCATGTGCATGCATATTAGAAGAGGATGTTCGCATGCACGAAAATATTTTCTCGGAAGAAAATAGATATTTCTTGACCACTTTGCTTAGTGCACTGAGAGAGGCACGCCGAGCGTGCTTATGATATATATTTAGGTATAGCAAGTGGGATACTTCTGGTGAACACAGAGCTAGATAGGAGATGGGCTCTCGGTGGGTCACAGGAGGATGGTCCATTTGTGAGTATCTATGTATGACCCTGCGGGGTGTGTTACTTCTTGGCGGACACAAGGGACGCAAGTAGGGGACCCTTGGGGGGCAGCGGGAGGATGGTCCACACGTAGATTCATACGATATTATTGGTCATTTGATTATTCTTTGTGTGCGAGCTCTTTTCCAGTGCTTAGTAGTTGGGTCAGGGGCCCAAATTAAAGAAAATGATTTAAGAAAAGTATTTTGATTCCTGGCATTTACATGTTAGCATTACATGTTGTAAAAGCATCATTATTCTTTGGACATGCATGATTTTTACTTGCTGAGCTTTAGCTCATATAGTTCATGCATTGCAGGTGAGCATAGGTATGCCTGAGCTTTTGGCTTACTGTGCAGTGCTGAAGTTCTTTCAGGTTTTGAGGATCATGGATATGGATGACGACCTGTCAGGCTTGTAGTTGGGTTCATTTTGGTTTGGCTTCAGTTGTGTTATATGTAGAAACTCGTACCGTATATAACTTTTGAAACTTTATTGTAAAAATATTTAAATCATTTGTTGGTTTGAGTTTTGGGTTTGTATATCTAGTCATCGTGTTTATGTACAAACAGGGTTGACTAGCCTTTTGCCTCTAACTGATAAAATCTTCGCTGCAATGTACAGGGTTTTCGTTGATCGTCTGTTATTAAATTTAAACACAGGAAAAGAAAAAAATATTTACACATTTTAAAAAGACTTTGTGGTCGAGTTGTGCTATTTGTTACTTTCTAATAGTAGCAATAGGGGTGGGCATCACAAAGTGGTATCAGAGCACGGCTACAGGTTCTTTAGACTATCCATGTTCATGAACTCAAAACTTGTGGAGCACAGCCATGCCAGTAAGTTTTACTTTATTGTCTGATGCATTATGTTTCGTGAAATTATATTGGCCATGTGTTATTAGATTTCCCTAAGATAGTGTTTCAGCTATGGTGAGAACTAGAGGTGAAAGTAGTGGTAGGGATAGAAACCAAGGACGGGGTCACCTGTTCTAACTAGTGATCTAGATAATGTCGTTATTAGACTTACAAAACTCAACCAGGGACAATCTGAACAAATACAACAACTCATTAATTCAAGGGATATAACTAAAGAATAGAGAGTTCAAATGAAAAGACCACGGCAAATGATAGATCAAGTCGAGATAGTGGGAGAAAGATTTCGAAAGCTAAATAGACCAAACTTTAAAGATGCAGAAGATCCCATAGCAGCAGAAGATTGGTTGCGAACTCTAAATAATATGTTCCAGTACAACAGGGTCCTAGAAGAAGAGAGTTTTTCAAGTTCAGCAGCAGAAATCCAACTTTCAACCACGTCAAGGACAACAACAATGAGAACAAGTTAAGCGTCAAAGAGCTGATCAAAGTAAGGCATCTATAACACTACTTTTTGCCCTAGGTGCAAGACTTAACATACTAGGAGTTGCACGATAGATACCAGGAGATGTTTTACGTATGGGATGCCAGGACATTTTGCTAGTGCGTGCCCAAATAGGCTGAACTCTATAGGACAAAAGAATGTGCCAGCCAGAGCATTTACTATCACCAGAGCAGACGCAGAGGCAAACCTATCGGTGGTGATAGGTAAACTTTTTATCTTTGACACCCCAACATTCGTACTATTTGATTCGGGAGTGTCACATTCATTTGCATCCATTGAGTATGTGAGGAGACTGGGTAGGACACCTGATGTAGCTGAAGTGGGTTACAATGTAACAATTCCCTCGGGATATTCAAAACAAACAAATCAAATTTTGAAAGCTTGTGCTATTCCAATCGAAAATAGAGAACTTTATGTTGATCTAATTGTGTTACCCATGAATGACTACGATATCATTTAGGGTATGGATTGGTTATCAAAGTATGGTGCTACAATCGATCGTCAGAAAAAGATAGTAACCTTTCAACCTAATTCGAAGATCCATTTACCTTCGTCGAAATCACAACCCGCGTTAGATTTCCAATGATATCAGCACTAGAGGCACAACGTTTACTAAATTATGGTTGTGAAGGATACTTAGTAATTTTCATGAAAATCGAGGAACAACATCAACTAGTCCTTGATGAAGTTCCAATTGTGAGAGAATATCCCGATGTATTTCCAGATGATCTTCCCGGATTACCACCTGATCGCGAGATCGAATTCGTTATTGACTTACTTCCAAAAACGTCTCCAATCTCTAAAGCTCCATACCGCATGGCTCCATCTGAATTGAAAGAGTTGAAGATACAATTGCAAGAGCTATTGGACAAAGGCTTTATCAGACTTAGCTTCTCGCCATGGGGTGCGCCAGTCCTATTCATACGAAAGAAGAATGGTACGTTGAGATTGTGTATTGACTATCAAGAAATAAACAAGGTTACAATCAATAATAAATACCCACTACCTCGAATCGATGATTTGTTCGATCAACTTCAAGGTGCATCAGCATTTTCGAAGATCGACTTGCGATCCCGGTACCATCAGCTGAAAATAAAAGAAAATGATATAACCAAGACAGCCTTCAGCACAAGGTATGGACACTATGAATTTCTGGTGATGCCATTTGGGTTAACGAATGCCCAGTCACTTTCATGGACTTGATGAATCGGGTATTTAGGGATTTTCTAGATAAATTCATTATTGTATTTATTGATGATATCTTGATCTACTCTAGGACAAAAGAGGAGCACGCTGAACACTTAAGAATTGTGTTAGAGGTCCCAAAAGTAAAACAATTATATGCCAAATTTAAGAAATGTGAATTCTGGCTAGATAGAGTAGTATTCTTAGGACATGTTGTGGTCGGAGCAGGAATCTCGGTTGATCCAAGTAAAGTCGAGACTAATAGCAATTGGCCACAACCCACAAATCCTTCATAAGTACGTAGTTTTCTTGGTTTTGCTGGCTATTATCGCCGATTTGTAGAAAGATTCTCCAAGGCTGCTTCGCCTTTAAAACAATTGACTAGAAAGAGTATCTCATTCAAATGGACAGAATCATGCGAACAAAGCTTTCAAGAAATGAAGAATAGATTGACTTCAGCACCTATTCTATCAATTCCATCGTCAGTCGGAGGTTTGTAGTTTACTGATGACAAGTCGAAGAATGACCTAGGATGCGTATTGATGCAAAATGGTAAGGTGATTGCGTATGCGTCTAGACAATTGAAGGACTATGAAAAGAACTACCCAAAGCATGATTTAGAGCTTGTTGCAGTGGTATTTTCGCTTACAATATGGAGGCATTACCTATGTGAGATCTACACAGATCATAAGAGTTTAAAGTACTTCTTCACACAAAAAGAACTAAATATGCGACAACATCGATGGTTGGAATTAGTGAAGGACTACGATTGTGAGATCAACTATTATCTTGGTAAAGCCAATGTTGTAGAAGATGCGTGAGCCAGAAATAAATACAAAGCAATGCAATTACGATTCGCATTCGGAAACTAGAATTAATGGATCTTCAGAAAATGAACGTAGAGGTTGTATCATTAGGGTCTGTTGAAGCTAAATTAGCAGCGTTAACACTCCGACTGACGCTACTTGATCGAATTCAATAAGAACAACATGGTGATTATTACTATGTTAAAGTGAAGGAAAATATTGCCTCAGGAGTGTCTTCTAACTTAAAATATTTGAGGATGGAGTACTTCGATTTAAAGAATGGTTATGCGTGCCCAACAGAGAAAATCTTCAAGAGGATGTTCTAGCAGAAGCGCATTCAATGCCATATTCTGTACATCCAGGAGCTACTAAAATGTACAGAGATTTGAAGATGCATTACTGGTGGTCAGGCATAAAAGGTGATATCGCCCAATACGTGGAACAATATTTCACCTGTTAACAAATAAAGGCGGAACACAAAAGGCCAGCTGGAACGTTGCAACCTCTGCCTATTCCAGAATGGAAATCGGAAAGGATCACCATAGATTTTCTGACAGGTTTGCCCAAAACTATCAAGGGGTGCTATGCTATTTGGGTGACCGTAGATAGATTAACCAAATCTGCTCATTTTATTCCTATTTGTTCTACTTATTCTATGGATTGATATGCACAAATTTATATACAAGAAGTTGTTAGACTTCACGGTGTGCCACTATCTATTATTTCAGATAGAGGCTCTAGATTCTTATCTATTTTTTGGAGGAGTCTACGAAAGGCAGTAGGAACACAATTATCGTTTAGTACATCGTATCACCCTCAGACCAACGGACAATCAGAAAGAACAATACACACTTTAGAAGATATGCTTAGAGCATGTGTTCTAGATTTTGAAGGACAATGGAGTAAATATCTACCTTTGACAGAATTTTCCTATAACAATAACTATCAAGCCACTATCGGGATGGCTCTCTATGAAGCATTGTACGGTAGAAAATGTAGATCGTCGGTTCACTGGGACTAGGTTGATGAAAAGAAGCTTTTAGGTTCAAACCTGGTTCAAGAAATGATAGAAGTCACAATGCAAATTCGGCAGAGAATGGAAACTACGCAGAGCCGATAGAAAAGCTACTCAGATCAAAGAAGAAGAATGTTAGAATTTTCTGTAGGAGATCGAGTGTTTCTTAAGGTGGCACCGATGAAAAGGGTAATGCGATTTGGAAAGAAAGGAAAACTTAGTCCTAGATACATAGGACCGTTTCATATTACTGAGAGAATTGGTGATATGGCTTACAGACTTGACTTACCTACGTCAATGTCTCAAATTCATGATGTATTCCATTTGTCTATGTTGAGGAAATATGTTGCAAACCCATCTCACATTTTGACAAACGAGCCGATAGAGTTGAAAACGGATTTAAGCTACAAAGAGATACATGTGGGGATATTGTTAGAAAAAAGAAACTCGGAATAAGGAAATCCCATTAGTTAAAGTACTTTGGAGGAATCAATCAGTAGAAGAAGCTACTTGGAAAAGAGAAGACAAAATGATAGCTAAGTACCCTGATCTATTCCGGTAAGAAAAATTTCAAGAGGACGCAATTTTTATAAGGAGGGGAGGATGTAATACCTGAGCCTCTCACTACTCACTGGCCAATATAGTTCATGCATTACATATTGGTAATATGCTATTTGCATAATCTGGTTATCATATATGACATTGCTAGTTTTATAATTTTGAAACTCTCTTATAGTGATTAGCCGTTGGATTACTAATTTAAGTAGTTAAAAAAAATGGTATTTAGTTTTTGGATTATTAAATTCTAGCTATTAAGTTACACGTGGTAACATTGAAAGAATAAGTTTACAAGGCTACACGTGGTAAATTTAAGGGTGAAAGGTGGCAGCAATATGTGTAACGGAAAATATAAAATGCAAACAAATTGATTGAACAGATTAATGTAATATATGATGGTATAGTATTTGAGATCAATAGTTTTATTTAAAAAAAGTTAGGAGGGAGTAAATCATAATTAGAAAATAAATTAGGGCCTTAGACTTTGTATTATAATATAAGTATATATATGTGTGAACAATGTCATACGTGTGTGGGTGTGTAGCTTTTATATATATGTACAAGTGTGAAACAGGGTAGGTTACCTTAATTATGATTAGTTATTAAAAAAAAACTAACTTATATAAATACACGAGTGAGTTGTAACTTTATAACATGTGTCTTGTAACCTTACAAAGCACCCACACCGCCTTAAGAAATAAAGGATAAACATATATTCCATTTAGTAGTATAAACCCAAAGCTCGGCACACTCGCAGCAGAGAAAAGAGGAAACAAAAACAAAGCTAGGGGCTGGTCTTCAACAAGGAAATAGAAAAGTGGAGAAGGTGAAAAAAAAAGGTAGCAAACTTCAAATCTAAAGCTCATCTTATTGAATTTCTCAATGTCTGACAATAGTTATTTCTCATAATTGATGTTTCTAGCTAACAATTAAACTTCTTAGGTCTACAATCTTGCAAAAGGATGATAGAAATTGGGATAAAAGACTATTTTTATGGTTAGTAGGTGGCCTAATTAACAAGAATATTACCTGTTTTATGAGACAGAGAGGCGAGAACTAATCCAGAGAGAAACTATATATATGTAAATTATACCCCAAAGAATTGGTAGTTCTTTTTATTTCATACTATAATATATATATATATATATCATCTATATGACACACACAAACGTGATTACAGGAAATAAATAGATACAGGAGCTTGCATAAAGGCTAATTGATTAGGGAATTCCAAATCAACCTTTTTCCTTTGATTTTATAATAGTACAAAACTAGTTTAAAGGATTTTTTATGGTTTTGTATGCACTAAATGTGAGAAGGGCCATGATGAATTTGTGATAATATAGTAAGAAGTTCACATGGAAAAAATTAGGTTGTAGATGAATATGGATTAGTTTAAAATTCTTGTTATTTGAATTTCATACAAAGGGACAAATGAGGTTGGTCAGGTTTGGCTAATAAGATTCAATAATTATAATGTTTTACACATTAAGTTTAACTATATATATATATATATATATATATATATATGTTCGGTCCCCTCATGAGATTAGGCTAATAAACTCATTGATTAAATTAATATTATGAAATAATACCTTGTGTCATTATAGATTGCTCATATATACGGTTAGTGGAAAAGACATTTTGCTAACTTTCAATAGCCTACCAACGGTGAAAGGTGAGTAAAAATCCATCTGCAACTGTAATGCATGAACATAGTATTGTTTAAATTAATTGTATGATATGTGACTGTGGTATCTTGTTGAATATGTGTGGGTATTATATGTTGCAAAATTGGCTTGTATGATGTTGCAATATATTTGGTGAGCCGTTGAACATGACATTTCACAGCATTTGCATGCACATGCATATTAGAAGAGGATGTTTGCATGCACGAAAATATTTTCTGGAAGAAAATTGATATTTGCTGACCACTGCTAGTGCACTGAGGCACGCTGAGCGTGCGTATGATATATATTTAGGTATAGCAAGTGGGATACTTCCTTGTGAACACAGAGCTAGATGGGAGATGGGCTCTCGATGGGTCACAAGAGGATGGTCCATTTGTGAGTACCTATGTATGACCCTACGGGGTGGGATACTTCTTGGCGGACACAAGGGACGCAAGTAGGGGACCCTTGGTTGGGCCACGGCAGGATGGTCCACACGTAGATTTATACTGATATTATTGGCCATTTGATTATTGCTGTGTGCAGAGCTCTTTTCCAGTGCTTAGTAGTTGGGTCAGGGGCCCAAATGAAAGAAAATGATTTAAGAAAAGTATTTTGATTCATGGCATTTACATGTTAGCATTACATGTTGTAAAAGCATCATTATTCTTTGGACATGCATGGTTTTTACTTGCTGAGCTTTAGCTCATATAGTTCATGCATTGCAGGTGAGCATAGGTATGCCTGAGCTTTTGGCTTACTGTGCAGTGCTGAAGTTCTTTCAGGTTTTGAGGATCATGGATATGGATGACGACCTGTCAGGCTTGTAGTTGGGTTCATTTTGGTTTGGCTTCTGTTGTGTTATATGTACAAACTCGTACCGTATATAACTTTTGAAACTTTATTGTAAAAATATTTAAATAATTTGTTGGTTTGAGTTATGGGTTTGTATATCTAGTCATCGTGTTTATGTACAAACAGGGTTGACTAGCCTTTTGCCTCTAAATGATAAAATATTCACTGAAATGTACAGGGTTTTCGTTGATCGTCTGTTATTAAATTTAAACACAGGAAAAGAAAAAAAATATTTACACATTTTAAAAAGACTTTGTGGTCGAGTTGCGCTATTTGTTACTTTCTATAGTAGCAATAAGGGTGGGCGTCACAGTTTACCCATGATTGGATATAAATACTGCCGCATTTAATGCGAGGAAATTAATGTGGTTTGAAACTTTTGATCTCAACCGTTGATCATGTTTTAACCCTTTGAAATTCTAAAACCGTCTCTTCAAGTCACTTACATACTCAAAAGCCATTTTCTCTCTCTTTACTTTATTCTCAAATTTTCAAGACTCTCAGAAAACTCTCTCTGCAAAAATGAAACCCTAGTTCTTCATTCTCATTCTCAATACTCAATATGGCACCCAAGGAAGCTGTTCTTAACTTTGCTAAACTTGCTGAGAAGATCCACGTGGGTTTGCTAGTGGATTTTGAATGCCTTGCCAAGAAGGCGTTTGACAAGGAGTTGGCTGAAAATATTGTTAAGAACCTTGAGAAATCTGGGCTGAAAAGATTTCTCACGCTGGAGATGACCCAAACCTTCCAGGAGGAGGTAGTCATGTTTTATGTGAATGCTTCTATTCACGATGATGGAATCCATTCGTCTATGAATAGAAAGGACATTAAGTTGGTTGCGGCTGACTTGGCGGAGTATTTGCACCTTCCCACCAGTGGACTGATGGAGCTTACTAGGAAATAGGTTAATTTGGTGCAGGCATGGAAAAAGATAGCCAAGCCAGAGTCAGCTGGCAAACCTAACTACTCTGCTTTGAAGAAGTTGACCAAGGATGACTACCACAAGTTGATGGATGTGGTGGCCAAGTGCATTGATATGAAGTTTGGATCCTTCAATCAGTTGTCCCAGACTAAGCTATTTTTATGGCTGCCATTATAGAGGAGAGGTGAACTAGAGTGAGTTCATCTTTGAGTAAGATGTGGTGAAAATTATGAAAAAGAGAGAAAGTTAGCAAAAGAATGAGGGATGAGCAGTATCTAGGTGAATGAAAGAAGAATGAAGCTCGAAAAAGAAAGAAAAATCTCTGAAACAAGAAAGAGAGAAAATCGAGCAAAGGAAAGAAACGAAAAGAAAAATTCTGAAAATTGTGAAAAATTTGAGAGCTTAAGGCTAAAGAAAAAAGGAAAAAAAAAGGCAAAAAAAAGGCAAAAAGGCCTAAGAAAAAAAAATAAGAAAAAGGGTGGAGTTGAGTAGAAAAAGAACATATCTTGAAAAAAATGAGTTTTATGATAAAATTGGGTTGGTGAGTTACAAGTCTGTGTGCTTAAATTCTATTTGCTCAAGTCAAGTCACTTAATTCAAATTTTTCCTACCCTTACCAAAGAGCCTACATTACAACCTAATAAAATGTTTTTTTTGATTCTTAAGTTGTGCACACAAAAATGGTAGAGATGTTAAGACGATTTGCAAGACTATGGTAGTTCTACATTCATGGAATTAATTTTGAGCGTAAACACTTACACTTTGAGAGTTGAGTGATACACTACTACTTGTGAGTCGCGATGTCAAGTACCCAAGAGAGTATTAATTATGCCGAACTTGTAATTGATGACTTATTGATAATGAATTGCATGGTTTACTTAAATATGGAGTCTAATAAGATTGAATGTTTATAGTGTTCTTGTGTGTTCTTTGTACCCCTTGATATTATTTTTCTTAATTTGCTCGAGGACGAGCAATGGTTTAAGTTTGGAGGATTTTGATACGTGTAAAATATACGTGCTTTTAAGGGCTTATTTTGATATATAATTGATGCATCTGCATGTATATTTAATGTATTTTACTTTGTTTTCTTTGTTGGGTGTAATATTGCGTGCTCTTGTGAATTTGCAGAAAATGGAGCTAAATTGGACAAAACGTGGTAGCATGTTTCAAAATGATATGTCAAAAGACAAGGTACGAGCAAAAATGTGAAGGAAAGAAGCATGGACGGTCGAACAAAAGGGAATTTCCTTCAAAAACGTCCAAACGCGCTAACAGCTTCCAACACTGGTAGAGTTTAGTAATTTGGCCATAACTTTCTCTACAAAATTGATATTGAGGTAATTCAAGTGGCTATGGAAAGCTAAGAGAACGGGCGACAACTTTCTTGAACAACCCAGGAGCAAATTTGGATCGCACAACCTGACCGTGTGGGTTGTCACGGCTGGTGCGATGTGTCTGGGGCTGAATTTGAGTCCTAATCCCATCAGAACTCTATCAGTGATCTCTCAAAGCACCTATATAAGGGGGACCAAGGCCTAAACGAATTTTCATCATCTTATATACATCATTCATACACCATACAACACACCAAATTCACAGGAACACAAGATCAAAGGTCTTTTGAGAGAGAAGGGCTAGGTCAAGAAGAGCACCACAAGGCCTTTCGCATCTACGGAAGCACAAGAGCTTCGAAGGCTTGGAAGGAGAATCCATCCTGACAAGAAGAGATTTTCTTTCTTAGTTTAGATCTCTTGTATGCGCTTAAACGATGTCACAATGTTGATTTCAAGTTTGTCTATGAATTTGTGATCTATGTTTGGCTAATATTTCGGATCTTAGGGCATAATCAAAACTAAAGATTCATGTTAAATCTAAAATAATTGTTTTCTTAATTGATTCATGTGTTTTATTTTATGAATTCGAGTGCTTATTCTTAATTGTTTATTATTTGGCCAATAATTTGCATGTCATACTTATTAGTCCATAATCCGGGAGGTGAGTTCTAGCAAGACAAAAATCAAATTCAAACATAAAACAGGGTAATGTATTGGGAAACTACTTCTGTTTGTGGGGAGTATTTCAATTCAAAGATTTTTTGGGAGTTAATAATAGTTGTGATGGATCGGGAGACCTCAATTATTATTAATCTACTGTTTATGTGCCACCTGGGAGTGGGAATAAACTATTTAAGGAATTGAACCCATAGAAACACATGAATTGGTTTTTGAAACTTTAATTGAATTTAATATTGAAGAAACATGTTGAGATTATGTGCCTAAGGTTGCTTCTGTGGTTGTGGAAAATACTTGTGGGGTTCGAAAATTTATTTCTCTTTCTATTAATTTTTTATTTTTCTAAAAACATGAGATTCGGTCGCTTCAATAAAATTGGAATGCGATGTTATTATAGCCTAAGTGTTTCGTAGTCAATAAAATAGGAAAGTCAGCTGGTGACCTAGCAGACTCAAGCAGCAACGACGTGGAGATTATAGATGCAACTGGCCCAATACCTCCAGGAGACATTCAACTCCTTCCAAGTCAAGGGAAGACATGCCACCCAAGAAAGGTGAGCATCAAAGGGTTGATTATCAAAGAAATGATAATCAAAGGAAAGACAGAGAGTCGATCGTAGAGCCGAGAACTCTTGGCTGGAATTGCGATGCCCAAGACACTTTGCGATTGATTGTCCTATCCACCATCAACAAGTATAGGAATGAGGAAGAAAGAAAAGTCTTCGGGAAAGAAGACAGAAAAGAGAAAACCATGTTAGTCTTGAGATCACGAGACAAATCAAGTCCAAAGAAGTAGCAGACTCAGATAGTAGTGAAGCAGACTACTCAAGTGATTCTGAGGAATAGGCTATGATCTACCTCATGGCTAAAGAACAAGATCAACCAGATCAAGAAGATGAGGTACAATCTAACTCATCTCATTCTGATTCAAGTGATAGTGACTGTGATACACACACTTCATCACCCACTGATCTTTATGATTCATCCAGCCGAGTTCTTCAGCAAACTCCAAATAGAAAATACTTTGTGAAAAGCAAAAAGAGCTACAAGAAACCCCAGAAATTTCATCATAGAAATACACATGATGGGAATGGTAGAAACTACCCAAACCAAGCTGATTGGTACAATGTAAAATATCAGCAAAGACCTATAGAATACAAGACAAAATGGCAAAGACCTAAACCTCAGCAAAGGTCATTCCAAAGGCAAAAGAGTTATTATCAGCACACATACGCACCCAGGCACTACACTCAGAAATATCACAACTACCCCAAGAAAGCAATTGCTAAAGCACAAACACAATCATATAGACAAAAGAGACAGTTGTATGATCCTAAAACCCCCAAGCAATTTGCTAATGTGCACTATGATTATGACATTGATAGATGGCAACCACTTAGAGTCAGACCATTTGGTTGTAGGTTGGTTGGAACAACTTACAACTAACCTCCCAGGACCCAAACAAGTATGTGTACCTAAAAACTGATTTCCTTGATTGCAGGTTCAAGGAACAGCTGAGTGCCAAGGAACTTGGTACATGGATAGTGGTTGTTCCAGACATATGACAGGAAACAAGAAAAACCTATCAAGATTCAAAGAGATCAAAGGTGCAAAAGTTATATTTGGAGGAAATGAAGCTCCAAGGGAGATCAAAGACACAGGATCCATCAAGAAAAATGGATTGGAAATCACAGATGTTGCTTATGTTGAAGGCCTCTGTAGGTCCCAAGGGGTGTAAGTGTAAGGTTTAGAAGGGGGGGTTGAATAAACCTTACCAAATTTTCGATTTAGTCCTTTTAAAATATACAGAGTTGATACTACTACAATGTGTCCTTGATGGACAATCAATTTGGTCAATCAAGTAGAGTTAGTCTCTCAACGCACTCAACCGAGCCGTTGATGGAATAACTCACTTGTTGGCTCTAAATTAACTCAACTTTGTGGTTTTGTTTTCATTGGAAGACTTAACACCCTTAAGTTTGGTTAAGCAAGAGTTTAGTGCTTGGTTTAGTACTTATAAATTATCAAGTGGATAGCAAATTTATCGTGAGATATAAGCGATTAAAAATGCGAGAATTAAAGTCTTTGAAATGTAAATGACACAATGAAATTTTATAGAGGTTCGAAGATGGGGTAATTCTTCTACTCCTCTCTTCTCCAACTCCCGGAGGAATTCACTAGGTAATGATCGATATACAAAGTGGTAATCCGAGATACAAGTCTTGATCACACAAATGACTTGATCCTTTGGGACTCGATCAGAGACGCCTTGATCACTCACCAAGGGCTTCTCGTGACGACTCGGCTTCTTCACAGGCAGGTGCGTTGCTACTACACTCACTTGCTCAAGCTCTTTGGATTTGATCACGAAGCCCTCCAAAAGCTTAAGACTTGGTTCGACCTTGAACCTTCCTACAATCCTTCGTGGAATGTAGACCCCTTGATATTTCAGTATTTTCCTCTTCAACTGATTGAAGTTATCTTTCCTTCACGGGTGAGTGTTGGATTGATGTTCTTCGTAGTGTAGGCTTGAGGATTGAGAATGTTTCAGATTTTCTAATAATTGCTTGAACGTTTTTAGTTCAGGTCTGTGACTTGTGTCGCTTGTCACTTGTATATCTCTTGTGTCACATGTCTCTCTCTTTTTCAAACAAACTCCTCAGCCTTTTATAGTGATCTTTCAAAAATTTGCCCGTTGAAGAGATAGGCTTATTTTTGAAAGTCACTTGCAGTCGTTGGCTTGTCTTGTTGCGATCCTTGGAATTGCCATTTCCTCGTATGAATTGTTCTTTCACCTTTTGAGTTCGACACGGTGTAGTGCTTCCCATTGGTTCATTCCATTTGCACGCTTCGGGGTGAGCACTCGAGAAAGGTGGTATGGAGATATTACTTGTTTAAGTAATTCTCTTGATTTAAATACAACGGATCTTTTCTGATTATCTCGACTTGACCGCATTTCTTTGCTTTCCCCAGGTGACTTAGAGTCGCTTCCAATCATGGATTACTCTTCACACTTCAACTTTGAGAGTTGGCTTTTCTCGAGTTGACTTGACCGATACTCCACTCACCGCATCTCACCGCTTTTTGATAGAGTTCCGTCTACTCTTCTTTACCATCTTGAGTCTCGCAATGAGTCTTCCTTCTAGTCTTGATTGTCTTTTTGCATGTTAGGTCGTAGTGACTTAACTCGGCTTGGCCACTCTAATTTTTACAATGCATTTTACAACAAGAATTGGGGTGCCAACTTCCTATTCTAAGTTTTACATGGCATTAATCAAAATCTAAACAATAAATTTCCTAACAATTTCCCCTTTTTGATGATGCCAAAACTTAAACCATTCAAAAATGCAAACAAAAGAAAGATACATACAGATAGTGTATTGACATAGAATGTATGCGCAGAATCAATCCTTTTATTGATCATAACATTCTTGTTCTTTTACACAATCTGTTTACAAGGTGTATCGAGCACATATTTGTCTACATAGAAAATAAAGAATTTACAGACTTTATTTCGAGAAGACTTACATTGTATGTATTTACATTATAAAGTACACGAAGGGGTGGACAAAGAACACTTCATCTCCTTCGCTTGTCTCCTTCTTTCATCTTGTTCAAAGATCTTCTTCTCTTCTTCTTCTTTTTTCTCATCATCGTTGCCTTCTTTTTTTCTTTTCATATGCCTTCCCGGCACTTCATCTCTTCTTATTCTTTCCTGTCTTTCCTCCCATAGCATTGAGTTTGTCTCTTGTTTTCTTCTTCTATTCTTTTTGCATACTCAGCGTTACTTTTAGCCACTTGCAAATTTGCTACTTGGTCAAGCCCAGCCCAAGAGATCCCTCCTTTCTTTCCCGGATCTACGTATTCAATATTTTTGGGCGAGGCCTGGAGTCCAAACCTCTTCCTCCACCACTACTTTTTCCTCTACCTCCGGGCGTGTATTGTCAACGGGGTCTTCTTCTTTCCAAAGTGAGTGACCCGGAGTGACCAAATGGAGTGACCGCACGGTAGTCTGTGCTGTCGCCTTCTTCACATAACGTGAGACCCTTTTCCCAAGACAAGTCCCAAGCTTGAGCCATAGACATTTTTGCAAAGTATCCTTCGATGCGGCGTTTTAAATTCATCAACTGATCGTGGCTCGTCCCGACATCCGAGATGGCATAAGTGTCTCTGTCTCTTGGAATGCCTCCATGTTCTTTCAAGATATTCATAACCCGGGCATCCATTCTTCCTTCCACTTCCTTCATCCCTCGCTTCAATTGTTTTTCTCTTTTCAGCCATAGATATAGCAGTGTTGGAGTGGCAGAGTCACAGGGAGTTTGCTTTGATAATGTCACCGTGACAGACCTGTTGGGGGTTTGTGCAATCATCAAGGTCATATCTTTTGATCCTTCCCCCTCAGCAGATTTTCCTTTCTTTTGTTTCAAGACTTCCTCACCGACTTTCCTTCGCAAATGCTTCCTCCTTCCTTTTTTTAGGTATTCCTCTTCCCCCTTTTTGGCATCATCAAAGGAGAGAGGAACGCCTGAAAAGCAGACTTGCAAGCGGGAAGTCTAGCCTCACGATGGTAGAGTTCTGTCTTGAGTCTGCTGCAGTATGCGATGAAATTCGGATCGAGTAGCGTTGGACTCTGCTGAAATCAGCTTCATCTCAGCCATGAGAAGGCTGAATTTTGTATTCATGGTCTCTTCCAAACGCTGTAGATCACTCTTGTTTTGCTCACGCAGCAGCTTAAGCTCGGCAATGTGAGCTTCATGCATGTGCTCAATATGTTCTCTCGGCCGTTTTTGCATCAAAGATTTTCACTCTCCATACCAGCAGCTTGTTGAACAATGTCCTGAAGTATCTAACTTGTTCCACACGCATTGTTTGCTTTGTTGTTGCCACCATTCCCGATCCGGATCATTATGCCTCTTAAATCAGCCAGTGAGATTGGCATCTCTGTTGTCGATCGCATGTCCATAGAGGCCTGATGCCTCTCCATCCGTTCAATCTCGGCGAATAATGCCTTGAACACTTCACTTGGGACTTCACCGATTCTTCCGCGGTGATGGCCATGCAAAGGCGTCAAAATCATAATCACCGGAACAATGGTGCCTGATGGAAAAAACGGAGCTGGTCTGCGTGGTAGCGTGCGCGTTCGTTTTCTCGACTCTTCATGGAGGTCGGGTACCTCCAGGGAAAAAGGAAAAGATTCTATAAAGGATTCATCACCGCCAACCGGGGATTTGTTCGATGATGAGCGGTGCGCGTGAAGTTCTTTTAGGAATCGAACTGCTGCACTTGAGGATCCTCGCGCGGACTCGATTCACCGGGTTTTGTTGTGAAGTGGACCCGACTTTGCCGAGCCTCAACACCTCAACAACCGTTGGTCTCAAATTTCGATTTTTCCAATTGAGTAGACGGTCCTCGGCCTTATCGGAGCGTCATCGGACGATGATGAGATTTTCATTGGTGGCTCATCATCAAAATTAAATGTTTGACGAGTAGTCTTGGGATCGACTTGCTCGTGCTTGGAACATCCGCACCGAGTCTTTTGGATGCATCACGGGGATGACTCGAACTTCTTCTTTGCCTTCCGATCCCGAAAAGGTTACATCAGATTATCCTGGGAATCATGAAGTGCGCTTATCTCCTTCTCGGATGGGTTGATGATAGCGGGAGGGATGTTCTCTACTTGACTTCTTTACCCCGGAAGTCTCAACCTCCCGTGGGCCTTCATTACCTCCAGCCAGCTCTCTTTGCGGCGAGGCCTTGTCCTCCCTTTCGACAAAGTGTCGCCAGCCTTAGGGTCTTCTGCGGTGGCATCCATTGGAGTCTCAACCCCATGGATTGCACTTTCATCGCCTGCAGTGTTAACTCCCGTGGCTGTTCCTTCATGTGCCTCGACCGCATCGCAGCGTCATTAGCCTTTAGAGCGATTGACACCTCACCGAGACAGTCTCAACTCGTCGAGCTTCGTTGATGGCAACTTGTTGTTCTTCTTGTGTTTGTATTTTCTCTACTTCGCCTCCTTGATTCGTTGTGGAGTCATCTGCGCATCCTCCGACCTTGCTGCAGGTGGAGAGTTTCCCCTCACCGGCGCACCACCGAGTGACTTGAATGGGGTCACTCGTCTCCAAACTCCCAAATGCTTTCGATTGAATGTTCGATCGTTGGGGCGGTGGTAAAACACCTTCAATAGGGGTTGGCTCGACTGGGTCCCCACTATCCCGGTTTCATCGCCAAGTCCCTTATCGCTTCTTCCGAGTGAGTGGGGAAGTGGTGGCAAACAACAACGTGGCGATTTGCTTTGAACCACTCCCATTAGATCAATTTCAAATTGTGTTCGAGGACTCTCCTGGTCCCTCCATCGATCTTTGCTCGTGAAGGATTCTGATTCATGCAATGCTTGCTGCATTTGCAACTCTTCGTGGCGGGCAGCATTCTCCGGATCCTCATCACTCATCGAGAAGACATCAAGGAGAGGATGTGTGTGTTACGTGGTGCCGAGATAGGGACAGATGCTTGCCTTCTCACGTGCCTCGGCTTCCTCTCGCTTGCTTTTCTTTCTCCTTATCCTTGAAGATCTGCGGGATGTCCGTGCGCATTGTCTTCATCCATCTTTGAGCACGATGGTTAGTCCAAGGAAGTTTAACAGTTCCTCTTCTTCTTCTACAAACTCGGGCCGTTGGAACTGTTCCCTTGATTTACTCAACTTCCATTTCCTCCACTCACGCAGACGATTTTGGATGTCTGGGTAAGGTGGAGATAGGATCATCACATCACTATCCGCTTTATCGGCTTCTTTTTGTGTTTTGTGTGTGGGACTACAAATTGTGTCTTCCTGTTGCCTCTACGATCGCCTTCACAGACTTGGTCAAGTTTCATCAATTACATCCGGAGACTCTACTTCTCCAAAGAGCTCTCCGTGATCTGCTCCACCGAGTGGTGACTCGGCCGGTTTCTCAAGCTCGGAGTGCTTGATGATTCTTCTTCGTCTCTAGTTTGTACCGAGGGGATTTACTGGTTCGAGACGGTTTCTTCGAGTCTAGGGCGGCGGCGGGGGTCTCTTGGCTTCTCGCCTTCTCCTCTTTTTGACGATCGGAGAAGGTATTTGTGAGTCCTTCTTGACCGCTGCTGCAGGGGCAGAGAGACACGGCTGCAGGGGCGGGTGACTCTCGATGCGAGGGGCGAGCATGTTTGGCTTTCTTTTTGCTGCGGGGCAGCGTGATCTTCTTAGCAACAAGGCGGCGGCTTTCTTCTTGGGTGGAGAGGAAAAATTTGTATCTTGTGGTCACCTGATTCCCCTCACTTGTGTCGATCTCTTGGCGTAGGCTCTCTTCGTGCGCCTGAGAGGTTTGCTCGAACATCCTCTTGTTAACATGGAATGCCTTCCCATGTCTAAGAGGGACTCCTTTCACCTCCATCACCGGCCAATCACTAGGCCATATCCTGGGATCCTCCAAATGTGCCATCTTCCTTGAAGGATTTGTTCCTACATTCGCGAGTCTGCTGTAGACAAACTCAGCCCCTTTATCTTCTTTTTGCGATGATTGCGGCCATTACAATCGGCTTTGCTTTTGACAATTGGTCAAAGTCACCAAATTTGATGTCAATACATTTGGCAACTATGTCCAACAACTTGTGATAATCCTCCTTCAAAGATCTCTTGTTTGTCATGTGTACACTATTTTATCGGATAGTCGGGCTTGGCTATTTCTTTCCAAGCATCGGCCAGGTTTACATCGCCGTTAATCTCGATGCTCCTTCCAGGTAGTGAGCAATGTTCACCAAATCCTTGCGAGATAGTCACCGCTTTCCATGAACAGATGACTTTATTCCTTCATCGTGAATCTCGGCATTCACGTAGAATTGTCGCGACCTCCTCCACATAGGTCATCGGATATTCTAACGTCGAAACGGTTTCAGCCGGGCGTTTCCAATTTTTCAGCGATTTTCTTCACTAGGGTATCGTCGGACCCTGTTTCACCATTAAAGTCGAAATCCACAATGAGACCCGGTGTGGATTTGCTTCCCTAATTTGACAAAGTCGTAGGTTGGTGCCATTTTTCAGATTTTATCAAAGAAAAACTAAGAGATTGATTTGAAGATAGATAGGGTTTCGAGAGAATTTTTGCCTTTGCTTTTGAGAGAAAGAGATGAACAGTTTTGGTAGTGTGAGAGAGAAACGGACGGAAATGGTTTAAGTATGGTTTATGAAAGGACGTGAGGGTGGTTTTGAAATGTGATCGAAATCAACGGCTTAGATTTTGCACGCCTATTTAGCATTTAATGTCTCGTATTTAATGCGGCAAAGATTTATATCCAATCATAAACTTGGTGTGCGGCTTTATGTCCGTACACATCATCATTATCTTTGACGTATTCCTTAAAACATTCCCGCTTTGTCAAAAACGACGATTTGCGTTTTTGTCACTTTGCTCATAAGTGACTCGGCTCCCCTTAGGATTTAACTCTTCTTCTCACGCTTCTATTAGTGACTCACCTATCACCGTGACTCGTAACCTGTCTTTCCGACATACTGGTGATTCTTGAGCTAATTTGTGTGTTCAAATTCTTTTTCATTTTTTTTTTTTGTGTTCCATTTCTTTTCTTTGATTTTTCCGAGTGTCACCACTCAATTAACCCTAACTCATGTTTGAGTTCTTCAAATCTTGACTCACATAATGGTTTTGTGAAGATGTCGGCCAATTGTTTATCGGTTGAGATATATCCAAGATGATGTCCTTCTTTTCAACATGATCTCTTATGAAGTGATATCGACATCGATATGCTTTGTTCTTGAGTGCAACACGAGATTTTGAGTAATGGCAATTGCACTTGTGTTATCACACATGATTGGAATTTCTTTTTCCTCAACTTCATAGTCTCTCACTTTGTTTCATCCATAGGACTTGGGCACAACAGCCCGCAGCCTATGTATTATTCGCCTCCGTAGAGGTGGCTATTGAATTTTGCTTCTTGCTAAACCAGAAATTAGCTTGTTTCCTAGCATTTGACATGTGCCTGAAGTGCTCTTCCTGTCCACTCGCATCCAAAGATAGTCGAATCAATAGCCAATTAGCTTGAATCCACCTTCCTTTGGATACCATAGGCCTACTTCTTGCTTCCTTTCAAGTATCTCAATATTCTCTTAGTCATTGTCATATGGCTCTCTTTTGGAGCAGATTAAAATCTTGCACATACACCTACAAAGAAAGGTGATGTCCGGCCCGCTTCTTTGTGAGATAGAGCAATGATCCAATAAGTGCTATGTATCTTGTTTGATCTACGGCTTGCCATCTGCATCCATGTCCATTTTGATTGATGTATTCATTGGTATTTTTACGAAGACTTCTCCTCCATACCAAACTTCTTCATTAAATCTCTCGTGTATTTTGTTTGACTTATGAAGGTTCCATCCTTCACTTGTTTCACTTGGAGTCCAAGGAAGAATGTCGACTCTCCCATCATGCTCATTTCAAATTTACTTTGCATGAGGTTTGAAAACTTTTCACACAAACTCTTTGTTTGTGGATCCAAAAATGATGTCATCCACATATATTTGAACAAGCAAAGATATACTCTTTTTGTCTTGAATTAAAGAAGTGTTCTATCTACTTTTCCTTTTGTGAATCCATTTTCGGTTAGGAATTGTGACAAGATCATACCATGCTCGGGTGCCTGTTTCAATCCATACAGAGCTTTCTTGAGTTTGTATACCTTATCTCCAAGAGTCTTCTGCTCAAATCCTGGAGGTTGTTCAACATACACTTCTTCTTCCAATAAACCATTTAGGAATGCACTTTTTACATCCATCTGATATACAGTGAAATTCTTGTGAGCTGCATAGGCAAGAAACATCCTTATAGCTTCCAATCTTGCTACAGGGGCAAATGTTTCATCAAAATCTATCCCTTCTTCTTGGCAATATCCTTTGGCTACTAGTCTTGCTTTGTTTCTTACCACAGAGCCTTCCTCGTTCATCTTATTTCTGAACACCCATTTGGTGCCAATAACATTTTGATGTATGGGTCTTTGCACTAATTCCCATACTTTATTTCTTTCAAACTGATTCAGCTCTTCTTGCATAGCTTGAATCCAAAGTGTGTCGTCCAATGCTTGTGACACGTCTTTGGGCTCTATTTGCGAGATGAAGCATGTGAACATTGCTTCTTGTTGAGTTCGGATCTTGTTTTGACACATTCTCTTATATCTCCAATGACAAGTTCTCGTGGATGGTCTCTCACCATCTTACATCAGTTGGAGTAAGTTAGCTAGATTCAGTCGACTTGCAGCTGTGTTTCTTTGTGGTCGCTCTCTCGTAATCACTTAGCCGCAAATTTTCCATTGTTTTTGAGATTCACTATCTCATCTTCTTCTCAATTGATAATTCCAAATTTCCACTTCAAAGATAGGGACTCTTCTCGTATAGTTGGATGATTCAACTTATCACCGACTCTTCAATGTCTTCTCCATTTACATTTGGCTCATCGAATACCACATGAATGGATTCTTCACGTAACCATAGTTCTTTTGTTGAGTACTCAGTAGGCTTTGCTTTCACCGAGTATCCTAAGAAGATACCTTCATCGCTTTAGCATCAAAAGCCTTTAGATTGTCTTTGCCATTGTTGTGGATGAAGCATTTACATCCAAATATTCTCAAATATGCAACATTTGGTTTTCTTCCATCCGCATCTCATAGGAGTCTTTGTCACCGCCTGCTTTATCATACATCTGTTTTGAGTGTAGCAAGTGTGTTGATTGCTTGACCCAAAATCTTTTTGGTAACCCCGCTTGACCTAACATGGTCCTTCTTCTTCTTTGAGAGTTCTGCTCCTTCTTTCGCAACTCCATTCTCCATTCAGGAGTCCTTGTCTGCGATAGTTCATGACCAATACCATTTTCAATACAATACGAGTTATTATTCCATTGACAAACTCGGTTCTCTCACGATCTTATTTTGATAATGGTTTGACTCTTCTCATTTTGAATCCTCTTCATCACCGTGTGGTAGTTTTTGTAGAGTTTCTTTCTTCTTACACATGAATATTGTCCATGTATATCTTGAGTAGTCCTCTACTACCACCAAGGTGTATTTCTTTCCACTTATGCTAGTTGGTTCCACTTTGGGCCAAATAGATCCATATGTAGCAGATGCAATATTCTTGTTGAAGATGAACATGTCTTTTCTTTGAATGAAGACTTGATTTGTTTACCCTTCCGACATGCATCACATATACTTTCCTTCTTGTATAATCGAGTCCGGAAGTCCTTCCACAAGATTACTTCTTGCAAGCTTGTTAATCGTTTTGAAATTTAGGTGACTCGGCTTTTTTTGTGCCACACCAACTTGATTCAACAGTGCTCTTTGCTAGTAGACAGTCTTTGGGTGTTGCGATTGACCAATCCACGACATACATATTCTTCTCTCTACATCCTTGCGCAAAGACAACTTCATTTGATTCAATATCCTTGATTTGGCATACACCCATGTTGAATCCAACATTGTAGCCCTTGTCACGAGTTGGTCGATGCTCGATAAGTTGAAGTTGAGTCCTTCAACATATGCAACATCTGTGATTTCTAATCCATTCCTCTTGATGGATCCAATGCCTCTTATTTCACTAGGAGCTTCATTTCCTCCAAATATGACTTTTGCTCCTTTAACTTCCTTGAATTTTGACAGATTTTTCTTATTTCTGTCATATGTCCGGAATGTACCACTATCCATGTACCAGGTTCCTTGGCACTCACTTCCTTGAACCCGCAATCAAGGAAATTAAGTTTTAGGTACCCATACTTGTCCGGGTCCCGAGGGGTTAGAATTGTAAGATGATCCAACCAACCTATAGCCAAATAATTTGACTCTAAGGGGTTGCCATCTATCGATGCCATAATCATAATTAATCCTGGCAAATTGCTTGGGGATTTTAGGTTCATACAAATTGTCTCTTTTGTCGTATGCCCCGCATATGTGTTTTAGCAATTGCCATTCTTGGGTAATTGTGGTGTCTTTGAGTGTAGTGCCTAGGTGCATATGTGTGCTAATGAAAGCTCTTATACTTTTGGAATGGCCTTTCTTTGAGTTCTAGGCCTTTGCCATTTGGGCTTATATTCCATAAGTCTATCTTTGATAGTTCACATTATTCCAATCGACTTGGCTTGGATATTTTCTACCATTCCCATCATATGTATTTCTCTTATAGATTTTAAGGGTTTTTGGTAGCTCGCTTCTTCTTTACAGAGTATTTTTGTTTGGAGTTTCTTTGAGGAACTCGGCTGAATCTCTTCTCGCTTGTCCTTTCAACGCACTCAACTCGGTCATTTTTTCCTTTTCCTTTATAACCAAGGCCAGTTTGCTTGTTATTATGTTTTGGAGTGAATGTGTGTGCAACATTTAGAGTTTTGGATTTTTCAGACACTTCATGGCTTGAAGATCCTTTTTCCAAAATTACTTTTGAGGTTTGACATAGCACGGAGGAATTAAATCCTAGGCCCGTCTTGTCTCCACATTCTCTTTGACTCAAAATAAGATCATCCAATGATTTAGATGCCTTAGTGAATGAGGCATAACATTCTTGAGGTCATTCTCCCTCTTCTCTATAGCAAAGAATTTCTCGCTATTAATTTAGCATTTTCACCTTTAAACTTTCATTCTCATCGCCTATTTGACTTAGAGTACTCGGCTCCTTAGTCGGCTTTGAGTTTTGGCTCTTGAGTAGGTTGTTTTCCTCATTCAATAGTGTGTGTGAGGATTTAATGTGTTCAAAATCTTTCATCATTTTGCCTAATGAATCATAAAGATCAGTGGGTGATGAAGTGTGTGTGTCACATCACTATCACTAGAGTCCGAGTTTGATGAGTTAGAGTGTACCTCATCTTCTTGGTCGGGTTGATCTTGTTCTTTGGCCATCAAGCGGATCATGGCTTCTTCTTCAGAGTCACTTGAGTAGTCGGCTTCACTTTGCTCTCAATCACTGTCTCTCTTGACTTAGCATCTCAAAGAGCCTCTCTATGACCATCATTGCCTTTTTCTTTTCTTGTCTTCTTTCTCTCAAGACCTTTCTTTCTTCTTCATTCCCGTATTTGTTGACTACAGGATATGGGCAATCAATGGCATAGTGACCTGGTTGTCTACATTCCAAAGATAGATATTCAACTTTTTGATCAGCTCTTTCCATTCTTGGATTGTCGATCCTTTGATATTCAACCTTTTGATAATCTGTTCTCTTGGTTGGCCTATCTTCCTTTGACTTGGAGGAGCCGAGTGTCTTCCGGAAGATTCACCCTTTCCTCTCTTGTAGTTCTTATTGAAGAACTTGTTGAACCTTTTAACCATCGGGGCTATTTCTTCCGGATCAATGACTTCTTTGACCTCACTCTCTTCCCATCTTTAACAATTAGAGCAAATTTGTTTTGGGTACAAATTGTCTCTTCCTGGTCTTTTCTTCTCACTCAAACTCGTAGGCTTTGAGGTCCGAGAACAATTCATGGTTGGATGTCTTTGATAGGTCCATGGAATGTCTCGATGCCATGACCTTTATTTCCCATTCACCGAAGACTTTTTAGGATCTTTATACACATTTCCTTCTGTGTATATTCCTTTCCAAGTGCGAGACAGCTCATTTGTGATTTACGTGAACCGAGCATCCAGTTGATCCAGGTTTTCTCCGAGATCATTTTGAAGTTCTCAAATTTTTGTACACCCACCGATAATTTGTTTTCTTTGATTTGCTCGAGCCTTCACAAATCAATGTCACTTGTCCCCGATTTCTTTAGCCGTTTTGCATGATTTGACTTTATTGAACATGGCTTTGTCCAAGGTTTTGTAAAGGATGTCCTTGCTACATTGTCCAGGTTGTATCTTTTTCTCGTCATCATTTGTCCACTCGCTTCTTGGTTTTTCAACCATGACAGTGTCCGGGAGCAACATCCTCTTCTCCTTCACCGCAGCTCTTCTTACATTGTGTTCACCTTTAAGATTTGCGGTGGCCCATCTTCTATTACTATCCACATCTCATCATGTAATGCTTTGATAGATGAGCCTCGCATACGAATTTTCCAATCATCAAATTCTTCAATTGTGAACATAGGGATGCGTGTCAAATTTGCTTCCATGATAATAACTTTTAATGATAAAAAGAGTTTTGAAAGTTTAAGTACTAAAGCGGACTTTGAAAAGTTTGGAGATCTAGTTCAAGAACTGGTGCGGAGGGTTCAATGAACCAACCGCTCCGATACCACTTGTAGGTCCCAAGGGGTGTAAGTGTAAGGTTTAGAAGGGGGTTGAATAAACCTTACCAAATTTTTGATTTAGTCCTTTTAAAATATACAGAGTTGATACTACACACCAGTGTGTCCTTGATGGACATCAATTTGGTCAATCAAGAGAGTTAGTCTCTCAACACTCAATCGAGCTGTTGATGGAATAACTCACCGTTGGCTCTAAATTAACTCAATTTGTGGTTTTGTTTTCAGCGGAAGACTTAACACCCTTAAGTTTGGTTAAGCAAGAGTTTAGTGCTTGGTTTAGTACTTATAAATTATCAAGTGGATAGCAAATTTATCGTGAGATATAAGCGATTAAAAATGCGGGAATTAAAGTCTTTGAAATGTAAATGACACAATGAAATTTTATAGAGGTTCGAAGATGGGGTAATTCTTCTACTCCTCTCTTCTCCAACTCCTGGAGGAATCCACTGGTAATGATCGAAGATACAAAGTGGTAATCAGTCCGGATACAAGTCTTGATCACACAAATGACTTGATCCTTTGGGACTCGATGAGACGCCTTGATCACTCACCGCTTCTCGTGCGACTCGGCTTCTTCACGGGCGGCAGCCTTTGCTACTACAGACTCACTTGCTCAAGCTCTTTGGATTTGATCACGAAGCCTCCAAAATCTTAAGACTTGGTTCGACCTTGAACCTTCCTACAATCCTTCGTGGAATGTAGACCCCTTGATTTTTTAGTATTTTCCTCTTCAACTGATTGAAGTTATCTTTCCTTCACAGGTGAGTGTTGGATTGATGTTCTTCGTAGTGTAGGCTTGAGGATTGAGAATGTTTGATTTTCTAATAATTGCTTGAACGTTTTTAGTTCAGGTCTGTGACTTGTGTCGCTTGTCACTTGTATATCTCTTGTGTCACTTGTCTCTCTCTTTTTCAAACAAACTCCTCAGCCTTTTATAGTGATCTTTCAAAAATTTGCCCGTTGAAGAGATAGGCTTATTTTTGAAAGTCACTTGCGATCGTTAGCTTGTCTTGTTGCGATCCTTGGAATTGCCATTTCCTCGTATGAATTGTTCTTTCACCTTTTCAGAGTTACGACACGGTGTAGTGCTTCCCATTGGTTCATTCCATTTGCACGCTTCGGGACCGAGCACTCCGAGAAAGGTGGTATGGAGATATTACTTGTTTAAGTAATTCTCTTGATTTACGTGCAACGGATCTTTTCTGATTATCTCGACTTGATCGCATTTCTTTGCTTTCCCCGGATGACTTAGAGTCGCCTTCCAATCATTGGATGACTCTTCCGTCACTTCAACTTTGAGACTTGGCTTTTCTCGAGTTGACTTGATGATACTCCACTCACCGCATCTCACCGCTTCTTCAAATAGAGTTCCCGTCTACTCTTCTTTACCATACTCAACCTGTCTCGCAATGAGTCTTCCTTCTAGTCTTGATTGTCTTTTTGCATGTTAGGTCGTAGTGACTTAACTCGGCTTGGCCACTCTAATTTTTACAATGCATTTTACAACAAGAATTGGGGTGCCAACTTCCTATTCTAAGTTTTACATGGCATTCATCAAAATCTAAACAATAAATTTCCTAACAGCCTCAACTTCAACCTGTTAAGTATCAGCCAACTCTGTGACAAAGGCTGCAATGTTGGATTCAACATGGGAGTGTGCCAGATCAAAGATGATGAATCAAATGAAATAGTGCTGCAAGGGTCAAGACAAAAATATGTATGTGGTAGATTGGTTTACTGCCACACCAAGCACTTGTTTGTTAGCAAAGAGCACATCCGAATCAAGTTGGTTGTGGCACAAGAAGCTGAGTCATCTGAATTTCAAGACAATCAACAAGCTTTCAAGGAGTCATCTTGTAGAGGGATTTTCAGACTCAGTGTACAAGAAAGAAAGTGTATGTGATGCATGCCAGATGGGAAAGCAGATTAAATCATCATTCAAGGACAAGCCAAGTCCCTCATCAACAAGAATATTGCACTTGTTGAATATGGATTTATTTGATCCAGTTGAGCCAGCTAATATAAGTGGAAAGAAATACACCTTAGTGGTGGTGGATGATTATTCAAGATATACATGGACAATTGTCATGTGTAAAAAGAAGACACTGCAGAAGTTACCTCAGCTGATGAAGAGAGTTTAAAATGAAAAGAGCCAAACCATTATAAAAATAAGATCTGACAGGGGAACTGAGTTTGTCAATGGGATAATAACTCAGTATTGTGTTGAAAATGGTATTGATCATGAGTTATCAGCTGCAAGAACTCCACAACAGAATGGAGTAGCTGAAAGAAGGAACATAACTCTCAAGGAAGCTGCAAGGACAATGTTAGCTGAAGTTGGATTACCTAAGAGATTTTGGGCTGAAGCCATAAACACAACATGCTATACTCAAAATAGATGCATGATTAACAAGCAATTGACCAAGACTCCCTATGAAATCTAGACAGGGAGAAAGCCAAATGTTGGATATCTCAGGATGTTTGGATGCAAATGCTTCATCCATAACAATGGCAAAGATAAAGGTATCTTTTTGGGATACTTGTCACGCCCACCCCTACTACCATACTATTAAGCAGTATAGAACGTGAAATTTGACGACGTAAACCCTATGTACCTGTACTTTTTTTTTCCTGTGACATTTTAACGATGAACACGCAAGATCACTTTACTTGTAAGAAAAGGACAACCCATATCCACAAGCAAAGAGGTAACAAACCCTGTTATTAAACACAACATACATCCATATGACCAAACACATAACCCACATCACCCAGCTATTTACATTTACATATTTACATAAGAGTTTTCAAAAGAGGGTACAATTCCTAAACCAAAATATAATACATGACCAAAAAGGGAAAAGCGACCCACCAACATAGCCCAACAGGTCGTCATCCATATCCATGATCCTCAAAACCTGAAGGAACTCCAGCACTGCACAGTAAGCCAAAAGCTCAGGCATTCCTATGCTCACCTGCAATGCATGAACTACATGAGCTAAAGCTCAGCAAGTAAAAATCATGCATGTCCAAAGGAATAGTGATGCTTTTCCAACATGTAATGCTCACGTGTAAAATCCATGAATCAAAATACTTTATTCAAAATTATTTTCTTTCATTTGGGCCCCTAACCCAACTACTATGCACCGGAAAAGAGCTCTGCCCACAGCAATAATCAAATGGCCAATAATATCAGTATGGACCTATGTGTGGACCATCCTCCCGCGGCCCAGCCAAGGGTCCCCTACTTGCGTCCCTTGTGTCCGCCAAGAAGTATCCCACCCCGCAGGGCCACACATAGGTACTCACAGATGGACCATCCTCATGTGACCCACTAAGAGCCCATCTCCTATATAGCTTCGTGTTCACCAGGAAGTATCCCACCTGCTATACCTAAACATATATCATAAGCACACCCAGCGTGCCTCGGTACACTAGCAGTGGTCAACAAACAACCATTTTCTTCCAGAAAATATTTTCGTGCATGCAAACATCCTCTTGTAATATGCATGCACATGCAAATGCTGTGAATGACATGTTCAATGGCTCACCAACACCATATCGCAACATCATACAAGCCAATTATGCAATATATAATATCCACGTATATTCCATAAGATACCACAGTCACATATAATACAATCAATTCAAACAATATTATGTTCATGCATTACAGTTTCAGATGGATTTTTACTTACCTTGCCTTGTCGAGTCTTACTTACTGGTTCGTTAACTGTAACTTCCAATTCTTAGGTATGAAGAATCTGTAACAATATAAGGTGTTAATTTATCGAGTTGACTAAATATGTGCAAAGCCCTCCCTCTTAGGAATTGACACATTAATTTATAATTATAGCATTTTTATATTAATGTAAAGCACCAAGAAGATTTGAACTACTTTGTATTTGCTCCCATCGAACTCTTGTTGATTTCAAGTTAAGAATTTTACATAATTCTCCACCTTATTAAAATGTTCAGAAGAAAAACTGAAAGTTACAATTCCATTCCATGTTTTGAACCTTAAGATTTCCATTTTTTTCTTCTGGTTTCTACAGGATTTTCTATAATGATTCGAAACTAACTCGTTGAACAACATCAAGTTAACTCTATACTTATAAACAAGACGCACCGCATCGTTAAATTTTTACCAATTTCACTGAATCAATTAAACCATGATTCTAAATCCAAAAGAAATTGTGCATGTTAATTCTATCGGAGGATTAAAAACAAGAATTACCTCTACGAAGATATCTTGCAAGAACCCGATGCATAAGAAAACCCAGCGTCTCAGTAGTAGAGAGATTTATCCTTTGGTTAATGAGATTTTGATTTATCCATTCATTTTGCTTTAGTAAATATAGCTAGGGTGGTGGTTGTGTAAGATATATCCACATATCCATATATCTCGTTTACTTAATAGCTAAGAATCCCCTCAAAAAAAAAAAAAATAGCTAAGAAAAGTCATTCCCACTTGTTTAGATATATATAAATGTGTATATCTTTACTAATTGAGACACGTCTTACTTACATGCAAAGATATCAGCCATGTATATAGTTATGAGTTACTTCTCTAGCCTTAAACTACACATTATCTTATATTATGAATTCAACCTATCATGTGGTCGTGTGCATATTTGACACATATCATAAAAATGGATTTCTTTACAAGTCCTTCTCTTAGCTTCTCACTATAATTTAGCCCCTCATCTAATAACACACTTTAATATATATATATATATATATATATATATATATATAGGGATTGGTTCAAATGAGACCAATCCCTTCAGGTTAGTCCATAAGACCGCATATAGACCCTTGATTTAATTTTTTAATGGTGTAGATCTCTTTAGTTATTTTTTGGATATAAGGGTATGATTGTATTTTTACATTTTTTCAGTTTTTAAGTAAATCACGTTAATTGCTAATTATTAGGAAAACAGAATACTTCCTTTATCAGTTTCCCGATTTTTAGGGGAAAAAAATAAACCATAGATTTCAATCGTATCTTTTCAAAACTGATACCTATCAGTTTCCCAATTTTTTTCAATATAGAGTGATCTTTTTTGAAGATGAAATTGTTTTTTTGATTTGTACAATAGATGCAGCAAATTGTATAGATAGATATGTCGAATTGTATATTTAAAGGTTCCATTTGTTTATTTTTGGGTTAGTTGAATTGTATTTTTTGTTGTATAAATAGTTTAATATATTTGCTTAATTAGTTACGTGGGTTTGTATCTTTATTTGGTGGATTTGTATACTTAATTGTATGGGTGATTCACTTATTTTAGTTCCATTTTGTTGTATTATTTGATTAGTAGATTAATATATTTGTTCACTTAGTTAAGTTGAATTGCATATTTATTTGGTGGATTTGTATATTTAGTCGTATGGGTGATTTATTTGATTTTAGTTTTCAGTTGAATTGTATTTAGGTGCTTATGGACTTGTATAAATAGATATGTAGAATTGTATGTTTAATGTGTTGCATTTGTCTATTTTGTTAGATTAGTTGAATTGTATTATTTGTTGGATAACTAGATTAATACATTTGCATGAATCTTAAGGTACAGATTGCAGTATACAGTGTAATTGTATACATAATAAAACAATTATGTATGCTTAGCGTTTTTGTTTTTTTTTGCATATTTAGTTGAATGTAATTTTTATATGCAATACATGTTTAGGGAGAAAAAATAACATTAAAGATAAATTAATAGTTCACACAATGTTACAAAAAAAAATTCATTAAACAATAAACTAACAGGTTTCACACTGTTTCACCCATTGTTTTTTTGCAAAAATAGAAACATTGCACTAGGGTGTGGTGTCGCGGTTTGGACACGTTATGTTGTTATGCGTTCCGATCTCACCGCATGTTCCACATCATCTTTTGAGTTTTGTGCTTGCTTTAATGGTTCCATAGTTTCGGTAAAATTGTACACCGGTTTTCAACGTAGCGAAATGCATTCCCACTCGTGGAATCTTTTCTTGTTCCACCTCTGGTATCCAATATTTTGTTGATCCCGAGATTTCGAGAGCGTTGGCCTACGTTTTTTTTGACATCACAAAAGTTATTACACAATAATACAAAATGGATATATTATACATACAGTTATATAATTTCATTCATACACGTTTGTTACCTAATAATACAAAATGCATCCTCTCTGTTCTCAAAGACTTGTTAGAATACAATAATTAATCTGTATAAAAAATAAAGTTTTAACAGTCTATTTATGCACGTTTTGATTTATAAGTATACAAAGAACGTTTAGTTGATATTCAATTTTTTTTTTGGATCAAACTGATTAATTTATTATGACAGACAATTTCTATCATACAATGAAATAAGCATGAGTAGATTCTTAATTGAACAAATTACGCATTTAAAATATACAAGTGTTATATTATAAATATACAACGAATAAATGAATATATACATGTTGTAAATACTAAATAAACAGGCAACGGATTTGGTAACAAATGTACTATATGCAGATAAGGCGTAAGTATGCATATACATAATTCTATATACGCAAGACTTATATTCTAAATAGGCAAACTATCTGTACTAAACATACAAACTATTAATTGAGATGCAATCTTCATACAAGTCGTTGATCCACAAAAATATAAAACTATATATACAATGTTAACACACTAAATAGACAATATTTGTATAATAAACATACAAACCAACAATAACAGATGTGCATATATTTCATTCAGTAATCAATTTGTTGATTCAGAAGCGTATGAATATTGTAGCAAGTTTCTCGTTAGAAATTACCTAGAGGACATTCTTCAGTTGCGTTGAAATCAATATTTTTTGCCATTGTATAAATCTTTCCAATCAAATGGATGATAACTCCTTGCAAATTATTAGAAATCCGTCGCGTTTAATTTTTTGTGGATCAATTGGAGGCCGATTTTTGAGTGATAATGGTGATTACAGAGGTTTTGATAATGGCGATGCAATGTTTACGTTGAGAAGGAGACATACATTTGATTGTATATGGTGAATTCTAAGAAAAAAATTACAAATTAATTTCTTACAGTACTGATTCGATTATTTCTTACAATAAAAGTCTTTTCAATATAGTAATTTTTTTATATTTTTTTGTTTTGTTAATTCTACATATTTGGTTATATATAGATAAAAGAATAAAAAATAAAAAAATTAAACGAATTATTAAATTATAGATAAAAGAATAAAAGAAATAAACTTTAACGATATGTGTAAGATGTGTTGAAACTGTAATAATATGTGTTTTTTTAATTGTTTGTAAAAAAATAGTCAATTGTATATCACTTTATCCTATTTGTTATTGTTTTTGTTCATAGTTGTTTTTAATGTTTGCAAAGAATTTAAATATCTCGAAATTGCCAATTACGAAACTGAATGCAATGGTTGATTTGCACGACTCATGGACCCTAGCAGGAGAGGCCGATACACAAAAATAGGGTGGATCGGATAGAAAATCTAAAAAAAATACAAATTATAAATATTTTTTTCTAAGAAAAAAGAGTTGGGCCAGGGCCAGGTTGGCCCAACCCTGAATCCGCCAGTGTTTGGCACAACACACTCCGTGCATCGCACAGGCAAAACACTAGTTTTCTTTAAAGAGTAGTGCTAGCTAAATTTTTGGAAAACAAAGTTTATCAAATATATATATTTGAGCATGTGAATTATAATTATTAACGATTTGAAGAGTTTATATTTGATGAGACAGGTACAACTCGCAAATGGGCTGGGACAGGCCTAGATTCCATCGGGTCATTATTTTTGAAGCTCAACTTTGGCACATGCTTTGGAAATTGGAAATACACATAAAACATATCTATATATATAATAACCAAGTCACTTATAAATAGTAAAAAATACTTTTTCCCGCCTAAACGAACCTTCCTCATTTAGTAAAAAATTGGTTCCGATTTTTTGCATTTTTTTGTGAGAAATCGAATTATTTTTCGGCTGATGGGCACTAATTTCGGTATTGTTGAAACCATTAATTAATTAATTAAAGCATTATATTAATGGAAACAAATCTCTTATATTCATTAAAGCATTATTCAGGGAAACAAATCCTAATTTTATACTATTCTAATCAATAATCAATAAATACTATTCTAATCAATAATCAGTAAATATGTTAATGGAATGGAAACAAATCTCTTGTGTATTAATATCATTAATTAATTAATATTAATCAGGGAAATAAATCCGAATTTTATATTATTCTAATCAATTTCCAGTAAATATTATTCTAATCAATCAATAATCATTAAATATGTTAATGGAAACAAATCCCATACGAAGTTGTATGTCAGTAAGATAATTTTTCATATTCTAATCAAATCAAATCCAATATTTTAAAATATTCGTTCTGTTTTTAATACTGCAAGTTATTTTTTCATATTATAATCAAATCAAATTTAATATCTAAAAAATTCCCAGCATTCTTTTTTATGGCAATCAATACGTATCATTAAAACGAAAAAAAATGTTGTGAATGTTAAGTGGAAAAAACAATCTCCTAATCTAAAAAAAATACAAATCGAATTTATTTGTCTAATTCCATGGCCAGTGTTACATTCAAAATAAACGAGAACATCTCATCAAAAATTAGACAGATTTATTACTATAATTACACAACACGTCCTCTTAAAAATATGAGATTTCGGTTGATGTTTTTTTTTTACTGCATTCTTTCATACTCGGGCATAAGAATTTCTCACAGAAAACTTTCGAAATTTTACAAACAGATATCAGAAGATGGCACCACTATTCTCTTTGATCAAGGATATCAACATGAGCAAAAGTCAATGGACTATGAAGTTGAGATTGGCCCGCCTCTATGAGAAGCCGATGTACAACGATAAGAACCAAATTCAAAGCTTGGAGTGTGTGTTCCATGATGCAGAGGTAATAAAGCTTTATGATGTATTTAACATCTTTTATTTGAAAAATACGCAAGTTACGTTTTTATAAAATTTATGCTAAATGTAATTTATTTTTTCGCAAGGTGACAGGATGCATGGCACAATTAGAAAGATGCATGTAGCGTAGTTTCGAAATAAGCTGAATAACGGGCATGTTTATGTCCTAAGAGACTTTGTTGTTGCTCACTACACGGATAAATACAAAACAATGAAATATAAGATTATGTCAGAAAATTTGAACAAATAATTTAAGCAAAAAATTAACAATCTATAATAATGAATTGCAGTTAAGAACCTAAGCACCAACATGATTCCACTACACTCAAGATGTCGGGTCAAGTGGCTTTTTAGCATAGGCTCTTATTATGGGTAACTTATAATCAAAATTCAGATCTACATAAAAGACATCATACATTAAAAAGCAATAGAATAATGCATAATATTCGAAAGTTATTCAAAATAGCGATGGTATTTTCATTTAAAATATATTTTGTTTTATATTGATTCTTATTAAATTTTATTCTGAGTTTTTATAGTTAATCATGAACGATTAAATATGTGTACAAGTAGATTAGTAGTTGACTCATCTGTGCCGGATTTTTCTTCTGTTGTTTGTTCTGTTATTCAGATTGTTATGCACAACCTGAAACACAAGAAACATATTGATTAGTTTTATATTAAAACACAATACACTTAATGTAATTTTAAAATAAATAATAGATACAGATTTTGAAATGCGTATCTGTTTGAGTGCTATTGATAATCCGTGACAGATTGCCTTCAGTACCCTTTTGAATAACCTCGAAAAAATATGATAGTACTTATAATAATATATTAACGCAATGTAAATAAAACATATATACATATACATATATTAAACATTTGAAAATGAAACACTAAAAGAAAGGCTTTCGAAACTTATATATTTTTCAAATTAGTGAACCAGTAGTTTTTATTATTAGCAACCTGGGGCATATTTAAAAAAAATATTAGAAATAAAATAAAGATGTGTGTGTTACAAAACCAGTTTAGATATTGATAATGGTAAAATTTAGTAAAAATTTAATGGTAAAACCCACATATTTCATTTTCACCCAACCACAACCATCTACAAATTTGTTTTAATATTTAGAAAAATTACTCGGCAAAAGTTACAGAAATAATACCTAAATTGAAATATGTTTTTACTATATACCTGTAGTATAAAAAAGTTAACAGAAATTAAACTTAATTTGTTAGAGAATTAAATTTTTGCTTCAATTGAATATGAAACACTAAATTACACATAACAGAAATTATACTACTAAATTGAATATACTTTCTGTAGAATATCTTCAAACATATGTATATAGATTGTTATACAGAATAATAAATAGATTTTTTAAAAATGTAATTATAAACTTCTGTATATAAATGAATATTGCAACATTTTTTTAAAAATCATAATAATGAAAAGAAAAATTAATACGCAAAATTTAAAGAAATTGTACCTAAATCGTTGTCCTTCGGATTATATGATTAAGAGTATTATAGATCTGCAAAAAAAACCATAGATAAATCTTTTAGAAAGATAATTTAATATTAAAAATTCAATTAAAAAAAAATTGGATCTTACCTTCTGGTTGTTGGCACCCTTACAATCGATTTTGATGTAGGCAAACATCATCGACGATTTCAACAGAAATCATCTCGAACCGTAGATCTACCTTTTTTTCAGATCTAGGGTTTTATGGTTATAGTATACATAGATCTATTTTATTTTTTCCAGATCTATGGTTAAGAAAATGCAAACATCATCGAAAATTCTTGAGAAATCATTTTCAACCATAGATGGTTTACAAATACCGTCGGAAATATGTCGTCGGAAATAATATCGTCGGAAATATTTCCGACGATATATCGTTCGAAAAAAAATATATCAAACCTGTAAATAATACCGTCGAAAATAAAAACACAAAATGAAGGAGGGTTTACAGATTTTATTGGGAAAAAAAAAATTCACCATAGATCTACTTTTTTTCCAGATCTAGGGTTTTTTATTACAAACTTTATACGATATATTTTCGAAAATAAATTATATCAAGCCTGTGAATCATATAAAATTGAAAAAAACAAAAATAAAAAAACACAAAAAACAGGGGTTTACAGATCTCATTCGATAAAAAAAAACTAATACTGTCGGAAATAAGAATAACATAGTAAAGGATTATAGAAACAAATTTTCGAAAATGAACTGGACAAACAGGAGACGATAACCCATTCCAACAGTATCAGTTTGATACCCAAAATATGAATCGATAGAAGAGAAATATGTTAAACATTAGTTTAAAAAATGAATACGAGAATAATCTTCGTCGGATAAAAAATAAAATGAAGAATATTGAGAGGTTTTGGGCGGATGTATTTTGGGTTGGAGAGAAAACCCATTTATCTCAAGAAAATGACAAAGCCTAAGGAACCCTAATTTCTCGTGTTGGAAGAATCTGGAACAACAAAATGGACAGGTGGAACAATCTTAAGGCACGATTTCTTTAATGTGACAGGTGTCGAATTTTTGGGGATAAGAATGTGGGCTTTCTACACACATAATCCTTAGTGGGCTTTGGTATAATAAGATCTGATATATTTTATAGATGTATTAAGTAAGACAATGGTTAGAAGCTCATACAAATTTGGGATCCAATAAGATATGTGATGTATCTATAATGGGCTGAGCTAATTTGTTTTTTTACCCCATTTTTTAGTGTTCTTGGGCTAGGAATGTGAACCTATTTTAGTGTGTATTTATACTATTTTGATGTAATTTTTTTTTATATAAATTTTTTTGTAATTTTTTTAAAAATTGTATTTTAATAATATAACATCATTAGAAAAAAATTAGTATTTTGGAAAACTTTACTTAAAATTTTTAAATTTAGTGAAAACCAAAATTTATCCAAAATTAAAAGAATAAACGTATAATATGAATTAATCATTTTAAATAATTATATTTGATTAGTATAGATTGGGCTTTTTTGTAGTTTATTTCGAAAATAATTATTTAATAGTCAAATTATAGATTTTATTCTTTTTAAATAGATTAAATTTATTTATTTTAAATCAGTTAACATAAATAAGTATTTAATTATGGAAATTATCTTCAAAAAATAGAATTTATTTGAATTCAAAAAAAAATTATATATATTATTTCTCTTTTGTTATAAATTAATTAATTAAATGTTTGGTGTGAAATTCATTAGTTGTATATATTATTATGTAAATACTTAAATATTATTTATTTATATATTTTGAGTTCATTATTTTTTAAAGGAATTTGTATATATATTTTTTTATTTTAATCTTTATATACACACAATTTACATTCAACAACATATTTCATCATATCCTGTGCGTCGCGCGGGTCGAATACTAGTGGGAAATTAAATAAAATACCCTCTTTTTGGTAAACATTCCACAAAATACGTTCCTATCACTTTTATGCCTATTTGTTTTTTCGTTTTTTTTTTGTTCTTGTATTGTTTTATATTATATGTTATATATATTGTTTCGATGTTGTTTAAATTTGTTTCTATGTTGTTTCTTTGTTGTTTCGATGTTTCAAAATAACTTTTACCTATTTTTTATGCTTTTTTATTCATGTATTATTTTGTACACGTTTCTATTATTTCGGTATTGTTCTATAATATTTTTAATGTTGTTCTAATAATTTTTTTGTTGTTTCCATGTAGTGTTCAATGTGTACATACAATTTTTACCTATTTTTAAGCTCTTTTTATTCATGTGGTGTTTTTAATATTTTTTTACGTTGTTTCTGGGTTGTTTCCATACCGTTTTTAATGTTGTTTCGATGTTTCTTTGTTGTTTCCATATAGTTTTCGATGTTTAAATATAATTTTTACATATTTTTACTCTTTTTGCTCATATAATGTTTTCTATATTATTTCTGCTTTTTTTCTATATTGTTTCCATGTTTTTTATGTTTTCATGCATTGGATCAAAAATTGAATTGTGTTTTTTTATTCATGTTGTTTCTATAATATTTTTAATTCGTTTGGTTTTAATATGTGTTATTTTATGTGTATATTTCTTGATTTTTTATAAGACTTCGATTATAAAATGGATTATTTAACGGGGGTAAAATTTATTTTTTCACTGAAATTTTATTGAAAGAAACATGTTTGAAACATTTTCGAAACAATCTTGAAAGAACAGCGTAAAAAAGTTCAGAAATTTTGACGGGAGCATAAATTTGTGTAAAAAATGGGCGGGAGCGTAAATTTGGGCAAAATAGTACCTGGAAGCGTAAAAGGCTAATATTGTCTCCAAAAAGTGGGGCAATTGTGTCAAAAGCCCTAAAACATATTGGGTCAATGGAGTGACTCGACTTTTTGGGCCAAATGGGCCGGACCAAATAGCCTTAGTCAGCCCTGTCCAACCTTTTCATGGATCGTTCTGATTTTGATAGTTCTAGCTAGAGACACATGAGCTCAAAATAAACTTAATATGTTCAGTTCACAAGATATATTTGGATTATGGGACGGAATAAAGATAATACCCAATAAGCTGTCAATACATAAAATTATATTAAGAGTAGGGGTGGCCACGGTTCTGGAACCACCAGTTCCGGTTCCTCATTTTGGAGGAACCGGAACCGAAACCGTTGCCTCACGATTCCGATTCCAAAATCAAAACCGACGGTTTCGATCTAGTTTGGAACCCGGTTCCTCCACGGTTTCGGATCCGGTTGTTTGTTTATCTTTTGATAATTTTTTAATTTCTTAAAATAGTTTTATCAATTTCAGTTAAAAAAAGAAGGAAAATAAAGAAAAATACTTGGACTTAATATTCAATAAAGTTTTATACTTAATATTAATAATAATATTAAACTATCTATATATACTATTAGAGTATAGAAGAATCAAAGTTCACGTAGTTCGCTTATAACATTTGGTATAAAACGTGTCTCATGTAGTTACCAAAATAAAACATCATAATAAACATTTAACATTGTTTCTAGCATGTATTTACCAAAACAAAATTGTTGATTTTAACCTTAAAAAAATGGTTCCATCACGGTTCCACCGACGGTTAAAACCGCCGGTTCCACGGTTTTTGAGACCTAGAACTGAACCTAATCGCCTACATGGTTCCTGGTTTCGGTTTTGGAACCGTTGACCACGGTTACGTTTAGGAATCGTTAACTACGGTTATGCGGTTCAAGTTTAGAACCCGGTTTCGGTTCCATTTGGCCACCCCTATGTTAGAGTATATTTTTTTTTTTTTTTTTGAGGAAGTATGTTAAGAGTATTTCAATTTAGCTTATAAAGGCTAAATTTTCAATTTTTATATTATTGAAAGGTATGTACTTAATTAAGTTTAAGTGCTCTCAGAAAATTAATAGAACTTTCGTGATGCAAACAGTGATCAAATAGTACCACTTTAATATAAATTAAAGTTTTAAATCAAATAATGATTAAAATGGAACAAGGAAGTACCCAAAAATAAGATAACCCCTAATAAACTACTCACGGAAATAGGAAAATGAGGAAGACAAAAAGAGAGAAAAAGAAAACAGTGATAAAGACAAATAACGAGTAAATTAAAAAAAAAAAGAAGAAAACAAAAAGGTAGGCAACAACCACCAAATTCTGGCAATTTTGAAAAAACCAGCAGCGACGCAATATATTGCGCAGTTAAAACAAAAATCATCAAACCCTTGTGGCGGCAGTTCTCTGTTTCAGGTGCCTATTCTCTTCTCTTCTCTTCTCTCTCGCTCTCTCTTTCTCTTTCTCTTGTACAATTCTGAGATTTTACCTCAGATTTGTCATTCTTATTATTATTTTCTTAATTGCGCGAAAAAAATAAAGGAAAAATTTACAAAGTAAATAACAGCATCTTATGAATTTCTCCCGTATGAATTGAAGTAAAGCTAATGCAGCATTTCGGGACGACCCAGTTCGGATCAAATGGAACCCATCAAGGAAAAACTTCAAATACTCAAACGTTTTTCTAATCGAATTTGAGTTAAAGATTCGATTTTTCGGTTACTGCATGCGCATGCAGGACTTGATAATCACAACCAAGTGTGTTTTTATCACCAGTTTTAGTTGCTTATTGCTAACATGCATGAGTTTCGTCGTCTGTATGCGAAATGTTGCTCCTCTGGAAATGATGGTTTCTGGGTGTTTTTTTGGTTTTGTTTATTTCTGAAAAAAAGTTTCTTGAAGTATTAAATTGCAATTTTAAATTTCCATTTTTTTTTTAAAAAAAAAGGAATTCTGCCTCCCCATGATAAGGGTTATTCTTTGAAACTTGATTTAGTTTTAAGTCAAATTTTGAATCGCTGTTTTGAGGTCGCTGAAATTTTGCCTGTAATCTCCTATAAATTGTGGCTTTTGTTAGTTATTGTTTTGTCAATCTTTGTTTTGTTTGCTATTCTGACAGCCATAAGATATAAAAATTGAAGTTTTCTTCACAAATTATCATCTTTCCTCTTGTGTAATTCCTGGTGACCACACTGTTTTCTAGAGCTTGTTGAAGGAAATTCCCTTAGCATGGTATCTGGAAAAATATTTTGCCATTGATTTAGGTACATTTATGGTCTGTTGGATCACGTGAAAAGTGCGTTGATATGATGAACTGGAAACATTATTTTCTGTCCTTTCAGTTACTTACTCAGAGTACACTACATTACATGTAATCCAATTTGTCAAATTGTTGTTACTAGACATGAAATTAGAGATCGATTTTTCCTTCACAAATATCCTTTCATGGATTTCATCATGTGGATGCATATCTAGGAAAACAGAAATTTGAGTTGAAAACAAAAGTTTTGTTAGCCCTTTTCATATTGTGAAAATTGGTGTAATCGATCTTATTGATTTTTATCTGTATATTACAGCACCACTCAAGAAGTAATTAAATCAACTTTGGACTAAGATATTCGTGGCAACGAGCAGAATGGCACATTACTTATTTCTGAAATAACAATCAAACTTGTCAATAACTCATGAGTGACATACTAGTTGTCTGGATTATATCTGGTTGTTAAATTTTTATAGATAACAGTCACAAAAGACTTCAAAAGATTCTTGAGCATACAAAAATGAAGTGAAAAGAAAGGGGTATTGGTTTGGGTCAGCCCATCTTGAGAAATATAAAGATAAGGTAATTCGTGTTCCTGAGACTATGATAATTTGCTGAAAATTATGATAAAAATGCTAGTATTTGGAGATTGATCTGTATTTTAACATGTGAGGGTGAACTATTTTGGACAGCTTTGCCGTCATATCTAATGGTTGGGTTAGTTAAATGGATATATAAAGTGAAATGTATACATAGGGAGGAAGACCTTCAAGGATTATGCATTTCCATCAACTTATCAACTCTTGAATATAATTATACTGTTACAAAAGGATTCTTTTGTACATGGGCATTTTTCTTCTGTGGTTGCTATTGAGGAAACGTGATTGTTTTCTCACTTTTACTGTCTTCAATTGATTTTTTGCCATAAGTCTGACCGCAGATAAACTCTTTCGGTTTGTTGTCTGGTTTATAAACACGTGCTACTATTTAATTCTTCTTTTCCTTCAATTCTCATGTCTAAAACACCTTATTTTTCTGCATATTAGCATAATTTTTAGTTCATTTTTTTCATAAACATTTTTTTGGGATTGTGATCTCTTTAAACAGTGCAGTACCACCACCCTATTTCTCTCTCCTCTTGCTGCTTTCCAGCTGATTGTCCCGATTGAGTTGTAAACAACAGGTCAGTCACTTCTTGGTACTAATTTGGCATATGAACATCATGTTTACCATATCTATGAGTGTCTAACATTTGCAACACAGCAATCTTTTTGTTTGTCATAATTTTCTGATAACTTGTTACTTTCTGTATTGTGACTTGAAGTTTGTGAAATGAGATGTCACTATCCATAGTCTTTGCTTTCTCATTTCATCTCAGCATTTTTCAGTTTTTTCTATTGTCGTTTTGAGTTAATAAGTTACAATCTCAATGACCCACTCTGAGCTTTCTTTGCCTCCCGTGGAGTAATTCCAATTTGAGTTGCCCTAGCTTATATTTTTCATATGCAGGGAAATGGATACTGGTGGTAATTCCTTACCATCCGGAGCCGATGGGTCCAAAAGAAAAGTATGCTATTTCTATGACCCAGAGGTTGGAAATTACTATTATGGGCAAGGTCACCCAATGAAGCCACATAGAATGCGAATGACTCATGCTCTCCTTGCGCATTACGGATTGTTACAACACATGCATGTTTTGAAGCCCAATCCAGCTCGAGAGAAGGATCTTTGCAGGTTTCATGCAGACGATTATGTCTCTTTCTTGAGAAGAATCACTCCGGAGACGCAACAAGATCAGTTGAGGCAGCTGAAGAGATTTAATGTTGGTGAAGATTGCCCTGTTTTTGACGGCCTTTATTCCTTCTGTCAAACTTATGCTGGAGGGTCCATCGGTGGTGCGGTGAAGTTAAATCATGGACATTGTGACATTGCAGTAAATTGGGCTGGTGGTTTGCACCATGCGAAGAAATGTGAGGCTTCCGGTTTCTGCTACGTCAATGATATAGTGCTGGCCATTTTAGAACTCCTTAAAACTCATGAGGTAGACAGCACTACCATACATTAATTACTATGGAATAAGTTTATAATATAATCACAATCATTATACGCCTTACTGTTCATGTTATAAAAAACCGTAATTTCTGGTAGACTAACATATTTGAAGGCTAGCTTAAACTCAACAAAATACCAAAATGCTTTGCGAAGTGAAATTGATGAGATAAATGAGACTGTAAGAGGTTGAAGTCTAGGATCAAGACATTAAATGAATCTGTGAATACTTACAACATGCCATTGAGTGTCTTCTACATCAGAGTTGAATATGTTATACTATTAGCATTCAAAATATTGATATCCAAAAAGATATTCTTAGTGATATATTGTCTTTCATTGCATTTCCTTGTTCCATATTATATTAGGTTGGACACTTTGGACTCATTATGATCCTGATCTCATGCAATATCTGTCTTTTTTTCTTAGAATTACATCAGTTGAGGAGCAAAGTCTGTTGATTTTAGTAAATACTAGAAGTTTAGTATCTCAGTGACCATGTGGTTGGCAGTCTGAAATGGAAAAAAGAAAAAGAATATGCTCTTTATTAGATTATTTTCCTATTGTCTAGTCACTTTCTAATTCTGACATAAAAAGTCATTTGTTTGATCCTTTTGCATTTCCAATTAATTTGGTTTACGTCCCTATTGCAGCGTGTTTTATATGTGGACATTGACATTCATCATGGCGATGGTGTTGAGGAGGCTTTTTATATCACTGACAGAGTCATGACTGTTTCGTTTCATAAATTTGGAGATTACTTCCCTGGCACTGGGGACATACGAGATATTGGGTTTGGGAAAGGGAAATATTATGCGCTTAATGTTCCATTGGATGATGGAATTGATGATGAAAGTTATCAATCCTTATTTAAGCCAATAATTAGTAAGGTGATGGAGGTTTTTAGGCCCGGAGCTGTTGTCTTACAGTGTGGAGCCGATTCGCTATCGGGGGATAGATTAGGCTGTTTCAATCTCTCAGTCAAAGGTCATGCAGAGTGTGTCAGATTTATGAGATCTTTCAATGTGCCACTTCTTTTACTGGGTGGAGGTGGTTACACAATACGCAATGTTGCTCGTTGCTGGTGCTATGAGGTGTGTCTTGTGTGTATTTTGCTTTTGAGTTTTACTAATTTTACTGGGAATATAAAAAACGTAAAAAATTGAACAATGATATTACTCTGTACAGTTTTTCTCCTGGTTTTCTTGTTAAAATTGTTTCCCAACATTGAAAGCCTAAACATGTCAGAATCAATTGATTACTGTCACGATCTAAAATTTGTGTTCGATATAGATAACATTTCCTGATAATTGAGGTTTTGCAGAAACCAAGTCCATTACCTAGAGAAAATTAATTGTTCTTATCCCTTGTGCTCAATATCATCTCGCTCTAGTGTTTTTGTTATAACAAAATATTTCCGTAATAATATCATGCACGTGTGTATAAAATATGCTAATTATTAGTGGGAGAGCAATCTTTTCACACTACTCATTGAATATTTTTTAAATTTATTATAAATTTAATATCAAAAGGAATAAGTTCTTTTATTGCCATTGCTTCTACCTTAATTCGGTTGTCCTTATAAGTTCTCCCGACAGTTTTTTGCATTACCAAATTTTAGTTGGAGCTATGGATAGTAAAGTCTTTCAGTCTTAATATTTTTCTCCTTCACTCTTCTTCTCGCCTTTATACATTATTTGAAGTGACTGATGAAAGATGAAAGCGATGAAATTGTTGACAAAAAAATCACCACTAAATTCCAACAGAAAAACTATTAGCTGCTAATGGTGCAACTTTGTTCCAAACTAGGAACTCTACCTAGTTTAACTTATTCGAGGCAATATAAGCAATTTCAATGCAAAAATTTAAAGTTTTAATTTGTATTTGGTGCATCCTAATTACTTACTTTTCATAAAAGGTCATTTGTTTTTTGGGAGAGAAAGTTTTAATATGTATTTGGTGCATCCTAATTTAAAGTTTTAATATGCATCCTAATAACTTACTTTTTATAAAAGGTCATTTGATCTTATTTTAGATATGTATTCGAATTCGGTTAAATGATTGTTCATTATTCTTGGTGCGCACAAGGAGATGGAAGCATATAATCCTGTTCTTTGTCAATTGTTATCATTGTTGATGAAATGGTTTGTTCTTTTGAGCAGACAGGAGTGGCACTTGGAATTGAGGTTGATGATAAGATGCCCGAGCATGAATATATTGAGTATTTTGGCCCAGAATACACTCTTCATGTTTCTCCAAGTAACATGGAAAACAAAAACTCTCGGCAAATGATCGAAGAAATAAGAGCGAAGCTCCTTGAGAATCTCTCGAAACTTCAGCATGCTCCAAGTATACAGTTCCAGGAGCGACCACCTAATACTGAAGTCCCAGAGGTTTGTTCTTGCGACTCTTGGCTTATTTCAGTTATAAGAACCTTTGTTTTTTCTGCTCTATATCTTGTGTTTTCTATTTATTTTTTGGATAATTACAAAATCCCCCAGAGGTTTGGGTTAATTACAAAAAATCCAGAGATGTTTCAAAATTACAAAAAGCCCCCTCAAGTTTGATTATGTCTTAGATTTAAGAGGGTAACTATAACATTTCTATTAATATCAGGGGGTTTTTCAAATGTTTTTTTGCTTATGAAAGGAGAAAATGTAAGACGGAATCGAACCTCAATGGTTTTTTTGTAATTTTCAAAAACCTATGGAGTTTTTTGTAATTAGCCAGAACCTCTCTTTTTTTTTTTTTTTAATTATCCCTTTATCTGTGAGCTTTTTTAAATTTCTTCATTTTGTTCCTTCTATGCAAACCAATGCTATAGCATTAGAATACTGGATTATGTGATTTTGTATATTTTGAAAGATGTGGGCATGTTTTGTGTAAGTTAGTTCTCATAAGATGCTTTGTATGTAGGTGGATGAAGATGAAGATAATAAAGATGAAATCAAATATCGTGATTCTGATTTTAAAGTTGAATACGAACGGTATAGTTCTTGGCTCAATACTTGGCTTCACTTTCTACTCGTTATCATGTAGCGTACTTCTCATCATTCTTATATACATACAGCAAGTGTACACCTAGCAGGGTGAAGATGGAATTTGTTGAATCTGAATCAAATAATAAGGTCTCTCTTTCCCATAAACTCTTAGATAGTATAGAATATTAATTGTTAAAGTTGTAATTTAGGCATCTTTGGTTAAATTTTTTAAATAACCTAAAAGAGTAATGGCTATTTTCCTTTATTATTCAGAATAATGAGGCAATCGATCAGCTTGCCAGAGATGTGGAGTCGACACTTATCGAGACGACGAGTTCAAAGGTACACCATATATACTCCAAGATTTCAAATTCTGTAATTAGTGGTTCATGGGCTAACAATTTGAAGTAGTTGGGATTTTCTTTTACCAGGGATCAGTTTTAGGTGCAGAAGCAGATGAAGTGGCATATGTTAAGGTTGAACATGACAAGTCTAAGCCTTCTGAGATGGATCAACATTGATCACAATCACCCACCCTCCTAATTCAAGAATATCTTGTATATATATAATCTTTGCTGGTCTACTATATTATTAGTTTATCTAAGTTTCTCTCTCTCTCTCTCTCTCTCTCTCTCTCTCTCTCTCTCTCTCTCTCTCTCTCTCTCTCTCTCTCTCTCTCTCTCTCTCTCTCTCTCTCGTACACACTCACACAGAGTTCGGCTCTCTCAGTGTGTGTGTGTGTGTGTTTTGGTTATTTTTTTATTCTTTTTTTAAGACGTCTGTACCTAGGCAGGGGTTTGGTTGTATGTGTGTGTGCATGCCGGATCAGATTTCCTGCTCCACTTTCATGTTCCGCTTTTGTTCCATTTAACTGGATGAATAACATATGTCATTTAGATAAAATGAGTTGTTAATTGTTTCAATACATGTACACATGTCATTCGTCCGAATGATGGAACATGAAAATGGAAAATGATATCTATATTTCCTCGGTTTCATTAGAATATTAGATTAAATGTTGAAAACCTGTTAAAACCCCATAAATTGTTCCAATGAGAATATTTACGGGTTTAAAAAATGAGAAGATGTTTGGTAGAGTATTTTTAATAATGAATTTTTTGTAGGTAAGGACATGATATAAGTAAATATGTTTGGATGTGTTTTTCTAAAGTATCTATTTTATTTTATTTTTCGTAAATTTATTGAGTTGTATCAATTGGGAGGGTGATACTGATGTATGTGATGGTGTAGATGAAATTGAATGACACGGAGGAATGAGTTTTAGTTAGGTTTCAAAATTGTGGGAATAAGTTTTATTAATATTTTTAGATAGAAAAATATTTAGAAATGTGTTATGTTCATAAACATATTTCTACTTTTATGAATAAGATAAGACTGGAAGTAGGGATTTGAAAATGCTAGCATACAGTTTGTAGACTTCGAGCTACATAAGAGCATTCCCAATAGGCTTTTTAAATTTAAAGAGCATCTATTGCAAAAATGAAGAGCATATTTAAATATAAATAGTGATATTTTTCACCTTCCAACACCCTCTTTGTATTTGGTTCTTTATTTTCTATTTTTTCAATATTAATTTATTGCACATGGGATATTTGAAGTAATTTAAGACATATTTCAAAGTTGGTGTTGTTTTTAGAAACTACCATTCAAAAAGGTCTTTCAAATGGCAAGTAACCCAATGCAATTAATTATAGAGATTTGTTTTGGCTCTCCAAATTTGGAAAGTGAAAACTCATTCTCTAAATTTAAATGTTAAAATAAAGAGTTTGTTGGATATGATTTTTAATGGTTGACTCTTTAAAATAAAAAGCATTTCTCATTTGAAGAGACTTTTGTGCATGCTTTCAGACTCTTGGACATTCGGACCTTTTCGCCCCCATTAATTTATGTTTTCTTTGACATTATATTTTTGAGTTTTTTGTAGGTGGTCATGATCTAATAAGTAAATAATGTTTGGATTGTTATCACCATAAACCAACTCTAATTTCTCTTTTATTACTTTCGTAAATTTATTTAGTTTAGGAGCTTCACGAGGGCCTAGCTGATTTATGTGATGGTGTAGATGAAATTGAACCACACGGAGGAATGAGTTTTCCTCTCGGACAAAATTGTTTAAGTGAATATTAATATTTTTAGATAGAAAAATATTTAGAAATGTGGGTAGGGATAGCATATTTCTACTTTTACCGAATAAGATAAGACTAGTGACAAGCTTGAAAATGCTTAACCGCAGGCTGCTGAACATCCGAAGGGTCATGTACACGCACCCACAAACCAAACTTTTTAAATTTAAATACGCATCATTCACAACATAATCCACCAAATATTAAATAAAATACACCCCATTTTTCACCTTGACATCCTCCCCACCCAAGATGGTTGATTCCCGTACGTATTTTCTATTTTTTCAATATTAATCAACGGCGCATGAGATATTTGAAGTAATTTAAGACAATTTCAAGACCGGTGTGTTTTAGAAACTCCCATTCGCCACCCAACATGTTCCGCTCCCGGCAACTCCACCACCCTCTTAATTAAGAGCGCTTGTTTTGCAACCACCAAATTTGGAAATGAAAACTCACTCTAAATTTAAATGTTAAAATAAAGCCATTTGTTGCCACCATTTTTACGATGACTCTTTAAAATAAAAAGCATTTCTCATGACAACCACTTTTGTGCATGCTTTCGCTTTGGGCTCATCAGGAATGCGGCTCCAACATCCGACCGGTTTTCTTAGGGATTATATTTTTTTCACCGTCAAGTCCACGACTGCGTCAAGCTCCCGAACTTAACCGGGTAGCTCCAACATCCGACCCGGTCATGTACACGTATCCACAAAACCAACTCACATAATTTCACTTTTACAATCCACCAAAGAGTTATAGCGAAAGATACCCCAATGTCACGGGCGTGACATTCAGAGCTTCATAACTCCAACCCATCAAGACCAAAGATCATATCGTTCGTGACCATCGAGTTTGGCCCCATGAGGTTTCTCGACTTGCCACAGAGATTGAATCGAGCTCCAAGCTTTGATCGACACAAACCGTGTCAAATTTGACGAAAACTATGGTGGGTATGTGTAATTAATCCAAAACATCGCCGCCATTTGTGAGACATGCGAAGAGGCTTTCACTAAGATTCACCATAAACTTACACCATTTACTCGTAAAGGAGATTTTTGCCGAGCTTCAATGAGTTTTATGCGCCCCCACTCTTCTCCAAAAAGGTTTGCAAAAAGGAAGCGATTGTGATGAATTGGAAATTAAAATAATAATCATGGAATATGTGATGAAAATTTGATAAAAAAATGGTGGAATTGCATAGGTCAATTTTGATGGACAAGGAGTGGAAGAAAGGATGAAATTATATTGATTTGTGAGCTATGTGGGTGTGAGGAGATTTGCGACTTTTCAATGAAAAAAAATACTACTTTTTTTCAATGAAAAATACTACTTTTCAAACCAATAATACCTTTTAGGGGGAACTACTAAATACCTTTAAGTGAAAAATCTAATACTTTTATGGAGGACTACTAATACGTTTTAGGGAGACTACTAATATTTTTTAGGAGAAAAAATAATACTTTTAGAAGGACTAATAAAATACTATTCAAGGAACTACTAATATTTTTTCGATGGACTGCTAATATTTTTCGGGAGAAAAAGTTAATTATATTCAGTAGAACTACTAAAAATACTCTCCAGGGAACTACTAATACTTTTTCAAAGAACTACTAATACTTTTCGGATGCACTTTGCTTTGATATTATAAACATGCCACCGATGCATGAAATTACAAAAAAACCCGGGTCGGGTTGGATCCGTCAACGGAAAATACCCATTAGACGGTCTAACCCAAGTCTTTGTCAATATTTTTAGTTATTTAATAATATCTTTATATATTATAGCATATTTGATGGGTTTGGATCATGTGAGTCCAAGTAATTTAGGTGAGTACATGAGACCAAATCTGGATCGTTGGTCTCTTTTTTTTTTATGGTGCGATTTAATTAATTTTTATTTTAGTTTATATTTAATAACAGTTGTTGAGGGTAAATAGGTGATTTTATTTTAATATAAGTTGTAAACGGGAGTTACATCTGGTAGTGCCTCTTCACGTCCCTGATTTTCAGGGATTTTTTCGAACCCATATTTTTGATTCTCTCTCTTTTCTTTAACTGTGATTCTTACTTCAATGGATTTTTTTTTTCAACACATTGTGAAAAACTTGGTGCAGTCTAGGGTGTTCATTTTTCGAATGGATCGAAAATTCGATTCGATTTGAATTGGAATTTTAATTTTGAATTAGGATTTTTGAATTTCAAATTGAATTTCGAATCAACTCGAATTTGAATATGAATATTTGAATAGAATAACGAATTGGGGTTTTTTTGAATTATATTCGAAAATCCCAATTCGAAGGTGAAATTCGACAAAATTCGATTCGAATAAATATTCGAATTCGTATTTTGATTCTAATTCTTATTTCAATTCGAATTCATATTTCGATCCACGTAGTATAAGGCTTTGCTTGGCATTGGGCTTCGATAGAGCTTGCTTTCCTGGTCTTGGATTAAACATATGCTCTCCTAATTCAGTCTATAGGCTTTGGTTTAAGTTCAATCCTACAAGTTTTCAAACCTATGGCAATTAAGGGATGATATAAAAAAAAGGGAAAAAGAAATTTATATTAAACAAAATTGAAGTAGAAGAACCCAGATTCCAAATGAACAAATTCAAACTTGAAATGTTGGGTTAAGTCCCACAAACGAGCGAAACTCTCGTGTTTAGTTGACATCGTTGAATTTGGAACCCTGAACAGACTGCCGGTGATAAGCCAAAAAAAGGCGAGGATGACGTCAAGTCATCATTCCCTTTATGCCCTGGGCGACACACGTGCTACAATGGCCGGGACAAAGAGTCGCGATCCCGCGAGGGTAAACTAACCCCCAAAATCCGTAGAATTCGTAGTTCAATTTGAATTATATATATATATTTTTCACATTATATATAATTATTTATTATATATAAATTATATGCATGCATTCATAATATACATAAATAAATAAAGCTCTAATGTTTAAATAAAAATGTAAAATTATAAATATACTGTCCTTCCTTTTTGTCAGAAATAATGATATTTAATAGTGTACAATATACATCATACATTACTTATAAATATATAGTCTTTCCTTTTTATTTTGTTAGAAATAATCTAATTATTATTATTTATTCAAATTGGGTTATGAGTATAAAAGTTATTCTCAAGTAACCAGTGCCAGTATAAAATTGGTACAAAATAATTTATTAAAATTATATAAGTGAATTCATTGTGAATTTATGAATTTTAGTGAAATTAAGCAATTTAAAAAAGATTAGACGATAATATGTAGTTTTGAAAAAAAAAATCTAGAATTTTATTGGGTACGGTCCAAAAATATTATCTTCCAAATCTGAACCTTCACTACAACAAATTAAGCAATAGAGACGTTCTTTTTTGGGACATATTCGGTATCGTCTCAAATAGATTACTTTTAGTGACGTTATTGTTGTATCGTCTCAAATATAGTATTAAAATTCCCACCTCTAATTTTTCATTCCGGTAGTTTTTTAAGCGACAAAAAATTAATAATTAAGGACGGTTTGTATTGATCCTATTCAAGCTAGGCCTCCAGACAAAGTGCAATCAGCAAAACTTTCTAGTGAAAAGCTTACACATGCATGCGGGGGTATGAGTATGTTATGCAGAGGTTGGATATGTCTTCGACATTGGACATGTTCTACTCTTTGTTCTATGCCAGGAAGTCTTCTGGCGGCACCTTCTTTCACTTCTTCCCTCGCCCCCAGTGCAAGTTCCTTACGGGACTTCCCTCTCCTTGTAGGTTGTGGAGGGAAGACTTCTTCTACGTGAGGGCCAATGGTTGGGAGATCCGTCACGAATGGGTCTCGGAAGCCGTGTCGGCCCGAGGCACTCACACTTCCCGCAAGGAGATGTCAGAAGTTTATAGTTACAAAGGATTGTTCAAGTGTCTTCTGAATGTTAAGGATTTCTTGGATACCCAACACTATTTTACTTCTATGTATTGCTTCTCACTTTACTTGTATATTTGACTGCTTCTGTTATGCTTGTTGTTTGCTTTTCAAGTAAGGAGAGTTATAGCATTGTGGAGTTGACGGCCTTCAAGAGGAAGCAAAATGAGAAGGCCAAGGGCAAGTCTGTTGCTGGCCGGAGCTCGATCGCCCCGCCCCGGGTGTTGGTGAGAGTGGGCCGCGCCCTCTCTGGCCGGAGGGAGATCGACGCCCAAAGTCCCATTCCAGGGATTGTGCTAATGTTTTTTCTACTCCCCGTCCCCCTTATGGCTATTCCCGGGGTAAGAGGCCGAGGACGGAGTTTGGAGATGCTGCTTTTAGGACCATTGGTCCCCATGTTATTTTTTCTGGCGGGGTGAACCGTCAAGAGGGGATCCAGTCCCATTGAGACTTCATGGATTCCGGCATGGAATATGCTAGTACGAGAGGAGCTTTGTAGCATATGACTAATCTTGTCTTGGGTCTCTGTCCTTGAAGGGCATCGAGACACACGTTTGTAGAGATGTCACTCGGGTAAGCTTTCGTGGTTACTTTTGCATTTTCATTCTTCACTCTTTGTCCCTTTTCATTCAATTAAATGCACGTATATTTTACACGTATCAAATTTCCCAAAACTTAAACCATTGTTCGTCCTCGAGCAAAACTAAGAAAAATAATTATAAGGGGTAAATAGAACACACAAAAAATACTATAAACACTTAATCTCAATCAAATCCATATTCTAGCAAACATGCAATTCATCATCAAAAAGTCATCAATCACAAATTTGGCATAATTAATACTCATCCGGGTATTTTACATCGCGACTCACAAGAAGTAGTGTATCACTCAACTCTCAAAGTAGATGGGACGTGTATACACTCGAATCAATTCAATGACGTAGAACTACCATAGGCTTGCAAATCGTCTAACAACTCTATGACTCAAGTGAGCACAATTTAAGAACCAAAAAGGACTTTTTCTTTGGTTGTAATGTAGGCTCTTTGGTAAGGGTAGGAAAAATTTGGATTAAGTGACTTGACTTAAGCAAATAGAATTTAAGTATACAAACTTTCAACACCCTAGCCCATCTAAATAAACATTCTTTCAAATTATTTTCTTTTTCTACTCATACTCCACCTTTTTTTCTTTTTCATTCTTAGGCCCTTTTGCCTTCTTTCTTTTTGCCTTAAGCTCTTAATTTTTCTCAATTTTTTTTTAATTTTCTTTTCTTTTCTTCTCTTGCTCAATTTTTTTCATCATTTCTTTGATTTCAATTTCTTTTCGAGCTTCAATATTCATTCACCTATTCACTGCACATCCCTCTTTTGCCAACATTCTTTCTTTTTCCACATTTAAACCACATTTCCCTCAAGCTATCCATCTTCTATAAGCTCAAGTTTTAGGGGTAAAATTTATTTTTAAGTTCAAAGCTCAATATGTGGCTAATAATAAAAAATTTAGGCTTAAAGTGGCTAACTAGGGAATCATGATTTCATAGATAAGTTTTTTAGGCTAAGTAGTTTAAAATAAAAATGACCTAAATCATCTTCAAAAATTTCACACACACATGTGGTTTCGATAAAGATACCATTGCAAGTTCTAAAGTTCTAACAATCATTAATGACACATTCAAGAAAAATAAGACTGCACAATATAAAAACAGTTAAAGGCACAAAAGCTCACAAACTTATTTTTCGCATCATGCTCAAATTACCAACTTTCTCAATCAATGCCAAACATGCAAAAGATATTTCTCAACGATTCATCACATAATTCACCAAATACTTCTTTTCATGAAACCAAGTGCTCATAGTAAAATCATATAAAATCTTTTTGTACTCATTCGATTCTCTAATCCTATCTCACACAAAAGCGATAAATGTGCTAAAACAAAAACAATAAAAAATCATTTTTTTAAATTTTATGCAAATTTTACATGCTTCTACATGCAACCTAAATGCAATACAAACATGCAATAATACTTAATCACACATTCTTGACAACCCCCTAAACTTAAATTATGCTTCATCCCGAATATATGAAGAAATTATCAAAAGAAAGAGGAATGTGAGAAAAGTACTTACGTGGATCACTGTGGTGGAGGAGGTGGAGGATAGTGGCCTTCCTGGATGTGCAACTGGTCCATACGAGACATCATCTTGTACATCTATTGTTGCTGTGTGTGATGGTATTGTTGGGAAATTATTTTGTAGATTTTGATGAATGCCATGTAAAACTTAGAATAGGAAGTTGGCACCCCATTTTTGTTGTAAACTGCATTGTAATAGATAGGGCTGGTCAAGCTGAGTTAAAACAGCTATGCCTAAACATGCAAGAAGACAACTGGAGACTAGAAGGAAGACTCACGCAAGGCAAATGGTAGTAAAGAAAGAAGAGAAGACAGGAACTCGACTGAAGGTGCAACTGAGATACAACTGAGTGAAGTATCAGTCAAGTCAACTCAAGACAGCCAAGTCTCAATGTTGAAGTGACAGAAGAGTCACCAAATGATTGGAAGCTGACTCGAAGTCACCTGGGGATGTTAAGAAAATGCAGTCAAGTCAAGACAACTGAAAGAGATCCGTTGCACAGAAATCAAGAGAATTACTTAAACAAATAATACCTCCATACTGCCTTTCTTGAAGTGCTCAGTCCCAGAAGCGTGCAAAAGGAATAAACCAATGGGAAGGACTGCACCATGTCAGAACTCTGAAAAGCTGAAAGAATCATTCATACGAGGAAGTGGAAATTTCAAGGACTGCAACAAGACAAGCCAAAGACCACAAGTGAATTTAAAAAATAAGCCTATCTCTTCAACGGACAGATTTTTGAAAGATCACTATAAAAGGCTGAGGAATAACTCTGAGAGAAGGTAACCTGAACCATGAACATTCAAGCAAACATTTGAACTGTAACCAAAAATATTCTCAAATCATTCAAGATCAATCCTCAAGCCTACATTACGAAGGAAATCAATCCAACACTCACCTGTGAAGGAAAGATAACTTCATTCAGTTAAAGAGGAATTTTTTGAAGAATCAAGGGGTCTACATTCCACGGAGGATTGTAGGAAGGTTCAAGGTCGAACCAGTCTCAAGTTTTGGAGGGCTTCGTGATCAAATCCAAGAAGCTTGAGCAAGTGGGCTGTAGTAGCAAGGCCGCCCGCCTGAAGAAGGTGAGTCGTCGACGAAGCTAGTGTGTGACCAAGGCATCTCCGGTGAGTCCCAAAGGATCAAGTCACCGTGTGATCAAGACTTGTATTTGGACTCATTAACCACTATGTATATTGATCAATACTTAGTGGATTCCTCCAGAGTTGGAGAAGAGAGAAGTAGAAGAATTACCCCATCTTCGAACCTCTATAAAAACTTATTGTGTCATTTACATTTCAAAGACTTTAATTTCTCGCATCTTATTTTTATATCTGATAAATTTGCTATCCAATTGATAATCAATGAGTGCCAAAACCAAGTATTAAAACAAACTTAACCAAATTCAAGGGTGTTAAGTCTTCCGCTGAAAACAAATCACAAAGAGTTAAGTCTTTAGTCAAAACAAATGAGTTATTGTATCAACATCTCGATCAGTCGTTGAGTGACTAACTCTGATTAACTAACTTAGTTTGTCCATCAAGGACACAAATTTGTGAAGTATTAACTCAATATTTAAAAGGACTAATTTGAAAAGTTGGTAAGGTTTATTCAACCCCCTTCTAAACCTTACACTCACACCCCTTGGGACCTACAAGTGGTATCGGAGCGGTTGGTTCATTGAGCCTTCCGCATCAGTTCTTGAACTAGATCTCCAAATTTTTCAAAGTCTGTTTTATCAGTTGATCTTTCAAAACTCTTGTTACCAGCAAAAGTTATTATCATGGAAGCAAATTTGACACGCGTCCTTATGTTCACAATTGAAGAATTTGATGATTGGAAAATTCATATGCAAGCTCATCTATCAGTATTACACGATGAGATGCGGATAGTGATAGAGGATAGGTCACTGCAAATTTTAAAAGTGAACACAGCTGTAAGGAGAGCTGCAGCTAAAGGTGAAGAGGATGTTGCTCCCAGACCAGTCATGGTTGAAAATCCAAGAGCTGAATGGACAAATAATGACAGAAAAAGATATAACTTGGACAATGTGGCCAAGGACATTCTTTACAAAACCTTGGACAAAGCCATGTTCAATAAAGTCAAATCATGCAAAATGGCTAAAGAAATCTGGGACAAGCTAACATTGATTTGTGAAGGCTCAGAGAAAATCAAGGAAAATGAACTGTTGGTTGCTGTACAAAAATTTGAGAATTTCAAAATGATCGCAGGAGAGACCTTGGATCAACTGGATGCTCGGTTCACAGAAATTACCAACGAGCTATCTGCACTTGGAAAAGAATATACACAGAAGGAAATGTGTATGAAGACTCTAGAAGTCTCCCAGCTGAATGGGAAGTGAAGGTCATGGCACTAAGATATTCCATGGACCTATCCAAGACATCCAATCATGAGCTATTCTCAGATCTCAAAGCCTACGAATTTGGCTAAGAAAGAAAAGACCAGAGGAGGAGACAATTTGTGCCCAAAACAAATTTGCTCTAATTGTTAAGGATGGCAAGAGAGCTGAGGTCAAAGAAGTCATTGACCAAGAGGAAATAACCCTGATGGTTAAAAGGTTTAACAAGTTCTTCAATAAGAATTACAAGAGAGGCAAGGGTGAATCCTCCAGAAGACACTCAGCTCCCTCCAAGTCAAGGGAAGATGGGCCAACCAAGAGAGCGAGCATCAAAAAGTTGAATATCAAAGGGCGACAATCCAAGAATGGAAAGAAGCTGATCAAAAGGTTGAAAATCTATCTTTGAACTGCTAACAATCAGTCACTATGCCATTGATTGCCCATATCCTGTAGTCAACAAATACATGAATGAAGAAGAAAGAAAGGTCTTGAGAGAAAGAAGACAAGAAAAGAAAAAGGCAATGTTGGGCTGCAGAGATCTACGAGACAAACCAAGTCAAGAGACACAACTGATTCGGTGATTGAGTAGTGAAGTGACTACTCAAGTGACTCAAGAAGAAGCCTTGATCCGTTTGATGGCCAAGGAACAAGACCAACCTAACCAAGAAGATGAGGTACACTCTAATTCATCACACTCAGAGTCTAGTGATAGTGACTGTGACACACACTTCATCACCCACTGATCTTTATGATTCATTAGGCAAAATGATGAAAGATTTTGAACACATTAAATCCTCACACACACTACTAAATGAGGAAAACAGCCTACTCAAGAGCCAAAACTCACAAATGACTAAGGAGCCGAGTACTCTAAGTTAAATAGGCGATGAGAATGAAAGTCTAAAGGCTGAAAATGCTAAGCTAATAGCAGAAATAGCTGCTATAGAAAAGAGGGAAATGACCTCAAAAATGTGATTGCCTCATTCACTAAGGCATCTAAGTCATTGGATGGTCTTATTATGAGTCAAAGAGAATGTGGAGACAAGACATGCTTAGGATTTAATTCCTCTGTGCTATGTCAAGCTCCAAAAGTGATTTTGGAAAAATGACCTTCAAGTAATGAAGTATCTCAAAAATCCAAAACTCCAAATGGTGCACACACATTTATTCCAAAGCACAATCACAAGAAAACTGTCCTTGGTTATAAAGGAAAAGGAAAACAACCGATTGAGTGTCTTTGAGGACAACCGAGAAGAAATCTAGCCGAGTTCCTCAAAGAAACTCCAAACAGAAATACTCAGAAAGAAGAAACAGCTACCAAAAACCCCAAGTTCTATAAAAGAAATACATATGATGGGAATGGTAGAAAGTACCCAAGCCAAGCTGATTGGGATAATGTGAACTTTCAGCAAAGACCTATGGAATATAAGTCTAAGTGGCAAAGGCCTAGAACTCAGCAAAGGCCATTCCAAAGGTATAATAGCTTTCATCAGCACACATATGCACCTAGGCACTACACTCAGAGATATCACAACTATCCAAAGAAGGCAATTGCTAAAGCACACACACAAGCATACAGACAAAAGAGACAGCTATATGAACCTAGAACCCCCAAGCAATTTGCCAAAATTAATTATGATTATGGCACTGATAGATGGCAACCCCTTAGAGTCAAATCATTTGGCTATAGGTTGGTTGGATCATCTTACAGTACTAACCCCTCAGGACCCAGGCAAGTATGGGTACCTAAAACTTAATTTCCTTGATTGCGGGTTCAAGGAACAATGGTGCCAAGGAACCTGGTACATGGATAGTGGCATTCCCGGACACATGACAGAAATAAGAAAAATCTATCAAAATTCAAGGAAGTCGAGGTGCAAAAGTCATATTTGGAGGAAATGAAGCTCCAGGAGAAATAAGAGGCATTGGATCCATCAAGAAAAATGGATTAGAAATCACGGATGTTGCATATGTTGAAGGACTCAACTTCAACTTGCTAAGCATCACCAACTCGTGACAAGGGTTATAATGTTGGATTTAACATGGGTATATGCAAAATCCAGGATATCTTGAATCAAATGAAGTTGTGTTGCAAGGATGCGCGACAAAAAGAACATGTATGTCGTGGATTGGTCAACTGTAACACCAAGCACTGTCATAGCAAAAAGCACAAAAAATCAAGTTAGGTACGTACACAAGAAGTCGTGTCACCGAATTTCAAAACAATTAACAAGCTTGCCGAAGCAATCTTGTGGAAGGACTTCCGGACTCAATATACAAGAAGGAGAGTATATGTGATGCATGTCGGAAGGGAAAACAAATCAAATCATCATTCAAAGAAAAGACATGTCCATCTTCAACAAGAATATTGCACTCACATATGGATCTATTTGGTCATTGAACCAACTAGCATAAGTGGGAAGAAATACACCTTGGTGGTAGTAGATGACTACTCAAGATATACATGGACAATATTCATGTGTAAGAAGAAAAAACTCCAAAAACTACCACACGGTGATGAAAAGAATCCAAAATGAGAAGAGTCAAACTATTATCAAAATCGGATCTCGACAGAGGAACCGAGTTTGCAATAGTATAATCACTCAAGATCTTGTATTGAAAATGGTGTTGGTCATGAATTATCTGCGGCAAGGACTCCACAACAAAATTGAGTTGCGAGAAAGAAGGAATGCAAACTCTCAAAGAAGCATCAAGGACCATGTTAGGCAAGCAGGGCTACCTAAAAGATTTTGGGGTCAAGAAGCAATAAACACAACATGCTACACTCAAAATAGATGCATGATAAACACACAAATTGACAAAGACTCCCAATGAGATTTGGACAGGGAAAAAAGCCAAATGTTGCATACTTGAAATATTTGGATGCAAATGCTTCATCCATAACAATGGCAAAGAAAATTTAAAGGCTTTTGATGCTAAAGTCGATGAAGGTATCTTCTTAGGATACTCAAATGAAAGCAAAGCCTCTGAGTGCTCAACAAGAGGACAATGGTTACGGAAGAATCCATCCATGTGGTGTTTGATGAGCCAAATGTAAATGGAGAAGACATTGAAGAGTCACCGATAAGCGAATCAACCAACCATGCGAAGAGTCCCTATCTTTGAAGTCAAGCCGAATAATAAACCCGATGAAGATGAGATAGGCTGAGTCTCAAAAAACAGTTGGAAAATCTGCGGCTAAGTGATGATGAGAGAGAGCGATCAAAGCAACACAACGCAAGACGATCAATCCAGCTAACTTACTCCAACATGATGTAAGATGGCCGAGAGACCATCCACCGTAACTAGTCATTGGAGATGTAAGAGAAGGTGTCAAAACGAGATCCAGAACTCAACAAGAAGCAATGTTCACATGCTTCATCTCACAAATAGAGCCTAAAGATGTGTCACAAGCATTGGATGACACACATTGGATTCAAGCTATGCAAGAAGAGCTGAATCAATTTGAAAGAAATAAAGTATGGGAATTGGTTCAAAGACCAACCCATCAAAATGTTATTGGCACTAAATGGGTGTTCAGAAACAAGATGAACGAGGAAGGTTCTGTGGTAAGAAACAAAGCAATATTGGTAGCCAAAGGATATTGCCAAGAAGAAGGGATAGATTTTGATGAAACATTTGCTCCTGTGGCAAGATTGGAAGCCATAAGGATGTTTCTTGCCTATGCAGCTCACAAGAACTTTATTGTATACCAAATGGATGTAAAAAGTGCATTTCTCAATGGTTTATTGGAAGAAGAAGTGTATGTTGAACAACCTCCAGGATTTGAGCAGAAGATTCTTGGAGATAAAGTATACAAACTCAAGAAAGCTCTATATGGGTTCAAACAGGCACCTAGAGCATGGTATGATACATTGTCACAATTCTTAACTGGGAACGGATTCACAAAAGGCAAAGTGGACAGAACACTCTTCAGAATTCAAGATAGGAAGAGTATACTGCTTGTTCAAATATATGTGGATGATATCATCTTTGGATCCACAATCAAAGAGTCAGTGTGATAAATTTTCAAATCTTATGCAAAGCAAATTCGAAATGAGCATGATGGGAGAGAGCGACATTCTTCCTTGGACTCCAAGTGAAACAAATTGAAGGATGGAACCTTCATAAGTCGACAAAATACACCAGAGATTTAATGAAGAAATTTGGTATGGAAGAGAAGTCTTCGTGAAAATACCAATGAATACATCATCAAAATGGACATGGATGCGATGGCAAGCACGTAGATCAAACAAGATACAAAGCACTTATTGGATCATTGCTCTATCTTACAAAGAAGCGGGCCGGACATCACCTTTGCCGAAGGTGTATGTGCAAGATTTCAATCGCTCCAAAAGAAAGCCATATAACTGCAACCAAGAGGATCTTGAGATATTTGAAAGGAAGCTAAGAAGTTGGCTTATGGTATCCAAAGGAAGGTGGATTCAAGCTAATTGGCTATTCAGACTCTGACTATGGTGGATGTAGAGTTGACAGGAAGAGCACCTTAGGCACATGTCAAATGCTTGGAAATAGGCTAATTTCCTGGTTTAGCAAAAAGCAAAATTCAATAGCCACCTCCACAAAGGTGAAGCAAAATACATAGTGCCGGCAAACATTGTGCCCAAGTCCTATGGATGAGACAACAACTGAGAGACTATGAAGTTGAAGAAAAGGAAATTCCAATCATGTGTGATAACACAAGTGCAATTGCAATCACTCAAAATCCTGTGTTGCACTCAAGAACAAAGCATATCGATGTCAGATATCACTTCATAAGAGATCATGTTGAAAAGAAGGACATCACCTTGGAATATATTTCAACTGATAAGCAGTTGACTGACATATTCACAAAACCATTATGTGAGTCAAGATTCGAAGAACTCAAGCATGAGTTAGGATTAATTGAGCTGAGTTGACACTCAGAAGACTCAAAGAAAAGAAATGAAACACGAAAAGAAGAAAAAGAGCTAAACTCTTAAATCAGCTAAGTGAATCAGCCGTATCGGAAAGACAGCTGTACCGAGTCAGCTGACAGCTGAGTATTTACATGTGAGGAAAGAAGAGTTAAATCAGCTAAGGGACAAGCTGAGTCATTTATGAGCAAAGTGACAAAAACGCAGTCGTTTTTACTAAGCGGGAATGTTTTTAAGAATGACGTCAACATAATTATGACGTGTACATGCAAAAGCTGCACACCAAGCTTATGATTGGATATAAATGATGCCGCATTAAATACGAGACATTAAATGCAAATCGGTGTGCAAGATCTAAGCCGTTGATTTTGATCACATTTCAAAAACCACCCGCACGTCCTTTCATGAACCATACTTAAACCATTTCGTCCGTTTCTCTCTCACTTTACCAAAAACTGTTCATCTCTCTCTCGAAAGCAAAAGCAAAATTTTCTCTCAAAACCCTTTCAATCCTCAGATCATTTTCTAAGTTTTGTTCGGTAAAATACTGAGAAATGGCATCAACTCATGATTTTGTCAAACTAGGAAAGCAAATCCACACCGAGTCTACTGTGGATTTCGATGGTATGGTGAAACAGGGGTCCGACGACACCCTAGTGAAGAAGATTGCTGAGAAACTAGAAACGTCTAGGCTGAAACCGTTTCTGACGTTGGAGTTTCCGATGACCTATGTGGAAGAGGTCGCACAGTTCTACGTGAATGCTGAGGTTTACGATGAGGGCATCAAGTCCTCTGTTCATGGAAAGGAGTTCATCATTACTGCCAAGGATTTGGCAGAACACTGCTTGTTACCGGCGGAAGGAGTGTTGGAAATTAATGAAGCTGATGTTGACCTGACTGCTGCTTGGAAGGAAGTAGACAAGTCCGACTATACTGAGAAAGTAGTCTACACAGCTAATAAGAGGCTGCTGAAGGAGGACTACCACAAATTGATGGACATCGTTGCCAAATGCATAGATATCAAATTTGGCAGCTTTGACCAGCTGTCCAAAGCAAAGTTGATCGTAATGGCTGCGATCATTGAAGAACAGAAAGTGAACTGGGGCTGAGTTTGTCTACAGCAGACTCTGCCAGAATGTTGGGAACAAATCCTTCAAGGAGGATGGAACGTTTGGAGGTTCCTCGGGATACGGCCTGGTGATTGGCGAATAATGGAAGTAAAGAAAGTCCTCTTCGACATGGAAAGGCGTTCCATGTAAACAAGAGGATGTTCGATCAAACCTCTCCTCGGCGCACGAAGAGAGCCTATGCTAAGAGAGCGATCACGAGTGAGGGGAATCACCACCACTGAAGATACTGATTGTCTCCTCTCCACCAAAGAAGAAGGCTGCCCCTGCAGCCCAAGTCACCGCCCCCCAGCGTGTCTCCGCGCCCTGCGGCCGCGGCGGAGAAGAATCTCAAATACCTTCTCCGGTCATCAAGAAAAGGAGAACGATAAGCCAAGACGGCCACTCCTCGAAAGACAAAAGATCGCCCCCGCCGCCCGGACTCGAAGAAACCTTATCCGAACTAAATCCCTCCGGTAGAAACAAAAAGAAGAAGAAGAATCTTCAAGCGTTCCAAGCTTGAGAAACCGGTGAGTCGACCACTCACCGGAGAAGATACCCCGAGACTATTTGGAGAAGTAGAGTCTCCAGGCGTGATTGATGAAATGGCCAAGTCTGCCGAGGCCGATCAGCGAGAGGCAACTCAAGACCCAGTTTGTGAAGGAGCAAGTGAGAACAAGGAATGGCCGAGACAACCGAATCACCCGTGAGGGTTGTTTCTCCACCGTAATAGAGGCTACAGAGGATGTTGAGCAATGAAGTCTGCTACCCCCTTAATCCCCCGGAAACGAGGGTCGAAGAGAATGATGAAGACGATGTAATCATGTACTCTCCATTGTATCCGGACATCCAAAATCATCTGCGAGAGTGGAGAAAATGGAAGGCGAGCCTATCCAGTGCGATTTGAAAGACCGAGTTCATTGTTGAAGAAGAAGAACTCTTAAGGTTTCTTGAGGTTGACACGATCTTTGCAAGCTCTTGACGAGGATAATTGTATCAATATACTTTGCAGATTCGAAAAGAAAAACGAACGGGCTAAAGCAAATGAGGACGCAGAGAGGCAAGTGAGAAGGCCAAAGATCTCCGCCCTCTCACCGCACCACCGATCATACACACCCTCACCTTGACGTCCTATCGAAAAGTGATGAGGATCTGGACCTGTTCTTTGCCACAAAAGAGTTGCAAATGCAGCAAGCAATGCAAGAGTCCGAATCCTACATGAGCAAAGAATGATGGAGGGACCAGAGAGTCCTATAAATCACAAATGAAATAGACCCAATGGGAGTGGTGCGAAGATATTGCCATCAAGTTGTTCTTTGCCACCACTTCCCACTCATTCGAGAGGAAGGTGTTAAGGAATCGCGATGAAACCGATTGTGGGGACCCCGGTCGAGCCAACCCCTAATGAAGGTGTCTCACCACCGCCCCAACGACTAAATACTCGGTGGGAACAGTGAGTCCGAGACGAGTGACCCCATTCAAGTCGCTCCGGTGGTGTGCCACCGGTGGAAACTCCTCCACTCGCTGCGGCAAGGATGGAGGATCTTTGCGGTGACTCCCACAATGCATCTCGGAGGCGAAGTGGAGAAGGAACAACGATTGAATACACAACAAGTTGTCATCGACGAGGCTCGAGGCGATTCTGTCTTCTCGGTGAAGTGCTCAACTAATAGCGCTAGCGAATGACGCCGCGATGCAAATGCACGTGACGGAATCGCCCGGGAGTTAACACTGGGCGTTGAAAGTGCAATCCATGGAGTTGAGACTCCAATGGATGCCACCTCGAAGACCCCAAGACAGTGACACCGTCCAAAGGGATGTCCAGGCCTCGCTGCAGATTGAGACTGCGGGGAGGTAATGAAAGGCCAACGGGAGGTTGAGACTTCCCGGGTAGAGAAATCTGAAGCCGAGAACATCCCTCCTGCTATCATTGATCCATCGAAAGGAGATAAGTGCTCTTCACGATTCCCGGATAATCCCGATGTAACCTTTCTCGGGATCGGAAGGAGACGATGAAGCCGAGTCATCCCCCGTGATCGATCCCAAAGACTCACCGAGATGTTCCAACCACGAGTAAGTCGACCTCAAGACTACTCGCCAAACATTCAACTTTGATGATGAGCCACCCATGGAAATCTCATCATCGTTCGATGACGCTTTTGATAAGGCCGAGGACCGATCAACTCATTTGGAAAAAGCAATCGAGACCGACGAAGGCTGTTGAGACAGTGAGGCTCGGCTAAGTCGGGTCGACTTCACAACAGACCACAGGTGAAACAGAGTCCATCTGCGCGAGCTCCCAAGTGCAGCGAGGTTCGACTCCACAAGGGACTTCACGAGCACCACTTATCATTGAACAAATTCCAATTGCGTGATGATTCTTTCATAGAATCATTTCCATTCTCTCGGGAAGTACCGACCTCCCAAGAATCGGACAAAGATCGCGAGCGCTTCCACGACTGATCCTGTTATTCCATCGGATATTATTTGCTATGAGATTGAACGGATGGAGAGGCACCGGGAGCAAAGCCTTCGGACATGAAGGCACCAGGCCTCGGATAACGAGGGCGCCAACCTTACTACGATTTGAGAGGCATAATAGAAGCGAGAATCCGTGAGTGGTGGCAACAAAGAAGAAAACAATGCGTGTGGAACAAGCTCGATATTTCAGACATTGTTCAACAAGTTGTTAGTCCGGCGGGCCGAGAATGCTTTGATGCAAAGACAAAATTGCAAGAGCACATTGAACAAATGCACGAATCTCATTCTACGAGATAAAGCTGCTGCGTGAACATAATAAGAACGAGCTCCTGCGTGTGGAAGAAAATATGGATCGAAAATTCATCTCCTCATGGCCGAGATGAAGTTGGTAGCAATGAATCCAACGCCACCCGCTCCGAGTTCCGTCATGACTTACTCTGCAGCCAGATTGACGAACTCAACTATCGCCAGACTAGACTTCTTGCTTGCTAGCTTGTTTCGGGGTTCCTCTCTCCTTTGATGATGCCAAAAAGGGGGAAGAGGAATACCTAAAAAGCGCTGAAGGGATCTAAAGTTGAGAAGGAGGAAGCATTTGTGAAGGAAAGACAAATGAGGAAGTAATAAAAGAGAAGAAAGAGAAGTCTGTTGAGGGGAAAGGTTCGAAAGATCGACCTTGATGATTGCTAAAACCCCCAACAAGGTCTTATCACACGGTGATATTATCGGCAAACTCCTAGTGACTCGCCACTCCAACACTCTGCTTTGTACCAATGGTGAAAAGAGAAAGAAAGACAGTGAAGCGAGGGATGAAGGAAGTGGAAGGAAGGATGAATGCCCGAGTTATGGATATTCGAAACAACATGGAGGCATTCCACAGACAGAGACACCTATGCCATTTCGTATGCTTAACCGAGCCAAGATCAGTTGATGAATTCAAAACGCTCGCATCCAAGGATACTTCGCAAATATGTCCACTTGCTCAAGCCCGGGATTTGTCTTGGGAAAAAGGTCTCACACTATGTGAAGAAGGCGACGACAGCAAGAGACTCTGACACCGATCCTCACCGGTCACTCTGCTAGTCACTCTGGGAAAAAGAAGGCCCCAAGATACAACACGCCCGCAGGCAGAGAAGGAAGAAGCGATGGTGGAGGAAGAGGTTTCAGACCTAGATCTCTGCCCAAAAACATTGAGTACATAGATCCAGGCAAGAAAGGAGGGATCTATTGGGCTGGATTTGACGAAGTAGCCAACCTGCAAGTGGCTAAGAACAATGCTGAGTATGTGAAGAGAATTGAAGAGGAAAATAAACGACAAACTCAGCTATGGGAGGAAAAGACAAGAAAAATCGAAGAAGAGATGAAGTCGCCGAAGGGTGTATGAAAAAAGAAGAAGAAGCGGTGAAGATGAGAAGAAAAGAAAAAGGTCAGAAGATGACAGAGCTGAAGAAGATAAAAGAAGGAGGTAGCGAAGGAGATGAAGTGTTGCTGTCCACCCCTTCATGTATTTTACCATGTAAATACACTTTATGTAAGTCTTCTGTACATTGAATAAAATTATGCAATTTCTATACGTGAGTAGATATAGAACAACATGGTTAGTCTAAGCCCCGTTTAAGCTCTGATACAATTTTTTTTTGGGCTTAAGCTCTGATACACTCTGTAAACAACTATGTAAAGAACAAGAATGTTATGATCAATAAAAGATCGATTCTAAACATACATTCTGTGGTTCTACATTCGTCTGTATGTATCTTTGTTGTTAAATAATTGTATGAATGTTTTAAGTTTTGGCATCATCAAAAATGGGGAAATTGTTGGGAAATTATTTTGTAGATTTTGATGAATGCCATGTAAAACTTAGAATAGGAAGTTGGCACCCCATTTTTGTTGTAAACTGCATTGTAATAAATAGGGCTGGTCGAGCTGAGTTAAAACAGCTATGCCTAAACATGCAAGAAGACAACTGGAGACTAGAAGGAAGACTCATTGCAAGGCAACCGAGTATGGCAAAGAAGAGAAGACAGAACTCGATCAAGGTGCATCGAGATACAAATTGAGTGAAGTATCGATCAAGTCAACTCAAGACAACCAAGTCTCAAGGTTGAAGTGACGAAGAGTCACCAAATAATTGGAGGCGACTCGAAGTCACCTGGGGGATGTTAAGAAAATGCGATCAAGTCAAGACAATCGAAAGAGATCCGTTGCCGTAAATCAAGAGAATTACTTAAACAAGTAATACCTCCATATTGCCTTTCTTGAAGTGCTCGGTCCCCGAGAAGCGTGCAAAAGGAATAAACCAATGGGAAGCACTGCACCATGTCGAACTCGAAAAGTCGAAAGAATCATTCATACGAGGAAGTGGAAATTTCAAGGATCGCAACAAGACAAGCCAACGACCACAAGTGAATTTAAAAAATAAGCCTATCTCTTCAACGTGGCGATTTTTGAAAGATCACTATAAAAGGCCGAGGAATAACTCGAGAGAAGGTAACCAACCACGAACATTCAAGCAAACATTTGAATCAGTAACCAAAAATATTCTCAAATCATTCAAGATCAATCCTCAAGCCTACATTACGAAGGAAATCAATCCAACACTCACCCGTGAAGGAAAGATAACTTCATTCGATTGAAGAGGAAATTTTTGATGAATCAAGGGGTCTACATTCCACGGAGGATTGTAGGAAGGTTCAAGGTCGAACCAGTCTCAAGTTTTTGGAGGGCTTCGTGATCAAATCCAAGAAGCTTGAGCAAGTGGGCTGTTAGTAGTAGCAAGACCGCGCCCGTGAAGAAGCTCGAGTCGTCACGAGAAGCCACCGTGTGTGACCAAGACATCTCCGGATCGAGTCCCAAAGGATCAAGTCACCGTGTGATCAAGACTTGTATCGGATCATTAACCACTCGTATATTGATCAATACTTAGTGGATTCCTCCAGGAGTTGGAGAAGAGAGGAGTAGAAGAATTACCCCATCTTCAACCTCTATAAAAACTTATTGTGTCATTTATATTTCAAAGACTTTAATTTCGCATCTTATTTTTATATCTCACGATAAATTTGCTATCCAATTGATAATCAATCGAGTGCCAAAACCAAGTATTAAAACAAACTTAACAAAATTCAACGGTGTTAAGTCTTCCAAAAAAAAAATCACAATCGAGTTAAGTCTTTTAGTCAAAACAAATGAGTTATTCTATCAACAAATGGCTCGATCAGTCGTTGAGTGACTAACTCTGCGATTAACTAACTTAGTCCCATCAAGGACACAATTGTGAAGTATTAACTCAATATTTAAAAGGACTAATTTGAAAAGTTGGTAAGGTTTATTCAACCCCCCCTTCTAAACCTTACACTCACACCCCTTGGGACCTACAGGTATCAAAATGTTGCAAGTATCAAAATGTTGCAAATACTCAGTGTAATACTCATCAACTGTAGCCGACAACTGATAGGTGTCATCCATCAACGAGCCCATATGTACCTCTAACCGTTCAAGCCTATCACTCAAGTCCCTGTGCCGACTACTTCCTTGCCTAGAGGATTCCAGCCTATCCGTCTCATCCCGAGGCTCATCTTGAGCAGCTGTTCTTACTCTCCCCTCATAAATCAATTACCCCTATCCTGAATCGAGGTGGCATCCGGATTTGGGAGTTTAATTTTGGTCCTATCCGCATGAAGTAACCAATAATCACGTCATTCAAACCTAATCATCTTCATTGCTGATAAGACGGTCAAATCAATCTTTTTCCCACCATCCGCATGTGCATACCCATTATAATACAAATTAAAATATTCGGCAATAGGTGTAATTAACTCTCCAATACATATCCCTCTTTTGTTTGTTTCTTCACCCAACCGAACTGTCTACCTATGAATGCCCGATGTTGGGCACCACCTCTGTTTCGGTCAAGGATTGCCCCCATCCAATAAGACCAAATTCCGATGTGCGATTGACCTGAGACCTTCAAAACCACCATTAGAAGGGGGGCCGAAGGGTTTTCTGGCATACCCATCCTGATGCTCAAGTCAGGATCACTCTAGAGAGAGAAAATATATGAATGGAACAATATGTAAAGTGTGTATGAAAATTATAACCTGAGGAACCCTTTTTGCAAACTATTTATAGGTTGGCAATTAAGGTTTCGTGCTTACCAAGCCAAGATAAAACCCTAGCTTAAACCCTTGGGCTTAGGTTATTACTCATTATGGGCCGAGCACCTCCCAAGCCCAACAACTTTGTAGGCCCTTAAGTTTATCCATTAATTGGAGCCAACCCACTTAGGTTGGGTTTGTCTGGCTAGAGCTTGGTCTTTCCCAGCCCATTTGCTCCATCCCAATAGTTGGCTTGAATCCAAGGGCTAAACAACTAACCCAGAGATTGGCCTAACCTTCAGAGATCGGCCCAATCATTTAAGGTCAACTTACCATTGGGATTTTCAATGAGGTCGGGATAGGCCTTCCAGGTTGGGCTTGCATTATAAACTCAAGTCTATCCATCGAGCAGACAGGTCGGTCCAAATAGGTCCCTCATCAATCAGTCCTCCCAATTATGTCTCGAAGTGCTTCAATCACATCGGACATAATTGTTTTATCTTAGCTTAGACCAACCTCTTCAAATCTCCTACCAATTTTACCGTCTCCCGATCTGTGCGCCCATCCTGATCTACCTTTGTCTCAATATTAATGAGACCTCATTTCCTTTTTGCCAGCTGTGTCCCGATCTTATTCTACCCTCGTAAGACCACTTTAATTACCGATGTTTAACCAATTCCCCTTTATTTAACTATATCCCGAGGTCCACTAAGAGGTAGGTCAGAGACCTTCTTGACCGATCTAGATTTAGGGTTTTCTTAACCCTTATGTTTCCCACCCATTTATGTCACAAGGACGTCCCTTCATCTGACAAGACGTCCTTTCATCTTCCCGAGGTTATTTCTAGATCGTTGGATGAAGTTGAAATCCAATGGATCAAATTGTCGTCCCTCTCACCCTTTTATTATAAAAAGGTGCTCAAAAAAGGGGGGACCATTTCACTTCTAGCATCTTTGACCTCCTCCTCCTAAGGCAATTTCCGGCGAGATTCTTAGGTGATTTCTGACGACTCTTCCGGTGGCACTACTCTCATCTCTCTCCTTCATCCTCTCCTAAAGTAGGTACTCTTCCTCCATTTTTTCTATTTATTTATACTAGTTTCTTTTCTTTTAGAATAATGATATCCTGTTCGACCTATTCAGACCCTTATGTGACCGATCTCATTAGATGATCAGGAGAGATAGATCTTTCTCAAATTAGGGAAAATAATCCCCACCTGTCTAATCCCGAAGTTTCAGATTCAGACTCTCTTTCTGAGAGAAGCCGATCTCCCATAAAAATTAGAAAACCGAACTAACACGCCCCTCCCGAGGTAGATCATAGATTTTCTCACTCAGCTGTAACGGCGGATTCTCTTTATAACATCAGTGGTAATGCTAAATTTTTTTCTACTTTAAGTTAGTGCTCCCGAGCTACACTGACATACCTTACTGATCTTACTTTTTTCGTAGGCCAATTAGATGGGTGTTGGGAAATTTATGTAATAGATTTTAATGATACTATGTAAAACTTAGATTAGGAAGTGGGCACCTCAATTCTACTGAAAATCAACTTGTAATAGATAGGACTCTATTAGCTGAGTGGAAGCAGCCAAGTTGAATGCAAGAGTCGACTGAAGACCAAGATGAAGAATCAACTGTGTGGTAGCTGAGTGAATTTAAGACAAGTCTCGGTCAAGTAAGCGACGAAAAGTCTGTCTTAGTCAAGAGATGACAACCGAGTCACTCCCGGATAAGTGGAGTTGATCATTAAAGGGTTATGCAACAAAACAGATCCAATAAAGTTGAAGAGATCATTTGTCAAAGCAAAGTCAAATGTTTCTTTGAAAGTAGGTATGTGTCGATCGCCATCCTTAAAGCTCGTTTTCTTTGAAAGAGTGCAAAAAGAAAGGAACCAATAGGATGTCCCCGAAACCTGCGAGATTGAAAAAGGCAGAGCATTAAGACTAGGATCAGTCTACATCAAAGCTGCAAGACAAGACAAGCCAACGACCTCAAAGTGTAGTTTAAAAAATACATATATATCTCTTCAACGTATATATTTTTCAAATAAGCACTATAAAAGGCTGAGGAATTCATTTGAGAGAATGTTACCAAGACTTACGCAAACACAAGCTATCTGAGCAAAAAACAAAATACTCTCAAGCAATTCAATACTATCCTTAAGCCTAAAACTCGAAGAAATCAATCCAACACACTTAGTGAAGGAAAGACAACTTTAAACTATTGAAGAGAAAAACTTGTTTAGAGACAAGGGGTCTGCACATCCAAGGTTGAAGGAAATGTAGTGAGGTTCCAGTTCGAACCAAGAGCTTTGGACTTGTTGGAGGGCTGTGTGAACAAATCCAAGAGCCTAAAGGAGCTGAAGTAGGAGGACAACTGTCTTCTGAAGAAGCTGAGTCCCAGAAGCAAAGCATGCTGTGTGATCAAGGCCTAGCTTGGACTGTCACCATTTTGTAACAAAGTCACCGTTACCTATTGGATTACCTCCAGGGGTTGGAGAAGAGTGGATTGGAGGAATTACCCCATCCTCGAACTACTATAAAAATTGCTTTGTGTCATTTACATTCAGCACTTTAATTCTCGCATAGTTTTATTATTGTTTGTTATATTTGCCTAAGTCAACTGATAATAACTAAGCTTAAAAAAAGTGTTGAAAAATGTATTTTAATCAAAAGGTGAAAGTCTTCCGCTGTAAAACCAAGTCTACGAATTTCTAAAGAGTTAACTTAATCAACTGAGTTATCTTATCAAGAGCTCAGTCAAGTTTGTTGAGTAACTATGAAGGTAAACTAAGCTATCCACCAAAGACCCAGCTGACATGTGACTAAACTTTAACTTTATCTTATCAAGAGCTCAGTCGAGTTTGGAAAATACTCATGCAGGCACATCTTCCAGCCGTACACGATGAGATGTGGTTCGTCATTGAGGATGGGCCACTACAAATATTGAAAGTGAACACAACTGTTAGGGCTCCTGCAACTCCTACTGCATGTGGCGCACGTGCTACTACTGCTGTCCCAATTGTACCTGCTGCACCAAGACCAGCCATGGTCGAGAAGCCTCGATGCTAGTGGACAAATGAGAACAGAAAAAGATACAACTTGGATAATGTTGCCAATTATATTTTTAATAAAACCCTCAATAAAGCCATGTTCAACAAAGTGAAATCCTGTAGAAAGGCCAGAAATTTTGGAAAAACTAACTTTAATTTGTGAAGGATCCGATCAAATTAAGGAAAATAAATTATTTGTTCTTTGTACATAAATTTGAGAATTTTAAAATGCTTGCAGGTGGAAATCTTGATCAACTGGATGCCAGATTCACAAAGATAACAAATGAGCTCTCAACTCTAGGCAAAGAATACACCAAGAAATGAATGTGTATGGAGATACTGAGGTCACTACCAGCTGATTGGGAAATGAAGGTGATGGTCTTGAGACATTCAATGGACTTAACAAGAACATACTACCATGAGCTATTCTCAGATTTGAAAGCTTATTAATTCGAGCTCCGAAGGAAAGAGCAAGAAGAGACAGATGTACCCAAGACAGCTGCACTCATGGCTGGAGAATCTAAAAGAGCTGAATCCAAGGAAGCCACTGACCAATAGGAGATTTCCCTTATGGAGAAGAGGTTCAACAAGTACTTCAATAAGAAATACAAAAGGAACAAAGGTGAATTATCCAAGAGATACTAAGCACCTTCTAAAGCAAGGGAAGACAGACCACCCAAGAGAGCTCACCATCAGAGGACTGAATTTCAAAGAGCTGATAATCATAGAGCTGATAGAGCTGACTTCCAGAAAGCTGAGAACCATTGCAGGAATTGTAGACAACCAGGACACTTTGCTGTTGACTATTCCTATCCACCAGTCAACAAGTACAGAAATGAGGAGGAAAAAAAAGTCTTCAGAGAAAGGAGACAAGAAAAGTAGAAAGCCATGTTAGCTGATGAAGCTGACACAACCAAGTGCAAAGAACCAACTGTTTGATAAATGGTTTTATCATGATTTTGATGATTTTGTTTTTATAACAAAACAATGTTTTTAAAGGTTGTCCAAATACTCCTAAATGATTTAAAATGGTTTTAATATTTTCCGGAGTAATTCTTCAAGTTTTATTTTTTGACAAATTGGACAACACATTTAATGATTTTGTATCAATTGGTGTTTTACATCAAAACTATATTTCTAATGTTGTCCTAAATACTCCCGACCGGTTTAAAATGTTTTTACGAATTTTTCGGAGTATTTCTTGAGGTTTATTTTCGACAAAAATCGGACAACATTTGATTTAGGAGGTCGACCGGTCGACCAAAGAGACGACCGGTACCTGGGAACAAGTTTCGTGGAACAGAAACTTCAAAACTCACAAAACTGGTCGGTGCGACCGGTCTAGGGTGACCGGTCGACCCCCCTCAGGACCGGTCACCCTGTTGAATTTTTGTTGCGTTCTTTTTCAATCTTATTAGTGCGCGACCAGTCGCCCTCAAGTTTGACAGCAAAATTCTGACCGTTGTGCAACAGACAACATTTTCTTAAAATGTGGGATTGATTTCTAACAGCTATATTCTTGATTTCAATTGTATTTTTCTGTAGATTTTCAATCCCCGAGAGGAGCCTATGCTTGATCAATCATCTCCTATAAATAGAGGAAGTTTTGGAGCAACCAATAGAAGAATTGAGATACAACACAACAAGATACACTTCAAGCAAATATTTGTTCTTCATTGTTATTATTCTTGTTGTAAATTTGCCTAGCTTATCACTTTCACATCTTTGAGGTCTAGGCTATTCTTGATTACACATTGCACTCAAATTGTAAGATTCCTTATTGAGTTGTAATCTTGATTTTTGGTTATCATTCAAACACAAGATATCCTTGTGAGTGTTCTTGTGGTAAGAACACACTTGGATGATCTAGGTGATAGGTGCAAGAAGATTGTGGTGATCTTCCTATTGAGGTGTTGAAGAATTTGGTATTCTTCAAGGTTGAAGATTGTGGTAATCTTCACAAGGTGCCGTTGAAGGAAGATTGTGGTAATCTTCAAAGGGAGATTGTGGTAATCTCCAAAGGTGGTGTTGAAGAAGAGTGTGGTGCTCTTCAAGGTGTTGTAAGTTGAGTTTGTATTAATTTTGGTAATTAATAAAATTCTTTTTCTTTTTTGAAATCCATCCCTGGATATACTTGGGGTGGTAGTAGATTAGGCCCTAGGTGGGTTGAACTACTATAAATCGACGCGTGTTGTTTACATTCCGCACCTTTATTATTGTCTTTGAGTATTCGGTTCGAAAAAGAGGAGAAATTAAAAGATGGAGATAATCTATTCACCCCCTCTAGATTATCGTAGCCGCTTGGACTTACAAGTGGTATCGAGCCAAACTCTTTGGAAAGCTCGTTTCACATCGCGAGTGAAGAGGAACGATCGTCGGCTACGAATGAAGCTCATCTTACCGCACCTCCACCACCAAGCCACCTCTATTTGATTCCAAAAATTTTATATTTTGGAAAGAAAGAATGGAATGTTATCTACAAGGTTGCGGGTTCGATTTATGGAACATTATCATAAATGGAGAATCCATTCCAATGATAGACACACCACACACCTCCAAAGGATTCAAAGAGCTCAATGATGAAGAGAAGAAAATCATCTCCTTAAACGGTAAAGCTCTCAATATTTTGTATTGTTCATTTACTAATTTGGAATATGAACATATTGTAGGAATTCGATCGGCACATGAAGTATTGCAAAAATTAGAAGCCATCTATGGAGTATTTGCAAATGAAAGGAGTCAAACAAAAGCATCTACTTCTAAAAGGGATACAAGCTCAAATCTAAGGAACAAGCCTCTTACAACTTCCAACTATGAAGAAGTTGAATATTGTTTTATGGGCATCGAAGAAGAAAACGAGGTATGTCTTAAACCCTCTACTTCTTATGATATTGTTATTCAAAATGATTATAGTGATTTGCAAAATGATTTTGATGATCTTCAAAATGAATTCCAAAATTTACTTGTTAAGTACAAAAATTTGAAAAAGGAATTCAATGTTTTGAAAAATGAAAAGGATAGTTTATTTATTTCCTATGAATCACTATCATGTGCTCACACCACCACACTTGACAAGGTTAGAAACCTTGAAAAACAAAATAGTACTCTTGTTGAGGATATTAATTGCATGAAAAAGGATTTATCTAAATCCAACTTGAGTACCGATGAAATTGTTGATTGTTGTGATAATTCAAAACTAGAACTTGATTATAAGTTTAATGTTGTCAATCATATGAAAAAGAATCAAGTCTCTAAGCATGTTGGTTATTATGCTCCTAGAATTATTACTTGCTTTTATTGCGGAAAAAAAGGGTCATACGGTAAATACTTGTCGGGCTAGAAATAGCTCTAATTATTGTTGGAGACCTAAAAGTCCCAAAACTAATCATAAAGGACCCAAACACTTGAGGGTACCACAAAATAATGTTTTATTAGGTACCCGGCGAAATAATAATCATCAAATGACCAATTCATTTGATCAAAGGAGAAAACATTTTCAACAAAGCCATTTTCCAAGAAGAGGACATAATCAAAAATGGGAAGAACACAATCCTTGGAAATGGCAAAAACATCATCAACAAGATGATTTTCCAAGAGAAAGACACTTTCAAAAATGGGAAGGCCACAATGCTTGGAAATGGAGCAATTGGAGAAACTATCATCAACAAGAAGATTTTCAAAAGGGAAGATATCATCAACAATGGGAACGGCACAACCCATGGAAATGGCGTAATTGGTAACCCGTATCTCCCTAGTTAAATATGCATTTTACTTTGTTATTATGCATGCTTTTATTTGTGTCTTAATTGCAAAATGAGTTTTCAAGTATTTATTTTTTAATTAAGGTCTTCAATATATATTTGTGTTTTTAAAATATTTTTGAAAAAGAAGACCTTATATGATGTTTTTAAAAATCTTGTGCATTTTTGTAGACTAAAGTGTATTATCATCTCTTATGGATTTTTATGGCATGAGCTTACTTGTGATATCTCTTAGCTTTACACTTTTATCATTATGATTTGTGCTTTAGATTTGTTTTAAGAATTGTGTAGGATTTACATATTTTCACAAATGGCCATTTACATCATTATTTGTCAAGAAAGGCATTAATTATCGAGGTACGTTTACTTGTGTTATTTTTACTCTTATAGACTTGATATATGTTTTGCCATGTGCCTATGTGCTTGTTTTTCATAGTATTTCATACAAGTGCCATTAAGAGGATTTTTAGACTCTTTGAAAGGCACTATTCGATATTTGATTGCACATATTTGCTTTGTCAACTCTTGTTCAAATACTTCTTTTAAATGAGGTCTCAACTATATGCTATCGGATTTTCAAAATTCAAAAGAGACCTTTTGTAGCTTCTTAAGCTTATTTGAACTTGCATGATTTAGTAGACTCTTGATGATCTTCTAAATGCATAGTATGTGTTTCTTGCTTCATGGTCTATATATATTGTCTATTTCTACTATGCTCTTATGCAAGATATTTTATGATTAATGATTGAGGCATGTTTTTACACTTGGGCTATTTTTTCTTGCTTATATAAGCGATGCCGGAAATGAGTTTGTTAAGTTGTGTAGATGAGAAATGAAGTAGTCCAAATATTAGTTACCTCAAAATATTTGGATGTAAATGTTCTTTTATGAACACCTTAGATCAATTGGATGCCCTATGATGATAGTGATGAAGAAGACAAAAAGGGTATTCCGAACAAACTCGATGACCAAGGCAACATTGGTCGAACTAAGGCGAGGTTGGTAGCTCGAAGGTATTTTCAAGAAGAAGGTAATTGATTTTGATGTAGCATTTGCACTCATAGCACATTTAGTAGCTATTTGCATTTTACTTGCCCATTCTTGTTTTAAGAAAATTTCAAGCTTTACCAAATGGATGTTAAATCCAATTTTCTAAATGAATTTATTCAAATATAAGTCTATCGGAGTTTAAAATTTTAGGCCAAATGATTTGTATAAAAGGCCTTGTACGGTTGATAGACTTAGCTATTTTTGCAAAATGATTTTACAAAAGGTAAAGTTGATACTACACCTCTTGTTTTTTTAAAAAAAAGGGCAAGGTTGTTTACTTGTGCAAATTTATGTTGATAATATTTATGGTGCTACTAATAAATATTTGTGCAAGATATTTTTCCAAGTCAATGCAAGGTGAACCTAAGATGATCATGATGAGGGAACCTCAAATTTGATCATTGGAATTCAAATTACTCAATGATAAGAAGACATTTATATTTCAAAAGAAGTCTTGAAGGAGTCATGCATTGAAGAAAGAAGAACCATCTCAACCTCTATGGCTAAAGATTGACAAAGGTTGAGAAAGGCATATCGACCGACAAATAAATTCGAGGTATGTTTTCTTGTATTATTCCTATAGACTCGACATTCCATATACATTATGTCTATATGCTCGACTTCAAAAACTATCCCAACGAATCTCATTAAAGTGTCGTTAAAAGAAATTTTCAAGTATTTGTAAGGCACTTCTTATGACTTGTTCATCCAAAGCTTTAAAACGCTCTTATTTTTCGGGATAACAAGTCTGGTGAAAATTATTCAAAATATAGTTCGTCATAATCGAACTAAACATATTGAGATTCGAAAAACTTTCTAAGGGATTGCGTTTTTAACAAAAACTTGAGATGTGTTTAAATCCCGTCTCAAAGTTAACTCGCGGACATTTGTTCATTTACCGCCGAGTATTTTACCTCATTTCGAGCTTGATTATGACATAATGTATATTGAATGAGGTCTACGTTTGTATTTTGCACGTTTTTAAAACTTAGGGGCGAAAAATCGGATTTTGGATCAAACTTGGATTTTTCAAATGAACCAAAACAATGGTGCACAGCGGGGCGACCGATCGCCCACTCTCGACCGACGGCGCCCATGCCCTAGACCGTCGCCGCCGAACGATTGTTTGGTTAAAAATGGTTCTGTTTCCAGACTTAGTCATTTTGGCTTATTTTGTCCATTTTTCGTCCCCTTCGAAATTTGCACACAAATTTCACTCCAAATTTGTTTTGTTGCATACAATTCATATCTTGGACCTATTTAGGCTTGATTATCATCATCATTGCTCATCTTTACCGATCGAATGGTAAGAATTTCACTCTCCTTAGCTCAATTGGGTTGAACCCTTGAGAATTTGGTTTAAATGTCTATTTCTTGCCGCAAATTATATATGTTTGTGATGAGCTTATTGATTGTTGATGAATGATATGTATAAGATTGCATTTGGTGATGAAAAACTTGGCTTGATTTCATTTACAAGGGCTATATATATATTTTTCAATTTTTGACGCCCGCCAAGTGTTCGATAAAATGTCTCAATGAAAAATTCATCACCTACATGATTCTCTCGATTTCAAAAGTCTCATATATTTATAGAGATCATGTTTTTGCAAATCAAATGATTTTTCATAAGCTTCTACAAGTCGTATGATCGACTTTTCCCCCCCATTTGGCCTATAAGCTTCATTGTTCAAATAGCTCGATACATCGGTTTAGTTGCGCACTTTGATATGATTATATGATGTTTTTATCGTGCTAACATTCTTTTTGATGATTCCAAAGGGGGAGAAACAGGTTATAAGCTAAACAATAGATGGACTTATCGTGCTATCATTTTTATGGCTTCCTAAAGTCATAAGTTGTGCATTATACTTAGTCCAATTGTTGTATGATGGACTTATATACTTGTCTAATGATGTTTTGTTGACAGGGGGAGCTTGCAAGCTCTTGTACTAAGCTTTTAGCTTGTGGATGATTGCTTTTACATCACTCTTGTTGTGCATATTGATAGGGGGAGCTTTTGCTATATATGTTTGAATATCTCTACTCCCATCCTTGTGTTTATATTGCGTGGAATGTTGTCGCTCACAACGGATAGATCTTTTTAACCGGTAAAATTGTTTTGTTTTCAAAATCGACCTCGTTAAAATTATTTTGGTTTGTAATCATCAAAAAGGGGGAGATTGTTTGATAAATGGTTTTATCATGATTTTGATGATTTTGTTTTTATACCAAAACAATGTTTTTAAAGGTTTTCCAAATACTCCTAAATGATTTAAAATGGTTTTAATATTTTCCGGAGTAATTCTTCAAGTTTTATTTTTTGACAAATTGGACAACACATTTAATGATTTTGTATCAATTGGTTTTTTACATCAAAACTATATTTCTAATGTTGTCCTAAATACTCCCGATCGGTTTAAAATGTTTTTACGAATTTTCCGGAGTATTTCTTGAGGTTTATTTTCGACAAAAATCGGACAACATTTGATTTAGGAGGTCGACCGGTCGACCAAAGAGGCGACCGGTACCTGGGAACAAGTTTCGTGGAATAGAAACTTCAGAACTCACAAAACTGGTCAGGGTGATCGGTCACCGTGGTGGGCGAGCGGTCGCACCCTAGGGCGACCGGTCGAACCCCCTCAGGACCGGTCACCCTGTTGAATTTTTGCTGCGTTCTTTTTCAATCTTATAAGTGCGCGACCGGTCGCCCTCAAGTTTGACAGCAAAATTCTGACCGTTGTGCAGCATACATCATTTCCTTAAAATGTGGGATTGATTTCTAACAGCTATATTCTTGATTTCAATTGTATTTTTCTGTAGATTTTCAATCCCCGAGAGGAGCCTATGCTTGATCAATCATCTCCTATAAATAGAGGAAGTTTTGGAGCAACCAATAGAAGAATTGAGATACAACACAACAAGATACACTTCAAGCAAATATTTGTTCTTCATTGTTATTATTCTTGTTGTAAATTTGCCTAGCTTATCACTTTCACATCTTTGAGGTCTAGGCTATTCTTGATTACACATTGCACTCAAATTGTAATATTCCTTATTGAGTTGTAATCTTGATTTTTGGTTATCATTCAAACACAAGATATCCTTGTGAGTGTTCTTGTGGTAAGAACACACTTGGATGATCTAGGTGATAGGTGCAAGAAGATTGTGGTGATCTTCCTATTGAGGTGTTGAAGAATTTGGTATTCTTCAAGGTTGAAGATTGTGGTAATCTTCACAAGGTGCCGTTGAAGGAAGATTGTGGTAATCTTCAAAGGGAGATTGTGGTAATCTCCAAAGGTGGTGTTGAAGAAGAGTGTGGTGCTCTTCAAGGTGTTGTAAGTTGAGTTTGTATTAATTTTGGTAATTAATAAAATTCTTTTTCTTTTTGAAATCCATCCCGGATATACTGGGGTGGTAGTAGATTAGGCCCTAGGTGGGTTGAACTACTATAAATCGACGCGTGTTGTTTACATTCCGCACCTTTATTATTGTCTTTGAGTATTCGGTTCGAAAAAGAGGGAGAAATCGAAAAGATGGAGATAATCTATTCACCCCCCCTCTAGATTATCGTAGCCGCTTGGACTTACACCAACTGAGTCAGACAACAGTGAGGCGGATTACTCCTCAGATATTAAAGAAATACTTTGATATGCCTTATGGACAGAGAACAAGATGCCAAAGAACATGAAGATGGGGTACACTCTAACTCATCTCATTATAATTCTAATGATAGTGATAGTGACACAAACATTTCATCACCCGCAAATATTTATGATTCATTAGGCAAAATGATGAAATATTTTGAGCACGTGAAAACCTCTCACACACTTTTAAATGAGGAAAACAACAAGCTCAAAAGCCAAAACTCACAACTGACTAAGGAGCTGAGTACTCTAACTCACATAGCTGATGAGAGCACTGAGCTGAAGGCTGAGATAGCTAAGATCAAAGCTGACTTAGCTGAAATGGGAAAATAGGAAAAAAGATTTAAAAAATGTGTTTGCATCATTCATCAAAGCATCTTAATCATTGGATGAATAGATAAATACAAAGGGAAAATGGAGATAAAACAGGCATATGATTTAATTCCTTTGTGCATGCTCAAACTCCAAGAGTGGTTATGGAAAAAAGATCCTCAAGTAATGGGGAAATCCAAAAAAAGCACCATATGTTGCACCCATACCCACTCACAAACACAATCATAACCATGCTGGCTTAGGATATAAAGGCAAAGGCAAAAAGTCAGCAGAGTATGCTGAGAGGACAACTGAAACTAAATTCAAAAGAGTCCATCAGCAGACGCCAAACAGAAAATAAATGTGAAATCAAAATAGAACTACCAAAAGCCCAAGAGGTTTCAGCAGAGAAAGCCATATATATGATGGGAATGGTAGAAATTATCCTAGCCAAGCTGATTGGAATAATCAAATGAGAAATCAGCCAAGTCCTAAGGGATACAAGCCCAAGTGGCAAAGACCTCAGACTTAAAATAGGTTATTCCCAAGGCAAAGGAACCATTATCATCACACTTATGAACCCAAGCACAATGCCCAATATGCACAAAAGTTTCATTATTACCCCAAGAAAGCAAATGCACAAACTCACACAAAGGCATACAGACAAAAGAGACAGTTGTATGAACCTAATGCTCCCAAGCAATTTGAAAATATTCATTTTGATTATGGAACTGATAGGTGGCAACCTCTTAGTGTCAGACCATTTGACTATAGGTTGGTTGGATCACCTTATAGTGCTAACCCCTCAGGACCCAGACAGATTTAGGTACCTAAAAACTGAATTCCTTGATGCAGGTTCAAGGAATAGCTGAGTGTCAAGTAACCTAGTACATGGATAGTGGTTGTTCTTGACATATGACAGGGAATAAGAAGAATCTTTCAAACTTCAAGGAATAAAAAGGAGCAAAAGTCATATTTGGAGGAAATGAAGCTCCAGCGGAGATTAAATGCACTGGATCCATGAGGGAAAATGGACTGAGGGACTGTTGACCCGATGGTTTGTTGTTAGGAATTTTATTGTTTAGATTTTGATGAATGCCATGTAAAACTTAGAATAGAAAGTTGGCACCCCAATCCTTGTTGTAAAATGCATTGTAACAATTAGAGCTGGCCAAGCCGAGTTAAGTCGCCTACGCCCTAACATACAAGAAGACAATCAAGATCGGAAGGAATACTCTGTTTGTGAGACAAATTGAGTATGGCAAAGAAGTAGACCGGAACTCTATCAAGAAGCGGTGAGATGCAAACAGTGAAGTATCGATCAAGTCAACTCAAGAAAAGCCAAGTCTCAAGTTGAAGTGACAAGAAGTCATCCATGATTGGAAGTCGACTCTAAGTCACCTGGGGAAAGCAAGAAATTCATCAAGTCGAGATAATCAGAAAAGATCATTTGCCTGAAAATCAAGAGATTTACTTAAACAAGTAATATCTCCATACCACCTTTCTCGGAGTGCTCGGTCCCTTAAGCGTGCAAAAGGAATGAACCAATGGGAAGCACTACACCGTGTCGAACTCTAAAAAGGTGAAAGAACAATTCATACGAGGAAATGGCAATTCCAAGGATCGCAACAAGACAAGCCAACAAGCGCAAGTGACTTTCAAAAATAAGCCTATCTCTTCAACGGGCAAATTTTTGAAAGATCACTATAAAAGGCCGAGGAATGACTCGAGAGAAGGTTACCTCGAACCACGAACATTCAAGAAATCAATTAAATTGTAACCGAGAAATACTCTCAAATCATTCTAGATTAATCCTCAAGCCTACATTACGAAGTACATCAATCCAACACTCACCCGTGAAGGAAAGAGAACTTCAATCAGTTGAAGAGGAAACTTTTGAAGAAAAGGGGTCTACTTTCCACGAAGGATTGTAGGAAGGTTCAAGGTCGAACCAAGTCTTAAGCTTTTGGAGGGCTTCGTGATCAAATCCAAAGAGCTTGAGCAAGTGAGTCAGTAGTAGCAAGGCAAACTGCCTGTGAAGAAGCCGAGTCGTAAGAGAAGCCACCGAGTGATCAAGGCGTCTCAGACCGAGTCCCAAAGGATCAAGTCACCCGTGTGATCAAGACTTGTATCCGGACTGTACCACTTTGTAAACCGATCATTACCTAGTGGATTCCTCCGGGAGTTGGAGAAGAGAGGAGTAGAAGAATTACCCCATCTTCGAACCTCTATAAAAATTTCACTTTGTCATTTACATTTCAAAGATTTTAATTCCTGCATTTTTAATCGCTTATATCTGCACGATAAATTTGCTATCCACTTGATAACTTATAAGTACTAAACCAAGCACTAAATTCTTGCTTAATCAAACTTAAGGGTGTTAAGTCTTCCGCAATAAAACAAAACCACAATGAGTTAATTTAGAGCCAAACAAATGAGTTATTCCATCAACACTCAATTGAGTCTCGTTGAGAGATTAACTCTACTTGAGTGACTAAATTGATTGTCCATCAAGGACACAAATGTAGTATCAACTCAACTCGAATATTTAAAAGGACTAAATCGAAAATTTGGTAAGGTTTATTCAACCCCCTTCTAAACCTTACACTTACACCCCTTGGGACCTACAAGTGGTATCGAGAGAGGTTGGTTCATTGAACCCTCCACACTCGGTTCTTGAACTAGATCTCCAAACTTTTCAAAGTCTACTTTAGTACTTAAACTCTCGAAACTCTTTTTATCATTAAAAGTTATTATCATGGAAGCAAATTTGACACGCATCCCTATGTTCACTATTGAAGAATTTGATGATTGGAAAATTCGTATCATGTGCTCATCTATCAAAGATTACATGATGAGATGTGGATAGTGATAGAAGATGGGCCTCTGCAAATCTTAAAGGTGAACACAAATTGTCATTTAAGAGTTGCAAAAGGAGAAGAAGATGTTGCTCCCGGACTACCATGGTTGAAAAACCAAGAACTGAGTGGACAAATGATGACAGAAAAAGATACAACCTGGACAATGTAGCCAAGGACATCCTTTACAAAACCTTGGACAAAGCCATGTTCAATAAAGTCAAATCATGCAAAACGGCTAAAGAAATGCAGGACAAGTGACATTGATTTGTGAAGGCTCGAGCAAATCAAAGAAAACAAATTATCGATGGTCGTCTGAAATTTGAGAACTTCAAAATGATCTCGGGAGAAAACCTGGATCAACTGGATGCTCGGTTCACGAAATCACAAATGAGTCGTCATGCGCACTTGGAAAGGAATATACACGAGAAGAAATGTGTATGAAGATCTTAAAAAGTCTTCCAAATGAATGGGAAATGAAGGTCATGGCACCGAGACATTCCATGGACCTATCAAAGACATCCAACCATAAATTATTCTCGGACCTCAAAGCCTACGAGTTTGAGTGAGAAGAAAAGACTAGGAAGAGACAAATGCACCCAAAACAAACTCCCACTCTAATTGTTAAAGATGGGAAGAGAGCCGAGGTCAAAGAAGTCATTGACCCGGAAGAAATAGCCCGATGGTTAAAAGATTCAACAAGTTCTTTAATAAGAACTACAAGAGAGGAAAGGGTGAATCTTCCGAGAAGACACTCGGCTCCCTCCAAATCAAGGGAAGATAGGCCAACCAAGAGAACAGATCATCAAAAAGTTGAGTATCAAAGGGCCGACAATCCAAGAATGGAAAGAGTCCGATCAAAAGGTCAATATCTATGTTGGAACTAGACAACCAGGTCACTATGCCATTGATTGCTCATATCCTATAGTCAACAAGACAGGATGAAGAAGAAAGGAAGGTCTTGAGAGAAAGAAGACAAGAAAAGAAAAAGGCAATGATGGTCTGCAGAGATCACTGAAACAACCAAGTCTAGAGAGACAAATTGATTGATTGAGCAGATGAAGGCCGACTATTCAAGTGACTCGAAGAAGAAGCCCGATCCGCTTGATGGCCAAGGAACAAGATCAACCCGACCAAGAAGATGAGGTACACTCTAACTCATCAAACTCGACACTAGTGATAGTGATCGTGACACACACACTTCATCACCCACTGATCTTTATGATTCATTAGGCAAAATGATGAAAGATTTTGAACACATTAAATCCTCACACACACTATTGAATGAGGAAAACACCTACTCAAAAGTCAAAACTCAAAGTCGACTAAGGAGCCGAGTACTCTAAGTCAAATAGTGATGAGAATGAAAGTTTAAAGGTGAAAATGCTAAATTAATAAAGCGAGAAATTGCCGCTATAGAAAAGAGGAGAATGACCTCAAGAATGTAATTGCCTCATTCACTAAGGCATCTAAATCATTGGATGATCTTATTATGAGTCGAGAGAGAGAATGTGGAGACAAGACAGGCTTAGGATTTAATTCCTCTGCTATGTCAAACCTCAAAAGTAATTTTGGAAAAAGGATCTTCAAGCCATGAAGAGTCCGAAAAATCCAAAATTCTAAATGTTGCACACACATTCACTCCAAAGCACAATAACAAGCAAACTGGCCTTGGTTATAAAGGAAAAGGAAAACAACCCGAGTTGAGTGCGGCTGAAAGGACAGTGAGAAGAGATTCAAAGAGAGTTCCTCAAAGAAACTCCAAACAAAAATACTACGCAAAAAGGAAGCGAGCTACCAAAACCCCAGAAAACCCATAAAAGAAATACATATGATGGGAATGGTAGAAAATACCCAAGCCAAGCCGATTGGAATAATGTGAACTATCAAAGCATAGACTTATGGAATATAAGCCCAAATGGCAAAGGCCTAGAACTCAAAGAAAGGCCATTCCAAAAGCATAGGAGCTTTCATCAAAGACACATATGCACCTAGGCACTACACTCAAAGACACCACAATTACCCAAGGAAGGCAATTGCGAAAACACATATGCAGCATACACAAAGAGACAATTTGTATGAACCTAGAATCCCCAAGCAATTTGCCAGGATTAATTATGATTATGGCACTCGATAGATGGCAACCCCTTAGAGTCAAATCATTTGGCTATAGGTTGGTTGGATCATCTTACAATTCTAACCCCTCGGGACCTGCACAAGTATGGGTACCTAAAACTTAATTTCCTTGATTGCGGGTTCAAGGAACAACGAGTGCCAAGGAACCTGGTACATGGACAAAGATGGTCGTTCCGGACATATGACAGAAATAAGAAAAATCATCAAAATTCAAGGAAGTTAAAGGAGCAAAAGTCATATTTGGAGGAAATGAAGCTCCTGGTGAAATAAGAGGCATTGGATTCATCAAGAGGAATGGATTAGAAATCACGATGTTGCATATGTTGAAGGACTCAACTTCAACTTATCGAGCATCGACCAACTCGTGACAAGGGCTACAATGTTGGATTCAACATGGGCGTATGCCAAATCAAAGATATTGAATCAAATGAAGTTGTCTTTGCAAGGATGTAGACAGAAAAAATATGTATGTCGTGGATTGGTCAATCTGCAACACCCAAAGACTGCTGTCTACTAGCAAAGAGCACAAATGAATCAAGTTGGATGTGGCACAAAAAGCCGAGTCACCAATTTCAAAACAATTAACAAGGTCGGCAAGAAGTCATCTTGTGGAGGGACTACCGACTTAGTATACAAGAAGGAGAGTATATGTGACGCATGTCGAAGGGAAAACAAATCAAGTCGTCATTCAAAGAAAAGACATGCCCATCCTCAACAAGAATATTACATCCGCTTCATATGGATCTATTTGGCCCATGGAACCAGCCAAAGATAAGTGGAAAGAAATACACCTTGGTGGTAGTAGATGACTACTCAAGATATACATGGACAATATTCATGTGTAAGAAGAAAGAAACTCTACAAAAACTACCACAAAATGATGAAGAGGATTCAAAACGAGAAGAGTCAAACCATTATCAAAATAAGATCGGGACAGAGGAACCGAGTTTGTCAATGGAATAATAACTCGATTTGTATTGAGAATGGTATTGGTCATGAACTATCGGCAGAAGAACTCCACAGCAGAATGGAGTTGCGAAAAGAAGAAATAACCCTCAAAGAAGCGGCAAGGACCATGTTAGGCTGACGGGGTTACCAAAAAGATTTTGGGTCAAGCAATCAACACAACTTGCTACACCCAAAACAGGATGTATGATAAATAGACAACACAAAGACTCCCTATGAGATCCGGATCGGAAGAAAACCAAATGTTGCATATTTGAGAATATTTGGATGTAAATTCTTCATCCACAACAATGGCAAAGACAACCTAAAGGTTTTTATGCTAAAGTGATGAAGGTATCTTCTTAGGATACTCACCAAAGCAAAGCCTACAGATACTCAACAAAAGAACTATGGTTACGAAAGAATCCATTCATGTAGTATTCGATGAGCCAAATGTAAATGGAGAAGACATTGAAGAGTCACCGATAAGTGAATCATCCAACCATCTGAGAAGAGTCCCTATCTTTGTCAAGTCAAGCCGGAATTATCAATTCGAAGAAGATGAGATAGCTGAATCTCAAAAACAATGGAAAATTTGCAACTAAGTGATTATGAGAGAGTGACCCAAAGAACACACCGCAAGTCGATCAATCCAAATTTAACTTACTCCAACCTGATGTAAGATGGCCGAGAGACCATCCACGAGAACTTGTCATTGGAGATATAAGAGAAGGTGTCAAAACAAGATCGAACTCAACAAGAAGCTATGTTCACATGTTTCATCTCACAAATAGAGCCCAAAGACATGTCACAAGCATTGGACGACACACATTGGATTCAAGCTATGCAAGAAGAAGAGTCAATCGGTTTGAAAGAAATAAAGTGTGGGAATTAGTGCAAAGACCCATACATCAAAATGTTATTGGCACCAAATGGGTATTCGAAATAAGATGAACGAGGAAGGTTACGTGGTAAGAAACAAAGCAAGACTAGTAGCCAAAGGATATTGCCAAGAAGAAGGGATATATTTTGATGAAACATTTGCCCTCGTAGCAAGATTGGAAGCTATAAGGGCGTTTCTTGCCTATGCACTCACAAGAATTTCATTGTATATCGATGGATGTAAAAAGTGCATTCCTAAATGGTTTATTGGAAGAAGAAGTGTATGTTGAACAACCTCCGAGGATTTGAGCGAGAAGACTCTTGGAGATAAGGTATACAAACTCAAGAAAGCTCTATATGGATTGAAACAGGCACCCGAGCATGGTATGACACTTTGTCACAATTCCTAACCAAAAATGGATTCACAAAAGGAAAAGTAGATAGAACACTTTTCGAATTCAAGACAAAAAGAGTATCTTTGCTTGTTCAAATATATGTGGATGACATCATTTTTGGATCCACAAACAAAGAGTCTGTGTGAAAAGTTTTCAAACCTCATGCAAAGTAAATTTGAAATGAGCATGATGGGAGAGCCGACATTCTTCCTCGGACTCCAAGTGAAACAATTTGAAGGATGGAACCTTCATAAGTCAAACAAAATACACCGGAGATTTAATGAAGAAGTTTGGTATGGAGGAGAAGTCTTCTATAAAAATACCAATGAATACATCACCAAAATGGACATGGATGCAGATGGCAAGCCTGTAGATCAAACAAGATACGAGCACTTATTGAATCATTGCTCTATCTCACAAAGAAGCGGCCGGACATCACCTTTCTTTGTAGGTGTATGTGCAAGATTTCAATCTGCTCCAAAAGAGAGCCATATGACAAAGCTAAGAGAATATTGAGATACTTGAAAGGAAGCCAAGAAGTAGGCTGTGGTATCCAAAGGAAGGTGGATTCAAGCTAATTGGCTATTGATTCGACTATCTTTGGATGCAGAGTGGACAGAAGAGCACTTCAGGCACATGTCAAATGCTAGAAACAAAGCTAATTTCTGGTTTAGCAAGAAGCAAAATTCAATAGCCACCTCTACAAATGTGAAGCGAGAATACATAGCTACGGGCAAAATTGTTGTGCCCAAGTCTTATGGATGAGACAAAGAAATGAGAGACTATAAAGTTGAGGAAAAAGAAATTCCAATCATGTATGATAACACAAGTGCAATTGCAATCACTCAAAATCCTGTGTTGCATTCAAGAACAAAGCATATTGATGTCGATATCACTTCATAAGAGATCATGTTGAAAAGAAGGACATCATCCTGGAATATATCTCAACCGATAAACAACTAGCCGACATCTTCACAAAACTATTATGTGAGTCAAGATTTGAAGAACTCAAGCATGAGTTGGGGTTAATTGAGTGAGTTAACATTGAGAAAACTCAAAGAAAAGAAATGGAACACAAAAAAAAAAAAAAGGAGGAGTCAACACACAAATCATTTCGATGAAATCACCAGATGTCGGAAAAAACTACTACACCGAGTCAATGATACGAGTCACAAAGAACTGTGAGGAGTAGAGTTAAATCGGCTAAGGGATAAGCTTAGTCACTTATGAGCAAAGTGACAAAAACGCATCGTTTGACTAAGCGGGAATGTTTTAAGGAATACGTCGGATAATGATGATGTGTACGGACATAAAGCCGCACACCAAGCTTATGATTGGATATAAATGCTTGCCGCATTAAATACGAGACATTAAATGCTAAATAAAGGCGTGCAAAATCTAAGCCGTTGATTTCGATCACATTTCAAAAACCACCCGCACGTCCTTTCATAAACCATATTTAAACCATTTTCGTCCGTTTCTCTCTCACACTTCTAAAACTGTTCATTTCTTTCTCTCAAAAGCAAAGGCAAAAATTCTCTCGAAACCCTATCTATCTTCAAATCAATTTCTGAGTTTTTCTTCGATATAATCCTGAAAAATGGCACCAACTTATGACTTTACCAAGTTAGGAAAGCAAATCCACACCGGCTCTATGGTGGATTTCGACGGAATGGTGAAACAGGGGTCCGACGACACCCTAGTGAAGAAAATCGCTGAAAAGTTGGAAACGCGTCATTGAAACCATTTCTCGCGTTAGAATATCCGATGACATATGTGGAGGAGGTCGCACAATTCTACGTGAATGCCGAGATTCACGATGAAGGAATAAAGTCATCTGTTCACGGAAAGCGGTGACTATCTCTGCCAAGGAGTTGGCGAACATTGCTCACTACCAGCCAGAAGGAGCATCGAGAGATTAACGAAGCTGATGTAAACCTGGCCGATGCTTGGAAAGAAATAGCCAAGCCCGACTGTCTTGATAAAATAGTGTATACAACAAATAAGAGATCTGGCCAAGGAGGATTATCACAAGTCGTTGGACATAGTTGCCAAATGTATCGACATCAAATTTGGCGCTTTGACCAATCACAAAGGCAAAGCCGATTGTAATGGCTGCAATCATCGCAGAAAAGAAGATAAACTGGCCGAGTTTGTCTACAGAGACTCTGCCCGAACGTGGGGACCAAATCCTTCAAGGAAGATGGCACATTTGGAGGATCCCTAGGATATGGCCTAGTGATTGGCGGCTAATGGAGGTGAAAGGAGTCCCTCTTAGACATGGGAAAGCATTCCATGTTAACAAGAGGATGTTGAGCAAATCTCTCAGGCGCACGAAGAGAGCTTACGCCAAGAGAGTCGACACAAGTGAGGGGGAATCACTGACCCCGAAGATACAAACTGTTTCTCTCCAACCAAGAAGAAAGATGCCCTGCAGTAATGTTGCTAAGAAGATCTAACGCCCAAAGAAAAGAAAACCAAACATGCTCCTGCCCCTGCAGCCAGTCACCGCCCAAGGCCGTGTCTCCCTGCCCAGCTGCCGGGCCGAGAAGGACTCACAAATACCTTCTCCGATCGTCAAAAAGAGGAGAAACGAGAAGCCACGATGGCCCGCTCCTCGAAAAAAGACACCAAGACGCCCCGCCGCCCAAGACTCGAGAGGACACCGTCTCTCGAACCGAAAATCCCTCGGTACAAACTAGAGACGAAGACGAATTATCAAGCGCTCCGAGTGGAGAAACCAACCGAGTCGACCACTCGGCTAGAGCAGATCTGGAGACTGCTTTGAGAAGTAGAGTCTCCGGATGTAGTTGATGAAACTTGCCCAAGTCTGTCAAGCGATCAGCGAGAGGCAACTCAAGACACACTGTAGTTCACACAAACAAACACAAGAAAGAACTTTGCTAGAGCGGATAGTGATGTAATGATCCTATCTCCACCTTACCCGGACATCCAAAATCGTCTGCGTGAGTGGAGGAAATGGAAGCCGAGTAAGTCGAGGAACAGTTCCAACGACTGAGTTTATAGAAGAAGAAGAGGAATCTGCTAAATTTCCTTGGACTAAACACTCGTGCTCCCAAAGACTTGATGAAGACAAGCGCATAGACATCCTGCAGATTTTCAAGGAAAAGGAGAGAGAAAAGCAAGGCGAGGAAGCCGAGGCACGTGAGAGGGCCAACATCGCCCTATCTCCGGCACCCGAACACACACATCCTCTCCTTGATGTCTTCTCGGCGGTGATGAGGATCCTGGAGAATCTTTTCTGCTCTGAAAGAGTTGCAAATGCGGCAAGCATTGCATGAATCCGAATCCTTCACGAGCAAAGACCGATGGAGGGACCATGAGAGTCCTCCGAACACACACCGAAATTGATCCAATGGGAGTGGTTCAAAAAATCGCCATCTGTTGTTGCTTCCACCACTTCCCCACTCACTCGGAAGAAGGCAATAAGGGACCAGCGATGAAACTGGGACAATGGGGACCCTAGTCGAGCCAACCCCTATTGAAGGTGTTTTACCACCTGCCCAACGGCTGAACATTCAATCGACACAGCCGGAGTTTGGAGACGAGTGACCCCATTCCAAGTCACTCGGTTGGTGCGCCCGGTGAGGGGGAAACTCCTCCACCGCAGCAAGGTCGGAGGATGCTGCAGATGACTCCACAACGAATCAAGGAGGCGAAGGAGAGAAAATACAAACACAAGAAGAACAAACGACAAGTTGCCATCAACGAAGCTCGGGCGATTGAGACTGTCTCATCTCGAGAGTGCCAACTCTGAAGGCTAATGACGCTGCGATGCGATCGAGGCACGAGGAAGGAACAACCCTGGGAGTTAACACTGGGCGATGAAAGTGCAATCCATGGGGTTGAGACTCCAATGGATGCCACCACGAGAAGACCCTAAGGCAGTGACACTGTCGAAAGGGAGGACAAAACCTCGCCGCAGAGAGAGCTGCTGGAGGTGCGAAGGCCCACGGGAGGTTGAGACTTCCCGGGGTAAAGAGGTCAAGTAGAGAACATCCCTCCTGCTATCATCGACCCATCCGAGAAGGAGATAAGCGCACTTCATAATTCCCGGGATAATCCTAATGTAACCTTTCCGGGATCGGAAGGCGATGAAGAAGGCCGAGTCATCCCCATGCCAAATCCAAAAGACTCACCATGCGGATGTTCCAAGCACGAGCAAGTCGATCCCAAGACTACTCGTCAAACCTTTAACTTTGATGATGAGCCACCAATGGAAATCTCATCATCGTCCGATGACGCTCGATAAGGCCGAGGACCGATCTACTCAAATGGAAAAATCACCGAGACCAACGAAGTTTGAGACAAATTGAGGGCTCGGCAAGCGGGTCCACTTCACAACAAGACCCGTGAACAAGAGACCACTGCGCGCAGCTCCTCAAGCTGCGCAGGGTCGATTCCTAAAAGAACTTCACGTGCACCGCTCATCATCGAACAAATCCCGGTGGGTGGTGATGAATCTTTTATAGAATCTTTTCCTTTTTCTCGGAGGTACCCGACCTCCATGAAGAATCCGAGAATGAACGCAGCGCCGCGCTATCACGCACCAGCTCCCGTCTTTTCATCGAGCACCATTGTTCCAGTGCTTATGACCTTGATGTTTGTATGGCCATCACCGCAACTAAGAATCACCAAGTTCGAGAGGTGTTCAAGGCACTATTTGCTTGAGATTGAACGGATGGAGAGGCATCGAGCCTCTTTGGACATGCGATCGACAACAGAGATGCCAACCTTACAACCGATTTAAGAGGCATAACATCCGTGTCGAGGAATGGTGGCAACAACAAAAAACAATGCGTGTGGAAATAAAAGTTAGATACTTCAGGACATTGTTCAACAAGTCAGCCGGTATGGAGAGTGAAAATGCCGATGCAAAAACGAAGGCGAGAGAACATATTGAGCACATGCATGAAGCTCACACATCGCCGAGATAAAGGCTGCTGCGTGAGCAAAATACGAATGATCTACAACGTTTGGAAGAACACAGGACTAGAAAATTCAGCTTCTCATGGCCGAGATGAAGCGATTTCATTTCAGAGTCCAACGCTACTCGATCCGAATTCGTCTTTGCTTACAACGCAGCCAGACTTGAAGCGAGAACTTCGACTATCGCCAGGCTCGACTTCCCGCTTGCCAAAGATGTTCCTGGGGTTCCTCTATCCTTTGATGATGCCAAAAAGGGGAAGAGGAATACCTTAAAGCTCTAAAATCTGTTTGAAAAGAAAGGAGCAAAAATGAGAAGGGAAAATCACCGAGGAGGAAGTTTTGAAACAAAAGAAAGGAAAGCTTGTTGAGGGGAAGAAGGTCGACGATGTGACCTTGATGATTGCACAAACCCCCAACAAGGTCCTCACACACGGTGACATTATAAGCGGCAAACTCCCCTCAGTGACTCGCCACTCCAACACTCTGCTATATCCATGGTGATAAGAGAAAAACAATTGAAGCGGGGATGAAGGAAGTGGAAGGAAGAATGGATGCCCGAATTATGAACATCTTGAAAGAACACGGAGGCATTCCAAAGAGAGAGACACACTTATGCCATCTCGGATGTCGGGACGAGCCACGATCGCTTGATGAATTTAAAACGCTCGAATCGAGGGATACTTTGCAACTATGTGTATGGCTCAAGCTTGGGACTTATCTTGGGAAAAGGGTCTCATGTTATGTGAAGAAGGCGACGAGCGGAGACTACCTGATCCACTCTGCTGGTCACTCCGCCGTCACTCACCGGAAAGAAGAAGACCCCAAAGACAAAGATATCGCCCGGAGGTAGAGGAAGAAGCGATGAGTGGAGGAAGAAGCTTGCACCTAGGCCTCTACCCAAAAACATTGAATATGTGGATCCGAGGAAAGAAAGGAGGGATCTCTTTGGTGGGGCTTGACCAAGTAGCAAATTTGCAAGTGGCTAAAACTAACGCCGAGTATGTAAAAAGACTAGAAGAAGAAAACAAGAGACAAACTCAGCTATGGGAGGAGAAACAGGAAAGAATAAGAAGAGATGAAGCTGCCAGGAAGGCATATGAAAAGAAAAAAGAAGGCGGTGACGACGAGAAAAAGAGAAGAAGAGAAGAAAGATCTTGAACAAGATGAAAGAAGGAGACAAAATGAAGGAGATGAAATGTTCTTTGTCCAACCCTTCGTGTATTTTATTATGTAGATACATACAATGTAAGTCTTACGTAATAAAGCTATAAATTCTTTATTTTCTGTGTAGACAAATATGTGCTCGATACACCTTGTAAACATGATTGTGTAAAAGAACAAGAATGATATGATCAATAAAAGAATTGATTCTCATATACATTCTATGTCAATACACTATCTGTATGTATCTTTCTTTGTTTGCATTTTTGAATGGTTTAAGTTTTGGCATCATCAAAAAGGGGGAAATTGTTAGGAATTTTATTGTTTAGATTTTGATGAATGCCATGTAAAACTTAGAATAGAAAGTTGGCACCCCAATTCTTGTTGTAAAATGCATTGTAACAATTAGAGCTGGCCAAGTCGAGTTAAATCGGCCTACGCCCTAACATGCAAGAAGACAATCAAGACTGGAAGGAAGACTCTCATTGTGAGACAAAGTGAGTATGGCAAAGAAGAGTAGACGGGAACTCTCAAGAAGCGGTGAGATGCGATTGAGTGAAGTATCGATCAAGTCAACTCAAGAAAACCCAAGTCTCAAGTTGAAGTGACGGAAAAGAGTCATCCAATGATTGGAAGGCGACTCTAAGTCACCTGGGAAAGCAAGGAAATGCAATCAAGTCGAGATAATCGTAAAAGATCCGTTGCCGAAAATCAAGAGATTTACTTAAACAAGTAATATCTCCATACCACCTTTCTCGAGTGCTCGATCCCCGAAGCGTGCAAAAGGAATGAACCAATGGGAAGCACTACACCGTGTCGAACTCGAAAAGGTGAAAGAACAATTCATACGAGGAAATGGCAATTCCAAGGATCAACAAGACAAGCCAACGATCGCAAGTGACTTTAAAAAATAAGCCTATCTCTTCAACGGGCAAATTTTTGAAAGATCACTATAAAAGGCCGAGGAATGACTCGAGAGAAGGTTACCTGAACCACGAACATTCAAGAAATCAATTAAATTGTAACCTAAATACTCTCAAATCATTCTAGATTAATCCTCAAGCCTACAATACGAAGTACATCAATCCAACACTCACCGTGAAGGAAAGAGAACTTCCATCGCTTGAAGAGGAAACTTTTGAAGAAAAGGGGTCTACTTTCCACGAAGGATTGTAGGAAGGTTCAAGGTCGAACCAAGTCTTAAGCTTTTGGAGGGCTTCGTGATCAAATCCAAAGAGCTTGAGCAAGTGAGTCAGTAGTAGCAAGGCGACCACTCGTGAAGAAGAAGTCGAGTCGTAAGAGAAGCCGATTGAGTGATCAAGGCGTCTCGGATCGAGTCCCAAAGGATCAAGTCACCAGTGTGATCAAGACTTGTATCCGGACTGTTACCACTTTGTAAACTGATCATTACCTAGTGGATTCCTCCGGAGTTGGAGAAGAGAGGAGTAGAAGAATTACCCCATCTTGAACCTCTATAAAAATTTCACTGTGTCATTTACATTTCAAAGATTTTAATTCCTGCATTTTTAATCGCTTATATCTGTGATAAATTTGCTATCCACTTGATAACTTATAAGTACTAAACCAAGCACTAAATTCTTGCTTAATCAAACTTAAGGGTGTTAAGTCTTCCAATAAAAACAAAACCACAATGAGTTAATTTAGAGCCAACAAATGAGTTATTCCATCAACACTCGATTGAGTCTCGTTGAGAGATTAACTCTCTTGAGTGACTAAATTGATCGGTCCATCAAGGACACAAATTGTAGTATCAACTCGAATATTTAAAAGGACTAAATCGAAAATTTGGTAAGGTTTATTCAACCCCCCCTTCTAAACCATACACTTACACCCCTTGGGACCTACATTTGTGATTTTTCTTTTCGTTATCTGTATGAGCTAGGTGCATTGCTTTACTAAAAGCCTGTGATATTGACCTTTCTTGCATAGCTTTTCCTCTACCCGAGGTGATTTGAAGAAAGGATTATTCCATGTGGCTCGTCTGGGATTTCCAATAGGTCTGCCCATCTTTGCCGTGCATCAACATTTAACATTTTGGTGCTCTAGGTAGAGTAGTCCGAAATAAGAGTCAAATCATGCACTGGCGAAATAGTCCATCTTTGACTTCTGCAATTTTCTGTTGCAAGACCCGCTGACTACCTGTTGGGAAATTTATTGTTTAGATTTTGATGAATGCCATGTAAAACTTAAACTAGGAAGTTGGCACCCCATTTTTTGTTGTAATCTGCATTGTAACAAATAGGGTGGTCAAGCCGAGTTAAGTCGCTATGCCTAAACATGCAAGAAGACAACCGGAGACTAGAAGGAAGACTCATTGCCGCAAGTCACCGAGTATAGCAAAGAAGAGAAGACAGAACTCGATCAAGGTGCATCCGAGATACAAATCGAGTAAAGTATCGAGTCAAGTTAACTCAAGATAGCCAAGTCTCAAGTTGAAGTGACGGAAGAGTCATCCAATGATTGAAAGTCGACTCTAAGTCACCTGGGAAAGCAAGGAAATGCAACAAGTCGAGATAATCGAAAGAGATCCGTTGCCTGACGTAAATCAAGAGAATTACTTAAACAAGTAATACCTCCATGCTACCTTTCTCAAGTGCTCGGTCGAGGAAGCGTGCAAGGGGAATGAACCAATGGGAAGCACTACACCGTGTCGAACTTTGAAAAGTCAAGAACAATTCATACGAGGAAGTGGCAACTCCAAGGACTGCAACAAGACAAGCCAACAACCACAAGTGACTTTCAAAAATAAGCATATCTCTTCAACGGGCAGATTTTTGAAAGATCACTATAAAAGGCTGAGAAATGACTCTGAGAAAAAAGAGACCTTGATTACCTGAACCACGAACATTCAAGCTAACATTTGAACTGTAATCGAAATATTCTCAAAGATCATTCAAGATTAATTCTCAAGCCTACACTACGAAGGAAATCAATCCAACACTCACCTGTGAAGGAAAGATAACTTCAATCAGTTGAAGAGGAAACTTTTGAAGAAAAGGGGTCTACATTCCGCGGAGGATTGTAGGAAGGTTCAAGGTCGAACCAGTCTCGAGTTTTTGGAGGGCTTCATGATCAAATTCAAAGAGCTTGAGCAAGTGAGTCAGTAGTAAAGCAAGGCAGCCTGCCCTGCGTGAAGAAGGCGAGTCATACGAGAAGCCAACCGTGTGACCAAGGCATCTCCGTGATCGAGTCCCAAAGGATCAAGTCACCGTGTGATCAAAACTTGTATCCGGACTGTTACCACTTTGTATATCGATCAATACTTAGTGGATTCCTCCAGGAGTTGGAGAAGAGAGGAGTAGAAGAATTACCCCATCTTCGAACCTCTATAAAATCTTATCGTGTCATTTACATTTCAAAGACTTTAATTCCTGCGTGATCTTATTTTTATGTCTCACGATAAATTTGCTATCCAATTGATAATCCCTAAGTACTAAAACCAAGTATTAAATCTTTACTAAATCAATTTTAAGGGTGTAAAGTCTTCCAATAAAAAAAAACTCGCAGTTGAGCTAATTGATCTTAACAAATGAGTTATTCTATCAACAAACAATCGAGTTTGTTGAGTGACTAACTCTCTGATTAACTAAATTGGCTATCCACCAAGGACTCACCGTGTAGTATCAACTCTGAACTTTAAAAAGGACTAAATCGAAAAGTTGGTAAGGTTTATTCAACCCCCACTTCTAAACCTTACACTCACACCCCTTGGGACCTACAAGTGGTATCAGAGCGGTTGGTTCATTGAGCCTTCCGCACCGGTTAGTTCTTGAACTAGATCTCCAAATTTTTCAAAGTCTGTTTTAGTACTTAAGTCTTCAAAACTCTTTTTATTATCAAAAGTTATTATCATGGAAGCAAATTTGACACGTATCCCTATGTTCACAATCGAAGAATTTGATGATTGGAAAATTCGTATGTAGGCTCATCTATCAGCATTACATGATGAGATGTGGATAGTGATAGAGGATGGGCCACTACAAATTTTAAAAGTGAACACAAATTGTAAGAAGAGTTGCAAACAAGGTGAAGAGGATGTCGCTCCTAGACCAGCTATGGTTGAAAAACCAAGAGTTTGAATGGACAAATGATGACAGAAAAAGATACAACCTGGACAATGTGGCCAAGGATATTCTTTACAAAACCTTGGACAAAGCCATGTTCAATAAAGTCAAATCATGCAAAACGGCTAAAGAAATCGGGACAAGCTAACACCGATTTGTGAAGGCTCGTGAGCAAATCAAGGAAAATAAATTATCGGTGGGTCGTCTGAAATTTGAGAATTTCAAAATGATCGCAGGAGAGAACCTGGATCAACTGGTTGCTCGGTTAACAGAAATTACCAACGAGCTATCTGCTCTTGGAAAAGAATATACACAGAAGGAAATGTGTATGAAGATCCTAAAAAGTCTCCCAAAATGAATGGGAAATGAAGGTCATGGCACTAAGACATTCCATGGACCTATCAAAGACATCCAACCATGAGCTATTCTCGGATCTCCAAGCCTACGAATTTGAGCTAAGAAGAAAAGACCAGGAAGAGACAGCTGTACCCAAAACAACTGCTCTAATTGTTAAGGATGGCAAGAAAGCTGAAGTCAAAGAAGTCATTGACCCAGAGGAAATAGCCCTGATGGTTAAAAGGTTCAACAAGTTCTTCAATAAGAACTACAAGAGAGGCAAGGGCGAATCCTCCAGAAGACACTCAGCTCCCTCCAAGTCAAGGAAGATAGGCCAACCAAGAAAACAGATCATCAAAAAGTCAATATCGAGGGCCGACAATCCAAGAATGGAAAGAGCTGATCAAAAGGTTGAATATCTATCTTTGAACTAGGCAACCGGGTCACTATGCCATTGATTGCCCGTATCCTGTAGTCAACAAATACATGAATGAAGAAGAAAGAAAAGTCTTCAGAGAAAGAAGACAAGAAAAGAAAAAGGCAATGTTGGCTGCAGAGACTGCTGAGATAGCCAAGTCAAGAGACATAGCTGACTCAGAAAGTAGTGAAGCTGACTACTCAAGTGACTCTGAAGAAGAAGCCTTGATCCGTCGATGGCCAAGGAACAAGACCAACCTGACCAAGAAGATGAGGTACACTTTGACTCATCACACTCAGATTCTAGTAATAGTGACTGTGACACACACACTTCATCACCCACTGATCTTTATGATTCATTAGGCAAAATGATGAAAGATTTTGAACACATTAAATCCTCACACACACTACTAAATGAGGAAAACAAAATTTCACTCAAGAGCCAAAACTCACAAAACTTACTAAGGAGCCGAGTACTCTAAGTTAAATAGTCGATGAGAATGAAAGTCTAAAGGCTTAAAATGCCAAGCTAATAGCAGAAATAGCTGCCATAGAAAAGAGGAGAATGACCTCAAAAATGTGATTGCCTCATTCACTAAGGCATCTAAGTCATTGGATGATCTTATCATGAGCCAAAGAGAATGTGGAGACAAGACAGGCTTAGATTTAATTCCTCTATGCTATGTCAAGCTCCAAAAGTGATTTTGGAAAAAGGATCCTCAAGCAATGAAGTATCTCAAAATCCAAAACTCCAAATGGTGCACACACATTTATTCCAAAGCACAATTACAAGCAAACTGGCATTGGTTATAAAGGAAAAGGAAAACAACTATTGAGTGTCTTTGAGAGAGGACAAACAGAAGAAATTCACCGAGTTCCTCAAAGAAACTCCAAACAGAAATACTCAGAAAGAAGAAACAGAGCTATCAAAAACCCCGAAGTTCTATAAAAGAAACACATTTGATGGGAATGGTAGAAAATATCCAAGCCAAGCTGATTGGAATGATGTAAACTATCGCAAAAAGACCTATGGAATATAAGCCCAAATGGCAAAGGCCTAAAACTCAAAGAAAGGCCATTCCAAAGGTATAAGAGCTTTCATCAAGACACACATATGCACCTAGGCACTACACTCGGAGACATCACAACTACCCAAAGAAGGCAATTGCTAAAACACATATACAGGCATACATACAAAAGAGACAAAATTGTATGAACCTAGAATCCCCAAGCAATTTGCCAAAATTAATTATGATTATGGCACTGATAGATGGCAACCCCTTAGAGCCAAATCATCGGCTATAGGTTGGTTGGATCACTTACAATACTAACCCCTCAGACCCGCAAAGTATGGGTACCTAAAACTTAATTTCCTTGTTTGCGGTTCAAGGAACAAATGTGAGTGCCAAGGAACCTGGTACATGGATAGTGGTCATTCCCGGACATATGACAGAAACAAGAAAAATCATTAAAATTCAAGGAAGTTAAAGGAGCAAAAGTCATATTTGGAGGAAATGAAGCTCCAGGAGAAATAAGAGGCATTGGATCCATCAAGAAAAATGGATTAGAAATCACAGATGTTGCATATGTTGAAGGACTCAATTTCAATATGCTAAGTATCAGCCAACTTTGTGACAAGGGCTATAATGTTGGATTTAACATGGGTATATGCCAAATCAAGGATACAAAATCAAGTAAAGTTGTGTTGCAAGGATGCGGACAAAAGAACATGTATATCGTGGATTGGTCAACAAAGAACACCAAGAACTCCGTCATAGCATAGAGAGCACATTGAATCAAGTTGGTACATGGGCACAAGAAGTCGAGTCACCGAATTTCAAAACAATTAACAAGCTTGCGGAAGCAATCTTGTGAAAGGACTTCCGGACTCGATATACAAAAAGGAGAGTATATGTGACGCATGTCGAAGGGAAATCAAATCAAATCATCATTCAAAGAAAAGGCATGTCTATCTTCAACAAGGATATTGCATTTGTTACATATGGATCTATTTGGTCCAAATTGAACCAAATAGCATAAGTGGGAAGAAATATACCTTGGTGGTAGTAGATGACTACTCAAGATATACATGGACAATATTCATGTGTAAGAAGAAAGAAACTCTCTGAAAACTACCACAAATGATGAAGAGGATTCAAAATGAGAAGAGCCAAACCATTATCAAAATAAGATCGTATGGAGGAACCGAGTTTGTCAATGGTATAATAACTCGATATTGTATTGAAAATGACATTGGTCATGAATTATCTGCAAAAGAATGACTCCACAAAGAGAATGGAGTTGCGAAAGAAGGAATAGAACTCTCAAAGAAGCAAAGAAGGACCATGTTAGCTAAAGCAGCTTACCAAAAAGATTTTGTCTTTGAAGCAATCAACACACTTGCTACACTCAAAATAGATGTATGATAAACAAGCGGTGACAAAGACTCCCTATGAGATTTGGACAGGAGAAAACCAAATGTTGCATATTTTAAAATATTTGGATGTAAATGCTTCATCCATAACAATGGCAAAGATAATCTAAAGGCTTTCGATGCTAAAGTCGATGAAGGTATCTTCTTGGGATACTCACCGAAAGCAAAGCCTACAGTACTCAACAAGAGGACTATGGTTGCGGAGGAATCCATTCATGTGGTATTCGATGAACCAAATGTAAATGGAGAAGACGTTGAAGAGTCGGCTAATAAGTCAATCATCCAACCATGCGAAAAAGTCCCTATCTTTGGTGAAGCGGAATTATAAACTCGAGATGAAGATGAGATAGCCGAGTCTCATAAACAATGGAAAATCTGCGGCTAAGTGATTGCGAGAGAGAGCTGATCAAAGCAACACAAATACTAGACAAGCAATCCATCCGGCTAACTTACTTCAACCTCGATGTAAGATGGCCGAGAGACCACCCACCGAACTTGTCATTGGAGATATAAGAGAAGGTGTCAAAACAAGATCCGAACTCAACAAGAAGCCATGTTGACATGCTTTATCTCACAAATAGAGCCTAAAAGATGTGTCACAAGCATTGGATGACACACATTGGATTCAAGCTATGCAAGAAGAGTGAATGAGTTTGAAAGAAATAAAGTATGGGAGTTAGTTCAAAGACCCACCCATCAAAATGTTATTGGCACTAAATGGGTGTTCGGAACAAGATGAACGAGGAAGGTTACGTGGTAAGAAACAAAGCAAGATTAGTAGCCAAAGGATATTGCCAAGAAGAAGGGATAGATTTTGATGAAACATTTGCCCCTCGTAGCAAGATTGGAAGCTATTAGGATGTTTCTTGCCTATGCACTCACAAGAATTTTATTGTATATCGATGGATGTGTAAAAAGTGCATTCCTAAATGGTTTATTGGAAGAATAAGTGTAAGTTGAACAACCTCCAGGATTTGAGCGAGAAGACTCTTGGAGATAAGGTATACAAACTCAAGAAAGCTCGTATGGATTGAAACAAGCACCCGAGCATGGTATGATACCTCGTCACAATTCCTAACCGAGAATGGATTCACAAAAGGAAAAGTAGATAGAACACTGCTCGTAATTCAAGACAAGAGCATACTTTGCTTGTTCAAATATATGTGGATGACATCATTTTTGGATCCACAAACAAAGAACTCGTGTAAAAATTTTCAAACCTCGTGCAAAGCAAATTCGAAATGAGCATGATGGGAGAGCGGCATTCTTCCTTGGACTCCAAGTGAAACAAAAGGATGGAACCTTCATAAGTCAAATAAAATACACCGAGAGATTTAATGAAGAAATTTGGTATGGAAGAGAAGTCTTCTATGAAAATACCAATGAATACATCATCAAAATGGACATGGATGCGGATGGCAAGCTGTAGATCAAACAAGATACGAGCACTTATTGGACCATTGCTTTATCTCACAAAAGCGTGCCACACATCACCTTTGTTGTAGGTGTATGTGCAAGATTTCAATCTGCTCCAAAAGAGAGCCATATGATCGCAACTAAGAGGATCTTGAGATATTTGAAAGGAAGCCAAGAAATCGGCTTATGGTATCCAAAGGAAGGTGGATTCAAGTTAATTGGCTATTCGACTCGACTATCTTTGGATGTAGAGTTGACAGGAAGAGCACCTCGGTACATGTCAAATGCTTGGAAACAAAGCTAATTTCTGGTTTAGCAAAAAGCAAAATTCAATAGCCACCTCAACGGTGACCGGCAGAATACATAGTGCGGGAAGTTGTTGTGCCCAAATCTTATGGATGAGACAAAGAATGAGAGACTATGAAATTGAAGAAAAGGAAAATTCCAATCATGTGTGATAACACAAGTGCAATTGCAATCACTCAAAATCTGTGTTGCACTCAAGAACAAAGCATATCGATGTCGATATCACTTCATAAGAGATCACGTTGAAAAAAAGACATCACCTTGGAATATATTTCAACGATAAACAGCTTAATCGACATATTCACAAAACCATTATGTGAGTCAAGATTTGAAGAACTCAAGCATGAGTTAGGGTTAATTGAGCCGAGTGACACTCGAAGACTCAAAGAAAGGCATTGAAACACAAAAAGGGAAAAAGGGTCAATTCTCAAAATCGCTAAATGAATCGATCGATCGGAAAGACAATTATACCGAATTAGTCGACAAACAGAGTCACTATGAGAACTGTGATAAGAAGAGTTAAATCGGCTAAGGGATAAGTTTTGAGTCATTTATGAACAAAGTGACAAAAACGCAAATCGTTTTTACTAAGCGGGAATGTTTTTAAGAATGACGTCAGCATAATGATGATGTGTACAGGCAAAAGCTGCACACCAAGCTTATGATTGGATATAAATGTTGCCGCATTAAATTCGAGACATTAAATGCTAATCGGCGTGCAAAATCTAAGCCGTTGATTTCGATCACATTTCAAAAACCACCCGCACGTCCTTTCAGAAACCATACTTAAACCATTTTCGTCCATTTCTCTCACATATTACCAAAACTGTTCATTTCTCTCTCAGAAGCAAAGGCAAAACTCTCAAAACCCTATCAATCTTCAAATCAACTTCTAAGTTTCTTTTCGTGAAATACTGAAAAATGGCATCAACTTATGATTTCGTCAAGCTAGGGAAGCAAATCCACACTGGGTCTACTGTGGATTTCGAGGGTATGGTCAAACAGGGGTCCGATGACGCCCTCATAAAGAAGATTGCTGAAAAGCTCAAAAAGTCCGGGCTAAAACCATTTCGACGATGGAGCTCCCGATGACCTATGTGGAAGAGGTCGCTCGATTCTCGTGACGTGAACGCTGAAATTCACGATGAGGGGATCAAATCCTCTCACGGGAAGGAGTTCATCATCTCTCGCCAAAGATTTGGCAAAACACCGCTCATTACACGGCGGAAGGAGCACCGAAAATCAATGAAGCGATGTAGACTTGGGCCGCCAGCTTGGAAGGAAGTAGCCAAGACCGACTATCTTGATAAGATAGTCTACACACCCACAAGAGGTTCTTTGAAGGAGGACTACCACAAACTGTTGGACATAGTTGCCAAATGCATAGACATCAAATTTGGCGGCTTTGACCAACTATCCAAAGAAAAATTGATCGTCATGGCTGCGATCATTGAAGAAAAGCATGTAAATGGGCTGAGTTTGTCTCAACAGAGACTCGCGAGAATGTAGAGAACAAATCCTTCAAGGAGAATGGAGCATTTGGAGGATCCTGCGATACGGCCTGGTGATTGGCCGGTGATGGAGGTGAAAGGAGTCCCTCTTCGACATGGAAAGGCGTTCCATATAAACAAGAGGATGTTCGAGATCAAACCTCTCTCAGCGCACAAGAGAGCCTACGCCAAGAGAGTGATACAAGTGAGGGGAATCACCACCTCAAGATACTGATTGTTTCCTCTCCACCAAAGAAGAAAAGCTGCCCTGCAACTAAGCTAAGAGAACTATCTGCCCCCTGCAAAGAAAGAAAACAAATCTGCTCCCGCCCCCGCAAGCACTGAGTCACCCGCCCCAGCCGTGTCTCTGCCCAAGAAGCAGCGGAGAAGGAATCTCAAATACCTTCTCCGGCCAAAAAAAGAGAGAACTGATAAGCCAAGACGGCCAGCTCTCGAAAGAAAACAACAAAGACCCCCGCCACCCAAGACTTAGAAGAAACTCTCTCCGAACCAAATCCCTCCGGTACAAACTAGGAGAAGAAGAAGAATCTTCAAGCGTTCCAAACTTGAGAAACCGGCCGAGTCACCACTCAAATGAAATAGATACTGAGACTGGCCGGAGAAGTAGAGTCTCCGAAATTATTGATGAAACAACCAAGTCTCGTGAAGGCGATCAAAGAAAGGCAAATTGAAGACCAGTGTAGTTCGAACAATGAGACACAAGAAGTAGCCGAGAAATCTAACTCGCCTGTTGTGAGGATCGTATCCCCTCCCCGCAATGACGCGGGACGAGAATGGAGCACCAAAGCTTGCTACCTTCTATCCCGAGAATGAGGGACAGCAAGAAGAAGGCGATAGAGATGATGATGTGATGATCCTATCCCCACCTTATCCGGACATCCAAAATCGTGCTGCGAGTGGAGGAAGTGAAAGTTAAGTCGATCCAGGGAACAGTTCCAACGGCCTGAGTTTATCGAAGAAGAAGAGGAACTGATGAATTTTCTTGGAGTGACCACTGTGGTCCAAGCATCGGATGAAGAAAACGCACGATATATCTTGCAGATTTTCAAGGACAAGGAGAAGGAGAGAGACAGTAGAGGAAGGCCGAGGCACGTGAGAAGGCCAAAGATCTCGCCCTATCACACCGCACCCAAGAACATACACATCCTCTCCTTGATGTCCTATCGTAAGCGATGAGGATCGGACCTGTTCTTTCGCCCGTAAGAGTTGCAAATGCAGCAAGCAATGCACAAATCCGAGTCCTTCATGAACAAAGAATGATGGAGGGACCAGGAGAGTCCTCCAAAACACACCGAGATAGACCCAATGGGAGTGGTGCGAAGATATTGCCATTGTTGTTCTTTGCCACCACTTCCCACTCACTCGGAAGAAGGAACTAAGGAAATGGCGATGAAACCGGTTAATGGGGACCCCAGTCAAGCCAACCCCGAATGAAGGTGTCTTATCACCTACCCCAACGGCCGAAAAACTCGGTAAAAACAGCCGGAGTTTGGAGACGAGTGACCCCATTCCAAGTCACTCACCGGTGTGCGCCCGAGGGGGAAACTCCCTCAACTGCGGCAAGGTCGGAGGATCTTTGCGAGATGACTCCACAACGAATCTAGGAGGCGAAGTGGAGAAGGAACAACACAAAGTACACAAATGAGTTGTCATCAACGAAGCTCGAGGCGATTGAGATGTCTCGTGAGGTGCCAACCGCTCTGAAGGCTAATGACGCCGATGCGATCGAGGCACATGAAGGAACAACCCCGGGAGTTAACACTGTGGGCGATGAAAGTGCAATCCATGGGGTTGAGACTCCAATGGATGCCACCGCAGAAGACCCTAAGACAGCTGACACTGTCGAAAGGGATGTCCAAGGCCTCGCTGCGGTTGAGACTGCAGGAGGTAATGAAGGCCAACGGGAGGTTGAGACTTCCCGGGGTAAAGAAGCTAAAGTAGAGAACATCCCTCCTGCTATCATTGATCCATCTGAAAAGGAGATAAGTGCACTTCACGATTCCCAGGATAATCCTAATGTAACCTTTCTGGGATCGGAAGAAGACGATGAAGCTGAGTCATCCCCTGTGCCTGATCCAAAAGACTCAGCTGAGGATGTTCAAACCACGAGCAAGTTTGACCTCAAGACTACTCGTCAAACTTTCAATCCTGATGATGAGCCACCCATGGAAATCTCATCATCGTCCGATGACGCTTCTGATAAGGCCGAGGACCAGTCAACTCAATTGGAAAAACCAGCTGAGGCTCAGCAAGCTGGGTCAACTTCACAACACCCCAAATTGAAACAGAGTCCACTGCGCAGGCTCCCCAAGCTTTAGCAGGTTCGACTCCACAAGGAACTTCACGCGCACCACTCATCATTGAACAAATCCCAGTGGCCCATGATGATTCCTTCGTAGAATCATTTCCATTCTCTCTGGAGGTACCCGACCTCCCGAAGAGTCGAAAAGAGATCTCGCGTGCTTCCACAGACCAGATCCTGTCATCCCATCGAGATACCATTGTTCTAGCCGACTATGATTTTGACGCCGCTTGGCCATCACCGCCACAGAAAAACAACTGAAGTTCGGGAGGTGTTCAAAGCATTATTTGCTGAAATTGAACGGATGGAGAGGCACCATGCCTCGATGGACATGAGATCGGATAACAGAGATGCCAACCTTGCTGACTTAAGAGGCATAATAGTCGAATCGGGAGTGGTGGCAACAAAGAAGAAACAATGCGTGTGGAACAAGCTAGATATTTGAAACATTGTTCAACAAGTCGTTGGTCCGCAGCGAGAATGCCGATGCAAAGACAAAGCCGAGAGAACACATAGAGCACATGCATGAATCTCACAATCTTGAGATAAAGGCTGCTGCGTGAGCAAAATAAGAATGAGCTCCTGCGTATGGAAGAAAACATGGATCGAAAATTCAGCCTTCTCATGGCTGAGATGAAGTTGCTTAAAGCTAAATCCAACGCTACTCGTTCTGAGTTTCGTGCAGCATACTCCGCAGCAGACTCGAAGCAGAACTCGGCTATCAGCAGACTCGACTTCCTGCTTGCTAGTATGTGTCCAAGGGTTCCTCTCTCCTTTGATGATGCCAAAAAGGGGAATAGGAATACCTAAAAGCGAAGAAATCTGACGCTGAGAAAGAGGAAGCAACTGTAAAGGAAAAGACAGTTGAGGAGGTCTCAAGAGCAAAGAAAAGAAAGTCTGTTGAGGGTGAATGATCGGGAGATGTCACCCTAATGATTGTACAAACCCCCCAACAAGGTCTTGTCACAAATTGATATTATCGGCCAAGAAACTCCCATTGACTCTGCCACTCCAACACTCTGCTTTGTATCTATGGTCGAAAAGAGAAAGACATTGAAGCGAGGGATGGAGGAAGTGGAGGAAGGATGAATGCCCGAGTTATGAATATCTTGAAACAACATGGAGGCATTCCAAAGAGACGAGACACTTATGCCATCTCGGATGCGGGGCGAGCCAAGATCGAGTTGATGAATTTAAAATGCTCGCATCTCAAGGATATTTTGCAAAATTGTCCATGGCTCAAGCACAGGACTTATCTTGGGAAAAGGGTCTCACGTTATGTGAAGAAGGCGACAGACGGCAGATACCTAGGCATTTCTCTTGGTCACTACGCTAGTCACTCACCGGGGAAGAAGAAGACCCTAGTACAATACACGCCCGAGAGGAAGAGGTAGAGGAAAAAGCGTGGTGGAGGAAGAGGTTTCGGACCTGGCCTGCGCCAAAAACATTGAGTACATAGATCCGTGCAAGAAAGGAGGGATCTCTTGGGTCTTGACCAAGTAGCCAATCTGCAAGTGGCTAAAAACAATCTTGAGTACGTGAAAAGAATCAAAGAAGAAAATAAAAGACAAACTCGGCTTTGGGAGGAGAGACAAGAGAGACTAAGAAGAGATGAAGTCGCCGGAAGGCATATGAAAAAAAGAAGAAGAAGGCGGTGAAGATGAGAAAAAGAGAAGAAGACCGAGAAGATGACAGAATCAAGAAGATGAAAGAAGGAGGCGTGAAGGAGATGAAGTGTTGTTATCCACCCCTTCATGTATTTTACTATGTAAATACATACTATGTAAGTCTTCTCGTAATAAATCAGAAAATTCTCTATTTTTGCGTAGATATAGATGTTTGCTCGATACACCTTGTAAACATTGTGTAAAAGACAAGAATGATATGATCAATAAAAAGATTGATTCTACGCATACATTCTCTCTCAAATACACTATCTGTATGTATCTATGCTATTTACATTTTGAATGTTTTAAGTTTTGGCATCATCAAAAAGGGGGAAATTGTTGGGAAATTTATTGTTTAGATTTTGATGAATGCCATGTAAAACTTAAACTAGGAAGTTGGCACCCCATTTTTGTTGTAAACTGCATTGTAACAAATAGGGCTGGTCAAGCTGAGTTAAATCGGCTATGCCTAAACATGCAAGAAGACAACCGGAGACTAGAAGGAAGACTCATTGCAAGTCACCGAGTATAGCAAAGAAGAGAAGACGGAACTCGTTGAAGGTGCGATTGAGATGCAAGTAAAGTATCGATAAAGTTAACTCAAGATAGCCAAGTCTCAAGTTGAAGTGACGGAAGAGAGTCATCCAATGATTGAAAGTGACTCTAAGTCACCTGGGAAAGTAAGGAAATGCGATCAAGTCGAGATAATCGAAAGAGATCCGTTGCCGAAATCAAGAGAATTACTTAAACAAGTAATACCTCCATGCTACCTTTCTCGAAGTGCTCGGTCCCGAGGAAGCGTGCAAGGGAATGAACCAATGGGAAGCACTACACCGTGTCGAACTCAAAAGTCAAGAACAATTCATACGAGGAAGTGGCAACTCAAGGATCGCAACAAGACAAGCCAACGACCACAAGTGACTTTCAAAAATAAGCCTATCTCTTCAACGGGCAGATTTTTGAAAGATCACTATAAAAGGCCGAGGAATGACTAGAAAAAAAGAGACCTTGATTACGAAACCACGAACATTCAAGCTAACATTTGAACTCTATGTCGAAATATTCTCAAAGATCATTCAAGATTAATTCTCAAGCCTATACTACGAAGGAAATCAATCCAACACTCACTGTGAAGGAAAGATAACTTCAATCAATCGAGTTGAAGAGGAAACTTTTGAAGAAAAGGGGTCTACATTCCGCGGAGGATTGTACGAAGGTTCAAGGTTGAACCGGTCTCGAGTTTTTGGAGGGCTTCGTGATCAAATCCAAAGAGCTTGAGCAAGTGAGTCAGTAGTAGCAAAGCGGTTGCCCTGTGAAGAAGCCGAGTCGTATGAGAAGCCACCAGTGTGACCAAGGCATCTCCTGATCGAGTCCCAAAGGATCAAGTCACCGTGTGTGATCAAGACTTGTATCCGGATCACATTACCACTTTGTATCTTGATCAATACTTAGTGGATTCCTCCGGGAGTTGGAGAAGAGAGGAGTAGAAGAATTACCCCATCTTCGAACCTCTATAAAATCTTATCGTGTCATTTACATTTCAAAGACTTTAATTCCTGCATCTTATTTATTTAACTCTGTTGATAAATTTGCTATCCACTTGATAATCCCTAAGTACTAAAACCAAGTATTAAATCTTTACTAAATCAATTTTAAGGGTGTAAAGTCTTCCACTGAAAACAAACTGCAGTTGAGCTAATTCAGTCTTAACAGCTGAGTTATTCTATCAACAGCTCAGTCGAGTCTGTTGAGTGACTAGCTCTACTGATTAACTAAATTGGCTATCCACCAAGGACTCAGCTGTGTAGTATCAACTCTGAACTTTAAAAAGGACTAAATCGAAAAGTTGGTAAGGTTTATTCAACCCCCTCTTCTAAACCTTACACTCACACCCTTTGGGACCTACACTACCTGATGAGGAGGAAGCCCCTTACAGTTTAAGTGAAGGATAAGTGCCCTTCCCATTTTCTATTAATTACTTTTCCCTATCAAGGCTAAGTCGAAGCGTATCACAATCCCAAGGTCTTCCTATCGGGGAACATCTCTATTGATGAACCATTTCAATATACGGGTGCTACCGTGCCACGAGGCATGACCATGGAAGTAACTAAAAAGAAAAAGTTATGTAGTTGTACCCCCAGGCTAGGGAAAAGACAGAGGATAGAATGATATGCACTCATAGACTAGCCAACACTCGTTTTTATGCAATAAACCCCTCCGGCTGAAGACTAGTGGTAGGTGGTAGATTATTACACCTCTGGTGCTGGTAAGGTTGGGACCGTGGTCGTCCGTCTCCGGTTTGCCACCCGATAAGATCTTTGAGATTGAGACCGATATGATGATTAGTTTAGGTAGGGCGGCCGACCTACTATAGACTGAGACAGGATGCTAGGGCAATGACTAGCCTGACAGAAGGCAAAACGGTGGTGGATCATGATAACCCGCCCGATGAATCGATTCTTTTGCCACCCTCCAACTACTTTCTTTGCTTCCGAGTATCCATTAAAATAAAATTCTGGGCACCAGGAAAAAACTTCGAATTAGGAGGGCGATACTTCCGGTGAATTGACCGTACCCCAAACTGACACAGGTGAACAAGTTGAGTATAATAGGGCACTGGCGGATCCCCTGGAATCATAATTGTCAAGTCTATCAGCGCAGCTCCGCCAACTAAAAACTACCTGGAACTACGAAAGGTCAATTGGAGTAATGTGTTCCACAACGAGTAGTAGCACAAACGGAGCTAACCTCCTTAATCAGTCTTGACCGACGATGGCTCCATTCCCAGAAAGAAAAGGAATCGAGAGATTTCTGAACATGGTTACTCTGATGATAACTTTTTTCCTAATTCCTATGATGCAATTGGAGCTTATCGACATAAACTAATTAATTTAGATAGTCCTTTGTGGCTCCAGTGGTGACTAGATCAATGCGTTATTGTAGTCGGTCCACTCCGGTAGGTAAGGAAGGGAATGATCAGTCTGTTTTGTTTAGCTGAGGAAAACAAAGGCTATCTTCCTTTCGACATGAAGAGATTGCTTCCCTGTCTTGTCTTCAAACACTAGGAACAACGTAAATTGGACCCCATTTTGGTGGAGTGAAAGACGACATTTTTGGTTAATCGGGGACACCCAATTCCTCTACAACATCGAATTCCGAGTCTTCTTCAAAATAGCCCTTTTCTTTTCAAGTAGTCCCCATGGACTAGTGGAATAGCACGAGCGCTAATTGTTGGATAGTTGAAATCAATCCCTATAGGGATGTTGAAGATGGGGCTTCTCCGGCGAAGAAAATATATTGGAAACCCTAGATTTTGAGCAGAGGAGTCAAAACCCCTAGAGCATCCAGAATCAGTCAAGGCGGGCACTGAAGCAGACTTCGTAGGTGTGAAGAGGTATCTTGAAAGAGCATCAAATCCTGAAAGCATGGTTGCTTCTGAATTCTCCAACTCGGGACTTGTTGTTGTTTGGTTAGGGCGCGATCTATTGGGGCTCGACCCAGTGCAATAATTCATTGAGGCCCCCAAGGGGGTTTCCTCTATTATATATTAATAAGGGAAGGAGCAATCCCTCAGCTAGCTGCGATGCTCTTGTTACTCTTTTATGGTGGGGAAACCCATTTGCCTAAAGTCATTCACCCGGGAAACTTAAGAACCTGACCCTGGGAAAGAGACTGTAATCGCCGCTCAGAAGAAAGCTCCTGGCCTGAAGAGTGAGGTTGATCCGTAACATCAACTGCAGAAGAATGAGGAAAAAGTTTATGAACAGGAGAAGGCCGCAATACATCTCCATCATTATTCTCCCCCAGGGCTAATTAATTAGGTTAAGGAAAATATGAGGCGACTCCATTTCCATTAAAGAGAGATCTTACTGGTCTGAATTGTTCCAGGATCTGCAGACAAGAGGGTTTGGCGTCAGTCAATTTATGGAGAGGTCACATCTCGTTTGGCTTACATGCGACTCTGCGCATCCTTCCTTCGGGTGTACTGGGGTCGATGGATATGGGCAAAATGCATTCCGCCTAGATGTCACTATTTGGCGAGCTATTCATGACAGGCTCCCAGTTGGTGACGTTATTGATAGACCCGGAATATCATTTCCAAATAAAAGAACTCGACCTTCCTTAATAAAAACCTTTTCAGGTTTTTTAGTACCATTCATCTACTCTAGTTGAGGTACAAGTTCGTCAAACCCCGTAATGAGGCAAATAATAAGGTAAGCTTCATAGCCCCAACCGGGGTCCTTAGACCACAACTTACTAAGCGCTGGTTCTATCCCGCTGCTCCTAACTTTACTGATAGCTTGAAGCTAGAGGGCTAAGTGAACTATGCATTAGTTGAATGGACAATAGCCTAATAGGTCCACTGCACACTTACTCTACTCTATAAATCTTGACTCCCTCGGTGCACACAGAACGGGTCCAACAAAGCACTTTTCCCTACCAAATTCTATCTATCCCCTTCCTTCCTTATGGGTAGAACTGTTAGACTCGCATCGTCTTATTCAGTTTGTTATCTGTTTTGGAAATCACAGATGTAGCCTATGTTGAAGGGCTGATTTTCAATCTGCTGAGCATCATTGAACTCTGTGATAAGGGCTACAATGTATGATTCAACATGGGAGTATGCCAGATCAAGGATGCTAAATCTAATGAAATTGTGCTACCAGGATCAAGACAGAAAAATATGTATGTAGTGGATTGGTCAACTGCTACACCAAGCACATGTCTGTTAACAAAGAGTATAGCCGAATCAAGTTGGCTATGGCACAAGAAGCTGAGTCACCTGAATTTCAAGACAATCAACAAGCTTGCAAGGAGTGATCTTGTAGAAGGATTGCCAGGTTCAGTATACAAGAAGGAAAGCATTTGTGATGCATGCCAGATGGGAAAGCAAATTAAGTCTTCATTTAAAGACAAGCGAAGTCCTTCTTCAACCAGGATATTGCACTTATTGCATATGGATTTATTTGGTCCTGTTGAACCAACTAGCATCTATGGAAAGAAATACACCTTAGTGATGGTAGATGATTATTCAAGATACACATGGACCATCTTTATGTGTAAAAATAAGGAAACTTTGCAGAAGCTTCCTCAGCTGATGAGAAGAGTTCAAAATGAGAAGAGTCAAACCATTATCAAGATAAGGTCTGATAGAAGAACTGAGTTTGTCAATGTGATTATAACTCAGTATTGCACAGAGAATGCTATTGCTCATGAGCTGTCAGCTGCAAGAACTCCACAGCAGAATGGAGTAGCTGAAAGAAGGAACATAACTCTCAAGAAAGCTGCAAGGACCATGTTAGCTGAAGCTGGTTTGCCTAAGATAATTTGGGTTGAAGCTATTAATACTGCCTGCTATACTTAGAAAAGGTGTATGATCAATAGACAGCTATCCAAGATCCCTTATGAAATTTAGACAGGGAGGAAGCCAAATGTTGGATATTTTTATATCTTTGGATGTGAGTGCTTCATTCACAATAACGACAAGGACAACTTGAAAGCTTTTGATGCTAAAGCTGATGAATGTATCTTTTTGGGATACTCAGCTGAGAGTAAAGCTTTTAGAGTGCTGAACAAAAGGACTATGGTCAGGGAAGAGTCTATCCATGTGTTTTTGATGAACCTAATGTCAATGGAAAAAGGCATTGATAAGTTAGCTGACAAGATGAATCAACCAACTGTTCGAAAAGTCCCTATGTTAAGGCAGATATCAGAAGACTCAACCCAGATAAAGATGAGATAGCTGAATCTCAAAGACAACTAGAAGACTTACAGCTGAATGATGAGCAAGTTGCTCAAGACAACTTAGTTGCAAGAAGACATAATCCAACAAAGTTACTCCAACCAGATGTAAGATGGCTGAGAGGCCATCCTCCAGAGCTTGTTATTGGAGATGTTAGAGAAGGAGTAAGAACCAGATCCAAATCTCAACTTGAAACTATGTTTACTTGTTTCATTTCCCAGATTCAGCCTAAAGATGTGTCACAAGCATTGGATGACACACATTGGATTCTAGTTATGCAAGAGGAGCTAAATTAGTTTGAAAGAAACAAAGTTTGGGAATTGGTTCAAAGGCCTACCCACCAAAATATTATTGGTACTAAGTTGGTATTTAGAAACAAGATGAATGAAGAGGGATCTGTAGCGAGAAACAAAGCAAGATTGGTAGCTAAAGGGTATTGCCAAGAAGAGGGCATAATTTTCATGAAACCTTTGCTTCTGTTGCTAGATTGGAAGCTATAAGGATGTTTCTTGCTTATGAAACACACAAGAACTTCACATTTTATCAAATGGATGTGAAGAGTGCATTTTTGAATGGACTTTTGGAAAAAGAAGTCTATGTGGAACAACCTACGAGTTTTGAGCGAGAAACTATTGGAGATAAAGTCTACAAGCTCAAGAAGGCGTTGTATGGTTTGAAACAATCACCAAAAGCCTGGTATTACACATTGTCTCAGTTTCTAATAGACAACGGATTCACCAAAGGCAAAGTTGATAGAACGCTCTTCAGAATTCAAGATGTGGAGAGTATACTGCTTGTTAAAATATATGTGAATGGCATTATCTTTGTATCCACAAACAAAGGGCTGTGTGACAAATTCTCAAACCTTATGCAAGGGAAATTTGAGATGAGCATGATGAGAGAGCTGACTTTCTTCCTAAGTCTCCAAGTCAAGAAAATGAAGGATGGAACCTTCATAAGTCAAACCAAATATACCATAGATTTAATGAAGAAACTTGGTATGGAAGAGAAGTCATCTGTGAAGATTCCCATGAAAACATCAGTCAGGATGGATATGGATGCAGAAGACAAAGCTGTTGATCAAACAAGATATAGAGCCTTCATTAAATCATTGCTCTATTTAACAGCAAATAGGCCAGATATCACCTTTGCTGTAGGTGTATGTGCTAGATTTCAAATCTGATCCAAAGGAAAGTCATATGACTGCAACCAAGAGAATCCTAAGATATTTGAAGGGATGCTAGAAGTTGGCTTATGGTATATAAAGGAAGGAGGATTCAATTTAGTTGGCTACTCAGACTCAGACTATGATGGATGTAGAGTTGACAGGAAAAGTACATCAGGTACTTGTCAAATGCTTGGAAATAGGTTGGTTTCTTAGTTTAACAAGAAACATAATTAAATAGCTATATCCACAGCTGAAGCAAAGTACATTACATGGACATTTGTTGTGCCCAAGTTTTATGGATGAGGCAACAACTGAGAGATTATGATATAGAAGAAAGAGAAATTCCAATTATGTGTGATAACACAAATGGCATTGCAATTACTCAGAATCCATTATTGCACTCAAGAACCAAGCACATTGATGTCAGGTATCATTTTATAAGAGATCATGTTGAAAAGAAAGACATCACTATGGAATACATATCAACTGATAAGCATTTAGCTGATATATGCACAAAGCCATTATGTTAATCGAGATTTGAAGAGCTTAAGATTGAGCCTGGATTGATTGAGATGTGTTAGGAAGCTCAGAAGACTCATTTAGCAAAGTTAAAGAAGAGAGAAATGGAATTCAGAAGAGTTTCACTTTTCAGCCAAGTGAAACATCTTATATGGCTAGTCAACTATATCAAGTTAGTTGCACAGCCGAGTGGTTATTCAGTCAAGAGAGAAGCAAAGTCGAGTCATAAATGAAGATAACTGAGTCATTTATAAGCTAAGTGACAAAAGACAACCATTTTCTCCAAGACGGAATGTTTTTAGGCCGGGAATATTTTTAGGCTTGACGTCAGTGATAATTAATGATATCAGTAAAAAGCCTGCCCCAGTTTACCCATGATTGGATATAAATGCTACTGCATTTAATGTGGGTAAATTAATATGGTTCTCAAATGTGATCTCAACCGTTGATCAATTTTTAACCTTTTTGAATTCTAAAAATTGTCCTTTCATGTCGCATATATAGAGAAATTTAATTTTCTCTCTCCTCACACCTATATTCATGCTCACAAAGAATACTCAGAATTCTCTCTCTGCAAAGAAATCTCAAACCCTAGTTTTTCATCGTTCATTTCTCAAGTTTAAGACTGAAAATGGCACCCTCATACGACTTTGTGAAGCTCACTGAGAAGATCCATACCGGTGCGACCATTGACTTTGAAAGCCTTGTCAAGCAGGGCGTGGACAAGGTGTTGGCTAATAAGACAGCTGAGCAGCTTGGAAGGCAGGTCTCAAGAAATTTCTGTTAATCGAGTTTTATTAAACCTACCTTGAGGAGGTACCGATGTACTACGTGAATGCTGAAGTTCACGATGATGAGATCCGCTCATCAGTCAACAACAAAGAGTTCAAGTTGACTGCTACTGACCTTGCTGAGCATTGTTATCTCTCTACCAATAGGCTGAAGGAGATAACTGCGAAGGATGTCAACCTGACTGCGGCTTGGAAAGAGATAGCTAAACCAGAGGCTGCTGGAAAACAAAAAATTGCAGTTCTGAAAAAAGTCATCAATGAAGACTACCACAAGTTAATGTATGTTGTAGCAAAATGCATTGACATGAAGTTTGGCTCATTCGAATTAGGCACATGCCAAGAAATCTTCTACCATCGAGGGGGAATCAACTGAACATGTCCCCATGGACACAACTCCTTCTTCCAAGGCTCCCTCCCCTAAGCCTGCTCTCGTCCCTGCACCTAAGAAGAAAGCCCCTACTCCAACTCCCTCTCCTGTTGTGAGGAGGAAAAGATCAGTTGCACCTTGCAAGCCAGCTGCAGCGAAGAAGTTGAAAATGATAGAGTCTGTTGCCATAGTCGAAGAACAAGAGAAGAAAACTGAAGTTTCTCTTGAAAGATAAACCAGAAAAAAGTTGATGGAGAGGTCCGACCTAGCTGTTGAGACAGCTGAGTCAGGGATTGCTAATGTAGAGAAGGTTGCTGTTGGTGAACATCAAAGATCAAAAGAAGGAGAAGTTGTGGAAGGCAAGAAGTATGAATCATAAGTTGCTGCTTAGTCACAACTAGAGACTGCTTTGCAGCCAACAACTGAGGAATCCGAACCTGATACAGCTGACATAGGGATCGATGAGTTAGCTATAAAATCCCCTCAGACAGATACAATTGTCGCTGACGAAGGCAAGGTTGCTGAAGAGCCTATGCAGCAGGAGGATGATGATGATCTTATTATAATATCTCTTGCTTACCCTGACATTCAAGAGAGGCTATGCATTGGGAGAGCCTAGAAGCTGAGTACAGAAAGGTCTCAATTCCAAAGCCAAGAGTTCATTGAGGAGGAGGAAGAAATCCTAAGCTTTTCGTGGAACATTTCCATTCGCTCTGCTTTGGACCTGAATTTTTGCATAACTATTCTTTTCGAGAAGAAGGATACGAAGAAAGTTAAGGCAATAAAGAAAGCCAAGGCAATTGAGGAGTCCAAGAAGCCTCACTCTTGAGCTTCCACAGAAGCTCCTAAAAGTGCCTTACAGCCAGCCAGCAGTAGTGACAGTGATGTAGAAGAGTTGGACGATGCCGATTCGACCGAGAAAGCTCCTGAAAGTGCCTTACAGCCAGCCAGAAATAGTCCAAGGAGTTGCATGATCAATCATTGCAAAGGGGCCCTGGAGAGTCATCATCTATTCAAATCTCTTCTACCCCTGACATCTATTCCCCTCAAACAATTTACTCCCAATTCCTTTAGGATCATAGCAGGCTTCCTAATAATAACTAAGTATTTGAACATAACTCCCTCTCCCGAGCTCTTTTTGCATTTTTCCAAGTGAAGTCCTGCAGCCCTAAAGGTTTATTCTATATCATCGCCCGAGGTGAAACAAACTTCTTAGGAAAATACCCGACCTCCAATAAAATTTGGAAAGATCGATATTTCTTTGTTTTTGCTACCGAGCCTTGGCCCTTCCCTCATAAATGGATATGGACCTTGCCTCTTCAGCAAAAACATGATCAGAAGAAGCGCTCTCCCGAGCTGCAAGGTTTTCTCAAAAAACTTACTGCCATCAAATACGATCTTTCACAAATCATCACCCCCTATTTGCTTCATTTCTCGGGCGTGAGTACCGAAGTGATCCCTTTAGAGAGAGACATCGGTATGACTCTTTTACTTTTTATGAACGTGATCTCTTTATTTTTTCTTGACACTAACTCTTTTCCCTTTCTTGCATAGGTTTTATGTTGGCCCGACTTCCTCATATCACCAATTAGGTGATGCCATCATGGTCCTACCTACCTCCGCAAAGAATCTCTTAGCTGAGCTGTCTGATCCAAGCAGTTGACCTACTCCCCTTGTTCCTAGAAAGGGATCTTTCGATACCGATCTTCTTCCCCCCAAGTAGTCCAAGGCAGGACCGAGCTCTTCTGATACCAAGGTCATTATCCGAAGCCCTATCGATACTGCTAACCAAACATTTTTTACGGGGAACTCGTTTTAAAAACAAGGACAACCTGTTGGCAACTCAATTCATTCAAGGGCACTGCCCTACTCCCGATCGACTGGCTCTTGATAAGTTACTCGGTCCTGAGCTGGTGAACTCTTTCTGTATGGACCAAGCTCGAGCTCACGTGAAGCTCTCCACTATTATTGCTCGAGCTTGAACTGGATTTGCCGACCCAGCCCTAGTAAATGAACTGAACACTCTAAAGAAAGATCATGCACGACTGAAACCACGGGAGGCTAAAGTACTGGATACAGTTTGGGGGGAAAATGAAGAGCTCCTTTGCTTAAATATTTCCGTGACTAACTTGGAAAGCTAAGGAAATGGACCAAGAAAATGCTGACCTAAAAGCCGAGCTCAAGGATGCCCAGGTCCAAACTCGGAAGGAGGGGATCCAAATTGGCCGCCACAATATTTTGAAATGTGATGAATGTCGGTCATTGATTGGTCTTGTTCAGGAGAAAGTGAAGAGGTGTTTCCTTAACTCTGAGGAATTCATTGATGTCATGTCAGTAGGGGTCATGCAATATATTGAGTTTTCTTTTGATCAAGTCGAGCTACAACTTCGAGAAAGGGGGATTCAGCAACCCCTTGACCGAGATGGCCCCCAAGCCCTGCTCAAGGATCCTGAGGGTTTCTTTTTTTTTCTAAGGTCGCAAATGACATCAACCTTTCTTTCGATGAGGCTTTCATTGATGCCCTGGATGACCGATCTCCAAGACGCTGCTAACCAGGCCACCACCTCTGGCGTCCAAGAGGAAAGCCTTCCTACTATTCTTGAGACTGATCATCCTACCGCCCACGAGACCAAGCTACCCGCTGCCTACAAGCCCGATCTATGAGTTCAAGATTATGAAACCGAGAAGATGTTGGGAAATTTATGTATTGATCTCCCTCCACTTCTCCAATGTTGGGAAATTTATGTATTAGATTTTGATGATACCATGTAAAACTTAGATTAGGTAGTTGGCTCTCCAATTCTATTGTAAATCAACTTGTAATAGATAGATTTCTATAAGTTGAGTAGAAGCAGCCATGTTGAAGAATGCAGGACTCGACTAAAGATCAAAGAGAAGAATCAGTTGTGTGGCAACTGAGTGAAGTAAAGTCAAGTATTAGTCAAGTGACAAAAAAGCTATCTCAGTCAGCAGACTGACAACAGAGTCATTCCAAGATTAGTGGAGTTGAATGTCAAAGGGGTTATGCAGCAAAAAGGATCAAAGAAAGCTGAGAGATCTGTTGTCAAGCAAAGTCAATTGTTTGTTGGAAATAAGCATGTGTCAGAAAAGCAAGTAGCCATATAGATGTACCTAAAAACCTAAAGAGTTTAAGGAAAGGCTGTAGAGCATTAAATTCAAGGTACGGTCTACATCAAAGTTGCAAGACAAGACAAGACAACGAGCAAGAAGTGGAGTTTGAAAATGCATTTATCTCTTCAACGGATACATTTTTGAACTACCACTATAAAAGGCTGAGGATTTTAAGAAAGAAAACTTATGAAATCTGAGACACACATGTGAAATCAAGCAATCAAAGCATAACTCTCTCAAGCATTCAAATCATATCCTCAAGCTTAAACTCAAAGGAAATCAATCCAACACTTGCAGTGAAGGAAAGACAACTTCAAACCTGTTGAAGAGGAAAATCTTGTTTCAAAGAACAAGGGGTCTGCACTCCAAGGTTGAAGGAGGTGTAGTAAGGTTCTGATTCGAACCAAAGGCTTTAGACTTGTTAGATGGTTGTGTGAACAAATCTAAATGTTTGAAGGAGCTGAAGTAGCAAGACAACCATTTTGTGAATAAGCTAAGTCCCTGGTTTGAGCCACCGTGTGATCAAGGCCAAACTTGGACTGTCACCATTTTTTAACAAAGTTACAGTTATATTAGTGGATTCCTCCAGAGGTTGGAGAAGAGTGGATTAGAGGAATTACCCCATCCTCGAACCACTATAAAATTACTTGTGTCTTTTACATTGAGCACACTTTAATTTTTGCACATTATTATTGCTGCTTGTTAATTTTCTAAGTCAACTGATAATAACTAAGCTTGAAACAAGTGTTGAACATATTTCAAGCTAAGAGTGAAAGTCTTCCACTGTAATACCAAGTCTACTGAATATTTAAAGAGTTAACTGAATCTGCCGAGTATTACTATCAACAGCTCAGTTGAGTCTGTTGAGTGGCTAACTCTGTTGTGCAAGTAAGCTAAGTTGTCCACCAAGGACCCAACTGACTTGAAACAACTCTAAATTTAGAAAGGACTAAAATCAAAAATTTGGTTAAGTCTATTCAACCCACCCCCTTCTAGACTTTACTTATCACCCCTTGGGACCTACAAGTGGGATCAGAGCATTTGGTTCATTGAGCTTTCCGTACTGGTTACTGAACTAGATCTCATTCTTTTTCAAAGGATACAACACTTTCTGTTTTAAAGCTTTTCTTGCAAATCCAGTTATTATCATGGAAGCAAATATAACTCGCATTCCTATGTTTACTATTGAGAAATTTGATGATTGGAAAATACGCATGCAGGCACATCTTTCAGCCTTACACGATGAGATGTGGTTCGTCACTTAGGATGGGACACTACAAATATTAAAGGTCAATACAGCTGTAAGAGGTGTTGCTCTTGCTAAAGGAGAAAAAATTGTACTTGCTGCACCAAGACCAGCTATGGTCAAGAAGCCTCGATGTGAGTGGACGAACGAGGATAGAAAAAAACACAACTTGGACAATGTTGCCAACGGCATTTTGTATAAAACCCTCGATAAAGCCATGTTCAACAAAGTGAAATCCTATAGAACGGTTAAAGAAATATGGGAGAAACTAATTTTAATTCGTGAAGGATCAGATCAAATTAAAGAAAATAAATTAACTACTGTTGTACAAAAGTTTGAAAATTTTAAGATGCTTACAGGTGAAAATCTGGATCAGCTAGATGCCAGATTCACAGAGATAACCAATGAGCTCTTAGCTCTAGGAAAAGAGTATACACAAAAGGAAACATGTATAAAGATACGCATGTCGCTCCCAGCTGAGTGGGAAATGAAGGTGATGGCTTTGACACATTCAATGGACCTTACAAGAACATCCAACCATAAGTTGTTTTAAGATCTTAAAGCCTATGAATTCGAGCTCAAAAGAAAAGATCAAGCAGAGATAATACCCAAGACAACTGCACTCATGGCTTGAGAATCCAAAAGAGTTGAATCCAAGGAAGCCATTTACCAGGAGGAGATTGCCCTAATGCTAAAGAGATTCAACAAGTTCTTTAATAAGAACTATAAAAGAAATAAGGGTGAATCATCCAGGAGACACTCAACACCTTCCAAAGTAAGGAAAGATAGACCACCCAAGAGAGCTGACCATCAGAGGACTGAATATCAGAGAGCTGATAATCAGAGGGCTGAAAGAGCTGACTTCTAGAAAGCTGAAAACCTGTGCTAGAATTGTAGACAACTATGCATTTTACTGTTGACTGTCCCTATCCACCAGTCAACAAATACATGAATGAGGAGGAAATAAAAGTCTTCAGAAAGAGAAGATAAGAAAAGAAGAAAGCCATGTTGGCTGTTGAAGCTGCTGACACAACCAAGTGTAAAGAACCAGCGGAGTCAGACATCAGTGAAGTTGATTACTCTTTAGACACTGAATAAGAGGCTTTTATATTCCTCATGGCCAAAGAATAAGAAAATGAGGTACATTCTAATTCTGATGATAGTGATAGTAACACAAACATTTCATCACCCACTAATCTTTATGATTCATTATGCAAAAGGATGAAAGATTTTAAGCATATAAAAACCTCACACACTTCTAAATGAGGAAAACAACCAACTCCAAAGCCAAAACGCACAGCTGACTAAAGAGCTGAGTACTCTAAGCCACATAGCTGCTGAGAACACTAAGCTGAAGGTTGAGATAACTAAGATCGAAGCTGACTTAGCTGCAACATAAAATAGGGAAACAGATTTAAAAAATGTGATTGCATCATTTACCAAGGCATCTAAATCATTAGATGAATTGATAATGATTCAAAAAGAAAGTGGAGATAAAACAGGCATAGGATTTAATTCCTTTGTGCATGCCCAAACTCCAAGAGTGGTAATGGAAAAAGCATCTTCAAGTAATGAGGGAGTCCAAAAATCCAAAGCACCATATGTTGCACCCATACCCACTCACAAACACAATCACAACCATGTTGGCCTAGAATACAAAGGTAAAAGGCAAAAAAGCCAGCAGAGTATCCTGAAAGGACAGCTGAAACAAAATTCAGAAGAGTCCATCAGCATACTCCAAACAAAAATATTCTATGAAATCAAAACAGATCTACAAAAAGCCCCGGAGGTTTCGAAGAAAGAAATCTATATGATGGGAATGGTAGAAATTATCTTAGCCAAGCTGATTGGAACAATCAAATGAGACATCATCCAAGTCCTAAAGGACAGAAGCCCAAGTGGCAAAGACCTCAAACTTAAAATCGGTCATTTCCAAGGCAAAAGAACCATCATCAGCAATTATATGTACCCAAGCACAATGCCCAATATGCACAAAAAGTTTCATTACTATCCTAAGAAAGCAAATGCACAAGCTCACACACAGGCATACAGACAAAAAAGATAGTTGTATGAGCCTAAAGCTCCTAAGCAATTTGCTAATGTACAATATAATTATGGAACTGATAGGTGGCAACCTCATAGAGTCAGACCATTTGCCTATAGGTTGGTTGGATCACCTTATAGTGCTAACCCCTTAGGACCTATGCAAGTATTGGTACCTAAAAAATAATTTCCTTGATTGCAGGTTCAAGGAACAACTTAGTGCCAAGGAACCTGGTACATGGATAGTGGCTATTCCAGATATATGACAGGCAACAAGAAAAATCTTTCAAAGTTCACAGCAATAAGAGGAGCTAAAGTCATATTTGGAGGAATTGAAGCTCCAGGAGAGATCAAAGGCACAGGATCCATAAGGAAAAATGGACTAGAAATCATAGATGTGCCCTATGTTGAAGGGCTCAATTTTCAATCTATTGAGCATTATTCAACTCTGTGACAAGAAAGAAAAACATGCATGTAGTGGATTGGTCAACTGCTACACCAATAACATGTTTGTTAGCCAAAAGTACAACCGAATTAAGTTAGTTGTGGCACAAGAAGCTGAGTCACCTGAATTTCAAGACAATCAACAAGTGAGTTGTGGAAGGATTGCTAGGCTCAGTATACAAAAAGGAAAGTATTTGTGATGCATGCCAAATGGGAAAGCAAATCAAATCTTCATTCAAGGACAAGACAAGTCCTTCTTGAACCAGGATACTGCACTTATTGTATATGGATTTATTTTGTCCTGTTGAACCAACTAGCATTAGTGGAAAGAAACACACCTTAGTGGTGGTAGCTGATTGTTCAAGATACACATGGACCATTTTTATGTGTAAAAACAAGGAAACTTTGTAGAAGCTTCCTCAGCTGATGAGAAGAGTTCAAAATGAGAAGAGTCAAACCATTATCAAGATAAGGTCTCATAGAGGAACCGAGTTTGTCAATAGGATTATAACTCAGTATTGCATAAAAAATGGTATTGCTCATGAGTTTTCAAATTTTTACAAGAACTACACAAAGAATGGAGTAGGCCGAGAATGAATAGAACTCTCAAGGAAACTGCAACGACCATGTTAGCTGAAGTTGGATTGCCTAAGAGATTTTGGTCTGAAGCCATTAATACTGCATGCTACACTCAGAATAAGTGTATGATCAATAGGCAGCTATCCAAAACCCCTTATGAAATTTGGACAAGGAGGAAGCCAAATGTTGGATATTTTCATATCTTTGGATGTAAGTGCTTCATTCACAACAATGGCAAGGACAACTTGAAAGCTTTTGATTCTAAAGCTAATGAAGGCATCTTTCTGCGATAATCAACTGAGAGTAAAACTTTCAGAGTGCTGAACAAGAGGACTATGGTCACAGAAGAGTCTATCCATGTGGTTTTTGATGAATCTAATGTTAACGGAGAAGACATTGATGAGTTAGCTGACAAGATGAATCAACCAACTGTTCAGAAGAGTCCCTATGTTGAGGCAGATGTCAGAAGACTCAACCTAGATGAAAATAAGATAGTTAAATCTCAAAGACATCTCGAAAATCTACAGTTGAATGATGAAAAAGTTGTTCAAGACAACTTAGCTGCAAGAAGACTGAATCTAGCATACGTACTCCAACCAGATGTGGGATGGATGAGAGACCATCCTCCAGAGCTTATCATTAGAGATGTTAGAGAAGGAGTAAGAACCAGATCCAGAACTCAACATGAAGCCATGTTCACTTGTTTCATTTCCCAGTTTGAGCCTAAAGATGTGTTACAAACATTAGATGACACACATTGTATTCTATCTATGCAGGAGTAGCTGAATCAATTTGAGAGAAATAAAGTTTGAGAATTAGTTCAAAGTCCTACCCACCAAAATGTTATTGTACCAAGTGGGTATTTAGAAACAAGATGAATGAAGAGGGATCTGTAGTGAGAAACAAATCAAGATTGGTGACCAAAGGGTATTTCCAAGAAGAGGGCATAGATTTCGATGAAACTTTTGAACCTGTTGCAAGATTGGAGGCTATAAGGATGTTTCTTGCTTATACTGCACACAAGAACTTCACTGTCTACAAAATGGATGTGAAGAGTGCATTTTTGAATGGATTTTTAGAAGTAGAAGTCTATGTGGAGCAACCTCCATGTTTTGAGCAGAAAACTTTTGGAGATAGAGTCTACAAGCTCAAGAAGGCATTATATGGTTTGAAACAAGCACCAAGAGCCTAGTATGACACAATGTCTCAGTTTCTTATTGACAATAGATTCACCAAGGCCAAGGTTGATAGGACACTCTTCAGAATTCAAGATGGAGAGAGTACACTGCTTGTTCAAATATATGTGGTTGACATTATCTTTGGATCCACAAACAAAGAGTTGTGTGACAAATTCTCAAATCTCATGCAAGGAAAATTTGAGATGAGTATGATGGGACATCTGACTTTCTTTCTAGGTATTTAAGTCAAGCAAATGAAGGATGAAACCTTTATAAGTCAAACCAAATATACCAGAGATTTAATGAAGAAATTTGGTACGGAAGAGAAGTCATCAGTGATGAATACTTCAGTCAAAATGGACATGGATGCAGAAGGCAAAGTTGCTGATCAAACAAGATATAAAGCTAGCATTGGATCTTTACTCTATTTGACAGCAAGTAGGCCAGACATCACCTTTGATGTAGGTGTATATGCCAGATTTCAATCTGCTCCAAACAAAAGTCACATGACTGCAGCCAAGAGAATCCTAAGGTATTTGAAGGGATGCTAAGAAGTTGTCTTATGGTATAAAAAAAAGAAGGATTCAAGTTAGTTGGCTACTCAGACTCAGACTATGTTGGATGTGGAGTTGACAGGAAAAGTACATCAGGTACATGTCGAATGCTTGGAAATATGTTGGTTTCCTGGTTCAACAAGAAACAAAATTCAATAGCTACATCCACAGCTGAAGCAGAGTACATTAGTGCAAGTAGCTGTTGTGCGCAAGTCTTATGGATGAGGCAACAACTGAGAGACTATGATATAGAAGAAAAAGAGATTCCAAATATCTTTGATAATACAAGTGTCATTGCAATTACTCAAAATCCAGTATTGCACTCAAGAACCAAGCACATGATGTCAGATATCATTTTATAAGAGATTTGAAGAGCTTAGGGATGAGCTTGGATTGATTGAGCTGAGTTAGGAGGCTCGGAAGACTGAATTGTAGGTCCCAAGGGGTGTGAGTAAGGTTTAGAAAGGGGAGGGGAGGGTTGAATAAACCTTACCAACTTTTCGATTTTAGTCCTTTTAAGATTATTACAGAGTTATTCAAACAGCTTTGTGTCCTTGAGGGGCAACTAAGTTGGTTATTCAGCACAGTTAGCCACTCAACAGACTCGATAGAGCTGTTGATAGAATAACTTAGATGTTTAACCTGAACTTTAACTTGGCTGTGTTGGTTTTATCAGTGGAAGACTTAACACCCTTTGAATTGTTTTAAATTTGTTTTAACACTTGATTTTAGCACTTGGTTATTAATCAGTTGGATAGCAAATATGAGTTTATCAGCAGATATGATGTAAGTGTGCAAAAATGTAAATGTGCTGAAAAATAAATGACACAGTTGATTTTTATAGAGGTTCGAAGATGGGGTAATTCTTCTAATCCTCTCTTCTCCAACTCCTGGAGGAATCCACTAAGTAATAGATAAGTTTAGAAAGCGGTGAACAGTCTAGAGACAACCTTGGTCACACAGCTGGCTTCTCTTTCGACTCAGCTTCTTCACAGGGCAGCTGCCTTGCTACTTCAGCTCACTTTCTCAAGCTCTTGAATTTGATCACGAAGCCCTCCAATAACTTGATACTGGTTCGACCTTCAACCTTCCTACAATCCTCCTTGGAAAGTAGACACCTTTTGATTCTTCAAAAGTTTCCTCTTCAACAGATTTGAAGTTGTCTTTCCTTCACAGCTTGTGTTGGATCGATTTCCTTCGAGTTTCAGGCTTGAGGATTAGCTTGAATATTCTTAAGAGTATTTGCAGGTTAATATCTTGAATAATGCTTGATTTCTTAGGTATGCAAGGTCACCTTTTCTCAATGAATTTTCTCAGCCTTTTATAGTGAACTTTTGAAATTTTGCCCGTTGAAGAGTTAGGCTGATTTCAAAAGTCACTTGTGTTCATTGGATTGTCTTGTTTCAATCCTTGATGTTGACATTTCCTCGTATTTAATGTCTTGCAGCATTGCAGCATTTCTGACACTTGGTGCAGTGCTTCCCATTGGTTTGTTCCTTTTGCACATAACTGGAACTAACACTTTATCTCTGACAACTTTAATATGTTACCATTCTGAGTAACATTCTTGACTTTCATCAACGGATCTCATTCAGTTGTCTTGACTTGACTGTAGTATTTTATTCCCTAGGTGACTTGAGTTAGCTTCCAATCCTTGGATGACTCGTCTGTCACTTCAACTTGAGACTTGGCTTCTTGAGTTGACTTGACTGACTCTTCACACAACTGATACATCTTCAGTGGAGTTCTTGATTTTCCTTCTTTGTCATACTCAGTTGTCTCGCAGCAAAGTCTTCACTTCAGTCTTCAGTTGACTTGTTGTATTTCTAGGCATAGCTGACTTGACTTAGCTTTTCCAGCCCTATCTATTACAATGTAAATTACAAGGAAAAATGGGGTGATAACTTTCTAGTTTAAGTTTTACATTGTATCATCAAAATCTACAAAATAAATTTCCTAACAATTTCCCCCTTTTTGATGTGACCAAAACTTAAAAACATTCAACAAAATGTAAACAACAAAGATACATACAGACAATGCAGTAACAAAGAATGTATGCTTAAATTGATCGTTTTATTGATTGTAGCATTCTTGTCCTTTACATAGCTATTTACAAATAGTATTATAGCATTCTTGTCAAAACAAAACACATATCTATGCTAAGATACAAGAGTAAATACAAAGTGAAAAATTACAGGAAAAAACACTAAGTATTACAGATGACTTACAAAAATGGATTTACATAAGTAATATACATGAAGGGGTTTGCAGCAACACTTCAACGCCTTCGCTGCCTTCTTCTTTCTTCTTCAGCTCTGTCGAAGTCATCAACTCTATTTCTTTTTCTTTCTTCTTCTGCAGCTCTCTGCTTCTTTTCATACGCTCGTTTAGAGGCATCATCCGTCCACTTCCTCTCAAGCCATAGCTGAGTTTGCCTTTCGCTCTCTTCTTCCTGTCTTCTTACAGCCTCTGCATCCTTCCTTGCCACTTCCAGATTTGCCACTTCGTTATACCCAGCCTAGTAGATCCTCCCCTTCTTTCCAGGATCTACATTTCAATATTCTTGGGTTTTGGACGAGGTTGAGAACCTCTTCCACCACCACTTCTTTCCCCTCCTCCTCTGGGTGTGTACTGCACGGGAGTCTTCTGCTTAATAGATGTGTGGCTGCTGGTAGTCTGCTACTTTTCAGCTTCTTCGCACAATGTAAGACCTTTCTCCCAGTATAGATCCCAGGCTTGGGCTAGTGACATCCCTTGGAAATAGCCTTCGAATTCGAGCGTCTTGAATTCTTCAACTGATCTCGGCTCGGATCCATGGTCAGGTATAGCATCTTGATCCTTCCCTGCTAGAATACCACCATATTGTTTCAGCACTTTTTGAACGCGGGCATCCTGTTTTTTGGAAAACTCCTCAATCCCTGCTTCAATGATTCTTCTTTTCTCCGACATTGGCACATCAGAGTGCTCAATGGGTAGGGTTACGGGGAGTTTGCTCAAGATGGAGGTAGTAATTTGACCCTGCTGAGGGGTTTCAGCTATCATTAATGTCAAATCCTTCGAACGTTCCCCCTCAGCTGCTTTTTCCTTTTTCTCAGCTGCAGATTTTTTCAACTTTTCTTCTTTTAATTTCCTTTGGGACTCCTCTTCCCCCTTTTTGGCATCATCAAAGGAAAGAGGGACCTAAGGGAACATGCCTGCGAGCATGAAGTCGAGTCTGCTTAGATTTGAATTCTATTTGGAGTCTGTTGCTACATAAGCTGTTCAAAATTCTGAGCGAGTTGCCTTGGACTCACCTACCACCAACTTCATTTCGGCCATGAGTAGGTTGAATTTGTCATTCATTGTGTTCTCAAGGCGCATAATTTCTTTTCTCTGGAATTCTTGCAGCAGCTCCATTTATGTTTTGTGAGACTCATGTAATCTTTCGATATACGCCTGCATCCTTTGCTTGAGATCAGCGTTGTCAGCCATCCAGACGAGCATTCTGCCATATAGTGCTTTGAGACCATTCTCGGATCCGTACCACTATCCCTCTCAAGTCAGCAGTGAGGGTAGCATCCATGTTGTATAGTCTTAAGTCGAGTGAGGCCTGATGTCTTTCAATCTTGTCAATCTCTTTGCAGATTTTCTTGAAGACCTCACGAATCTCAGCTGTCTCACTTGATTCAGCTGCAGGCCACTCTTCATCAAAGTTGAACTCGGCTGGAACAATTGTGTCAGTGGGAATGATTGGATCCTCTCTCACAGTGAGTCTTCGTTGTTGAGCAGCGGTCTCTTCTTATAACTCTGGTAGGATCGGCGTGAAAGGAAACATCTCCTGAAAGGCATCATCGCGCACATATGGGATGGTTTGGGAGGTTTGTGCCTGCGATGGTGGAGCTTGTGTAGTCGTTACTGTTGCAGCTATGGAAGTCTGCGTAGATGACTCGGTTTTAGCTGGGGCTTTGGGATTGCTTTGCCCAGCTGACTGAGCCTCAAGCTGTCTTAACAGCTTCTTCGATCTCAGTGGATTTTTCTAAGTGAATTATCGGTTCCTCCACTGCATCATCAGCATCATCGGATGATGATGAGACCTGTGGGCTAGGCTCATCATCGAAATTAAATTTTTGACGAGCAGCTTTGTCACTTAGCTGGCTCGTAATTTTGAGAACATCCTCAGCTGGGTCCTTTGGATCTACAACAGGAGTGGACTCAACTTCATCTTTAGACCCCAAGAATGATATATAAAGGTTCTCCTCGGAGTTATGAAGTGCGTTTATCTCCTTCTAAATTTCAGCACTTTGAACAGGAGGAATGTTCTGAGTCTCTTGGGTCCTACCCAGGGAAGTCTCAACCTCCATTGGGCCTTCAATACCTCCAGCAGACTCAACTGCTGCGAGGCCTTCAATATTCCCTTCAACAGTCTCTACTGTCTTAGGGTCTTCTACATTCCCTTCGACAGTCGCAGTTGTCTTAGGGTCTTCGACCATGGCATCCATAGGAGTCTCAACCGCTTGGATTGCACTTTCACTGCCAAGAGTGTTAACTCCCTGGGCATCTCCATCTTGTGCCTTGACTATAAGAACAATGTCATTAGCCTTCAAAGCAATAGACATTTCAGCTGGGACAGACTCAACTATCCGAGCTTCGTCAATGTCACTCTGTTGCGGTTCTTTTTCTGTTTCCACTTCGCCTCCTTGCTTCAAATTGGAGTCACACACATCAAGATGTGTATGAGTGTGATCGAGAGGACATTAAACTCACACATCTTGGCTTTCTCAAGAGTTTGTGCTTCCTCGGCTGCTTTTTCTTTTTCTTTCTCCCTGATGATGTGAAGAATATCCATGCAATTTTCTTCATCAAGGGCCTGTAGCACAGTGGTAACCCCAAGAAATCGCAACAATTCCTCTTCTTCTTCGATATACTCAGGGTGAGCAAACTGCACCCTTGAGTGATCAAGTTTCCATGCCTCCTTTTTTAGGAATTGAATGCAAGAGACTCTGCTGCTCCTCGCCTTCAGCAGCATTAGTAGCAGGTGGAGATAAAACCTTTTCAACTGAAGGTTCAGTTGTCTCTACTGCTTTACTTCCCTCAGCTGTCTGACGTACATCTGTGTCTTCAACTGGTATCTGTTGATCGTCCTCAGTAGACTTCCACGATTCATCAATTACTTCAGGAGACTGCACTTCCTGAGTGCTAGTAGTCTCGGATGCTTTCTCCAGCTGAGAGGCAGATTCAGCTGTTTTCTCCAATTCAGACTGCCTAACCAGTCGTCTCCTTTTGGGTAGCAGGGGAACCTCTTCCTCAATGTTTTATGGTTCCTTTCGCAGCTGCCTTTATTGTCTTGGTAGTGCGCTTCTTCTTTTTAACAGCAGGAGAAGGAGTATGGTGTTCATCCTCTCCCTCGGCTGCGAGGGCAGGTGATTTGGCTGCAGGGGCAGGAGTCTCGGCTGCTCGGGCAGGGGACTCGGCTGCAAGGGCAGGTGCATCCTTTTTCTTAGCTGCAGTGGCAACCTTGTTCTTTGGAGCTTCAGGGATAGCTTTCTCCTTTGGAGGAGGGGTACCAGCTGTGTCCTCATGGTCAGCTGATTCCTCTCACTTGTGTCCGCCTTCTTTGCATGGGCTCTCTTCTGGGCACCTGAGATGTTTGCCTGGAATATCCTCTTATTCACGTGAAATGTTTTGCCATGGCGAAGGGCAACACCTTTCACTTCCATCAAGTGGCCAATTACAAGACCATATCCAAGTGATCCTCCAAAGGATCCATCCTCCTTAAAGGTTTTGTTCATCACATTCAGGCAAAGTCTGCTGTACACGAACTCAGCCTAGTTAACCTTTTTGCCCTGCATGATCGCAGCCATGACAATCAGCTTAGTCTTTGATAGCTGGTTGAAGCTACCAAACTTCATATCTATACACTTGGAGACGACATCCATCAGCTTATGATAGTCGTCCTTCAGCAGTTTCTTATCAGCTGTGTAGACCACCTTGGCAGCACACTCAGGTTTGGCTATCTCTTTCCACACAGCAACCAAGTCTACATCAGCTTCATGAATTTCCTTTATGCCTTCCGACAGCAACAAGCAGTGCTCATCAAGGTCCTTATCACTTATTATGATGTCCTTGCGATGGACAGAAGACTTGATTCCTTCGTCCTGCACCTCCGCGTTTACGTAGAACATCGCTACCTCCTCAAGGGAGGTGTGGGAATACTCCATGGTTAGAAAAGCCTTGAGACCTGACTTTTCTAGCATCTGAGCGATTTTCAGAACAAGGGTTTCATCAGAACCCTGCTTCACCATTCCTTCGAAGTCAACTGATGATCCTGACTGGATTTGCTTGGAGAGCTTGACATAGTCGATCTTTGGTGCCATTTTCAGAGAGTTTTACAGATTAAAACTGACGAACTTGCTTGAGAGTACTTAGGGTTTCCGAGAGAAAAATATAACTTGCTTATGCCTTGCTTGAAGATGAACAGTTTCAGCAGGGAAGAGAGAAGACTGAAAACCATATATATAAGGGTTATGAAAGGACATGTCTTCGGATTTTGAATTTTGATCGAGATCAACGGCTCAGATTAGAATGTCAAAACCGCATTTAATTCCTCGCATTTAATGCAGCAACATTTATATCCAATCATATGTTTTAATGCGACTTTTTCTTTGTACTGTCATTTATTACTGATGTCATCCTTAAAAACATTCTCGCTCATTTAAAATGACTGCGTTTTTGTCACTTAGTTCATAAATACTTAGCTTATATCAAATATAACTTAACTCTGCTTCTCTCTTTTTATTAGGTAACTCAGCTATCAGCTAACTCGATATAGCTGACTTTCCGACATGGCTGGTTCACTTGGCTGATTTGTGAAACTTGCTCTTTTCTTATTTTCTCATCGACTATCTCTGCTGATTGAATCTTCTGAGTGTTAACTCAACTTAATTAACCCTAGCTCATTCTTAAGCTCTTCAAATCTTGATTCACATAGGGGCTTAGTGAATATGTCAGCTAACTGCTTATCAGTTGAGATATATTCCAAAGTGATGTCTTTCTTTTCAACATGATCCTTATAAAATGATACCTGACATCAATGTGCTTCAATCTCATAATCTCTCAGTTGTTGTCTCATCCATAAGACTTGGGCACAACAAATGCCCGCATGCCTATGTACTCTCTTGTTTGTAGATGTGGCTATTGAGTTTTGCTTCTTGCTAAACCAGAAACCAATCTATTTCAAGCATTTGACATGTACCGAAGTACTCTTCCCACAACTCTACATCCAAAGATAGTCCGAGTTTGAGTAACCAATAAGCTTGAATCCATCTTCCTTTGGATACCATAAGCCAACTTTCTGGCATCCCTTCAAATACCTTAAGATTCTCTTAGCTGCAGTCATGTGGCTCTCCTTTGGTGCAGATTGAAACCTTGCACATACACCTACTGCAAAGGTGATGTCTGGCCTTCTGGCTGTTAAGTAGAGCAATGATCCAATAAGTGCTCTATATCTGGTTTGATCTGCAGCCTTGCCATCTGCATCCATGTCTATCTTGACTGATGTGTTCATTGGTATTTTTACAGAAGACTTCTCTTCGATACCAAATTTCTTCATTAAATCTCTTGTGTACTTTGTTTGACTTATGAAGGTTCCATCCTTCAATTGCTTGACTTGAAGTCCTAGGAAGAAAGTTAGCGCTCCCATCATGCTCATCTCAAATTTACCTTGCATGAGGTTAGAGAACTTATCACAGAGCTCTTTATTTGTGGATCCAAAGATGATGTCATCCATATATATTTGAACAAGCAGTATACTCTTTCCATCTTGAATTATGAAGAGTGTTCTGTCCACTTTGCCTTTGGTGAATCCATTGTCAGTTAGAAATTGAGACAATGTATCATACCATGCTCTTGGTGCTTGTTTCAATCCATATAATGCTTTCTTGAGCTTGTACACATTATCTCCAATAGTCTTCTGCTCAAAACCTGGAGGTTGTTCAACATAGACTTCTTCCTCTAGCAGTCCATTTAGAAATGCACTCTTCACATCCATTTGATACACAGTGAAATTCTTATGTGCAGTATAGGCAAGAAACATCCTTATTGCTTCCAATCTTGCAACAGGAGCAAAGGTTTCATCAAAATCTATTCCCTCTTCTTGGCAATACCCTTTGACTACCAATCTTGATTTGTTTCTCACCACAGATCCTTCCTCATTCATCTTGTTTCTGAAGACCCATTTTGTGCCAATAACATTTTGATGGGTTGGTCTCTGCACCAATTGCCATACCTTGTTTCTTTCAAACTGATTCAACTCTTCTTGCATGGCTTGAATCCAATGTGTGTCATCCAATGCTTGTGACACATCTTTTGGCTCTATTTGGGAAATGAAACAAGTAAACATTGCTTCATGTTGTGCTCTGGATCTGGTTCTTATGTCATCCCTAACATCTCCAATAACTAACTCTGGTGAATGGTCTCTCAGCCATCTTATATCAGGTTGGAGCAAGTCAGCTGGATTCAGTCGTCTGGCAGCTAAGTTGTCTTGAATAGCTCTTTCATCTTCATTCAGCTGTAGACTTTCCAGCTGTCTTTGGGATTTAACTATCTCATCTTCATCTGTGTTGATTGCTCTTATTTCAGCTTCAACATAAGGACTTTTCTGCATAGTTGGCTGATTCAACTTGTCAGCTAACTCTTCAATGTCTTCTCCATTTACATTAGGTTCATCAAAAACCACATGGATAGATTCTTCTGTGACCATAGTCCTTTTGTTCAACACTCTATAGGCTTTGCTCTAAGATGAGTATCCCAAAAAGATACCTTCATCAGCTTTAGCATCAAAAGCCTTCAAATTATCTTTGACATTGTTATGGATGAAACATTTGCATCCAAATATCTTGAAATACCCAACATTTGGCTTTCTCCCTGTCCAAATTTCGTAGGGAGTCTTGGTTAATTGCTTGTTAATCATGCATCTATTTTAAGTATAGCATGCTGTGTTAATGGCTTCAGCCCAAAATATCTTAGGCAATCCAGCTTCAGCTAACATGGTCCTTGCAGCTTCCTTGAGAGTTCTGTTCCTCCTTTTAGCTACTCCATTCTGCTGTGGAGTTCTTGCTTTAGATAACTCATGAGCAATACCATTTTCAACGCAATACTGAGTAATTATCCCATTGACAAACTCAGTTTCTCTATCAGACCTTATCTATATAATGGTTTGGCTATTTTCATTTTGAACTCTTTTCATCAGCTGAGGTAACTTCTGCAAAGTTTCCTTCTTTTTGTACATGAAGATTGTCCATGTATATCTTGAATAATCATCTACCACCACTAAGGTGTATATCTTTCCACTTATGCTGGCTGGTTCAACTGGACCAAATAGATCAATATGCAACAGATGTAATATCCTTGTTGAAGAAGGACTTGGCTTGTCCTTAAATGAAGATTTTATTTGCTTCCCCATCTGGCATGCATCATATACACTTTCTTTCTTGTACATTGAGTCTGGCAATCCTTCTACAAGATGACTCCTTGCAAGCTTGTTGATTGTCTTGAAATTCAGATGACTCAGCTTCTTGTGCCACATCCAACTTGATTCGGTTGTGCTCTTTGCTAACAGACAGGTGCTTGGTGTGGCAGTAAACCAATCTACCACATACATATTCTTCTGTCTTGATCCTTGCAGCACTATTTCATTTGATTCAGCATCTTTGAATCCAACATTGTAGCCCTTGTCACAGAGTTGGCTGGTGCTTAATAGGTTGAAGTTGAGGCCTTCAACATATGCAACATCTAAGAGAAACAATTAGGGGGGCAAAATGCTCTGCCCTCTCTCACACACTAGCACGCATTTTTTTCACACACACATGCACTGTTCTTCACGTTTGGATCGATTTTGCATGGATTGTTCAAGCATTCTTTCAATCTGAGGGAGTTTTTATATTCTTTTTTCGTTTTTTCCCCCCGTTTTTTCTCAATTTTTTTTCTTCAGTTTTCCATTTTTCTCACCGTGTTTTCTTGTCTTCTCCTACTGTGCTCAGGTTTCCACCGCCATTAATGGCAGACTTTAGTTCATGTCAGCCGGATTTCCAAACCCCAAAGCTTGGGTCATATGCAAATGTGACTGTTTCATGTTCTAATCGCCCTAACCTTCCTTTTGATCCCAAGAGAGTCGTTCCAGTTGGCACCCACCAGGTTAGAGATGGAAAGCAGGTTCTTGGTTTTTCTTCCTCGGAGAATGATCGTCTTGTAGCGTCCTGGAAACTCACCTTGATTGGTAAATTTTCCTTCGCGATCCCTCACCCCAAAGGAATTGATTCCGGATTTTCTGCGTTGAACTTGAAGGGGCCTTTCTCCTGGAGCTTTGCCAATCCTTCACATATTATCATCAAATTACAGCTTGAAGAGGATTTTAATAAGTTATGGATGGGTACTCTTTGGTCGTTGGGGGACTGCCCGATGCGTGTGTTCAAGTGGACACCTTCGTTTAATCCAAAAATGGAAGCCCCTCTTGCGCCAGTATGGATTCGTCTACCGGGCTTGCCTATACATTTTTTTGATCATAATGCTCTATTTGCTATCGGCAATATTATAGGTACGCCTCTTCAAGTGGACTCCCTGACAGCTTCTCGATCTCGCTTATCTATGGCAAGGGTTTGTGTTGAACTAGATTTATTGAAGGAGAGAATTGAAGAGATTATTCTTGAGTTCGATGATACTACACAGGCTCAAAAGATTATATATGAGAGGATTCCAAATTATTGTTCTCATTGCAAGCATATTGGACATTCTATTGAGGGTTGCTACATGAACGAGAATATATCTCGTCCACCACCACTTGTTTGGCGTCCTTCATCCATAGCAGGTGCTGATGGTTATGACTTGCAGGGGTTAAGTGGAAATATGGATAAGGCTAAGGGTGCTACGGGTATTTCTAAGAATTCCAGGGCAGAAAACCCTAATCCTACTAGGGGTGCTTTTAGAGTTGATGCCCATAATCATGATTGGATCAAGGTTAAAAAGAAAGGACCTAAAGAAACGGGATTGGTCTCTAAGGAGATTCTGAAAGTAGCAAAGAATTCCAAACATACCTATTTTGAAGATAGTCTCTCAATGCTGAAGGATCTGGCACTAATCGTTTTTTGAGTTTGGAAAATGGTGTTTCTCAGCCATTGGATACCTTGTCACAATTAATCAAGGGCCCAGATCAGGTTAATGACTCACACTTGGATGATCAGATTGACTCCATTATTGTGGAAAAAAATCGTGTAGGCGATAACTCGTGCTTGAAGGCAGGTCTCGAAAATGGGAATTCCAATAAACAGATAATTAATTTTGCTAATATAAAAGACAAGTTGGCGGTTCAGAGTACGTCCAAGCAGGATACGGACAACAAAGCATGGTGCTCTAATATTATTTATTCTAATCAAGACAACTTGGCAGAGGGACATGCGTCTAGGAACGGTTTGAATTGCCTCGAAAATGGAGTTATTATTCCTGCTACAGCTAATGCATCTCCTAGGTGTGATAATATTCCTATCGAGCCCCATAGTTTTCCTGATCATATGGAAATAAATGGGCTAAATCATCCGTCTTCCTTGAATCTAAATACGGTCGAAATTGTGGGTGACAACAAGATTAACGGCTCGAATTTTTTGTGACTTGTCGGCGAGCGTTCCAAGGGTGGCGCATTATCTAGAAATATACCCCCTGATTTTTCGAAATCTAACACACCTTTGGAGAGTTTCATTGGCCAACTTGATATTAATGGGAATTGTCAGGGCCCCACGTCAACACCTTTCAATGTAATAAAGATTAATGATGGCCAGCAAACTTTGGATTTTGGCACAATCAATTATAATGGTCCAAGCAATCCCTCATCATGCGCATGATCCACAAGACTTGTGGGTCCAGTGCTTTTTGTCCCCTTTGAATAATTCAACCCATCACTTTAACTTGGTCCAACCAAACCACCCCCCTCTCCAGCGTCCGTCCAAGGCGTGATTGAGCCGCTGCATGATATTTTGGACCATACTTGTGCCATTAGTGGGAAGCCACATGGGCCCACATCCATGCCTTTCTTTGCAAAAAAGGTGGGAAATTACCTGCAGCCTTTTGACTTGGACGGCAACTTCAATAATGGGCCTAACATTCCCTCCACGCCATGTGCATCGGTCAATTGCAAATTGGGTGAATTAGTGGGAGACTCTACGCAGGTTTTCAATTTGGGCCATATTCATGATATAGGCCCAAACAATCTCTCCATTTCTTGTGCAGCGGTAGCGGCGTCTCGCATTTTGGGCCCTGGTTCTTTTCCCTCAAGTCATAGCAAACCATCCAGCCCGACCATTTTGCAGAACCAAGCCCACTCCTCTGAATCTTCGTCACCGTCCTTTGTTTCTGTTTCCGTTGACACAGCCCACAACGGCTTGGATCTTGTTCCCTTGTCTACTATTTACGTCATTGAGGAGGTGGGTTTTCATGATAAAAATGGGCCAAATCAAATTGAAGCCCTATTAGACACCAATGTCAATTCTGTTAACCCAGGCGAAGGAAATAATGACTCTCTATTGCCTAAGCATGTCAGTGATGCAAGTGTTAGACAGTCGGATAAAATTAAAAAATCCGGGGTTGACAAAGTTTCGAAATTGTCAAAGAAGACTACAAAGTCGGGCAAATTGGTTCATAATTTTCTCTACAAAGGAGGAGGGAGCCAACGACATCAAAATCGATCAGGTGTTTCTAAATCCTCTTCTCATTCTACTTGTTAATTATGTCGATTAAATTCTTAACGTGGAATGTAAGGGGTATTGCTAATCCGGGTAGTCAACGTCATTTGCATGCTCTTATTAATCGTCATAAATTGCCTTTTGTTGCGCTTTTAGAACCTATGACTTTGTTGGAGTTTAGTTTCTATTGTCGTAGATTTGGCCTTGATAATGGGTTGAGTAATTGTTCTAATCATATTTGGATTATGTCTGCTGCTCATTTACATTTTGACATTCTTGTTGATCATGCACAACTTTTACATTGTAGGTTGACATCTGCTTTGTTGCCTCAGACTATTTATTTGACTTTTATGTTGCTAAATGTGATAGAGTAGCTAGATATGATTTGTGGGACACCATACGTGAGATTGCGATTAGTATGGAGGGGTTACCCTGGCTTGTTAGTGGCGACTTTAATATCTTTTTGCATGATCATGAGAGGGTAGGTGGTACTACTAATAGGTCGGATGAGATGTTGGATTTCGCTTACATGATTGCTGATTGTGAGTTATTTGATGCGGGGTGTGAGGGGCCTATCTTTACGTGGGCTAGAGGTGGGCTTCAGGAGAGACTTGATAGGGCTTTGTATAATGAACACTGGGCTGATGCGTTTACTTCTTCTACTGTTACGCATTTATCTCGTGTTCGCTCTGATCATGCTCCTTTATTCATATCTTGTCAGTTTGTACCGCATGTGCCTCGTTCTTCTTTCCGATTTCAACGATATGTGGATACGTCACCATACTTTTTTGCGGTTGTCAAGGAAGCATGGGGGCATCCCACTGGTTGTTTTGGAATGTGGAGCTTGCAACACAAGTTGAATAGGGTCAGCGGACTCAAGATTTGGAATCACCAGGACGTTTGGTAATGTTTTTGATCGGGTTAGACGGCCGATGAGGCGGTTTGATGGCTCAGTTTGTATATGATAGTGATCCGTCTCCGACTCATCGGTGAGCTACATCGTTGTGTGGGCCGAGTACAAGCTATGTTTGAAAATGGAGGAGGATTTTGGCGCCAAAAAGCAGCTATTAAGTGGGCAGTCGAGGGGAGCGCAACACTAAGTTTTTCCACGGTTTTGTTAAGCAGAAGCGGTGTCACGCTAGGATCCACTCGATTGATGATGATGGGGTGACGATCACACGGATTCGAGATTGGAAGTCGGCGATTCGATTCTTTCGGTCTTTCTTACGACTTCGACTTAAGTATCGACTCCTTTGTCGATGAGTTCTTTCCCGGCTTCGATTCCGTTGATCTTGATGGACTTTGTCTTTATGCCGACGGCTCGGGAGGTTAGCGTCGGTGTTTGGGATTGATCCATCTAGTGTTTCGGGGCCTGATGGTTTCTCATCGTTGTTCTTTCAGCACTGTTGGGATTTCGTCAGACCGAATGTTGAGGATGCGGTGGTTGACTTTTTCTCGGGTAATCTCATGCCGTCCACGTTCACGGCTACATCTATAGTTCTCATTCCGAAGGTTCCTCACCCTCGGAAGTGGACGGAGTTTAGGCCGATTAGCCTGTGCAACGTGACGAATAAGATCATCTCTAAGATTATGAATGCGTGGTTGGTCTCGATTTTGCCTTTGATTGTGTCGCCGAATCAGAGTGGTTTCACACCCGGTCGTGTCATCTCGAATAACATATTGCTTGTGCAGGAGCTTATCCATGATATCAGCTTAGCCACGGAGTTTCCTAATGTGGTGATGAAGCTGGATATGGCTAAAGCTTATGATAGGGTGCAATGGGATTTCTTGTATACATCTATGATTCACATGGGCTTCCCCGTTCGGTGGATTGATATGGTTGGCAGTTGTATTGAGCACAACTGCGCTTCCTTTCAGTTAATGGTATCCCTTCTAGATATTTTCCTTCGACTCGGGGACTACGGCAGGGGGATCCCCTATCTCCTGCCTTGTTTGTTATGGCGGCGGAGTATTTATCCCAGGGATTGGATTCCATTATTAGACGACACCGGGATATGATTTATCGGACGCGATGAGGTTTTCCGGTGACGCTCCGCCTATCTTTGATGATGTGGTTATCTTCACTAGGGCGTCGAGGATGGTCTCACGTTGAGGCACTTTTCTCGGAGCACTATTCGCTCTTACGGCGGTGGTCGGTGTCGAGGAAAAGTAGATTCTTTCGGCCCCACGTTACATTGATGGTACCGGGAGCACATGGTTCATGGTGACGAGGCTTTGTTCGCGATGACTTGCCGATGACTTATTTGGGTGTCCCTTTGTTCAAAGGGCGAATGATGAAAAAGAGCTCTTCCTCCCGTGATTCGAGGGATGTTGTATAGAGTTCTTGGGTGGTCGCATCGACATCTCTCATTTGGTGGTAGGCTCGCTCTTATTCGAACACGCTAATGGCCACCCGTTGCATATTCTTGGTCATGCGGCCGCCAAAGACGATTCTGCGGCGATTGGAGCGATCATGGCTAGATTCTTCCGGGGATCCTATGCGGGACAAAAGAAGACTCATTGGATCGATTGGGATATTATCGCCATCCTATTTACGAGGGTGGGCTGGGGTTGCGCCGACTTTCGGATATTCTTGGCGCGCGCCTTACAAGTTGTGGTGGAGGTTACGCGAGGGCCATTCATTGTGGGCTCAATTCTTGATCGGCAAATCTTTTATTCAATGGGCTTGGTCTCCTGTAGAGCCTCGTAACACATAATCATAGTCATCGGTGGAGCGCTTGAGACGGATCGGTATTCGAGCCAGTGGATTTTTGGTCTATTGCGGTGGTAGCCGTGTCGGTTTAAGGATGATATTTGGTTTGGGCATAGGCCGCTTGCTGATCATTGTTTGGATCGGCCGTTGGGTCATATGACGGTTGATTGGTTCATTCGCGATGGTATATGGGATAGAGATAGATTATATCAGGTCTTGGTCTCCAGATGTGGGCTTCCTGAGAGTCTCATTGAGGATATATCCAGGGTTCCGATTCTTAAGGGGTCGAGGGATATCATGCGGTGGATGTTTACCTCTCATGGTGGGTTCTCTATGTCTTCTACTTGGGATTCTCTCCGCGGTAGAAATGCTCAGAACCTTCTGTATGGTGCCATTTCGAACGATGCTCTTATACCTACTATCTCTATTTTCCTTTGGCGCCTCCTTCGTAATCGTCTTCCTGTGGATATCAAGCTTCAGGCACGTGGCACTTCCCTTGCCTCACGTTGCTGGTGTTGCTTGAATAATCCACATTCATCTCCTCAGGTCGAATCTATCCCTCACCTCTTTTTGATGAATGATACTGTTCGATCAGTGTGGAATCACTTTCTTCCTTGGTTTGACACTACACTTCCACACACCACTGATATGATATTGTTCCTATCATTTTGGAGGAATCGCACACACGGATCACACACGAGGCACTTGAGTTTCTTGGTTCCCTGCTTGATTTTATGGTTTGTCTGGACGGAAAGGAATAGTGTCAAGCATCGACAAATTCCTTTCTTGGCATCTCACATTATTTGGCATGTGGAGCAATATCTCTGGATTCTTGTTTCAGGTCGGCGTTTGAGCCCTTCGGATTGGTCTGGATGCCTCTCTACTATGAGTATTTTGCAGGGGAGTGCTCCACCACAGGTTCCACGCAGGCCGATGATTGTGATTTGGCGTGCCCCTCAGTCTCCTCAGATCAAGCTGAACACGGATGGTTCGTTTGATCCAGGCACACTGATAGCTGGCAGAGGGGATTGATTCGGGATCATTTGGGCAGACTTATGTTGGCGTTTCACAGTTCCTTCCAGGCGGTGTCTAGCTTTCATGCCGAGCTACTAGCGCTTGAGATGGGATTGCGGCATGCCCGACAGTTCTCACTTTAGATTTGGATCGAATTGGACGTAGCAGCGGTAGTCGCCACGATCACATCAGGTGGCCTTGGCTCTTGGCAGGTTCAACATACACTGACTCGCATTTGGAACATCTTTGAGGACCTTGACTTTCGATTTCCCACATACACGAAAGGGAATCGACCAAATAGATCACCTAGCCCTTGGCAGTTATATTGTTGATGAGGCTGCCCTTGGCAGTCATATTGTTGGGAGCGGCTGCCCTTGGCAGTCATATTGTTGATGAGGGCACGACTTCTCACCACCTCCTAGCACTCATTCGCATGGACCAGTTGGGTTATCCGAGCTTCCGATTTTCATAGATAATTGGTTTTCCTTGTATTTTTAGATTCTCATTATGATAGTCTTTCTAGATATCTTAGTGATAGGTTATTTGTTCTTTGATTTTCTCCCGCCTTGACGGGCATGGCATTGTATGACATTTTGTTTATTTGATATACAGGTAGGGGATCACGCCTCAATCCCCCACCCCCCGGGGTGTTATTTTGCTTTAAAAAAAAACATATGCAACATCTGTGATTTCCAATCCATTCTTCTTGATAGATCCTGTGCCTTTGATTTCCCCTGGAGCCTCATTTCCTCCAAATATGACTTTTGCACCTCTAATCTCCTTGAATCTTGACAGGTTTTACTTGTTTCCTGTCATATGTCTGGAACAGCCACTATCCATGTACCAGGTTCCTTGGCACTCAGTTGTTCCTTGAACTTGCAATCAAGGAAATTAGTTTTTAGGTACCCATACTTGCCTGGGTCCTGAGGGGTTAGTGCTATAAGATGATCCAACCAACCTATAGCCAAAGGACTTGACTCTAAGAGGTTGCCACCTATCAGTGCCATAATCATAGTGCACATTTGCAAATTTCATGGGGGTTTTAGGTTCATACAGCTGTCTCTTTTGTCTGTATGCCTGTGTGTGTGTTTTAGTAATTGATTTCTTGAGATAGTTGTGATATTTCTGAGTGTAGTGCCTGGGTGCATATGTGTGCTGATAATAGCTCCTTTCCCTTTGAAATGACCTTTGCTGAGGTTTAGGTCTTTGCCATTTAGGCTTGTATTCCATTGGTCTTTGCTGATATTTTACATTGTACCAATCAGCTTAGTTTGGATAGTTTCTACCATTCCTAACATGTGTGTTTTTCTGATGAAACTTCTTGGGTTTTTGGTAGCTCTGTTTGTTCTTCACAGAGTACTTTCTATTTGGAGTTTGCTGAGGAACTTGGCTGGATTTCTTCTCAGCTGTCTCAACTGGCTGTTTTCCTTTCCCTTTATATCCAAGGCCAGTTTGTTTGTGATTGTGCTTATGAGTGAATGTGGGTGCAACATTTGGTGTTTTGGGTTTTTGGGATGCTTCATTGCTTGAAGATCCCTTTTTCCGAAATCACTCTTGGAGTTTGACTGTGCACATAGGAATTGAATCCTATGCCTGTCTTATCTCCACATTATTTTTGACTCATGATAAGATCATCCAATGATTTGGATGTCTTTGTCGATGAGGCGATCACATTTTTGAGATCTTTTTCCCTCTTTCCTATAGCAGCTATTTCTGCTATCATTTTGGCATTTTCAGCCTTCAGCTTTGTGTTCTCATCAGCTATGTGACTTAGAGTACTCGGCTCCTTAGTCAGCTATGAGTTTTGGCTTTTGAGCTGGCTGTTTTCCTCATTTAGAAGTGTGTGTGAGGATTTAATGTGATCAAAATCTTTCATTATTGTACCTAATGAATCATAAAGATCAGTGGGTGATGAAGTGTGTGTATCACAATCACTATCACTTGAATTTGAATTAGATGAGTTAGAGTGTACCTCATCTTCTTGATCTGGTTGATCTTGTTCTTTAGCCATAAGACAGATCATAGCCTCTTCCTCAGAGTCATTTGAGTAGTCAGCTTCACTACTCTCTGAGTCTGCTGCTTCTTTAGACTTGGTTGTCTCAGCAGTCTCAGTAGCCAACATGGCTTTCTTCTTTTCCTGTCTTCTTTCTCTGAAGACTTTTCTTTCTTCTTCATTCCTATATTGTTGACTGGTGGATAGGAACAATCAACTGCAAAATGTCCTGGTTTTCTGTAGTTCCAACATAGGTTCTCAGCTCTTTGATCAGTTCTTTCTGTCCTTGGGTTATCAGCTCTCTGATATTCTACCTTTGATGCTCAGCTCTCTTGGGTGGCCTGTCCTCCCTTGACTTAGAGGGAGCTGAATGTCTCCTGGAGGTTTCACCCTTGTTTCTTTTATAGTTCTTATTAAAGAACTTGTTGAATCTTTTAACCATTAGGGCAATTTCCTCCTAGTCTATGGCTTCCTTTGGTTCAGCTCTCTTTCCATCCTTGACTATCAGTGCAGCTGTCTTGGGTACATAGGCTTTGAGGTCTGAGAATTGCTCATGGTTGGATGTTCTTGAGAGATCCATTGAATGTCTCAGAGCCATAGTCTTCATTTTCCATTCAGTTGGGAGGCTTCTTAGTATCTTTATACACATTTCCTTTTGTGTATATTCCTTCCCAAGAGCTGAAAGCTCATTTGTGATTTCAGTGAATCTTGCATCCAGCTGATCCATGGTTTCTCCTGCAAACATTTTGAAATTTTCAAATTTTTGAACAGCAACAGATAATTTATTTTCTTTAATTTGCTCTGATCCTTCACAAATTAAAGTTAGCTTATTCCAGATTTCTTTTGTTGTTTTGCAGGATTTGACTTTGTTGAACATCGCTTTGTCCAAAGTCTTGTAAAGTATGTCCTTGGCTACATTGTCCAAGTTGTATCTCCTCCTATCCTCATTAGTCCATTCAGTCCTTGGTTTTTCAACCATGGCTGGTCTTTCCTCTGCAGCTTCTTCTTCTTCTTCAAATGCAAAGAAACATCATTACTGGCCGTGTTCACTTTCAATATTTGCAGTGGCCCATCCTCTATTACGAACCACATTTCATCGTGTAGAGCAGATAGATGAGCCTGCATACGAATTTTCCAATCATCAAATTATTCTACAGTGAACATAGAAATGCGTGTCAAATTAGCTTCCATGATAATAACTTTGCTAAGAGTGAAAGATTTTGAAAATGCAAGTGTTTAAAAACCTTTTTGAAAAGATAGAGATCTAGTTCAGTAACCAGTGCGGAAGGCTCAATGAACCAACCGCTCTGATACCACTTGTACGTCCCAAGGTGTGTGAGTAAGGTTTAGAAGGGGGGTTGGATAAACCTTACCAACTTTTCGATTTTAGTCCTTTTAAGATTATTACAGAGTTAACTCAAACAGATGTGTCCTTGAGGGACAGCTAAGTTGGTTATTCAGCAGAGTTAGCTACTCAACAGACTCGATAGAGCTGTTGATAGAATAACTCAACTGTTTAACCTGAACTTTAACTTGGCTATGTTGGTTTTATCAGCGGAAGACTTAACACCTTTTGAATTGTTTTAAACTTGTTTTAACACTTGATTTTAGCATTTGGTTATTAATCAGTTGGATAGCAAATATGAGTTTATCAGCAGATATGATGTAAGTGTGCAGAAATATAAATGTGCTGAAAAATAAATGGCACAGTTGATTTTTATAGAGGTTCGAAGATGGGGTAATTCTTCTAATCCTCTCTTCTCCAACTCCTAGAGGAATCCACTAAGTAACAGATCAGTTTACAAAGCGGTGAACAGTCTAGAGACAACTTTGGTCACACAATTGGCTTCTCTTCCGACTCAGCTTCTTCACAGGGCAGCTGCCTTGCTACTTCAGCTCACTTCCTCAAGCTCTTGGATTTGATCACGAAGCCCTCCAATAACTTGATACTGGTTCGACCTTGAACCTTCCTACAATCCTCCTTGGAAAGTAGACCCCTTTTGATTCTTCAAAAGTTTCCTCTTCAACAGATTTGAAGTTGTCTTTCATTCACAGCTTGTGTTGGATCGATTTCCTTCGAGTTTCAGGCGTGAGGATTATCTTGAATATTCTTGAGAGTATTTGCAGGTTAATAACTTAAATAATGCTTGATTTCTCAGGTGTGCAAGGTCACCTTTTCTCAATGAATTTCCTCAGCATTTTAAAGTGAACTTTTGAAATTTTGCCCGTTGAAGAGTTAGGCTGATTTCAAAAGTCACTTGTGTTCATTGGCTTATCTTGTGCAGTCCTTGATGTTGACATTTTCTCGTATTTAATGTCTTGCAGCATTGCAGCGTTTCTAACACTTGGTGCAGTGCTTCCCATTGGTTTGTTCCTTTTGTACATAACTGGAACTAACACTTTATCTCTAGACAACTTTAATATGTTATCATTCTGAGTAACATTCTTGACTTTCATCAATGGATCTCATTCAGTTGTCTTGACTTGATTATGCGATCTTTTATTCCCCAGGTGACTTGAGTTAGCTTCCAATCCTTGGATGACTCATCTGTCACTTCAACTTGAGACTTGGCTTCTTGAGTTGACTTGACTGACTCTTCACACAGCTGATTTACAGCTGATACATCTTCAGTCGAGTTCTTGATTTTCCTTCTTTGCCATACTCAACTGTCTCGTAGCAGAGTCTTCACTTCAGCCTTCAGTTGACTTCTTGTATTTCTAGGCATAGCTGACTTGACTCAGCTTTTCCAGCCCTATCTATTACAATGTAAATTACAAGGAAAAATGGGATGCCTTCTAGTTTAAGTTTTACATGGTATCATCAAAATCTACAAAATAAATTTCCTAACATGAATCAACAGGTTTAAAGAAAAAAAGAAAAAAAATTAGTAGAGTTTCACTTAATAACCAAGTGAAATAGCTAATACGACTAGTCAACTTTATTAAGTTAGATGCACAGACGAGTGGTTATTTAGTCAAGAGAGAAGCAGAGTCAAGTCAATAAATGAATATAGCTGAGTTATTTATGAGCTAAGTGATAAAATGCAGTCGTTTTCTATGGGAGAAAATGTTTTTAGGCTTGACGTCAGCGGTAATTATGATGTCAGTAAAAAGCCTGCGCCAGTTTACCCATGATTGGATATAAATGTTGTTGCATTTAATGCGGGGAAATTAATGTGGTTTCTAAGACGTGATCTCAATTGTTGATTAGTTTTCATCTTTTTGAATTCCAAAAACTGTCATTTCATGTTCCATATATAGAGAAAATAAATTTTCTCTCTCCTCACATACATTATTGCCCACAAAGGAAACTCAAGCATTTTCTTTCTGCAAATAAAGTTCAAACCCTAGCTCTAATCTCCGTTCGAATCTCAAATCCAAGGACAGAAATGGCACCATCGTACGACTATGCAAAGCTCGCTGAGAAGATCCTCACAGGCGCTAAAGTGGACTTTAAGGTTTGTCAAGCAAGGCGTGGACAAGGTTCTAGCCAAGAAGATTGCTGACAAACTTGAGAAAGCTGGTCTCAAGAGATTTTTGTCTATGGAATTCTGTCACACGTACCTCAAAGAGGTCACTATGTTTTATGTGAATACTTACGTTCAAGATGATGAGATCCACTCATCGGTCCACAACAAAGACTTTAAGCTGATTGTTGTGGACTTATCTAATCATTGTTATCTCCCAACCTCTGGTCTGAAGGAGATAACTGAGAAAAATGTCGAATTGGCTGCTGCTCGGAAAGAGATAGCCAAACTAGAGTCTGCTGCGAAGCCTAACTACACTGCCTTGAAGAAGCTGATCAAGGAAGACTACCACAAACTGATGGATGTGGTGGCTAAATGCGTTGATATGATGTTTGGATCATTCAATCAGCTCTCTCGGACTAAGCTGATTGTCAAGTTAATTGTGCAGCGATCATGGAGGAGAAGCAAGTTAATTGGGCAGAGTTCATCTTTGGAAGTTCTCTAGGTTATGGCCTGATCTTAGGCCACTTGATGGAGGTGATGGGTGTTCCTCTCCGAAATGGGAAACCCTTCCATGTCAACAAGAAAATGTTTTGGGCAAACCTGTATGTTGTCCAGAGACAAGCTCATGCAAAGAAGACAGCTACGAGCGAGGGGGAATTAGCTGAGACTGTCCCCGTGGACACAACTGCTTCTGCTAAAGCTCTCTCCCCCAAACTCGTGGCCAAGAATGCACCTGCTCCCACAGCCAAGAAAGCCCCTACTCTAGCTCCCTTCCTAGTTGTAATGAAGAAGCGAACAACTATGCCTCGCATGCCAGCTGCAGCCAAGAAGCAAAACCTGGGAGAGACGGCTTTCACTGCTAAAGAACTAGAGAATGTGGAACCTGAAGTTCTATTGAAAATGAAGACCAGAAGAAGACTGGTAAAAGAGTCTGACTTAGCTGTTGAGCCAGCTGCGTCCGGATCACCTGCGGAAGCTGAGAAGGAAGATGCTGATGTTTGTGAACAGCAGAGTCAAAATGAAAAAGATGATGTGATGGTCACTGAGCATGAATCGATTCTTCTTTGCTCGGCCACATCAAGAACTAGTCGTTAGGGAGATAAGAAGAATCAACCAAATGTGACAAGGACAATAAAGAGTTAGATGTACATCAACTCTCGACTAAGGCGATTGTAATGGCGCCATCTTGGAGGAAGAAGGAGGTCAATCAAGCGGAGTTCGTATTTGGCAAGTCTGTGCCAAAATGTGACGAATATGTTAGTTGGTGATGATGGGAAGTTTGGAAGCTCCTTTGGATATGACCCGATCCTAGGTCATCTTACGGAGAAGAAGGGGGTTCCTCTCCGAAATGGGAAACCCTTCCATGCAAATAAAAAGATGTTTAAAGCAAACCTTTCTAGTTCCATCCCCTTAGACTGATGCCATTATAACTGCGGGAGGCAAGGCTGCTGAAGAGCCTTTGCAGCAGGATGATGAAGATGATGATCATCAAGTTCTATCTCCTGCTTACCCCGATGTGCAGGAGAGGCTACACATCTGGAGCACCTGGAAGCTAAGTGCAACCAGGTATCAATTCCAAAGCCTGGAGTTTATTGAAGAAGACGAAGAACTCCTGAGTTTCTTGGGAAACATTGCAATTCAGTTAGCTTTGGACCCAAATTTCTACACTACCATCCTTTATAAAAACAAGGATGAGGAGAAGATGAAGGCGAAGGAGAAGGCAAAGGCAATTGAGTTAAAGAAACCTCATTCTTACTTTTTCGATGATGTTCCTAAAAGTGTGTTGCAATGCTCAAGCAGTGATAGTGATGTCGAAGTGCTAGATATTGCTGATCCAGCAAAGAAGGTTGAGCTAAAGCAAGCCATAAAAGAATCCAAGGAGATGCATGATCAAACTTTGTGAAGGGAGCCTGGAGAGTCTTCATCCATGCAAATCTCTTCTACCCCTGATATATTGGAAATGGTGAGGACCATTAATGCCTGAACCTCACATGTGCACTCCGAAGGACAAACTAGGGATACTGAGATGAAGCTACGGAAGGAGATATAGAAGGCACCTTAGCTGAGCCAACCCCTGTGAAAGGTGTTGAGACACCTGCCCAATAGGCTGATCACTCAAAAGGAAAATCAGTCATGTCTCAAGTGTCCAGTGACCCCACTAACCGTGAATCAGCTGGTGCGCCAGCTGAGGGGAAAACTGTACACACCACAGCCGGGTTGGATGAGGCTGTGGGAGACCTCACAAACTTGAAGCTTGGAGGCGAAGAGGAGAATGTAACAGAACAACATAGTGGGGTTGACGAGGCTTAAATGGTTAAGAATGTCTCAGCTGAAATCCCAATTGCGTTGTAGGCCAATGAAGTTGTTGCTGCAGCTAAGGCAAAGGATGGACAAGAGACCATGGCAGTTAAGACTGTTGGTCATGAAAGTGCAATCCCAGAGGTTGAGACCTCGAAGGATGCCAATGAAGGCCCTAAACCAGCTTTGTCTGCTGAAGGGAATGTCCAAGACCCTGCTACAGTTGAGTCTGCTAAAGGGAATGTTGAAGGCCCCACAGTGGTTGAGATCATTGTTGTTGTAATGACGGCCCAAAGGAGGTTGAGACTTCCTTGGGTAAAATGGCCGAATAAGAAAACAAATGCCAGCTCCTCACCCAGAGTCAACTGAAATGGAAGAAATAAGTGCACTACATGACTCTGAGGAAAAAAATGTCTCTGTAGAATTTCTTAATTCAGAAGACGAAGCTGAGTCTGCTCAAAAAGCAAAACCAGTAGAGGACCCAGAAATCGAGGAAGTTGTGGCAAAAATGAGGGAAGCAAGTAGGAAAGTTGCTCGCGCGAAATATGCTTTGGTTGATGGCCCACCCCCTATGGTGCCACCACCAGCCCATGCCACTGCTGAGGCAGAGGTTACACAACATAACACATAAACTGAGCCTAATGAAGTTGTTAAGACAACTGAGGGCAATCAGCTCTGCAGGCTAACACAGCTGCAACTGCCGATAAAGCTGAAATAGTTGAGGCACATAGAGCTGAAGCAAGTATCAAGGGTAAAGGAAAAGCTCCTGAAGGAGGAGTAGGAGAGATTCCTCTTGTCCCAGATTATCTGTTCTCAAACTACTTCCCTTTTGGAGTTGAGGTACCCCTTGAGACAGAGTCCGCTAATGAAAGTGCCAAGTATACTGTGAAAATCCACCCTAAAGAATTTGAAGCTCCAGATGATATCAGAGTTGTGTTGTTTGGATTTGACTTCGATGTTGTATGGCTAAAAGATCCCCACCGACGCGAGAGACATTCAAAAGCTTTCACGGCTATCTTCCCTGAAATAGAAAACATGGAGAATGGATTTGCGGCTCTTAGCCAATGGCTGGATAATCATGATGCAACAATCTCGGGAGATATTCATGGCACAGTGCTAAGAATCATGTAATGGACAGCTGAAACAAAGGCACTCTAAAGGGAACAAGTCAGCTACTTCAAATCTCTGTTTGCAAAGCTAGTGATTCTGAGTGCTGAAAATCCTAAATTTCAGCACAGGCAGAGGGACCATATTTTCAGAATAGACCAAGCGCATAAATTAGACATGGAGTTGCTGCAAGCTCAACATAAGCAAGACCTTCTCAAGACTAAAGCCAATCTGCGGACAGAAATGATGGTGCTTTATGTAGAGATGAAGATTATAGTTGTAGAAATAAAGGCTTAGCGCTCAGAACACAGAACAACTCACTCCAAGACTCATAAAAAAATGGATCCTTTTCTGTCAAGATTTTCTCAGAAGACTCTCCCTGATGATGATGTCAAAAAGGGATAAGATAGTAAAGAGGAAGGGCGTGGAATTAAGGGGGAAGAATCCCTTAAGAAGACCCCCTTGAAAATAGTTCTTGCAAAACCCCAACAAGGCTCATCCACCAGCTCACTTCTCTCACAACTGCCTCGAGACTTATCAGCTAAAGAAAAAGCTGAGTTAGCTATCAAGAAGACTCAAGAAGCCATTGAAGCTGACATTGCTAAAGTAGATGAAAGGCAGCATGGTCGCATAGAAGAATTAAAAGCCAAGTTTAACGGTCCCCCATCAGGGTTACTCAAAGACTCTTGAGCAGTGAAGCTCCCTCAAGAGCTTGCTCCTGCTCCTAATGCAGGATCTCAGCCAAGATCTCTAAAGGAATTCCAGACGCTTAAATATGAAGGATTTTCAAAGGAATGACTCTGAAGCAGGTGTGGGACTTGTACTGGGAAAAAGGTTTGGAACTATGCCAATCACCGTAGAAGCGGCGACTCCATGAAGCGATTAGCGGACTTCAAGGGCACAACTCAGTACATTACACTCCCAAAGGAGAAGCTGACTCTGGATGTTGGGAAATTTATTGTTTAGATTTTGATGAATGTCATGTAAAACTTAGACTAGAAAGTTGGCACACCATTTTCCTTGTAATTCTTATTGTAATAGATAGGGTCAGTATAAGTTTGAGTCAAGTCGACTATGCCTGGAAATGCAAGAAGTCAATCAAGATGTGAAGAGAAGACTCCGAGGAAGCAGAGTATGGCCAAGAAAGAAGACCAAGGACTCGACTTAAGGAGTATCGGTTGTGAGACAGCTGTGAGAAGAATCAGTTAAGTCAACCCAAGAAGCCAAGTCAAGTTGAAGTGACAAATGAGTCTTTCAATCATTGGAGCAGACTCAAGTCAATGGGGAAAAGGCGGATGCAAAGAGGAGTTAATCGAAAAGAATCCGTTGCACAAAAGTCAAGAACATTACTTAAATAAGTAATACTTCCATGCTGCCATGTCTTAAAGTGCTCAGTCCCAGAAGCGTGCAAAAGGAATAAACCAATGGGAAGCACTGCACCTCGTGTCATAACTTAAAAAGCTGGACATTCATTTAATACGAGGAAAGGTCTATATCTCAAGATTGAAGACCAAGAAAAGACAAGCCAACGAACACAAGTGACTTTTGAAAATCAGCCTATCTCTTCAACGGGCAGATTTTTGAAAAGTTCACTATAAAAGGCTGAGGAACACTTTGAGAAAAGGTTACCTTGATTACCTAAACCACGGACAAACAAACAATATTCATATTGTAACCTGCAAAATATTCTCAAGTTATTCAAGCAAAATCCTCAAGCCAAAATCTTGAAGGAAATCGATCCAACACTAAGATGTGAAGGAAAGACAACTTCAAACTGTTGAAGAGGAAACTTTTGAAGAATCAAAAGGGGTCTACTTTCCAAGGAGGATTGTAGGAAGGTTCAAGGTCAAACCAATCTCAAGTTATTGGAGGGCTTCGTGATCAAATCCAAGACGCTTGAGAAAGTAAGTTGAAGTAACAAGGCAGCCGCCCTGTGAAGAAGCTGAGTCGGACGAGAAGCCAGCTGCGTGATCAAGGCATCTCCAGACTGAGTCCCAAAGGAGCAAGTCAGCTGTGTGATCAAGACTTATTAAGAAAAACAATCCACAGGATCACTTGAATTTATCAAATTATTTAACATGAATCCATAGTTTTGATTGTGCCCTAGGATCATAATGATTTAGCCTAAAATATTTGACAACAAATTTAAGACAAACTTGAAATCAAATAGTTTGACATCATTTAAAGTATAAACAAGAGATCTAAACTAATAGGATAGAACCCTTCCTGTCAGGATGGATCTTTCTTCGAAGTCTCGAACCCTTATGCTTTCGTAGATGTGAAAGGCTTTGAGGTGTTCTTCGTTGATTAATGCATTCCTCTCAGAAGTATGTAGATTTGTGTAACCCTAGTGTATTTTGATGTATTTTCTAATGTATCAATTTGTCCAATTTGTCTTTTCATTCAGGGTTTGGTCCTCTTTTTATAGGTGCTTTGAGAGATCACTGGTGGAGTCCCGACAGAATTAAGAAACAAAATCAGAAGCAGAGCAAACCACACAGCCATGTGAATCTATACGGGCAGACCGCATAAGTGGTTTTGATCTCTGTTTCGCACAATCAAGTCACACGTCCGTGTCATTTCACACGGTCCGGTCGTGTACTTCATCTTTAAAATTCTTCCCTCGAACAAGTCACACGGGTGTATAAAAACAAACGAGTACCATTCACACGGTTGTGTGAATACACACAGGCTAACCATGTGCCTTGTTTTTGTCATTTTCTTCGGCGTATTTGATCATCTCTTCACATTCGTCATTCTTGTCTGGGCTGTCAAACTAATATCTTCTTATTTTAGCTTCGTTTCCTGTAAAAATTACAAGAATATGTAGCATCATGCCATTCTAAGGAAACCAAATATAATACACAAAATATACATACAAATGCATCAAATATATATCAAAATAAGTCATTAAATGCACATATATTTTACACGTATCCGTTTATGATGAGAAGGAGGGTGAGGAGATCGAGGCCCTTTAGGATCTTCCCGACGAGGTCAATGGTACAGGCGACAGCGATAGAGAAGACCGGTCGAGCCGATGCTTCTTAGGGACACAGAGCCCTCATGCTTGATTATTGATGGTTATATTCTGGTCCAAATGGCCTTTGATTCATGCCCACCTATTTAGGGCTTGCTTTACGCACTTGGATATTTTTTGCTTTCTCCTTTTTGTTTGAGATGTTTCTTCGCTCCGAGGGGCCAGATGAGGAGGCCTAGAGGGGGTTCTCTTACTGAGATTTCCCCGAGTTCTTATTTTATCACTTAGATCTCTTCCCCACATGTGTTAGCATTTTTGCCTTCTTTTGCTTGCATATTCTCATCACGGAAGAAAAATTTACGGGGACCCCTGTGAGGAGGCCCTTCCCTTTGGGGTGGAGGAAAAAATTTTAATAGGATCCCCTTGTGAGGAGGCCTCTCCCTCCGGGGTCTTAGATAGAGGAGGTTAATTACTAGGACCCTTGTGAGGAGCCCCTCCCATTCGGGGTCTTAGCTGAAATGGGTATTTCCACCCGGGATCTTAGCAGGGTGAGGTCTTCACCTCTGAGGTCTTAGCTGGAAGAGGTTAATTACTAGAACCCACGTGAAGAGGCCCCTTCAATCCAGGGTCTTGGCTTAAAGGGGTCTCCCCAGTCAGGGTCTTAGTCGGGTGAGGCCATCCCCTCTTGGGTCTTAGCCAGAGTAGGTTAACTACTAGGAACCCCGTGATGAGGCCCTTCCCATCCGGGGTCTTTACCGGAAGGGGTTTTTCCACCCGGGGTCTTAGCCGGGTGAGATCTTCCCCTCTGGGGTCTTAGCCGGAGGACGTTAATTACTAGGACTCCCGTGATAAGGTCTCTCCCATCCAGAGTCTTAGCCGGAAGGGGTCTTCCCACCTAGGGTCCTAGTCGAGTGAGGACTTCCCCTCTAGGGTCTTAGCCGGAGGAGATTATTTATGAGGACCCCCGTGAGGAGGCCCCACCCATCTCGGGCTTTAGCCGTACAGATGGGGTTTGCTGAGGAGAGCACCCAAATGGTCATTGACCGCAACCATATTTGGCAATTAACTGCATTCACAAAATCAGAGTAGAAACGTGAAAGTAATTTATTTATTATTCGAGAATGACGGAGTGTTACGCCATGTGGGCGGAAATTTTACTGAAATATAAACAAACATGTTTAACGCCACAGGGGCAAAAATGAACTGAAAGCAAATAAAAATATTAAGGCCTCCGGGAGGCAAGGAAGAACTGGTATTGGCGGAATCTAGGGAGATTTGTGACTCCTATGGAGGTGTGACACTCTCGTTGTCTTGTTGGGGAAGTTCACGTCATCCTTAGTGTCATTGCTTAGCGTCTCCGGATAACCTTGATGCCCCCGACGGTCACGCCCATCGCATATTCTGTGGTGAGCCTTATTTAGAGGTGAACTGTTGAGAGAGATGGCCCGACACTGGTCCATGAGGTGTTGTGGGGGTAAGGAATTCCCATGATAATGAATTAGATTGCCTTCACAGTGTGGTGAGGGGCGTTTCCTGCTACTTTCACCCATGGTTTGATCATGATCTTGGTGCATTTCTCGGTGATCCACGTACTCTTGTAGGTGACCTTTCTGAATTAGCCTTTCAATTGCGCTTCTTAGCTGAATGCAAGTTCTAGTCGTGTGTCCCCTATTATAGTAGAAGTAGCAAAAATGGTTGACTGAAGTCGTGCGGGATTGTCTCTCATTTTTCGAGGAAGTTCAATTATTCCCAGCCCTAGAGCGGTGGCTATATCTTAGTCAGTGGTGCATTCAAGGGAATTGTTGCTTTCCCACCATTCCTTCTGTGTGTTCGAGGCTAGCTCTCGTCGCCCTCTTTGATCTTGTGCTTGTTCTCCCCTGGGGACTTTATGGCTTCATCTGCCCGGACGAGTGTTCTGGTACGATTGGCGATTCTCTCCGGAGTAAGGAGAAATCCTTCTTCTTATGGACCCACAAAATATTCTCGGGGAGCGGCGCGTTGCTGAATCATAGTTAAGGTCTCCAACTGGATGTCGGTAACTTCATCTACAGCTTTCACGAGTTGTCCCATAAAATCAAGTAGGGTATCCCCCACCTTGCGTCGAAATAAGTGTGCAATGGTCTCATGGTTTTCCTTGTTGATGGAGAATTGTTGCACAAAAGCCTCCGCGAATTTTTGCATCATGGTAATAGAGCCCTTCGGGAGCTGATTGAACCAAACCAGGGCCTGCTTGAATTATTTACGGAATAAATTTGGAATTGTCATTTAACCTTTAAATATTATTATTTAGTTGACTTAATGTTCTTTTAGAATGCTTAGAAATCGCATTTTATATCAAATCGTACTTTTGTTTTATAAATCGTATTTTACTTTGGAGATTATGAAATTGTCAATTAATTTTTATATATTATTATTTAATTTAGTCAAATATTCTTTTAGAATACTCATAAAGTGCATTTTATATCAAATCTTTCTGTCATTTTATAATCATATTTCACTTTGGAAATTATGAGAATGGGATGTTAAAAAAACTGGAAATCAGGGATGATTTGACTTATAAAGAAGCACCTAAGGCTATCTTCAAATGAAAAATACATAAATTGAGGAATAAATATGTTGCGCTAATAAAAGGACAGCGGAGACAACACGATAAGAATAAAGCCACATGGAAACGTGAAGAAGATATTCGAACTAAATATCCAAAATTTCTAAATCTTGGTAAGTATTCGAATTTCGAGGACGAAATTAATTTTAAAGGGGAGTAGATTGTAACACCAAAAATTTAGGGAAATAAATCTTACAAATTCATAAGTCAGGGATTTTGAATTGACCAATTATGAATTTAAATAATTACATAATTTACACTTTTTAAATCAAAATTTCTAGCAAATAACCTCTATATTACTATTGTTTCACTATTAATAATTTTAGATATATAGGGATCTAATACTAATCATTTATATTATATTATATTAAATTATATTAATATTTGATTTTATATTTATATAGTGTATTTCAAATAAATAAAAAATATGATCTGATATGTATCATCTATATAATTATATTACATTAAGTAAACTAAACTAAACCTACTTTAACTAAACACTTAATTAATGCAATCATTAATAGTTAGTTTAATTAATACATAACCTACTTAATACTTAATATTAGTAACTTCTTTAATTTATACTTACATTAACTAAACCTAACATTGATTATCTAATATATATATGTGTATTGATTCAAATGAGACCAATATGCTGGAGTGAGACCGTAGGGATTGATCTGGTACATTTATTCTTATTTTTGAAGGGTTTAGATTAATCCAATATTTAAGGTATTTTTAATGATAAAAATTGTTACAAGGAGAGAGATTTGAAGATCTTTGACGTGCCCGAGATTTTATGGGAAACTGGATTATTCTAAAAACTGATAACCCAATTATAACACCCTTCTAACTTCTCATATGCAAAGAAAAAAGTAAAGAAAGAGGAAAAAGTAAAGAAAGAGGCAGACGAAAGCCATTAGAAGCAGAGAAAAAACTCGAAAATATTGAGGAGGCAGACGTGACGATTGAAGGAGAATCTAGTAAGAACCTTTTTTTGAAGGTTGTCATTTTATATGTAGTAATTGTTATGCAGATTTCTTTTTTTTTTCAATTTCTACAACTTTTTTGCATGTGATTTTTAGTTTTTTTTAGGCGATTTTTTCGTTTTTCGACGTTTTTCTTGTTCAAGTTTCTTGTATTTTTTGTGTAGTGTGTAAGTTTTTTTCATTTGATTTTTGTATGGTTAGCAGTGTATAAGGGTTTTTAGTTGAGTTTTTTTGCGGGAGTCGCACATGCAATAGTGGGTTTTGGCATTTTTTGATTTTGTTTAAGTTTTTAGTTGTGGTTTTAATATATATGTTTAATGTATAGATATAATATTTTTGTTGCATACTTAGCATTGTTTTCGTTGCATATGTATTGAAAAGACGCGGTCATGTAAAATAAAATAAAATAGTATGGATAGGTTTTGCATATACAATAGAAATTTCATGTTGCATATTTATATATAATATGATGCGAAGATGGTTTTTAATTTACATTTTCATATATACATAGAAATTTCATGTTGCATATTTATATATAAAACGATGCTGAAGAAGGTTTTTAATTTCTATTTTTCTTTATTTTATGGTGATTAACAGATCCGATTTTTTTTCCACAATTTTGACTTCAAGTGGATGTGATCAAATGGGTTGAGTTATCCAAAAGCATGGACCTGTTAGGTTGGCTTTGCTATGGAGGGATACTGTTAATAACATTGACTGCGGTGTTTTTGCAATGAAACATATGGAGACATATGAAGGTGGGGCGGGTGAGAGGCTGGGGATGTGATCTCCAAAAGGGCTACGAGTCTCAGATTTTAAATCTTCGAATGAAGTATTGCGGTGCCATTTTTGTTGATTAGTTTAATGAAGTAAAGGGGAAAAACTTGGAAGAAGCAAGAAGGTTTCTCACTGGGAAGAATATTGTGTAGTTGGGATTTTATGTTTTTTGGATTTGAAATATGAATTTGTTAGATTAAATACCTTTTTTTTCCATTAAAGTTGAATGGGTTTGATGTTTTTTATTTTGTTGGTTGGTTTTGGTACTGATGCAATACAACTAGTTGATGTTTGGCATTGACCATTTTTTATATAATATAATTTTGAAAGACACTTATTTAGTATTAAATGGCACTAGTTTTTTCTGTCTGCTTATATAATGGTCATTTTGTGCATAAATAGGTAATTGTTGCTGCATAAGTTAAATTAATGATGCATATTTTTTTGCTATGTAATAAGTTAAATTAGTGATGCATAAATAGGTAATTGTTGATGCATTAGTTAAATTAGTAAGGCCTATCTTTGTTTATGTAATAAGTTCAATTAGTGATGCATAAATAGGTAATTGTTGCTGCATAAATAGGTAATTGTTGATGCATAAGTTAAATTAGTGATTCATACATATTACAAACTTTTATACAATTTAAACTTATAAATAGATGCAGAATTTTGCATATATTGATTGAGAGACACATAATCGATTAAACAAACACACTAGTCTAACCAATAAAATTCCGAACATGAAAATAGGTTATATATACAACACACTAATCTAAACAATTTTTGATGCATATATACCTATGAACGGGCGCATAATTGGTTAAACAAACAAATAAACCAGCAAAATTTCGATGATGGTGAAACAGCTATATATACATTGCATACGCTCTTTTTATACAAAATATCATATTAAACAATACCCAATATAATGTTATTGATAAAGCTCCTGACATATATTTTATAAACAAACTAATATAGAACTAATGAAAACGTTTTTTCTAAAAAAGAATTAACGAAAACTTTATACATTGATTAAGAACGTGAATTGTGAGATAAGGATAGGATTAGACTATTTTTTAAGGAAGAAATTATGGTGAAATAATCTCTCCCTATTTTGTAGCATATTACACGCCAATACCTTATTTATTAATATAGTTATTACCGATTTTACCCTTGTATGCTGCTATTCAAATAATTCTATTATTTTTAATGTTTTAATCTAAACCATCTATTGATTTATTATAACGGTCCAGATCAGTCCCTACGGCCTCACTGCAGGAAATGGTCTTACCAGAACTAACCCATATATATATATATATATATACTTGACATAATCTATGTGCGTGCCGTGTGAATGGTGTGAATAGTGTGTGTGTGTGTTTTAGTGTATATTAATATGCGTGTATTTATATGTATATTTATGTATATGATAGTGTGATATGCAGTGAGTATAGTAAGAAAATCATTTGTTTTAAAAAAAATAGATTTTTATTAAGTGGGTGTGATAAGGGGGTGTGTTTACAACTTGGAAATTTGCAATGTTAATTTGATCGGTGTGCATGCGATAACCTAGAGGGAGGGTGAATAGATTATCGTGATTTTCCAATTTTTGCCCTCTTTTTCGAATATGAGAATGATAACCAAAATGAAAGTGTGGAAATGTAAACAAGACACGATGATTTATAGAAGTTCAACCCACCTAAGCTGTCTTCTACCACCCTGGTATGTCCGGAATGGATTTCGAAAAAGGAAAAAAATTTATTAATAGATACCAAACTATTACAACATTTACCTTGAAGAGCACCTCACTCTTCTTACAACACCACCTATGAAGATTACCACAATTTTCTTACACCAATGAACAGTACCACACTCTTCAACACCTAAAATCACCCAAGTGTGCTCTTACCACAAGAACACTATGATGTTTTATTTTGGATGATTGAAAACAATTCAAGATTACAACTCAAATGAAGTATACAACTTTGAAGTGCAAGTGTAATTAAGAATCAAGCCTAGTACTCAAGATGTGCAAGTGAAAAACTTAAGCTAAATACAACAAGAATATGAAAGTGAAGAACAAGAGGTAATTTGCTTGTGTTTGTATTGTTTGTGTTGTTGTATATTGCTGCTTCAATCCTTCATCTATTTATAGGAGAGGTCGTGAATTTGATTTCCAGTCATAGGCTTCTCCTTGGAGATTGAAATCTGTAAAAACTTGCAAATCAAATGGAGAATATAGATGTTAGAAATCAATCCCTTAAAATCATGAAAAGCTGTATGTTATGCAACAGATAGTTTGCTGATAAAATCTTAGGTCGAGCGGTTGACCTCAAACATGAAAATTTAAATTATACATGAACAAATACTTGGTGGACCGATCCAGGGGGCTTCGATCGGTCGACCACCTGTTCGACCGGTCGGCCCCTTGGTTGGATCGGTCCACTCCATTACAAAATGAAACAGAAGTGTTTCCTGCAAATAAATTCGATACAGGCGCCGGTCGACCAACAAAAAAAATTCTTGTATCGATTTGTTTCAGTTTCAAGTTTTCAGGCACGGGTTGCCCTCTAGGGCGACCGGTTGGCCTCGAAACAAAAGTGTTGTCCAATTTTTATCAAAAATAAACTTCAAGAAATATCCAAAAAATTAGTAAAATTAATTTAAATCGATTAGGAGTATTTGGACAACATTTGGGAAATTGTTTTGGTGAAAAACTCAGTAAAATAAAATCATCAAAATTACGGTAAAAATATTTATCTAACAAACTCCCCCTTTTTGTTGATTACAAACCAAAATAATTTGAGGAAGTCGATTTTGAAAACGAAACAAGTTTTTCCGGTCAACAATAACTATCCATCTTAGGCGGGCGCTTTTCAAGAATAAGAGTCATAAGGATAGGAGCAAAGATTTTTCAAAATATTTTATAAAAGCTCCCCTTATCAACATGCACATCAAGAGTAGGCATAGAAGCAAACAACTAAAAGCTAAAAGCTCAGCTTTTACAATTTTAGCTTGAATTTCAAGAGCTTAAAGGCTCCCCCTGTCAAAAAGAAATCATTAGACATATGTAAAAGTCCTTTATGCATTCAATGGACTGAGTTTCATCCTCAGCTTTTGATTTTATCATGCTTATAGCTTTTTTCGCGAGCTTTTTCTAACTTTATTGATCTAAACATAAGCTTATGAGCTTATTCTATTTCTGTCCCCCTTTAGAATCATCCAAAAGACTATTAGCACGATAAAAACATCGTAAGTACATATCACAGTGCGCATTGAATCGAATTATCATGCTTTTGAACATAAAGCTTAAAATTCCAAATAGAAAGGGAATTTTTGTGAAGAAAGTTTGTAGAAGCTCATTTGATTGAGAAAATATGATCTCTATAAGCATATAAGACATTTGAAATCAAGAGATTCATGTAAAGGATGAAATTTTGACTGAGACATTTTATCGATCACTTGGCATGCGTAGAATAAAATCGAAGTTCTATATAACATTTGTAAATGTAATCATGCCCAAAACAATCAACACCAATTACAATTCTACAATCAAAATTCATCAACAATCATAATTCCCAATACAATGATACAATGATATCATCAATTCACCAAGTACAAGCACATTCTTAAGGGTTCAATCCAACTGAGATTAAAGAGGGAATTAAACTTACCAATTGATCTGAGAAGATGAAAAATATGGAAGACATACGCATTATATAAGTCCAATAATTTAGAATTTGCAAGAAAAAAACATTTTGAGTGTATTATGTGCAATATTGGCGAAGGGGTGCGAAATAGGCGTAAAAAGAACGAAATAAGTTGAAACAAGGGCAGAACTGATTTAAACCCAAAAGAAGTCATGGTCGACCGGTTGGAGGGGGTCCGACCGGTCCAGGGATTGTCTGACCGTCAACCTCCTTATCATCTGGTCCCTGAAAGTGCAATTTTGGTTCTGTCCGAATTTTCAGTTAAAAATCCAAATTTTCACCCCTAAATTTTAAAAACGCATTAAATCCAATCATAGACCTTATTCAAATGCATTATGCCTAAATGAGCTTGAATTGACATAAAAGACTCCGTGGTTAAAGATATTGTGAAAATATCTGCGAGTTGATCTTAAGATAGAACAAAGCACATCACAATTTTTCGTTTGGAAACATAATCCCGTAGAAAATGGTGTCGAACCTCAATATGTTTTGTTCAGTTATGATGAACCGAATTTTGAGCAATGTTTATAGCAGACGTATTATCACAAAAAATGGGAACATTTTCATAAGAATATTTATAATCCGCTAAGGTTTATTTCATCCAAAGAAGTTGAGTACAACAAAAGGCCGAAGAAATATATTCGGCTTTGGCCGTTGATAAGGATACACAATTTTGCTTCTTTGAAAACCAAATACTAGGCAACCGCCTAAAAATTGACATGATCCGGAAGTACTTTTGCGATCATCAATATTTTTCGCATAGTCCGAATCACTATATCATTTAAGAGAAAAAAATTCATTCTTTGGATAACACAAGCCATATGAAATAGTGCCTTTCAAATGTCGAAAAATTCTTTTAACTGCACTCATATGAGATTCTTTGGGATTGTTTTGAAAACGAGCAAATAGGCATACGGCATGAAGAATATCGAGTCTACTTGCGGTTAAGTAAAGTAAACTACCAATCATACCTCGATACTTTGATTCATCAACCGATTTGCCTTTTTCATCCTTGTCAAGCTTAATGTTGGTTGTCATTGGAGTAGCAACGGTCCTTCCTTCTTCAATTTCGAACTTCTTTAGAAGTTCTTTTGTATACTTTGATTGTGATATGTACATGCCTTCTTGGCATTGTTTTATTTGAAGTCCAAGGAAGAAATTGAGCTCTCATACCATGCTCATCTCAAATTCACCTTGCATGAGCTTAGAAAATTTCTTACACAGAGATTCATTAGTAGCACCAAATATAATATCATCAACATAAATTTGAACTAATAAGCAATCTTGCCCCTTTTCAAAAATAAAGAGAGTAGTATTAACTTTACCTCTTGAAAATTCATTTTCCAAAAGAAAAGAGCTAAGTCTATCATACCATGCTCGGGGTGCTTGTTTTAAACCATATAAGGCCTTTTTAAGTTTATAAACATCATTTGGCCTTGAAAATTTTTCAAACCCCGGAGGTTATTTTACATAGACTTATTCTTGAATAAAACTATTTAAAAAGGCGGATTTAACATCCATTTGGTAAAGCTTGAAATTTTTAAAACATGAATAGGCAAGTGAAATAGGAATTGCTTCTAAATGTGCTACGGGTGCAAATGTTTCATCATAGTCAATACCTTCTTCTTGACAATACCCTTGAGCCACTAATCTTGCCTTGTTTTGAACGATGTTGCCTTGGTCATCGAGTTTATTTCGTAACACTCATTTTGTACCTATAATCGTTTGTGATGGAGGACATGGTACCAATTCACAAACATCATTCCTTTCGAATTGATTCAACTCTTCTTGCATTTCTAGAAACCAATCTTCATCTCTAATTGCTTCATTTGCATTTTTTGGCTCTTTTTGAGAAATAAGAGAGTCCCTAATTATGAGATCTTTTAGATGATCTGCTTTGAATTTTAATGCAACGAGAAGATCCGAGTTAGCACCTTTGTCTTCTTGTGGAACATTTGAAGTTGAAGATTGATCATTTGATGTGGAAGGTTGATCACTTTGAGCATCATTTAGAACAATTGGTTCAATATTATCTTCTTCATCACTTTCATCATTGGGTATCCTTTCAACACCCGAGGCTTCATTGAATTTGACATGAATAGATTCTTCAACCACCATGCTAGTCTTATTATAAACCCGATATGCTTTGCTCTTGGTCGAGTACCCCATAAATATTCCTTCATCGGCCTTATGATCAAGTTTGTCCAATTGATCCTTGGTATTCAAAATAAAACACTAACAACCAAATATCTTGAAGTAACTAATGTTTGGAGTACTTCCTTTCCAAAGTTCATACGGTGTTTTATTCAACTTAGGATGAAAGTATACACGATTTATAACATAGCATGCAGTACTTAAGGCTTCGGACCAAAAATATTTTGGAAGTGAGAATTCATTGAGAATGGACCGACTCATTTCTTGAAGAGTCCGATTCTTCCTTTCAGCTACTCCATTTTGTTATGGTGTTCTTGGAGCCAAAAAATTGGGAGCATATCCTTTGGTTTCACATCAGAAATTCACCATCAAATTCACCACCTCGATCACTTCGTATAGACTTAATAGTACTTCATTTTCATTTTCAATAAGTCTACACAACTTAGCAAACTTATTAACGACATCGCTTTTATTTGCAAGAAAAATAGCCCAAGTAAATCTAGAAAAATCATCAACTATAACAAAAGTATAATGTTTTCCACTAAGACTAGATGTATCAATTTTCCCATACAAATCAAGATGAAGTAATTGTAAAGGCTTGGTTGTGGAAATTTCATTTTTGGGCTTAAAACTACTTCTAACTAATTTGTTCTTTTGACAAGTGTCACATAAGCCAAGGTTTTCAAAATTTAATATGGGTAGTCCTTTGAAATGTTGGTTTTTGTAAATCTCTTGCTAATTTTTGTATCCAACATGTCCAAGTCGCCTATGCCATAAACTTGTTAAATCATTATTGGCGACAAGACAAGAAATATTTTGACTAACCAAATCACTTTGCAAATTTTGTAAAGATTGTCTTTTCTACTTGCTCACATATAATTTTATTATTTTTAAGAATAAGGCACATCATAATTTGAATTACAAAGTTGGCTAACACTTATCAAATTGAACTTAAGCCATTCAACTAATAAAATATTACTAAGAGAGAAAGAAGAGTTACCGATTTCTCCATTTCCAAGAATTTTTCCCTTGCCATTCCCGAACATAACCAGACCTTCTTCTTGGAGCTTGATGTTGGTAAAAAGTTCTATCCTTCCGGTCATATGGCGTGAACACCCGCTGTCCACGAGTCATTTTGAATCTTTTGGAATTGTTATAGCTCCTAGCACCTCATTGTTTTCATCGTCTATGGCCATGAGACCATGTGTTGGCTTCTTCTTCCTCATCGTTTGTGGCAAGGAGCTCATCCCATGTTTTTGCTTTCGCATTAAGAGCTTTCTTCTTGGGAAAAGGTTTTTCTTCTTTTGCTCCTCCTCCGCTAATTTCGAGCAATCGGCTATGTAGTGCCCGGGTTTCCCGCATTTGAAACACAAGTTGTCTCTAGACTTTCTTGCCTTAATTTTATTTGCAAACTTGGAAAATTTCCGAACAAGGGTGGCCATATCCTCATCATTTTCATCGCTAGCATAATATGTATAAATGAAGATGCTAAGCCTTTAGTAATAGATTGCATACCCGATTCGAGGTGGTTGGTTTGGAATTTTTTCTCTCCTTGAGATATACTTCGTAGATGAGAAGACTTCCAATGAGCTCATCAAACTTGAGAGTTTCAAGATTTTGAGCTTCCGTAATCGCCATTACCTTTTTGGACCAAGTACCGGCGAGAGCATTTAAGACCTTTGTTTCCTTGTCTTCTTCGGAGTTGACTTTCCCAAGTGCCACATGAGGATTGACTATGTTGTCAAGTCTTTCCACAATTTTTGAAATGTCATCACCCTCAAACATGATGAAGTTTTCAAAATCTTTAACAAGTATTGTTTTTCTGGTTGTTTTACTTTCTTTGTGCCTTCATAGATAGTTTCCAATTTTTCACATACTTCATTTGTGAACCTTATTCCTCTAATGCGATTATACTCGATGGCGGTAAGAGAGCAATGCAAAATATTCAAGGCCTTACCATTTAGAGAAAATAACTTCTTGTCATTGTCATCGAATTCTTTAAGGCTCTTGAGGACCGTGGTTCTATCCTCCGATTTCTTGGTTGGTTAAACTATTCCGTTAATAATCCAAATATCAAACCAGCACCCTTGTAGAAAGCACTCCATTCGGTCTTTCCAAAAAGCATAGTTGTTGGTGTCGAATAGTAGCGGCTTGTTGGTGGACGCGCCAGTGGTGAGGTAGCTTTCATTTATAGCCATGGATCTCCTCTTTACTCGCAAAGATTAAATGAGCTTGTGAAAGAGTTTGGCTTTCATATCAATTGTTAGTCCAAGTGGCTACGATAATCTAGAGGGGGTGAATAGATTATCGCGAATTTCCAATTTTGCCCTCTTTTTCGAATATGAGAATGATAACCAAAATGATAGTGCGGAAATATAAACAACACACGATGATCTATAAGTTCAACCCACATAGGGCTAATCTTCTACCACCCCCGGTATGTCAGGAATGGATTTCAAAAAGGAAAAAGATTTATTAATAGATACCAAACTATTACAACCTTTACCTTGAAGAGCACCTCACTCTTCTTACAACACCAACTATGAAGATTACCACAATCTTCTTACACCGATAAAGAGTACCACACTCTTCAACACCTAAAATCATCCAAGTGTGCTCTTACCACAAGAACTCTAACAAGGATGTCTTATTTTGGATGATTGAAAAACAATTAAAGATTACAACTCAAATGAAGTATACAACTTTGAAGTGCAAGTGTAATCAAGAATAAAGCCTAGTACTCAAGTTGTGCAAGTGAAAGACTTAGGCTAAATACAACAAGAATATGAAATTGAAGAACAAGAGGTTTGCTTGTGTTTGTATTGCTTGTGGTGTTGTATATTGTTGCTTCAATCCTTCATCTACCTATAGGAGAGGTCTTGAATTTGATTCCCGGTCATTGGCTCCTCCTTTGAGATTGAAATCAAAAAAACTGCAAATCAAATGGAGAATATAGCTGTTAGCAATCAATCCCTTAAAATTATGAAAAGGTGTACGTTACTCGCAATGCAGATAGTTTCTTGATAAAACCTTAGGTCATCCGTTGATCTCAAACATGAAAATTCGAATTATACATGAAAAAATACTTGGTGGATGGGCTTGGCGGTCGACCACCTGCTCGGCCAGGTAGGCCCTTTGGTTGGACCGGTCCACCCCATTACAAAATCAAACAAAAGTGTTTCTTTGCAAATAAATTCGATACAAGCACCGTCGACATCAAGGTCGGCCAGGTCGATAACAAAAAAAAATTATTGTATCGATTCTATTTCAGTTTCAAGTCTTCAGGCACGGGTTGCCCTCTAGGGCGACCGGTTGGCCTCGAAACAGAAGTGTTGTCCAATTTTTGTCAAAAATAAATTTCAAAAAATACTTCGAAAAATTAGTAAAAATAATTTAAATCGATTAGGAGTATTTGGACAATATTTGCGGACATTGTTTTGGTAAAAAGCTCAGTAAAGTAAAATCATCAAAATTACGATAAAAATATTTATCTAACATTACCTACCTCTGCATGCTATCTGCCAACTCTGATCAAGGTACACTTTTTCTACAACTATAGTTACATGATAAATTGTTGTTTTAATTCTATTTTATGGATGTGCATGATGTAAAATTTCTTATACTTTATGAATAATAGATGAACACATATGGCATAATAATATTGAATTTGTAGGTGGCTAAAAGAATCCAGTCACCGCCAAAAAATATTATTACTAAGTGGCCTAAAAAACCACCCCGCTTTAGACTAGACAAGTACTTCCATTATAGGAAGAATGAAAACGACAAATATAGGGGTAAAAATACATCATGAATGAGTTAAGGTGAAAAAAGCTTCCGAGGGTGCACGAACGATACGATTGAACCAATACATAATCTTTGTGAATTAGATTAATTTTAGTTGTAAACTTATAGGTTACACGCCTTAGATATTAAGATATAAATTTTATACAAAAGTATAAGATGATTTGTTTTATAAATTTGAATGGCACCATAATATGTCAACTGAAACCATAACCAAGCTACAACATGTGATGATAGACCCACTAGAAATGCTCCGGTTCATGAAAATACGGGAGATCTAGCAAACATACTGGCCAACCTAGTCACTGATGTGCAAGGCCTGACTCAGCACAATGTAGCTAACACTCAAAATGGGCAAAACCACCATGCTCTTATAGACACTACCTCACAAGTGATGGAGCAGTTTCAGTGCTATAGGCCACTAGTGCTTAAGGGTGCGAGGACTGTGGGTACGTAGAAGAACTGATTGGCAAATACAAGCAATTTTTGACTTGATAGCATGCTCAAAAGCATGTAAGGGTTCATGTGCAATCATTAAACTTAAGCAGGATGTAAAATACTGGTAGGACCTACATCGACGTACGATCGCTGATGAAGAAAGAAATGCACTAACATGGAGGATTTCAAGGAGTTAGTTGCACGCCAATTTTTCCAACAAGCTCAAAGAAACAAGAAGGAAAAAGAGCTTATGAGTCTCATACAAAGAAATATGACAGTACTCGAGTATGAAAGGAACTCAACCAGTTATCTCGTCATGCAACACATTTGATTAGTACTGACCAAATGAAGGCTGAGAAGTCTGTGGAAGGCCTACGCCCAGAGTTAAGATGAATAGTTAGTGTCTTTGGGGATGTAATTTATGCACAGGTAATGGACCAGGCTCGACTGATCGTAGTGAATTTGAACATGGAAGGAAATCTGCGAAAAATAAATGAGGCACCCAAGAAAAAGTGGGATGGACCAAGTCAGAATAGTGGTGAGAATAAAAACAAATTGGCTAAGGTTGGAGAAGGTCCTACTCAACAAACACCGCAAGAAAATCCTAATGCTAAGTTTGTGGTAAAAATCACTATAGAGAATGTCTTTATGGGAAAAGAGTTTGTTATATGTGCAAGATGCCAGGGCATGCTGCAAGGAACTGCCCAAAAGTATAAAGACACATGATCGGGTCAAACGACGACTGGTGGGAAGGGAAAGATATATGAAATGACCCAACAAGGAGCTGAGGCAAGTACGATGTTTGGCTTGTATTAGTATGTAATGTGCTTACTTTAGCTCTTTTTGATACTAGTGCCACACACTCTTTTTTTCTGCTAAATTTCATGCTATAATTGGGCAAAAAACAAAAGATCATGTAGATGAACCGCTTGGGAATAGCTTACCATCAGAAAAGATGATGATTAATAACTCTAATGTTAAGAACATAGGCGTGAACATAAGACGAAATGATTTTAGTGTTGACATATATATACTTGACATGAAGGACTTTGATATAGTTTTGGGTATGGACTAGCTTGCTTAGCACTGGGCAAGTATTAAATGTCAAGAAAAGGAGATAACCCTCACGTTACCAAGAAGTGAGAAAATAAAGTACTACAAAGCAAAGACTAGAACTATACCTCGAACAATCTCTTTTGCAATGAAGGCGTCGTATGATGAAAAATGATAATTGCCAAGATTATTTGGTAAACATAGTCGGAACCCCGACATCTGAATTAATGCGACAAATGTCTTAATTGTACGAGAATTTATAGACGTGTTTCTAAACGATCTACCAGGAATCCGACCAGATCGTCAAGTGCAGTTTACAATAGACTTTAAACCTGGGGTGGCATCAATATCTAAAACACCATACATAATGGTGTCGGAGTAGTTGCAAGAACTAAAATGCAAACACAAGAGTTGTTGGATTGAAGTTCATTCGACCGACTGTATCACATTGGGGAGCTCCAGTACTGTTCGTCAAGAAGAAAAATGGAACTCTGAGAATGTGTATCAGTTACAGGGAGTTGAATCGACTCACGATAAAGAATAAATATTCATTACCTCGGATCAAAGACTTATTCGATCAGCTAAGAGACACAAACACATTTCTAAGATCGATCTTAGATATGAATATCACCAGTTAAGAATTAAGGAGAGTGATATTCCGAAAACAGCATTCAGAACTCGTTATGGACACTACGAGTTTGTTGTGATGCCTTTTGGGTTAAGTAATGCACCAGCAGTGTTCATGGACTTGATGAAGAGTATTTCTCCCGTATTTGGATAAATTTTGTCTTTATTGACCAAATACTCGAAAAATGAGAATGAACACAAAGAGCATCTGAGAATAACACTTGAATACTTCGCAAGGAGAAGTTATACGCGAAATTTAGTAAATACAAATTTTGGATAGACCGAGTAGTTTATGTCTTATATAGTACCAAACTAAATGAGTTGGTATGGTTAACAAATTAAAGAAAAGAAAAGGGGCTGGCCGTGACTCAAAATAACATGGTCCCAATAAGTTTTATGAACTATATATTCTATATATCACATAAAAATCAAAACAAGTAGTTTATTTTTACAAACCATAACATCAAAAATATCAAAATAAATGTTTTAAAATTCTTCTTGTTACCAATGCTCGTGTCTTGTAGAGGCAATGTGGTCGTCTTCATTAAGTTTTCAGACAAAGGCAACAGAAATGGGGTATGATTCAACACAAAAGATGGATATAGCTTGAGTGGATTTACATAATCTTTGAAGCCAAGAGTAATAATAGCCCAAAGAATAGAAATTAATTGACTGGAAACTACGTACAGAGCAATTATTTGAACCCATTATGGAAATTCGGACAAAAAGTCCTACAACTCATTAACTTCAAAATATAACATTTTTCACATAATAAAGTAACAGCCAAGGACCAAAAGAAAAATACACTAACTTCCCCAAAGTAAAGTTTAGAAAATTCTTATTTGAATTCTTTTAATATTCGAATACAAAAATTTGATTCTAGCTCATTTTTATTTGAAAATATATTTGCATATATATAAATCAATTCGAATATTAAGTATTCAAAATGTTAACCTATTTTTATTGTTCGGTTATTGGATATTATATATTTGGAATAAGATATGTTTTCTTAGTAGGAAGAAGAGGTGTTTTCTTGATTTTTCTCAATTTTGGTTTGGAACAAAATGACCCACCCTTATTTATACTAAGACTTCTCTCTAAACAATGGCTAGGATACAATTCATTCACTAACAAAATATATATTACTCTAGAATTCTCTACAACTTTCTCAAAAGAATATAAATATTTTCTCAATGCATTTCTAAAAATATTGTAAATTGAGTTTCTTGGGCTCTAGTATTTAAAGAACTCTTTTTAATTTTCTACTTAAATATATTCTTCAAGCCCAATGCAATTTAAATAAAGTTTATTTCAACATATTATTATATATTAATTGTTTACATATATAAATATATATTTATATGTATAAGAGTAATTTGTATAAATATAAATATATATAATATTTTCAAATACTCGAATCGAATAAAATAATATTCATATTCATATTCATATTCATATAATATACGAATATGAATAAATATTATTATTTGGATTCATATTAATTTTTGGATCAAATGTTAATACGAATTCGAATACTGAATCGAATAAAAAAGATTTGATTGTTTTACACCGCTATGATAGAGCACGAGGGATATTAGAAAATTTATTTTTCAAAGGCTACTAATGTTTTTTAGGTGAAAATCTAAATATATTTTAGTGGAACTACTAATACCTAATACCTATGAGAGAAAATATTAATACTTTTCAGAAACTACTAATATAAGATTTGTATTAATCATTTTTTCGTCTTTTAAGAGTTTATAAAAGTTTTGGTACCTTATTAGTTTATAATTCTACTTTTTTTTTATCAGATCCTTTATACTTCATAAAAAAAAAACATTCCAAACACCATTTCATTAAATTAATGGACTGCAAACTACAGAGCAAATAGTTGAACCCATTATGAAAATTCAAACGAAAATCGCTAGCAACTGATGAAGTTTGAAACAATAATATTTCACATAAAATATAACAGCAGATAGAGGACCAAAAAACGGTAACACAAAACAGAGTTTAGGTCTAATTATGAAGTACCATTCTATATGAATTGATAGTAAACAAATTAAAGATTAAAGAAAAAAAAGTGGCCGACCATGACTCAAAATAACATGGTCTCAATAACAAGTGTAATCCTATACATCACATAACAAAAGGAATTTTTTTTACAAACCATAAAACCAAAAACATTAAAATAAAAATCTTTAAAAATCTTCTTGTTACCAATGCTCGTCGACATGGTCTTGTTGAGGCAATGTCGCCGTCTGCATAGAGTTTTGAGAGAAAGGCAGTGAAAATGGCGGCTCATTCGACACAAAAGATGGCTGAGAGATCAAATTTGTCGATGAATATACATTATTGTACGGCATATTTGAGGTTTGATCATGTTGTAGGCGTTGTTCCACACGTTGTTGTTTTGGTACATTGAGTTTCTCCCCTTCTATCTCTCTATACTTAGTAAGATATAACTTGAGTGGATTTACATAATCTTGAAGCCTAGAGTCATAATTGCCCAAAGAATGTCGTCCCCATTGATCGTCTTCCTCTTCTCGCGTTGGCATTTATCGGACGCCTCACGGTGACAAAGCTAATAAACTCGGACACGCATTCTTGAACGGTCTCTTTAGCGTCCTTGGAAATCTTGCCATTTCCTGGGATGACCTTTTTCATGATCCGACCCACATTGGCTATCGGGAGGAAACGATCCTGTTCTTTATTATTATTATTGTTGCTGCTGTTTGATGCGTTTTTGGTGGCATTGGGATTGGGATTGGGATTTGGGACATTATTGTTGTTATTGTTAGGAGGAATATTGGTGGGATTGTGATTGGAACATGTTGTTTCTGGGCTGATTCTAAAGGTGGTTCTATTTGGCCCAGTTGGAGGCTTGTCATCATCTTCAATATTATTGTCTCTCTCTCTTTTCATCTTTTGAGAGGGTTGGTGATGGTGATTTTCTTGTTTATTTGGTTTTTCTATTACATGGGATATGTCAAGTGGCAAAAGAAGCGTGAAAATTTGCACATAAATCGGCCTCTTGTCAGATTTTCTAACGAGGAGTCCCGGGACTCGCTCCCCAAGTCCCAATCAAGGCCAACAAAGGTAATTTTTTTACCTATTAATTGTCAAGATAGTTATATCTATCTTGGGAAGACTAATAATATCTATTCTAGCATGTGCATGTGTGTCAGATATATCATATGTGAAAGATTTTACATGAGAAAACGTTGGAAATTATATTACTATTATATTTTAATAAATATACATAATTGTAGCTAGTTTTGTATTTGAAATTTTATATTGAGTTAAACTGAATATACATATAAGACTATAAGAGGATAAATGTATGGATGCAAAATGAATCAAGCCGCTCATGAGTTATTGACTCGACTCGATAAAAGTTCGTTTGAACTTGTTTAACAAGGCTCGTTAAAATAAATAAACTAAGGATATATGACTCGTTATCTCGTGAGCAGACTCATTAGTAAGCTCGTGATCAAGCTCGTATAGATTTAAAATAATAGTTTGTCTATAATTTTAATTTTTATACATTTACTTATGATAAATATAGAAGCATTTTAAATAAACTTATTTGTTTGAATTAATTTATACATTTTAGTAGATATATTATGCATTTAATTAGACAATGTTGTAGAATTCGCTAGAAGCTAGTCGGCGGCAAACCCGCACCTAGGGCCTGCGCGGGGCGCTGGGAAGACAATTATTTTTAATTTTGCAATTTTATCTTGGCGATTTTTGTCCACCTAGCCGCTAGATGGTTGCCTTGGCTGATTTTTGGCCAGATTCGGGCATGTGCGTAGGCCGATTTTAGGTAGCTAGATAGCCGCCTAAGGCGATGTTGGGGCGAGACAGTTTTTCCAACGATTTGGGCAAAATAGCCCCGATCTAGGGGCGCTTAAGTGGGCAGGTGGACAAAGATTGGTCTAGACAAGCGCTGAACCGATTTCCGCAACACTAAATTTGAAAATATATAACTTATTTTTGTATAAATTGGAGAATAGTTTAATTTATAATTTATATTTACTAATCTTGTGTTTAGACTCAGTGAAACTCGAAAAAAGTCATAAACCATCAAATTAAATATATTTTATAATATATGAATCAAGCTCAAACTCTAAAATTTAGCTCAATTGGGCTCGGTTGCGGTAGAGGTGGTAATTTTCGGTCGTGTTCGGGTTCATATTGGGTCGTGTTGAGACATGATAATTACACAAATTTGGTCAGCGAACACGACCCGTTTAATTATTCGGGTGAGATGGATCAACTTTTTTTGTATTTGAGCCCATTTAATACGGGTAAAAAAAATAAAACATGACCAAAATGCCAGCGGATGTATATTTTTCAACCTTGAATAAACTTTCTATTTATTATGATAAAATTGGAGTTTTAGGTTATTTATATATAAATTATTAAAAAATATTAAAAATAATCTTTGAATTTTCTTTTTTAAACGGGTTTAGTGGGTCATTTAACGTCAATTCAAAATTGACCCATTTATTATTCGGGTTAATTGGGTCTGACACGATTATGTCCCGAATAATAAATGGGTCAATTCTAACCCGCTTATACCGTGTTAGGTTTGGGTCGTATTTTTAGGTGTCGTATCGAGGAAATTGCCACATTTGAGTCAGTTGCGACCACGGACAAAGGAAATGGACCACGATTTGTCATCTTTCATTACTATATTTGCATAGATACATATTATTCATTCTATGCCACCCATGTGGGTGGCACCCAGTGTGATTTCGGATCCACCCGGATCCTCACATACACACACACACCCATGGGTGTGTGGTGATCAAGGGTGGATCACTCGGCTTGGGTGCCACCCACTTGGGTGGCTAAATTTGTCATCGATACATATATATATATATATATATATATATATATATATATATATATATATATATTTTGAAAGAATACATATATATTATATATATCAACGATGATATAGGATAATAGGAAGCTTTTATGACTACACACTTCCCTCTAGATCCTAGTGAAATACTACACTGAGCGACACTTTTGCAGAGCTACAGAATATGGGCCTAGTGATTTGCCCTATGCGGTAATATTATCTCTAGTTAGGTCAACTTCAACCCATAACACCAAATTTAGTGTAAAAACTAAACCAAATTTGGTAGTTTAGTATAATTTTATCAAAATCATCTACAATCCATTACAACAAATCTGACACCAAATGAATATTTTTACTCTTTTTTTCTCATTTTATAGTAAGCAAATTTATGTATTTATACAATTATTTCATTTACTTATAGTTTAATACTATTAATGTAATTAACTAAAAATATATATTTAATTAATATTAAATTAATTAATTATATTAAAAAAATATTACAATTAATATTATCATCTCTTTTTGTTTAAATTATAATTGTTTGTTAATTATTATTATTTATTGAAAATATTAATTAATTATTAGAACCATATTATATAAATTAATTATATATAAAATGACGATACAATTGGAATTTAAATTTGAAATAGAATAGAATTGGAGGGCAAATGTGAGATATTGCATTACACCAAATTTGGTGTAATACTATTCATTTACACCAAATTTGGTGTAATGTTTAGAGTTGGGTTGGAGATGCTTTTTTGCATATTTGGTGTTATAGTGTGGTATTTGAAATTGGGTTGGAGATGGCCTTAATAATGCTTCTTTCTTATCTTTTTCTTTACAAGAAAAAATTATTAATTAATTAAAATTATCAATACATCGATGGATGACAAAGTCAAATTTGTTAAAAACCATAAAAGATAAAACCATAAAAGTCAAATTTATTAATTAGGTGTTCTAGGACCCGTCCTCGCTAGAACACCGTATAGAATGGCTCTCTTGAGTTACAAGAGTAGCATAATTCTGGCCCGATGGATGTGGGATTTATCCGTCCGTGCGTCTCCATGGGGAGCACTGTCTTGTTTGTCGAGAACAAAAATGGCACATTAAGGCGTGTATAGATTATTGTGGTCTTAATAGCGTGACCATCAAAACGATATCCCCTCCCGGGATAGGCGAACTATTTGATCAACTTCAAGGAGCGACGGTGTACTCGAAGTTTGATTTACAACAAGGATATTACCAACTCGAAGATCCCACGAAGAAGACATTTCCAAAGCGCATTTCAAACTCGATATGGACACTTTATGAGTTTGTAGTGATGCCTTTTCGATGCGGCGAATGCACCGGCGGCATTTATGGACACGATGTATCGAGTCTTCCAATCTTATTTGGATCCATTCGTAGTGATATTCATTGATGACATACTCGTATACTCTAAGTCTAGAGAAGAGCATGAGCGTCATCGAAAATCGTTTTGGAGACACTACGAGCATAAGTTGTATGCTAAATTCGACAAGTGCGAAATTTGGCTTAGTGAAGTCGCGTTCTTGCGACACGTAGTATCCGACCTGGGATTACGGTAGATCCTTTGAAGGTGCGAGGCGGTGGTTGATTGGAAACAACCAGTGCATAACGGAAATCGGGAGTTTCTAGGACTAGCTGGATATTATCGAAGATTTATCCGAGGATTTCTATAAGATAAGCGGACCACTCACTCGACTAACCCGAGAAGCAAGTCAAGTTTGAGTGGAATGACAAGTGCGGCGAGTTTCAAGAGAAGAAACAACTTACTACGGCTCAATCTTAGCCCTTCCAAAGGGGACCGAAAACTTAAGTCGTCTCTGATGCATCAAAGGAAGGACTAGGAGCGGTGCTCATGCGGGGAAGGAAAAGTTATCGCTTACGCATCACGAAGCTCAAGCCGTATGAAGCCATTATCCAATGCATGACCTGGAATTGGCGGCAATAGTGTTCGCATTAAAGAAATGGAGACACTATCTCTACGGAGCAACATTCACGATTTTCACGGATCATAAGAGCTTGAAGTATCTATTCTCCCGAGAAAGACCTCAATACGAGGCAACGAGAGATGGATGGAAATGATTGAGGACTATCACTTTGATATTCAATACCATCCTGGGAAAGCTAACGTCATAGCGAGGCGCTCTAAGCGAAAAGCGAGCTTAGCGGACTTATGATTCGAGTGGGAATCATTAGAAGAGGCTGAGCAATTAGAATTTGACGAGAACCAATACTCGATTTCATGTGCTAACATTTCGGTTAAACCGTCTGTGAATGAGATCAAAGAAGCACAAGAGAAAGATGCACATCTTCAAAAGCGAAGGAGAAGATACTTAAAGGAGAGAGATCGAGGAATTCTCGGTACGAAGATGGGGTTATCGGATTAGGAATCGAGTGTGTGTACCAATGATGAACATATTAGGAATAGAATCTGCGAGGCACACCGTTCGAAATACATTATACATCCTGGAGGAAATAAGATGTATAAGGTTTTGAAATGGAGTTATTGGTGGGTAAACATGAAGAACCAGGTAAGCGGAATTCGTTGCGAGATGTTTGACTTGTCAACGAGTAAAAGCGAGAACACCAACGACCATCGGTTTATTGCAACCGTTGAGAATTCAGTGGAAATGAGAACACATAACAATGGACTTGGTGACGGATCTACCAAGGACTAGAGGAGGCCATGATGTTATTTGGGTAGTTGTGAGACCGACTCACAAAATCGCACACTTTTTACCCATCGGGAAAAGCGATAGCTTGCAAAAACTTGCCTGAGACTTATATCCAGAAATTATTCGACATGGAGTGCCGGTCGACATAGTATCAAGACGAGAGACACGAGGTTTGTCTCCATATTTTGGAAGTGCTTGCACGAGGAATGGGTACCTCGCTAAGTTTAAACCAAGACAACACATCCACAAACCGATGGGCCGATCTGGCGAACAATTCAAACCTTTGAAGATATGTTGCGAGCACTGCACATTGGATTTCAAGGAAGTTGGGATTCACACTTACCATTAGCCGGGATTCGCCTACAATAACGATTATCGAGGCCACGATTGGGATGGCACCCTACGAGGCATTATATGGCGAAAATGTAGATCCCTACCTTTGGGAGATTGATGGCCAATGGACTCAAAGAGAAACAAAAGTCGCCTCGATTCCAAAGGTCGACTTAGTTCGAGGCCATGGAGAAGGTCAAGGCGATCAAGGAGCGGATTCGCACGACTCGAGCCGCCAAAAGAGTTACGCGGACAAGAGAAGAAAGGGTTTGGAATTTGAAGTCGGAGATGAAGTATTTCTCGAGACTCTCACCACGGAAAGGATTGATCAATCCAGAAGAAAGGAAGGCAAGTTGAGTCAGAGATATGTTGGACCTTACAAGATTTTACAAAGGATCGGGAAGTTAGCCTACCGGCTCGAGTTACCAAACCATATGCGGGAATGCATGATGTATTCCACGTGTCGAGGCGAAGAAGTATCAACCGGATCCCGAACATATCATCACTCAAGATACTCCTCCTCTAATGGAAAATCTATCCTACACCGAGACCGATCCGGATCATTGATCGGCCAGAATCGACGATTGCGTAAGAGAGAAATTCCGGCGGTTAAAGTGGTGTGGCGAGAACCACAACCGAGGCGAAGGCGCAACGTGGGAGATGGAAGAAGACATGAGGAATCAATATCCAGAACTATTTTGAAGAGAATTTGGGGACCAAATTCTTTTAAGAAGGGGAGGATGTGAAGCCCCGATTTTTCCGAACATATAATGGATTCTTATTGTCGTCTATGTATTTGATCGACTATTTTACAGCGTCACTTTGATGGGTAATTATTAATAATATATATATATATATTGTATTTTATTTCATTTTATTTAATTACTTGTGATCATGATCTTTATTAATTCTATTTCACACTTATGATCACTTGATTTATCATTATTACTATTTTTGTATTTATTAGTCACCTTAGAATTTTAAGAGACTATTTATTTTAGAGACTTTTACCTTATAGAATTAAGAATTTGATTTAGATTAAGTGATCATGAGACTTATAAGTGATCAAGAAAATCACTAATTATTTTGGAGATTGATATATTTCATCTATTATCATCAAATTTGGGACAAAAAAAATATATGGAATAACCAAATTACCGCTATAGTGGACGGCATTGGTGATGAATTTTGGTGTAGAAATATCACCCAACTTTTGTACACTTACACCTTATATTAATCATCTTGTGTATAATTATACCATTAATTCAAACATTATACACATCATCTCATACATCAATTCTTTATTACTATTTTTCCCAACATGTTGGAGTCTTTCCAACATTCCTTCTCTTTCCATACATTGCTCATACTTTGACTAGTCTAATTGTCTCCATGCAAGAGACAATTTGCAAGACACAAAATTTATCAAAAAATCCCTCTCCCCCCCCCCTAATGTGGACGGCCATATTGGGAAAAAATGAACAAATTTTGTTCATTTTATCAAACACATTCTAATTCTCAAGCTAATTCTCCTCCTTCTCTCTAACCTCTCTCTAAAATTCATTCATATCTTCAAATCTTCAAACACAAAATCATTCACATCTTCAAACCTTCAAACACCAACTCTTCACATCTTCAAATCTTCAACATAAGTTCTTCATATCTTCAAGTACCACTCTTTCACATCTTCAAATATTCAAACACAAGTTCTTCACATCTTCAAGCCTACCTTCAAACCTTCAAGAACATCTTCTTCCTAACATCAAACATACTTTCTTTCTTCAAACATCTAAACCAAAACAAACAATCTTACAACTTAAACACCAAAAATTGAACACCCCTATCTTAAGGTAAGAAATTTCACTCCTCAATTCAACTTAAATTCTTACTACTCATCACCTTCTCCTTTTAACTTAAGGTTGTATTTTGGATTTTGAGGTACTTAGAAGACCAATTGGAGATATGCATGCATGGTGGTAAAACTTGAAGACTTGAAGAAGAACTAGTAGAAAAATTGGACTACAAGGTAAGAATTGGACACTAGAGCCCTTCTTTCTTCTTCTCCTATTTTTTTCAAATTTTAACACCCCTTTTTCATTATTGAGAAATAGGGGCTGACCTTAGGTGATTTTGGAGTTGAACCAAAATTTCCAAATTTGAAGCTTCAACTAGTTTCAAATCACCTACTACACAAGGTAAAGTGTAGTCTTTCCAATTTTCTTATCTCCTTCTTTTTCTCCTTAATTTTCTCTCATTTTTCTTACTCCAAATTTTTGATATTTCTTGACTTAGGGGCTGACCTAAGTGACCTCATCAAAAATTGTGAAATTATCCTTTATTTCACAATTTTCCAATTTTAAGGTGGGTGGAAAAATACTTTCCAACTTCTAGGTGTTTTTATTAAAATGCATGTAGAATATTGATCATGAGCCCTTGAGATATATAATCTATGTATTGCATGTCAATTTTATGTATCAAATCATGAAAATTCTCAAGAGTTGCTCAAAATTGCTATTTATTGAATTTTAGGTGCATGCATGTACAATTTAATGTTCTATTTGATGAATTCTTGTATGTATTGGACATGCATGTGTATGATCTTTGAAATCCATGTTTTGGATGACTTATAACCTGGACAAGTCGAGCATAATTGATTAAATTTCAATTTTGGACTTAAAAATGTAAAAATAGAAAGTTGGTGGACTAAATTGCAAGAAAATTAAGTTAAAGGACCCCTCTGCAAATTTCGAATTTTGGGACTGTACTCAGGTTCAAAAATGACTTTTGGACATTTTAATAAAGTTTTAAGAGTTTTAAGATAAATAAAATCAACCTTTAAAAGCCCAAGGACTAGATTGTAAAATTTTGAAAGTTTAAGGGCTACTTTGCAAATTTTGAACCTGTACCAGACCTTAACTTTAAAATTTGAAATTTTTACTCTTAAGGTACTGGAAATGACATATTTTAAATGTATTCCAAAAATCCAGGTGTTTAGGGCTTGGAAAGTATTTTTTCTAAAATTGAGGGATTAAAGTGTAAAAGACTAAACTTGAGGATCCAAATGAAATTTCCAGGACTTATGCAGCCCATGCACCTGGAAATACTAACTTAACTATAACTTAATTATATTTTGGACCCAAGGTTCAAATTTCATAACAATTGGACCCCTAAAAGCCTTAAAGGCAATTATTTCAAAATGGGACAAAAATGATATTTTCAAACGTTAAAGGACCTACACTTATTTCTTTTAAAAACTGCTTTTGTCCCAATATCCTACTAACCTTAGTGACATTTTCCAACTGGAATCACATTAAAATCCCTTCCGGTTTGTGAGTTCCGGTTATTTTAAACTTAAGATCCGAATTGGCAATTTTTACAAATTTGGGGCCAATGTGAGAATTTTATAAAAACTCGACCTCAAAACTTTAAAAACCTGAATCTCTGGACACTTTGGAGAATTTAGGAACTGACCTCATAATATTTCAAGGTCGGGATATTTATTTATTCAATTTTTAACCCCAAAAGTTTTGGTTTTTTTACAAAACGGGGCTAAATTGTAAATTTTCTTTTATAAAGGACCTAACTCAAATTATTTTCCCTTTTACTAAAATAGCCCTGGACCCTCGGACTTGGAGATTTAATTAAAGTATTTTATTTTCTCAAAACTCTTGACTTATCGGACCGATTCAACCGATTAATACCCAATCGCGGGGCGACTTCATCGTCTTTCGGTTTTGAATCTATAACGGGACTTATGTTCCACCTAATATTTCAAGATATCGATGATTGCTTATCCTTCTGATAATCATCTTCATCCAAATAACTCCACCAATGCCATATTGCTACTCGTGAATTTTCAAAATTTTCTGAATTGCTTCCCTGAATCAATAATACTCATTGCTGGTTGTTGCATGTACTTGTATTTACTTTCTGCTGAGTCAACTTGGTGTGTCGAGCTCACAATCGGAATGGATACGTCGGGGATGGAACCGGCAGCTCGGCTGCTATTCCACTCTTCCAGGCCCCATCGTCCTAATCCCGCAAGCGAGGGACGGAGTGTCAAGGGAGCGGGTCGTAGTACTTGAGGTATAATCATGATTATGACGGTCCGGCCTTGCAAGCTCCATTGTGGATTTTGTCTTTGCCTATGGAGCGATAAGGTGACGGTCTTGGACCATCTGCTGGGGAGTTACAAGGAAGAACGAAGGAATCGCTTGTCGATCCACACGATTCCGGAGTTATCGGACCCGTTTGGTTGGCGCTACAAATTAAATGCGTACAACCACTACTTGTTTTGCATTGGTTGGCGCTACAAATCCGTTGCGCAACCACTACTTGTTTTGCATTGGTTGGCGCTACAAATCCGTGACGCAACCATTATTTGCCTTTCATGGGATTAGCGCTACATTTCCGTCGCAATCCTACATCTGTCTTACTTGAATCACATAGTGCATGTGTGACCATGAACTATTTTCTTGAATTGTATAAGTATATTACTTAAATATATTTATCACGACGCTTGGGATCGTGTGTGTGAATTCATGCATCATACTCACGCATTTTCATATAACTATTTTTTTCGCATTAACTATATATATCGCCACACTTGCACACGATCACCCCATCCATTTGAGATTTATGTCTCATCCCCACCTGTTTTCTAATCTTTAGATGAGGACTTCGTTGAAAATCTTTGAACCGACTTCGGATTGAGCCCTTGTACCCCGTCTGTTGGACTCACTACCTGTTGTTGTTGTTGATGGACTCGTTTCTTGTAATTGTTGTTGGACTATTTTATTTTCTTTTCATTCCGGTCTGTAATTGAAGGGCGTAGGACCCTTTGACTTTTAAGTTGTTATCTTTGGTTGATTTTCGGGGATGTAATTTCGGATAATTGTGAGACTGTAAGTTGTAATTTGTACTTGTTCTTTATTCCGCTGCTATTTGACTCTGTTTCATTGGGTTCTCGATGATATTCATCTAGACTGTTTGGTTATTTGTATTTAAGTTGTGGATCGTCGTCGCGTCCCGTTTGTAAGGCTACAATTTTGAAAATTCGATAATGCCTAGAATAATATCAATGATTCCAGATCTGCAACATTTGAAGACCACAATTTGATTTATCTTTGACTGATCGAAAACATGCTTGTCTTCATCGCCCGCACAAGAATAGTACCGCACCAAGACAGCAACAAACCAAACGTCGTACCAGACGGCAAAATTACAAATAAGAAAAGAAACAAACAACCCATATCTGCGTAGAAAAACCACTTACTTAAAAAATAAAAATAAAAAGATGTAGATGAGGTGATCATTTCAGACCTAAAATGGCCTAAAATCACCCCTTAACATGTGCTGAGGCCCACTCGCGTATTAATAAGGCTTGCTCATTGGATATTTTTTCGGCCCAATTAACCTAAAATGGCCTAAAATCACCCCTTAACAAAGTTGACTTCTTCGGTTCCGAGTTCGCTGCAATCATCATCGGTTAAAAATGATTCTCGATCGCATAAAGCTGGGCATGCTATAACAGTTAAAAAAATTGTGCTCGATAAAATTCCGAAATCAGTGAAAAAGAGCGCAAAGTCGGGCAAATTGGTTCATAATTTTCTCTACAAAGGAGGAGGGAGCCAACGACCCCAAAATCGATCAGGTGTTTCTAAATCCTCTTCTCATCCTACTTGTTAATTATGTCGATTAAATTCTTAACGTGGAATGTGAGGGGTATTGCTAATCCGGGTAGTCAACGTCATTTGCATGCTCTTATTAATCGTCATAAATTACCTTTTGTTGCGCTTTTAGAACCTATGACTTTGCCGGAGTTTAGTTTCTATTGTCGTAGATTTGGATTTGATAATGGGTTGAGTAATTGTTCTAATCATATTTGGATTATGTCTGCTGCTCATTTACATTTTGACATTCTGGTTGATCATGCACAGCTATTACATTGTAGGTTGACATCTGCTTTGTTGCCTCAGACTATTTATCTGACTTTTGTGTATGCTAAATGTGATAGAGTCGCTAGATATGATCTGTGGGACAACTTGCGTGAGATTGCCCTGGCTTGTTAGCGGGGACTTTAACATCTTTTTTCATGATCACGATAGGATTGGTGGTACTTCTAATAGGTCTGATGAGATGTTAGATTTTGCTTATATGGTTGCGGATTGTGAGTTATTTGATGCGGGGTGTGAGGGGCCTATCTTTACGTGGGCTAGAGGTGGGTTTCGGAGAGACTTGATAGGGCTTTGTATAATGAACACCTGGGTGATGTGTTTACTTCTTCTATTGTTACGCATTTATCTCGTGTTCGCTCTGATCATGCTCCTTTACTCATATCTTTTCAGTTTGAACCGCATGTGCCTCGTTCTTCTTTCTGATTTCAGCATATGTGGATACGTCACCAAACGTTTTTGCAGGTTGTCAAGGAAGCATGGGGGCATCCCACTGGTTGTTTTGGAATGAGGAGCTTGCGGCACAAGTTGAACAGGGGTCAGCGCAGACTCAAGATTTGGAATCACCAGGCGTTTGGTAATATTTTTGATCGGGTTAGAAGTTTCGATGGCTCGGCTGTATATGATAGTGATCCGTCTCCGACTCATCGGTGAGCTACATCATCGTGTGGTGAGTCGAGCTACGTTTGAAAATGAAGGAGGATTTTGGCGCCCGAGAAAAGCGATTAAGTGGGCGATCGAGGGGAGCGCAACACTAAGTTTTTCCGGATTTGTTAAGCGAAGCGGTGTCGCTAGGATTCACTCGATTGACAATGATGGAGTGGTGATCACACAGATTACGAGATTCGGAAGTCGGCGGTTCGATTCTTTCGATCCTTATTGACTTGGACTTGAGTATCGACTCCCCACGTAGATGAGTTCTTTCCCGGCTTCCTAATTATGTTGATCTTGATGGACTTTGTCTTTATGCCGACGGCTCGGGAGGTTCGCGATGCGGTGTTTGGATTGATCCGTCTAGCGTTTGGGGCCGATGATTCTCATCTTTGTTCTTTCAATCTTTGTTGGGATTTAAATCGGATCGGATGTTGAGGATGCGGTGGTTGACTTTTTCTCGGGTAATCTCATGTCGTCCACGTTCACGGCTACATCTATAGTTCTCATTCCGAAGGTTCCTCACCCTCAAGAATCGGGTGAGTTTGGCCGATTGCTTTGTAAACGTGACGAATAAGATTATCTCTAAGATTATGAATGCGCGGTTGGTCTCGATTCTGCGCTTTGATTGTGTCGTCGAATCAGAGTGGTTTCACACCCGGTCGTGTCATCTCGGATAACATATTACTCGCGCAGGAGCTTATCCATGATATCAGCCTAGCCACGGAGATTCCTAATGTGGTGATGAAGCTGGATATGGCTAAAGCTTATGATAGGGTGCAGTGGGATTTCTTATATACAACTATGATTCACATGGGCTTCCCGTTCGGTGGATTGATATGGTTAGCAATTTGTATTGAGCAACTGCGGCTTCTCGTTCTAGTTAATGGTATCCCTTCGGATATTTTCCTTCGACTTGGGGGCTGCGGCGGAGAATCCTCTATCTCCTGCGCCTTGTTTGTTAAGGCGGCGAGTATTTATCCCAAGGATTGGATTCCATTATTAGACGACACCGGGATATGATTTATCGGACGCGACGGGGTTTTCCTATGACTCATTTGGCGTATCTTTGATGATGTTGTTATCTTCACTAGGGCATCGGCGATGGCCTCGTCACGTTGAGGCACTTTTTGGAGTACTATTCGCTCTTCTAGCCGGTGGTCGGTGTCCGGAAAAGTAGATTCTTTCGGCCCCACGTTACATTGACCAGTGGGAGCACATGGTTCATGAGTTGACATTCTTTGTTCGTGATGACTTGCCGATGACTTATTTGGGTGTCCCTTTGTTCAAGGGGCGAATGACGAAAGAGCTCTTCCTCCCGGTGATTCGAGAGGATGTTGGATAGAGTTGTTGGGTGGTCGCATCGACATCTCTCCTTTGGTTGTAGGCTCGCTCTTATTCGAGCACGCTAATGGCCACCCCGTTGGATATTCTTCGGTCATGCGGCCGCCAAAGACAATTCTCATTGCGATTGGAGCGAGATAATGGCTAGATTCTTCTCGGGATCCTATGCGGGACGAGAAGAAGACTCATTGGATCGATTGGGATATTATCGCCATCCTATTTACGAGGGGGGTGGGGTTGCGCCGACTTTCGGATATTCTTGACGCGCTTGATTACAAGTTGTGGTGGAGGTTACGTGAGGGCCACTCGTTGTGGGCTCAATTCTTGATCGCAAAATCTTGTTACAATGGGCTTGGTCTCCTGTAGAGCCTCGTAACACATAATCATAGTCATCGAGTGGAGCGCTTGAGGCGGATCGGTATTCGAGCCCGGGAGCATTTTTGGTCTATTGGCGATGGTAGCCGTGTCGATTTTAGGGATGATACTTGGTTTGGGCATCGGCCGCTTGCGGATCATTGTTTGGATCGGCCGTTGGGTCATATGATGGTTGATTGGTTCATTCGCGATGGTATGTGGGATAGAGATAGATTGTATCAAGTCCGGGTTCCAAGGACATATCAAGGGTTCCGATTCTGGGGAGTCCGAGGATATCATGCGGTGGATGTTTACCTCTCATGGTGGGTTCTCTATGTCTTCTACTTGGGATTCTCTCCGGGGTAGAAATGCTCAGAACCTTCTGTATGGTGCCATTTGGAATGATGCTCTTATTCCTACTATCTCTATATTCCTTTGGCGCCTCCTCCGTAATCGTCTTCCTATGGATATCAAGCTTCGGCACGTGACACTTCCCTTGCCTCACGTTGTTGTTGTTTCTTGAATAATCCACATTCATCTCCTAAGGTCGAATCTATCCCTCACCTCTTTTTGATGAATGATATTGTTCATCCGTGTGGAATCACTTTCTTCCTTGGTTTGACACTACACTTCCACACACCACTAACATGATATTATTCCTTTCTTTTTGGAGGAATCACACACGGATCACACACACGAGGCACTTGAGTTTCTTGGTTCCTGCTTGATTTTATGGTTTGTTTGGACGGAAAGGAATAGTGTCAAGCATCGACACCTTCCTTTCTTGGCATCTCACATTATTTGGCGGTGGAGCGGTATCTCTCGGATTCTTGTTTCGGTCGGCGTCAACCCATCAGATTGGTCGGATGCTTCCCTCTTGTTGTCTTTTTGCGGGAGTGCTCCACCACGGGTTCCACGCAGCCGAGGATTGTGATTTGGCGTGCCCCTCGGTCTCCTCGGATCAAGGCGAACACGGATGGTTCGTTTGATCGGGACACTTTGATTCTTTGGCGGAGGGGGATTGATTCGAGATCATTCGGGCGACTTATGTTGGCTTTTCATTGTTCTCTCCGGGCGGTGTCTAGCTTTCATGCCGAGCTTCTAGCGCTGAGATGGGACTACGGCATGCCCGTCTTTTTCTCTTGATTTGGATCGAGTTGGACACGGCGGCGGTGGTCACCACGATCACTTCCGGTGGCCTTGGCTCTTGGCGAGTTCAAAGACACCCCGATTCGCATTCGGAACATCTTTGAGGACCTTGATATTCAATCTCCCACATACACAGAGAGAGAATCGACCAAAGATCACCTTGTAGAGTTAGGAGTCACGCCCTTGGCGATCCACTGCTGTTGATGAGGGCACGACTTCTCACCACCTCCTAGCTCTCATTCGGATGGACCACCGGGATATCCGAGCTTCAAATTTTCATAGACCATTGGTTCTCCATTTATTTTTAGATATCTCATTATGATAGTCTTTCTAGATATCGTAGTGATAAGTTATTTGTTCTTTGATTTTCTCCCACCTTGACGGGCATGACATTGTATGACATTTTGATTATTTGGTATACAGGTAGGGGATCACGCCTCAATCCCCCACCCCCCGGGGTGTTATTTTGCTTAAAAAAATGAGAGAGTTTGAGAGAATGGTGCTAGAATTTTATTGTTATACGGGAAATTTGTGGCATTTTCTTTCTTCATTCCTTTTTTTCTATAATAGATGATAAAATCCATCATATTATCCAATAATAATTTTCGAAATTAGCTACATATGTCCATAAGGAATTGAAATCATAATAATTATAATTAAACTAATGTATATACATTATTAGACTTAAATCGATCAATATAACTTAAAATTATATGAATATTTTAAAATTTCTATGATTGTCAACCATATAACTTCAATAGATCAATATAGCTCCTACGAAAAAAAAAAGTATCTTGAAAAAACCAATATGCTTTATCCCAATAAATATAAATTTAACATGAAATTTGTAAATATACATCCTGACATGTGAGCATATATACAAGTAAAAACCTTTCATTTTCTTTTTCTTGTACTTATTTTCCCATTACCTTGTCATCTTTCTGTTGGATAAATAAGAGAAGTATAATTCCAGTACAGTTTAAATTATACAATCAAAAATGGAATTACAAGTTGCAGGATAGAAATCGAAATTTGTAATAAATTAAATTACATAAGCATAATATAAAATTGGCTTGCATCGTGTGTTCTCGAATCTATATTTGTCCCATATACTGGACGTCTGTTTCCTAGGATAAGAAGGGAAAACCGGATTACCTCAATTCCGGCGAACTGAAGACTATGCTTGGAAATCACCACAAAAATGCAATTGGAAGCCAAGGAACACTAGAGCAAGATGCAAGGACTTTTGTTATGCAAGTGTAGGAGTTGTGTTGTGTGTAGATTGTGAAAAATTGGACCACCTTTTATAGGCTTCAAGATCAACCCTTATTAACTCTGCACTACCCCGTGACTTGGGGCATTCCCACTCCACCATGACTTGGGAGTTTCAAGTGTTGTCACTCTCCCGCTACTCCATGAGTTGGGAGTTTCAAGTGTCATCACTCTACCACTACTATTCCATGAGTTGGGAATTTTAGGTGTTACAAAATTAAACACCATTGGAGTTAAATGGGTCCAAGAAATTATGCCAAGAACACAATTTCCATTTAATTTTCCAACAATCCCCCACATGAATGGAAATATCGAAGATACAAAAGATTTGGTGATAAAATCCAACAGTTGAACCCTGCATAGGATAGGTAGATCTTACCCTTTGAACCTTCCTTTGTGAAAATATATTTACTTTACTAGCTGATTAGTAGACACGATGTCTTTGAATTGTTCTGCCTTTTGTGTAAAAGATGATATACCTCACACATGATTCTTCCTAACATACTCCAGTTCTCATTGTTATGTCTATTCATGGCCCTGAACATACGTCTGGTTCTGCAAGAGGTTCTAAGAATTGAGCCTCACACAATTCTCTTCGAAGCGGCCCCACTTCTCTCTCACATAGGTGATTTTTCTTTAAGAGTAGCCCGCACTATCCAGCTCGGCTTACCGATGCACAAGAATCATTAAAAGCCTAATGCTTATCCTCTTCTTTCCACGGGCTTCACTGTTAAGGAATGGACAATGGGGAAATTCCCCCACGGTGATCTTAGAGTCTTTTTAGAATTAGGTTGTCCCATTGAACCTAGATCTTGGGATCTCCAGTCAGCTAAGTTGGGTTTTCATTGTATCAACTCAGTTTCCTAGAGGCTAAGTCCCATTCCTCTTGATGATTTCGCAACAAACTCTCGATTTAATCCTTTGGTTAACCGGTTTGCTAAATTATCCTTTGACTTCACATAGTCAATAGAGATAACACCAGTTGAGAGTAGTTGTCTAATGATATTGTGTCTACGACATATATGTCTAGACTTACCATTATACATATTGCTCTGTGCCCTGCCAATTGCAGATTGACTATCACAATGTATACAAATTGTTGGCACAGGTTTAGGCCATCTTGGAATATCTTCTAAAAAGTTTTGAAGCCATTCAACTTCTTCTCCACACTTGTCTAAAGCTATAAATTCATACTCCATTGTGGATCTAGCTATAACCATCTCAGAAGATTTCCACGATATAGTTGCATCTCCTAAAGTGAATACAAATCCACTTGTAAATTTAGAGTCTTTAATATCATATATCCAATTAGCATCGTTGTATCCTTCAATAACAGTAAGATATCTTGTATAGGGCAGTGCAAAATCACGAGTGTATCTTGAATACCTTAGTATTTTCACTATACCTTTTCAGTGGTCATGCCCTGGATTACTCATGGATTTGATCAATTTACATTGCTTGCATAAGCAATGTCTGGTCTTGTACAGCTCATTAAGTACAACAGGCTTCCTATGACTCGTGAGTATTTCAATTGAGACACAACCTCACCTCTATTCTTCGATAGATGTTGACTCATGTTTATAGGAGTTCTAGCTAATGACATGTCATCCCTATTAAATTTCTCTAGAATATTATCCACATAATGTGATTGATCAAGTGTCAATCCATTTGAAGTTCTAGAATTTTTATCAAACCTCGAGTTTAATATATCTTTTGTGGATTTAATTATTTTATCATTACTTCCAATGGTAAGCATGTCATCTACATAAAGATACAAAATGACATAGTCATTTTCATTCTCTTTAACATAGACACATTTATCACATTCATTTATTTCAAATCCACATTCTTTCATGGCATTATCAAATTTTTCATGCCATTGTTTTGGTGCCTGTTTCAAGTCATATAGTGATTTGACCAGTTTACAAACCTTGTTCTCTTGTCCAGGTGCAGAGAATCCCTCAGGTTGTTCCATGTAAATCTCCTCTTCTAAATCTCCATTTATAAAAGCAGTCTTTACATCCATTTGATGTACTTCAAGATTCCGCAAAGTGGCAATTGTGAGTATCAATCTAATGGAGGTTATTCTCGTAATTGGAGAATACATATCAAAGTAATCAAGGCCAACCTTTAATTGCAAGTCTAGCCATGTACTTATCAATTGTTCCACCTGCCTTCATTTTCTTCTTGAAAATCCATTTATAACCTAGTGGTTTACTTCTTTTAGGAAGATCCACTAGTTCCCATGTATGATTTTGCAAGATGGAATCAATTTCACTTTTTATGGCCTCTTTCTATAATGGTCCTTTAGAAGAATTTATAGCTTCTCTGTAGCTTTGAGGTTCACTTTCCAGCATGTAGGTTAGAAAATATGGACCAAAAGATTTTTCTATCCAAGCTCGTTTGCTGCGTCTAAGTTCTACCTCTTCTACTTTATTTCCTTGCTCTTGTTCTACTGAATCATGTATCTGTTTAGAAGAGCTTGCTTCTTCTCTCGATCTGCATGGAAATAAATTTTCAAAGAACGAGGCATTTCTCAATTCAATTATCGTGTTCTTGTGTATATTTTCAACTTTAGATTCATGCACAAGAAACCGATAAGCACTCTCTTGTTATGTGCATATCCAATAAATATGTAAGATGGCATTCTTCCATGCCACAACTCATCAGGGCTTTTGTTTAATTTCTTACGAGGCACCTTATTTAAAAGGTAATTAGTTGTCAAGACAGCTTCCTCCCACATGTTCTGAGGCAAACCATAACTTAATAACATAGCATCTATCATTTCTTTAAGTGTACGATTTTTCGGTTCTGCAATGACATTCTGTTGAGGTGAATAAGGTGGTGTTGCTTTGTGTCTAATACCGTGTTGGCACAGAATTCAGCAAACGGTGATTCATATTCACCTCCACGATCACTTCTTAGCACCTTAAGTTTCTTGTTGAGTTGATTCTCAGCTTCATTTTCATAGAGAATGAATTTCTCTATGGCTTCATCTTTACATTTAAGAAGATACACATAATAATAATTTGTGCTATCATCAATAAAAGTAATGAAGTACTTGTTGCCACCACGTGTTTGTATCGATTTTAAATCACATACATCAGTGTGAATTAATTCAAGTGGTTCATTATTTCTTTCAATATTTTTAAATGATGTCCTTGTTAAATTTGCCTCAACACAGGTTTCACACTTGTGCCTAGAATTAATATGGAATGCTGGTATAAGATTCAAGTTCATTAATCTACGTAGAGTATCGTAATTAACATGTCCTAGTCTACCATGCCACAAATCGGAAGACTCAAGCAAGTAAATAGAAAAGTTATTTATTTCATTGATTTTTGGTTTAACAACCATTACATTGAACTTAAACAACCCATCAGAAGCATAACCCTTGCCTACAAACATTCCATTTTTCAACAAAGTTACAACCCTGACTCAAAAACAATGCGAAAACCATGTTTATCTAAAGCAAACCAGACACCAGATTTTTTCGAATATCTGGCACAAACAGCACATTGTTGAGAGTCAGTTCCTTCCCGGACGTCATCTTCAAAACCACTTTTCCTTTCCCTTTGAGCTCAGAGGTAGCTGAATTCCCTTTGTACAACTTTTCACCGTCTTCAGCTGGCTCAAAGGAACTAAACATTTCTTTGATAGAACACACGTGCCTAGTGGCTCCAGAGTCAATCCACCATTATTTTGGTTTTGAACCCACCAAGTTCACATTAGAGACCACTGCAATCAGGTTAAAACCTGACACCTCTTGAGAAATTTCCTCAACCATGTTAGCCTCTCTGTTCCTTTTCGGTTTCTAGCAGTCAGAAGCCTTGTGACCCTTGTCGCCATAATTAAAGCATTTTTCTTCGAACTTCTTCTTGGAAATGCCTCCTTTGGGTCCCAACTTAATCCCTTTTCCGCCCGGCCCATTTATTCTTGCCTTTGGAACTTTGCCCATGTTCAATAACATTGGCTTTAGCCACCTCAGGATTGAATCACTTCTTTTCAGAACTTTTGTTGTCTTCTTCAATGCAAAGTCTAACAACAAGTTCTTCAACGTCCATTTCCTTTCTCTTATGTTTTAAATAGTTCTTGAAGTCTCTCCAAGCTAGTGGCAATTTCTCAATGATTGCAGCCACTTGGAAAGTCTCACTAAAAATCATTCATTTGGCATGAATATCATGTATGATCAGCTAAAGCTCTTGCACTTGACTGATGACCATTTTTGAGTCCACCATTTTATAATCTAAGAAGCGGCCACCGATGAAACTTTTTGCACCCACATCTTCGGTCTTATACTTATGGTCCAAAGACTCACACAGTTTCTTTGCAGTTATTTTAGCATTATACACGTTGTAAAGCGAATCTGCAAGCCCATTCATGAAATAATTTCTACACAATAAATCAACATGATTCCAAGCATCCAAAGCGTTAACTGCTTGTGCATCAGTCTCATCCTCGCTAAGCTGTGGAAGATCTTCAGTCAAGAACCGTGCCAAGTTCAAGGTGGTCAAGTAGAATAGCATGTTCTGCTGCCACCGCTTAAAGTTCAAACTGTTAAACTTTTCCGATTTTTTGCCATGATTAACCGTCACGTTAAGCGTGGGGTTGGCTACAAAAGCTGGAGTTGGCGCCATGGGATTAGACCCACCATTGTTTGAATCAGATGCCATTTCTGAAACAAATAACAAGACAAGTTTAGCACTTCAAACTATCAGAACAAAACCGATAATAACAAATTTATTAAGAATTTGTTCAAACTTTATTATAGCGTCCGAATTTTCAGTTTCCTTCCACTCCAAATATGCACGGGGTATTTAATCTTCCTAGACTAAAATTAATAAAATTCGGACCAAAGCATTCAAGATAATAAACAAAATTAGCAAAACATATAAACTGAATATAATAAATTCAACAATATGGAAGCAGTTATCAATAAGCTTACATTTGTTTTTTAATTAATAAGGTCAAACCATATTGAGAAGATTAAACACAGTTCTTGCATAAAATAATCATCCACATATGCATCATGTACGAAATTTCATGACTAAGCGAATGATTAACAAGGCAAATTTTTTTTTTAATTATAAAAGGTCAATCCAGATTGAAAAGTAAAGAAAGTACTTGGCTAAATACATCATTAACATGTGCATAATTAATTCAACATTAAGAAATTCACGCTAACATATATAATGCAACAAATAAAAATTTGAATTCAAAGTAGCAACAGAACCAGTAAAGTAATTTATACTGTCATCAAGCTATTTGTCATTCTGTTATATAAATTGTACAAGAATTTATGACCAAATCTATCTTAAATTTGTTGGATAAATAAGAGAAGTATATTTGTAGTATAGTTTGGATTACACAATGAAAAAAGGAATTACAAATTACAAACAATAAATCAAAATTTATAATAAACTAAATTACATAAGCACAATATAAAATTGGCCTGAATCGTGTGTTGAACACAATATCCTTAAAACAGATTTGTCTCATATTCTGGACTTCTGTTTCCCAGGATAAGACGGGAAAACCGGATTACCTCAATTCCGGCGAACTGAAGACTATGCTTGGAAATCACCACCAAAATACAATTGAAAGCCAAGGAACACAAGAGCAAGATGCAAGGACTTTTGTTATGCAAATGTAGGAGTTGCGTTGTATGTAGATTGTGAAAAATTGGACCACCTTTTATAGGCTTCAAGATCAACCCTTATTAACTCTTCACTACCCCATGACTTGGGGCATTCACTTCCCACTCCACCATGACTTGGGAGTTTCAAGTGTCATCACTCTCCCACTACTCCATGAGTTGGGAGTTTTAGGTGTTACAAAATTAAACACCACTGGAGTTAAATGGGTCCAAGAAATTATGCCAAGAACACAATTTCCATTCAATTTTCCAACACTTTCTTGATTTTCCCTGAATAAAAACTGAATTCAGTCAATATTATTTGTAAAATGAAGATACCATATAAAATGCATACATCAGAGCTAGCAGATTTGCTTAAATAAAAAAGCACTTTTGAACTACTAGTTGATTGATAACATCAATATTTATGAGGGTCGGGTGTATTGTTGCCGGCAACACGATTTTAACAGATTTTGTGGAAGAATGGAAGTAAAAATTGAGGAACAATGATGCAGAACCAAAGATAAAAGTTGTGTAATAAAAGTTGTGTAATAAAAGGATATATATGTTTATTGATTTATTTTTAGTTTTACTAATTTAAGTATTTGTAAAAATAAATTAATTATTCACTTGCTTTCTAAAAAATACATATTTCATCATTTATTACCAATGCATGCCAAATATACATTGATTACGTGAACTGATGACACATAGAATATGACATGAAATATAATTGGTATAGTCAAGGATCTTGTGTGAACTATGATCTTCCGAAGTATATTTTTGTCATTTACTTAAATATTATCTTCCAAAATATTTTCATTAATTTTAAAAATATTATAAAAACTTAATCATGTTTATACATACGTTTATATTTTTAAGTAAGACTATTTATTTATATATATGTATCTAACTTTATTCAAACCATATTATTAATAATATATATGCATCAATTATTTATAATATTAATTTGGGAAAAGTTTTATTTGCGACATGAATTTTAGCAATTTTACACTTTCCAATCAAACTATTTTCTTAGTCCCTAACAACCTAAATTGTGAGGAGTTTTGCAACTTACAACCTCCGACCAGTCAGAGATGGAATATTATGGGTGTATTCACTCATATGCGCACACCCATTTCTTAAGGGCTTTTTCGTCCTTTTAATTATTCTTTAGTTTTAAATTTTCTTTTCTTTTGTGTTTTTTCTTTTCATCCTCTTCCTCTCCTTTCTCAGATGCACCTCACTTCATTGTGGGGATGTTGAACGCACAAACATTCCCATCTATGAGCTTCGACATACATGTGTGCAAGCATGATATATGCGGTCACCTTTAAAGAGTCCAACTAAAGGAACTGGTTGACAGCTTTCTCTGTTGGCTCGCAGTGCATTCTACACACCCTATTAGCATAAATTATGCTATTGCATATATTATGTTATAATTTAGTACCATAATTTAGACTTACCTTGTGTAGTCAAAATTATTTCCACATTTAGGCTTACATTTATATATTTATGATTTAGTGTCATACTTTAGGCTTATCGACGGTGTCTTGGACACCAAATAATTCATACTATAAATAGGCTAGTGTATTCTTTTATTATACACAAAACCGAACCATATCAAAAAAATACTCTTTCTCTCATGTTTCTTTATTATTTGGACCAGGAATGGCCATAACAAAGTTGCTATATACCTTAAACTTTGGAAGCATATCAAGCCTCTTTTGAGTACTCTTTGCTCGTAGGACCAAATTAGGATCGTGCGTTTCCTGAAACTCTTTTTTGTATCACGTGACCACTGCATTTTGGGTATAAATCAATCAAATCACTTCCAACATGTGCATTATCCACCACGATGCAAATGAGGGTAGAGGTCACGTGGGTGCCATAGATGCACACTAGGCCGGAATGTGTGGAAGAGGTGGCCGGTCATCTTTGGTAAAGAATTGTCAAAATATTCTTGGTGGTAGGATTTGGTATGAATATATATTTGCCCATGAATTTAAGAGTCTAAAGATGAAAAGGCTCTTAAGAATTGGGAATGTCTCGCAGAAGAGTTTAATGATGAAAAAGCTCTTAGGAATTGGGAATGTCTCGCATATTACTGTATACGAAGGAAATATTCCATCTGCAGCTGTAAAAAATAAATTAATTTAAAATAGTTTATTGTAAAGTATAAAGTAGGTTGAAGTTCAGGTTGCAAGCTTTTTCCCTATCAATTTAAAAATAAATTAATAATACCATAACATAATAAAACAATACCACCTTGCAAATTATGACACCAACAATCAAAGTATCTTTCAGGAATTGATTGTAGCTCAGTTGGTTGAGCATTTGTAACCCAGACCATTGACCTGAGAGAAAATTTCACTAGTCTCACACCTCCCAGGACCTTGTACTAAGAAAAATAAAAAAAAATCAAAGTACCTTTCAAGAATGAAACCAAATATATCTAGAAACTGTTTATATATTTTGGACATATTAATCTTCTCCTTATAAACATTACAAATATAATAGCTTACATACGAATTAAATATTGAAAGTTGACCCATCACTACCAACTTTTCAAATTATTGTACACATAGTATTTTGAAAATATACAACCAATAAAACACAAACAACTTTTGTATTGAAAATTCTATATATTCTCATTTCTAACATATATAATTAAACCTCTATATACTAATAAACTTGGGACTGCCAAAATCTATTAATTTAGCGAGATATTAAATAATTCATAATTTAATTATCTATTAATTTTATAGAAACATAGCTTGTAAAAAAGTTTTTAACTTGAGAATAATTGTTAGCTCATCATAATACTATTGAAGGATTACAAAATATTGAATTATTTTCTTGTCACCAAAAAAAACATATTATAACATGGGTATTATCAATAGAAAGGGTTTTCTCGTCAACTAGGACCAAGCTCTTTCTGAATTTTTTTTTAAAAACAATTAAAAATAATAATTTGTGTATTATACAATTGCAGAGTTCATGACAAGCGAGCAAATAATCAATAATGACGACATGTGAATTGTGAAGTTGAAGATAATAATTTTATTATAGATTATCATTATCAAAAGAAAACTCAACAACAATGACGTTGAATAAGTTTTTTTGAGTTGCGAGAAAATCATACTAAAAGTTCTTACTACCTTTACAAAAAGTCTAAAATGAGATTCAAGGTGACATTAATTTTAACAAAAAATAAATAATAATTGATTTATTTTTATGAAGTTATCATAGATTAATATTAATCAGTTGTTCAAGCTTTTAAATTAAATATTCTTGAATAATGTTGCATCAAATATCTTGATTAAATTCAAATGTGTGATTTACTCGCTTTATGTATTTTATATTTTTGTGAGTCCAGAAACCAATTGCTCCCCTACCTATATATATATATATGAGAATGAGTATGAATGGATGTCTCAATGACATATTATTGACTTTATTATGGAGTCTTGGATTTTAAATTATAAGATCGAATTTTAGATCGATTAAGTGAATTTTTGGAGATTTTTCCCTAAGGTATTTATTTATGTTTTGAGAACTAGAGACTTAGTTACTACGTACCTCACATTTTATTATTATTATTAGTAAAATTATTATTTATGAAAAACAAAATTTAATTACTTTTGAGATTTTAAAAATAATAATAATAAAAAGCTTACTTTGAAGGTATTAAAAAAATTACTTTTCAAGATGTTTTAATGAACGAGATAAACAAGACTTTTTCAACCCCCTCGCACTCTTGTGTTTTATAAATAAATCTCACTCTCATTTTACTCTCACAACTTCATACTTGACCAAAAAAAAATTCCAATTTCCAAGAGAGCCTCAAGAGGTAACTTTCTTCATCTCTTTTCTTTAATTATTGTCTTTTAATTAAAGCATCTTTAGGAGATGATCTTATGCTCAAACTAACCTTAGAAGTTGACTTTGATGTTAAAAACATGATGTTAAAAACCCCCATTTTTGGATATAGTTTCAGCCCTTCCTTCCTTTTTTTGTAAATGATTTTTTTTGTTTCACTTTTCGTTTCAACTTTCAAGAATGTGATTTATATATATATATATATATATATATAACTATAGAAGCATGAATATGTATTATGATGTTGTTTAAGAAATAAAAAATACCCACTTATTGCACCTAGAAGTGGACCACCAAAGCTTGGAATTTAGTGGTTAATGGTTTGTTGAGCTCGAGCATGTTCTAGGTGTAGTTTTGGAACTTAATGTGTTGATTGTAGACTTTGATTTTCTATTTTGAGCTTAATAAAATTGATGGTATTCAAAGCATGATTTGTATGGTTTAATATATTATTTTGAAAGTTCATAAGTTAGCGTTGGTGAAAGAGTTAATGTAGATGATGAATATGTGATTATGGTGGATTTTAGTCTCTTGTTTTCAACATTTTTGAAGATGAAGCCATGAAAGCTTAGAACTTTGTTGATAATTTTTGGTAGTTTTAATAAGTTTATGGAGGTTTTAATAATGTTAAAAAATTGTTACAAGATGGTGTTTGGAGTTACGTGAGTTAGATAATCGAAAAAAGGGCAGAAAATGGTGGAAACAACTCGTCGGGGGTGGCCGCTGGCCATCAGATGTGGTGGTGGTGGTGGTGGTGTAATAAGTGTGAAATATATGAGCATTTAGAGGTTTATTTGGGTACATATTTGATACATTTGCATGGATATTTAGTGTGTTTAGTTTAGTTTTCTTTGTTGGGCATGATACTGCGTATTCTTCTATACTTTTGTAGGAAACAAAGCTTATTATGAAAAGATATCAGTGGAACGACCCGAACAGGAATGTCAAAAACCAAGTGACGATCAAATACGCGAAGAAAACAACTTGACTGTGTATTTTGACACGGTCGTGTGGGTTGTGTTCGTCTCATTTTCCACGAACGTGCGATGTGTATTGAGGTTGATTTTCGAGACAAACCACACGGCCTACCCGTGAATTCACACGCTGTTGGATTTGTGCCGAACCAAAAATAGAGATCGATCACTTTACATGGCCAAACCGTGAAAGTACACGACCATGAGTTTTGTACTCGGGCAGATTTTTGTTTCCTAATTTTATCGAGGACTCTACAAGGGATCTCACAAGACAATTATAAAAGGAGGACTAAACCCTAAAGTGTGATATAACTCATCCGGGGATATAAAATACACATCAAAGAGAGAAAAGACAAAAGACAACGAAAAATAACACAAGACTTCTACCAACTATGAAGGTTCAAGATTGTGAAGACAGATCCATCTACACAAGAGGGTTCTATCATCATAGTCGAGGGCTTTTGTTCTGTACTTAATTCCATTTTGGACTATTCGTTTTCAGATTTGTCTATAATTTGCAAGCAAGTATGTTAGGCAAAATCTCTTGATTCTAGGACATGATCGAAACTATGGATTCATGTTAATTCTAATTTGATTGTTTCTTCTTAACTAGCTTCTTGTGTTCTATTTATGAATTCATTCACTTATTTCTTGTAGATTATCTTGCCAATAATTTGTATTTCTTATTTGTTAGTTCATAATTCGGAATATGAGATCTAACAGTTGATAAACGAATTCATAACATAAACAGGTATAGAGTCGGGAGGCTTATAATATTTGTGGGGGTTTACTTCAATTCTATATGCTTTTGGGAGTTGATATTAATTGTTTGAGTATGGATATTAGCAATTCTTATTCATCTACGATTTATTTGCTTTGGGGGAGGGAATAAACTATCTTAAGAATTGAACGCATAGATACACAAAAATAGGTTTTGATGAAATGTTAAATTGGAATTAATATTGATGAAGCATGTTAAGATCATGGTCCGAAGATTGCTTTTCATAATTGTTTGATTTCTAGTGAAGTTTGGTGATTAATTATACTTAGAAATTTTAGTTAATAATTTTAAGATTAATTTAGATACTACTTGTGTTTTTGATAGTTTCAATAAAATTGGAGTACTAAATTTAATGTACTTTGTGTATTTTGTATCAATCCCTGAGGAATACGACCTTGTCCATTACTATCTATAAACTACACCGTATATTTGCAGTCTAGTGAAAAAAGTTTCATGATCAATTTTTTGGCGCCTTTGCCGGGGATTGAAAGATTCAACATAAATATAGTAATAAGTAGTTCAATCTTAATTGAAGCACAATTTTTATTTGATTTTAACATTATTTTTGTTGAGTGTAGATAGTGCATGATTACACGTTCTCGATCAGTTGAGAGTGCCAATAGATTTGAAAATTGAAAGAAAAGAAAAATAGTTGATAGTCATGGCAGAGGGTAACAATGGGAATGAGGTGAACAACACAAACAAGGAGGAGCATCCGTTAGCACCACATGGTGCTAATAGGCAGAACTTTATAGAGGAAAGGCCAGTGAGAAGGGCCGTGAGAGATTACTTACAGCCAGAAGTTAATCTTAGATATGGGGGAGTGGTACGTGAGCCGATCAACGCAAATAATGTTTAACAAAAACCGACGTTGATACAGATGGTGTCACATAACCATTTTGGGGGGCGAGTTGTGGAAGATCCGAATGCTCATCTGGAGCAATTCTTAGAAATTTGTGACACAATAAAAATGAAAGATGTTTCTGAGGATGTCATTCGTTGTCGCCTTTTTTGTATTCTCTCTACCTTCATTGACACCACCTGCTGCGGATTGGACATAACTAAGTAAGAAATTTCTAGCAAAGTACTCCCCCCGAAGCAAGACATTGCAGTTGAAAAGCGAGATCCCACAGTTTAGGCAGTTTGATGGTGAGTTGTTATACGAGGCATGGGACAGATTTAAAGAATTACTGAGGAAGTGCCCACAACATGGATATCTTGATTACCAACAGGTGTGGTATTTTGATAATGGTTTAAGTGGAAACACAAGGACCACTATATATGTTGCATCTAGAGATGCATTATTGGGAAAATATCTGGATGAGGCACTAGATTTACTGAAAGAGATGGTAAATAATAACTATCAATGGCCATCCGAGATATCTAATGCCAAAAGAGTGGTAGAGGTTTAGGATGAGGAAAAAATCATCATGCTAACCGAGCAAGTGTCTGTGCTAAGTATGAATCTGAACGAGATCCAGCAAGCTACTTGGAGAGAACCAGCGGTAGTTGAGGAAGGGGTGAATTTTGTGGGACAATGAAATTTCAATAACAACTACATAATAACCAGGAACCCACACATTATCATCCGGGGCTGTGAAACTACAAAAACTTTTCTTATGCTAACAATATAAATGTTTTACAGCCACCTCTAGGTTTTAATGTGGGGAATCAGGGTAGAGCTGAATCGGAGGAAAGAAGCCATCTCTGGAGGAGATGTTGGCCTCATTCATTGGATATACACGAGCCAGATTGAATAAAGGTGAGGCTAAAATCGACAGAATTGAGGAACATGTTGCTCAACTAAATACGAATGTCAACGCTAGGTTGAAATCTTTGGAGATGCATGTGGTTAAAATTGCAACCGCAGTGGGAAGCCAACATCAAAAAGTCAAATTTCCAAGCGGTACGGTAATAAATCAAATGAGAAATATAGTGCCATTCATCTGAGAAGTGGTGCAGACTATAAGGGACCGAAGATATCAACTGAGATAGTACAAAAAGAAGGAGATGAGCAACCTAAAATCACTTTTGTCCCCAACGGGCTGAAGTTGGAAGTTCCGGTTCTATTCCCGCAAAGACTACAGAAAAGAAAGTCGGATACACAATTCTCAAAATTTCTTGAAATCTTCAAGAAAATACATATCAATATTCCTTTTGCGGATGTGCTAGAACAAATGCCGAAGTATGCGAAGTTCTTGAAGGAGGTGATGTCTAAGAAAAGGAAGTTGATGGAGTATGAACGGTGAACTGGACCAAGGAATGCAGTGTTATCGTTCAAAGGAAGCTACCTCAAAAGCTTAAAGATCCGGGGAGTTTCTCTATCCCTTGTGAAATTGGAGGTTCATGCTTTAATAAGGTATTATGTGATTTAGAGCAAATATTACTCTTATGCCTTTGTCAATTTTCAGGAAACTATGATTAGGCGAAGTGAAGCCCACATCGATCACACTATAGTTGGAGTATCGATCTTCGAAATATACGTGAGGAATAATCAAAGACGTGTTGGTCAAAGTGGGTATGTTCATCTTTCCGGTAGACTTCATTATTGTGGACATGGAGGAGAACAAAGATGTACCGTTGATTTTGGGACTACTGTTCTTAGCTACGAGGAAAACACTGATTGATGTCTAGAAAGGCGAACTGACATTGAGGGTGAATGACAAGCAAGTATTATTCTCAATGTATAAAACAGTGTATCCCCAAAAAAAGATTGGACAATACAAAACAGTAGAAGCCAAAACACAAAGTTCAACAGACAAACATGTGAAACATAGGGAAAAGCAGAAAATAGCACAAGGAAGTGCCTGGATACATGACCCAATTGAGGGGAAACCGTTAACTCCAAAAAATCCAGCAAACAAAATCCATGCCTTGCTAGGCCGCAAACCACCTCCCAAACATCGATCTCTCACTGAAAGTGTGAAATCATACGACCACTTTGAAGATTTTTGAGTACACACATTAGAAAAAATAAGTAGAATGGAACAATGACAAAGTGGTTACATGATGGAACCATAAGAAAATTAGGTGTCTAGCTGAAGATGTAAAACTTAGCGCTCTTTGAGAGGCAATCCAATTTTTAATCGTCTTTGTGCAATTGATTTTTGATTTGTACTAACTTAATTTTTAATTTTATTTGTTTTGTGAGTTGTTGTGTAGGAGACATCATGAAATACTCCGGGTTATCGATAAAAAAGAAAATCGTTAAAGAATTCCCATGACTGTGTGAAAATTTAAACGGGTGTGCGAATGGTCGGACAGGCAAAAACAGAGAACCAAACCCACGGCTTGCCCATGTAAATTCCCATGGCCCGTGGGAGTTGCTCAGCCGAAACGCAGAAACAGCAGCAACGCACATGGGCTAACTGTGTTATTTCACACGGCCCGTGTGTGGACCCGATTCAGTTTTTCCCTTCTTTTTGTTTACTCCCAAACACTCCAAAAATATCTTACTTCTTCCCTTACAAACCATAGGTCCGAAAATTCTCTACTTATACACCTATCCCCACTCCAAAATTCTTCAATTCAATCTTCAAATCTTCAAGCTAGGGTTCACATCTCCCTTCATCTCAAGCAATTCACCACAAATTCCTTCCAATTCTCCATCTATACTATTTCATCTTCAAGTTTGGGGGGAATTTCAAAATGTCCAGATTTCTCACAAGCATAATCTTCAAAATCATGGATTCAAGAGGTAGTGATGGTGGAACTAGAAGAAATACAAGAAGAAGAAGGGATCCAACTCCGGAACCCGAGCCGGAGTATGAGATGCACACCCGAATTTGTCAATGTTAACCTTCCAGATGAAACACACCGACAATGATGGGAATACGTTTACCTTCGAGATATGCATTCTACAAGGTGCCCCTATAAACATTGTCTCACTGTTTTAGGATTGTTAGATGATTTTCGAGCTTTATTTGGGAGAGTCGATTGGGATATCTTGTTGAATGGGAATTGGCCAACATATATTATTTTAACACGAGTTTTTGAGTAGTTTTGAGTTGGTCATGAGGAAGAGGAATTTGATGGGTGTGAGATTTTGGTTGGCTAATGAGCCGAGAGAATTAACTATAAACAAATGGAATAAGATTTATCAAACACTACCGTATGGGGTTGAGGAGCACGAGGATTTGGATATCCTTAATTTTTTGGAGGGAGATTATGTGACGTATGATTTTTACACTAGGGACCTCAAAAGCCTCAAGTATTGAAACCTCGAGTTTCGTTATATGTTGCACACATTGGCAATAACTATGTTTGCTAGGGGTGATAGTAAGGGGGTGCCCCACACTGATGAGATGTTTATATTGTGTGTATGACTTCGGGTACTGAGGTGGTGCCCAATGTTGGGTCGTTCATCGTTAGACAGTTTGAGAGGGTAGAAAAGTAGCTGAAAGGGAAATCTGTGTTGGAGGTTTGATTACACCGATAACCACACTTAATGTATACTTACATGGTTATGCGTGCGGATGGCGGGAGAAAGAAAGATTTAAACATTCTGTCCACAATGAAAATGATTCAGTTTGATGGGCGTGATTATTGGATGCTACATGCAGACCGTACTAAGATTAAACTCCCCAATTTGGAGGCCAACATGATACATGAGCGTGCTAATTGGCTTATGCGGGAAGGGTCGGCCTTAGGATCTCAAGCAGAACAAGGAGAGGAAGCACCACAACTAATAGACCAAAGTCTTCTAGGCGAGGAAGATTGGACACGGAGGACTTGAGCACACGATTTGAGATGTTGGAAGCCCATGTGGGCTCTTTAATGGACGACACATACCAATCGACAATCGTCTACTACAATCGATGAATATCATACTGAATACTTGCAATAATTCGGTGAAATAAACCAACAACAACAACATATGTACGAGATGATTTCTCGTATGGATCAGTGGCACATCCAGTAAGGCCACTATCCTCCATCGCTTTAGTGATACAAGTAAGTACTTATCGCGCTTCCCTTTTTTCTTTTGATAATTTCCTTATATTTTCGGGACAAAACATGATTTAAGTTTGGGGAGGTTGTCAAGAATTTACGATATTGTACTGTTGCATATTTGCATAACATGAGGGTTGCATGTAGATTCATATAAAAATTGCATAATTTTTTTAGTAGGCATGTTTATTGCTTTAGCATGTTTACTGCATTTGTGTGAGTTAGATAGAGTCATGGGATTAGTATAGAGTGCGTTTGTGTGTTTTACTACTAATACTTGATTTCATTAAGAGAAATACTTAGAGAGCATGTAGAAAATTTGAGAAAAGAAGTCTTTTGCTTATTTGGTTGATTAAGAAAGTTAGGTATTTGAACATGATGCGAAAAATAAGCATGTGAACTTTTGTGCCTATAATTGCTTTTATCATTTGCAGTCTTATTTTTTATTGAGTGTATCATTCATGTTATTAGAACTCTAGAACTTGCAATGATATCTTTGTCAAAACCACATATGTGTGCAATTTTACAAAATGATGTAATGTTATTTTTGTTTGAGCCTTTTAGCCTAAAAAGCCTACCTTTGAACTCATGATTCCCTAGTAAGCCAATTTTGTCTGAACCTTGTTTATCGTTAGCCACATTTTGAGCCTTATCTTGACATATTATTATCCCATAACATGAGCTTATAGAGATATTTATATTTGGGGAGATGTGGGTTGACTTTGAAAAGAATGTTGGTAATAGAGGGATAGAAAGTGAGTAGGTGAAAAACGGAGCTCGGAAAATTTGAGTGAAAAGAAAAGAAAAAAAATTGTGCATTAAAAAGAAAATTTGTGAAAAAAAAGAAGAGAAAAATCGAGAAAAACAAGCTTAAGGCAAAAGAAATAAGGCAATGGCCAATGAAAAAAAGAAGGAAAGGGGTGGAATAAGAAGTGCGAATTAAAACTGAAAAATTAAGTGAATGCTTTTTTAAATGAACTAGTAAGAAACACGTGCATCGCACGTAATCTACATGACTTTACTAAAATAATTTTATTATTTAATAATTTTATTGATTAATATTAAAATATTAAAAAGTGAAATAAATATTAATTAAATTTAGATATTACACAATCTTTAATATATATTTTGCTTTACTTAATTATAGATCGATATGAATTGTTAAATAATCATTTTAAAGAACTCAATCCCACAAAAAATTTACAATTAGTATAACAACGAAATAAGTTTTATATTAGCTTACAATCACATTTATCGGTATTTTATTTTATTGTTATGGCTAGAAAAGTATTTTTTCTTACATGATTTTCGGATTCTTTTAGCATTGGATGCATTTTACATAATCAGACAAATAATTTAGCTTATAAATCACAAGCTAATGATTAGTAAATCACAGGTAAATTATCGCATTAATAAAAATAATAATTAATTAAATATTATACCTCCATCATAATATCACCATTTTATTTGTTATTGTTATTCAATTAAAATAAAATAAAATAAAGGTTAGTCAAATTCTTATACTTCATGTGCTTACTTCTTTTATTCTATCTCAGTTCTTCGATTAAAGAAATGTAAAAACAAAAACACAATAATATATATATATATATATATGTAATAAAAAATTCATATATTATTTTAATTCTAGTGACAAATTCAATATTTTATCATTAACAATTAAACTTAAAGTTTGTAGTCCTCGTATTTCTAGTATCTTAAAAATAGTAAACATCAACCTAATATATAAAAAAATTAATCTATTATTTTCATCGAGAGTCGGGTATTAAATAAAACTATGAAAAAGTGATAAGTCGAAATCTGAGTTTTGAAACTCTATTCAATTGCACACAAAAAATCTTTATATAATAAATAATAAAACCAAAGACAGTCTTATGAAAGAAAAAAATAAGTTTTATGTTTGAATTTCTTTTTCCATTGACATATGTTTTTAAAAGTTATACATAATAAACTAAAAATTAATATAGTTTTTTTAAATTTCATAAAGTTTTAGAAAGATACGTTATACTATTAGAGTTTGTACTTGCAATTGAATTTGGATATTTTGGTTAAATTAAAATTTATATAGTTGTAAATTTTGTGAGCCGTATAGTTATGAAAATTGCAATTATTCTTAATATAATGAAACTAATCTATATTTGTTTGAAGAGACTGTAAATTTAAAATTGATCTCATTTAATCTCGTTTACAAAATCATATTATTTGTTGTAAAATATAATTATTAATCCATTTTTAGTGTCTTTTATTGAGAAAATGGTATATAGTACTTTAATCTTTATTTAAAATTTTGATTGAATTTTTAATCAAATAAGAAAATATAGTTGCCAAAAATTTAGATATCAAGTGTTAAAAACACCCCTTAACTATTCCCTTCTGTCTCGTTATGCTCGGAATAATTCATATTACTTGGCACTAAACATGGTCACTTCACTCCAATTTATTATTATATATAGTTTAACACAATAAATTTGATACATAAATATTATTTTGAATATTTTTATTATTATATTGATACCTAAATTAACATGTAATTTAAGAAATATTAATCTTTGACATAGATATCAAACTATTTCATATTAAATAAGTTTAGTTTATTTATTTATTTGTTTACAATTTCATATACACACAATGACTTTCCATTTTCGATTCTTGTTTTCAAGTTTTTTAGAATATTTGATTTTGTAAAAATTAGAATAATTTGTACCCAATTTTTTAATAATTGTATTTATGCTTGAATATTTATAAGTCATAAATGTGTGCTTTTAAAATGAACTAAGATTTTATCAAAAATATCAAATTATACATATTATATGAAAGCCATTTAATTTTTCTTTAGAATTCCCAGCTATGACCCACATATTTTTTTTTAACTATTTACTTTTATTCTTTCAATCTTTATAATGTGTTTCATTTGGTTTAATCCTAAACTATCTATCTATGTGAGATTAACCCCCAAAATTATTTAGATCAATCTCAACTCATTAATGTCAAGTATAACCATTTATTTTTTAATATTTTTTATTCTTAGTTTTCACTCTTATTTGTTGTAATTATTTAATTTACTTAGTTTTTATGAATGTTATGTTAGTATTTGAACTAATATATAATTTGTAATGTATAATTACTTTCTCACTAGTTAAATTGTTATATATTAAATGAGTTTATTTATTTTTTCTTTTGCATAGCAGATATGATCTTTTACACTAATCCAATTTTAGCTCATGTTTTACTCTTTCACACTATTTTATTAAAATTTAATCATTTGGTATACGTTTTTATTATAAATATGTATCATATTCATATTTTAAACTTATAATTTTTATTTTTTATTTTATTTTTTCTTATCGTGTATATTGTAATTTGATCTTTTTCTTATAAACTATAATAGACATATTTAGTTATTGAGAAAATTTAAAATAATATAAAAATATACAATTTTGCATCATACTAAAAGTTAAATAGTTAAAATTTTCTTCTACAACGATTTATGTATATGTTTAGAATATATAAATGAAGATTTTGAAACCTAGTTTAAATTTGAAATTGATTTTATAGGAAATTTAAAGTATTCTTAGTGTTATGATTAAAAAAAATATATTTTAAGATTCTTATTTTTTTTTATAATGAACATCTCTCGTATAATTAAACAAAAAAGATTAAATAAATAACAAAACTATAGAAAAACATAAATTCTTAATTTTTACATAGTGTTGAACTTTATAATGTTAAAATTTTCTCATGTGAAGTCCTTATATATGCTTATGACATATGGTTAGAAAGCTCTCGAAATCTAGTTTAATATGAAGCTAATATTATTTGAAAGTGCAAAATATTTTAAGAGTTATAGCTAAAAGAATAAATACTTTTAAAATGTAGAATATAAAAGTTCACATTGTCTTATAATTAGACAAATAGAAGCTAAATAAATATCAAGTTACCTAGTTGTCCTAAAATTTTACTATGTCTAAAGGATATTTTGTCCAATCAAAAATTGCAAGAAACGTTCACACTTTTAAGATATTATTATTATTATAGATTATAGATTATAGATATAGATTATAGATTGGTTTGGTGATTTAAAGTGTAGTATTTAAAGTTATAAGCTCGATTTTAAGTCACTTAATCCATATTTTTTTCCTACCCTAACCAAACAGCCTACATTACAACCAAAGAAAAAGTCATTTTTGATCTTGAATTGTGCACACTTGAGTGGTAGAGATGTTAGACGATTTGCAAGCATATGGTATGTAGGTCCCAAGGGGTGTGAAGTAAGGTTTAGAAGGGGGAGGGGGTTGAATAAACCTTACCAAATTTTCAATTTAGTCCTTTTAAATAAATTCAACAGAGTTGACTCAAACAGTTGTGTCCTAGATGGACAGCTAAGTTGGCTTTTCAGCTAAGTTACTCACTCAACAGACTCAATAGAGCTGTTGATAGTATAACTTGGCTGCTCAAGCCAAATACTTAACTTTGCTGATTGGTTTTTAACAGTGGAAGACTTAACACCCTTAGATTAGATTTTTAGCTTGTTTTAAACACTTGATTTTAGCACTTAGTTATTTTCAGTTGGATTGCAAATATGGTCAGCAGATATAGAATGGATATGCATGAAAGTAAATTTGCTGAAAGTAAATGACACAAATATTTTATAGAGGTTCGAAGATGGGTAATTCTTATAAACCTCTCTTCTCCAACTCCTGGAGGAATCCACTATGTAGTCCCCTTTGATTTCTTCAAAAGTTTCCTTTTCAACATATTTGAAGTTGTCTTTCCTTCACAACTTGTGTTGGATCGATTTCCTTCGAGTTTCAGGCTTGAGGAATTGGTTGAATGTTTATGAGAATATTGCAGGTTAAATGCTTGAATATTGCTTGCTTGTTCGTGGTTCGTAACCTCTTCTCAATAACTTCCTCAAATTTTATAGTGAACATTTGAAATTTTGCCCGTTGAATAGATAGGTTAATTTCAAATGTCACTTGTGTTCGCTTGGCTTGTCTTGATGGTCCGATCCTTGATGTTGACCCTTCCTCGTATTAAATGTCTTCGCAAAGATTGCAGTCTTGACAAAAGGTGCGGTGTTTCCCATTGGTTCATTCCTTTGCATATTTCTCGACTAACACTTTAGACCGACAACTTTGACATATTACTATATTGAGTAACATTCTTGACTTTAATCAACGGATCTAAGTCGCTTGTCTTGACTAGACTGTTGTCTGTACCCCAGGTGACTTGAGTCAGCTCCAGTCATTGGATAACCCATATGTCACTTCAACTTGAGACTTGGCTTCTTGAGTTGACTTGACTGACACTTCTTACAGTTGTTTCCCAGCTGACTCTTCTTCAGTCGAGTCCTTGACTTCCTTCATGGCATTACTCAGCAGACACACAGCATAGTCTTCATATAATCCGCAGTTGACTTCTTGTAATCCTTGGCATAGCTGACTTGACTCAGCTTTTCCAACCCTATCTATTACAATACAAATTACAAGGAAAATGGGATGCCAACTTCCTAGTTTAACTTTTACATGGTATCATCAAAATCTACTCAACAAATTTCCTAACAATTTCCCCCTTTTTGATGATGCCAAAACTTAAAGAAGGTAAACAACAAAGATACATACAGACAATGCAGTAACAAAGAATGTATGCTTAAAATATATCTTTTAATTGATCATAGCAATCTTGTCCTTTACACAGCTGTTTACATTTGGTATCAAAGCAACATAAATGTATACATGTCACATAAGAGTATATCTAAGCTAAGATACATAGAGAGTGAAAAATTACAGGGAAATTCACTGAGCTTATTACAGAAGACTTACATAGATGTATTTACAACAAAAATACACGAAGGATTTTGCAGCAACACTTCAACGGCTTTGCTGCTTCCTTCCTCTTTCTTCTTCAACCCTTCTTCTGTCTGGATCATCCCTTTTTCTCTTTCTTTCCTCTTCTTCTCTCTTCTGTTTTTCGTAGGCCCGTTTGGCAGCAGGGTCATCCCTTTACTTCCTCTTAAGCCATTCTCTAGTTTGCCTTTGATTTTCTTCTTTTTGCTTCCTTTCAGCTTCAGTGTTCTTTCTTTCAACCTCTCGGTTGGCAAGGTGATCATATCCAGCCCAGTAGATAATACCTTTCTTCTCAGGATCCACATACGATACATCCTTTGGTTTTGGTCGAGGCTGGGAGCCTCTTCCACCACCACTTCTTCCTCTACCTGACTCAGCTCTTTCACCTCTGGGAGTGTATCTTTGTCAGAGTCTTCCGCTTTCAAATGAGTGATCGCTGGAAGATCGCTTTATCGCTTTACACAAGGCTAAACCTTTTTCCCAAGATACAAATCCCGGCTTGAGACAGAGCCCATTCCTTGAAGTAGCCTTTTCGATTCAAGAGTCTTAAACTCCTAAATTGATCTAGGCTCAGATCCATCATCAGGTATTGCATCCTGGTCCTTTTCGGCTAGTAGACCACCAAATTATTTCATGATTTCTTGAACGCGAGCATCCTACTTTTCAGCTAACTTCTCAAATCCTGCTTCAATGATCTTTCTTTTGTCTTCCATTGACACAACAACTTTCTCAATTGGTAAGGTCACAGGGAGTTTGCTGAGGATAGAGGCAGTGACTTGACCTTGCTGAGAGGTTTCAGCGAACATCAATTCTAATTTCTTTGAACTTTCTTCCCCCTCATCTGCATCGCTTTTCTTCAACTTTTCTTCTTTCAAACCCTTGAGGAACTCCTCTTCCCCCTTTTTGGCATCATCAAAGGAGAGAGGTACCCCAGGAAACATTCCTCCAAGGATAAAATCCAGTCTGTTGATAGTTGAGTTGTGCTTGGAGTCTGCTGCATCATACGCGGTTCGGAATTCTGAGCTTGTTGCCTTGGACTCGGCTGATACTATCTTCATTTCAACCATGAGAAGGCTAAATTTGTCATTCATGGCATTCTCAAATCTGGCAATTTCATTTTTGTGGAAATATTGTAACAGCTCCATATCCGTTTTATGAGACTGGTTTATCCTTTCAATGAACTCCTTCATCCTCTGCATGTACATGGAATTATCAGCACTCCATACGAGCATTCTTCCATATAAAGCTTTGAAATAACGAATTTGCTCGATTTGCATTGCAGTCTGCTGTTGAGTCCATTCCCGTAATCTCTCCACGATGCCTCTCAGATCGGCTGTGAGAGTGGCATCTTGATTGTCCAGGCACAAGTCCAGAGAGGCCTGATGATGTTCCATCTTCTCAATCTCTTCGCAGATTTTCTTGAAGACGTCACAGAACTCTGCTTGCATATTGGAATCAGCTGATGGCCATTCTGCATCAAAATTGAAGTCTGCTGGAACAATCGTATGTGTGGGAATAATTGGATCTTCCCTTACGGTATATCTCTTTATCTCAGCAGTTGTCTCTTCCTCTAGTTCATCGCGCACATATGGGATTTCTTGTTGCTCAGGTGCTTGCGATGACTCAGCTTGTGGTGCCTCAGTTGTGGCAGCTTCATTGGCAGTGTTCACAAATGGGAGCTCGTGATCGAGCCGATGGAGTTATTCTGCTATCGCACTGTGGAGCTGCAGCGTTTGACTCAAGACTAGGCAGGGGCATTTGAGATGTTTTGCCCAATCGATCGAGCCTCACTTTGTCTTAACAGCTTCCTTGGTCTCATTGGGTTTTTCCATTTGAGTAATCGTGTCCTCAGCTGTATCATTAGCTTCATCGGAGGATGATGAGACCTGTGGAGTTGGCTCATCATCAAAATTGAATCTCATGTGAGCCGCCTTCTCACCGACTTGGCTCGAGATTTGTGAACATCCGAGCTCGCTTTTTGAAGGATCATCAAGTTGAACGGACTCGCTTCATCTTCCGATCCCGAAATGATGTGTCAATGTTTTCTTGGTTGAGGAATGTTCTCGCCAACATCTTTACCAAGGGAAGTCTCAACCTCCCGTTGGCCTTCAATACCCCCAGCAGTCTCTACTGCTACAGGGCCTTCAATAATCCCTTCGACAGTCTCAGATGTCTTAGGGTCTTCTATTCTCCCTTCGACAGACTCAGCTGTCTTAGGGTCTTGGACATTGGCATCTAAAGGAGTATCAACCCCTTGGATTGCACTTTCAGAGCCTAGAGTGTTAACTGTCGGGGCTTCACCGTCCTTTGCCTCAACTGTGATAGCAGCGTCATCGGCCTTCAAAGCGATGATTTCACCGAGAGAGACTCAACTTGTCCGAGCTCCGTCAATGTCACTCTGCTGTTTTTCAAATTCTTTCTCACCTTCGCCTTGTCTCCCACAACAACCTCCAACCTGGATGTGGTGGAGAGAGTTTCCCCCTCAGCTAGCACACCAGCTGAGTGAACAAGAGTGGGGTCACTAATCTTCAGAGACACGGCTTTGTCCTTTGAGTGTTCAGCCGCCGGGGCAGGTGTGAGAACACCTTCTTCAGGGGTTGGCTTAGGGGTGCCCAAATTCACAGCTTCATCGCCATCACCCTAGGAGCCATTTTCTGATTGCATGAGGGACGTGGCTGCATCAATGTCCATTGCAATTCGCTGTGCTATTCCCAAAGGATCAGTTTACAGAAGAGTATGGGAAGACTCTTCTGGACCTTCTAGTAAGCTTTTCTCGTGCATTGCTTTGGATTCCTGCAAGGCTTGCTGCATTTCCTACTTCTCAACTGCAGCAGCAGGATCCATGTCGTCATCACTATTTGAGAACTGATCAAGATGCTCGTGAGTATACTCTAAAGAGCCTGTAAATGCACACATCTTGGATTTCTCCAACGCTCGGGCTTGCTCGATAGCTCTCTCATTTTCTTCCTCTTTGAGAATGCAAAGGATGTTCAAGCAGTTTTCTTCATTTAGGGTAGATCGGACATCATTTACGTAGAGGAATCGGAGAAGCTCTTCTTCTTCTTCTTTAATAAACTCAGGGCGACTGAACTGTACCCTTGAGTGATCCAACTTCCATGCTCTCCACCCTCTTAAGCGTCTTTGAATATCTGGATAAACTGGAGAATACATGATCAGATCATCATCATCATCATTTTCATCTTCACCTCAAGTTTTCAGAATGGGAGGCAAGAGACCTTGCTCTTCCTCAGATGTAGCAGCATCAATTATAGGAGGGGAGACAACTCTTTCAACTTCAGGTTCAGTTGTCTCGGCTGCTTCACTTTCCTCAGCTGTCTTCCTTGCAGCTGGGTCTTCGGCGGATCTCTGCTGACCATCATCAGCAGACTGCATCAATTCATCAACAATTTCTGGAGACTACTCTTCTTGATCACCAGCAGTCTCAGTTTCTTTCTCCAGCTGAGTATCGGATTCAGCTGTCTTTTCAAGCTCAGATTGCTTGAACAACCGTCTCTTCTTGGGGCGAACCAGTGGAACTTCTGGTTCTATCTCAACAGATTCATCAGAAGTAGGGATTTGGACACTCTTCTTAGAGGTAGCTGCCTTCATCGATTTGGCAGTCCTCTTCTTCTTTACGATAGGAGATGGAATATGGTGTTCCTCCTATATCTCGGTCATTTCTAGGGGCGGAGTCCCATTGCTTGCCAAGGCGGGTGACTCTTTGCATGGGCAGGGAGCTTTAGACTTGGCTGGGAGCGGTGTGCTTTTGGTTTGGTTTGGGGGGCGATCGGGCTTGATACCGCAGCTCTCTTCTTTGGTGGAGGAGTCTCACCATCTTCGAGGATCACCGATTTCCCCACCGTATCGCCTTTCTAGCATGGGCCTTCTTCTGGGCACCGGAGAGATTCGCCATGAACATCTTCTTATTAACATGGAAGGGTTTTCCATGATTAAGAGCAATGCCCTTTACTTCCATAAGATGGCAAATTACAAGGTCATAGCCCAACGAGCATCCGAAGGACCCATCCTCCTTAAAGGTCTTGTTCAGCACATTCTGGCAGAGTCTGCTATAAACAAACTCAGCCCAGTTAACCTTCTTTCCTTGCATGATCACAGCCATCACGATCAGCTTAGTTTTGGACAGCTGATTGAAGCTTCCAAATTTCATGTCAATGCATTTCGAGACGACATCCATTAGCTTGTGATAGTCGTCCTTCAAGGAATCCTTCTTGGACGTATAGACCACTTTCGCAGCACACTCAGGCTTGGCAATTTCTTTCCAAGCCGCAGCTAAGTCGACATCTGCCTCATAGATGTCCTTCAAGCCTTCCGCGGGCAAGAAACAAAGGTGCTCGGCCAAGGTCTTTTGCGCATCGGTTTGATGACCTTGTCAGGACGTAAGATTTTATTTCATCGTCCTGCACTTTTGCATTTACATAAAACATAGCGACCTCCTCGAGGTACGTATGAGAGTATTCCATTGTCAAAAAGTCCTTTAAGCCGGACTTCTCCAACATCTCTGCTATCTTCTTGACAAGGGTCTCATCGATAATATACTTGATCATTCCATCAAAACCCACTGAAGAACCAGTGTGGATTTGCTTTGAGAGCTTCACGGAATCATACTTTGGGACGTGAAAGGACATATATAAGGGACGTGAAAGGACATATTTTAAATTTTGAAATTTTGATCAAAATCAACGGCTGAGATTAGAACGTCAAAATCGTATTTAATTCCCCACATTAAATGTAGCAGCATTTATATCCAATCATATGGCTTATTGTGCAGCTTTTACTGTGACCGTCATTATTACGCTGACGTCATCCTTAAAAACATTCCTGATCAATTAAAACGATTGCGTTCTTGTCACTTAGCACATAAATAATTCAGCTTATATCCAAAGTGACTTAACTCTGCTTCTCTCTTCTCATGAAGTGACTCAACTGTCAGTTAACTTGATACAGCTGACTTCCTGATAAGGCTGTTCTCATCTTCTTTCTCTGTTGATTGAGTCTTTTGAGTTTCAACTCAACTCAATTAACCCTAACTCATTCTTGAGCTCTTCAAACCTTGATTCACATAGAGGCTTTGTGAATATATCAGCTAATTGTTTATCAGTTGAGATGTATTCCAAGGTGATGTCTTTTTTTCAACATGATCTCTTATGAAATGATATCTGACATCAATGTGCTTTGTTCTTGAATGCAACACAGGATCCTGAGTGATTGCAATAGCACTAGTGTTATCACACATAATTGGAATTTCTCTTTCTTCAATATCATAATCTCTTAGCTGTTGTCTCATCCATGAGACTTGGGCACAACAACGCCCCATGACTATGTACTGTCACCGTGGATATGGCATTGAATTTTGTTTCTTACTGAACCAAGAAACCAATCTATTTCCAAGCATTTGACATGTACCTGAGGTACTCTTCCTGTCAACTCTACATCCAACATAGTTTGAGTCTGAGTAACCAATAATCTTGAATCCACCTTCCTTTGGATACCATAAGCCAGCTTCCTGGCATCCCTTCAAATATCTTAGGATTCTCTTAGTTGCAGTCACGTGGCTCTGCTTTGGTGCAGGTTGAAATCTTGCATATACACCTACTGCAAAGGTGATGTCTGGCCTGCTTGCTGTTAGATAGAGAAATGATCCAATGAGTGCTCTATATTTTGTTTGATCAATAGCTTTGCCATCTGCATCCATGTTCATCTTGACTGAAGTATTCATTGGAATTTTCACAGAAGACTTCTCTTCCATACCAAATTTCTTCATCAAACCTCTGGTATATTTTGTTTGACTTATGAAGGTTCCATCCTTCATTTGCTTGACTTGAAGTCCTAGGAAGAAAGTCAGCTCTCCCATCATGCTCATCTCAAATTTACCCTGCATGAGGATTGAGAACTTGTCACACAGCTCTTTATTTGTGGAACCATAAATGATGTCATCCACATATATTTGAACAAGCAGTATACTCTCTCCATCTTGAATTCTGAAGAGTGTTCTATCTACTTTGCCTTTGATGAATCCATTGTGAGTTAGAAATTGAGACAATGTATCATACCATGCTCTTGGTGCTTGTTTTAGTACATATAATGCTTTCTTGAGCTTGTAGACTTTATCTCCAATAGTTTTCTGCTCAAAACCTAGAGATTGTTCAACATAGACTTCTTCCTCTAACAGTCCATTCAGAAATGCACTCTTCACATCCATTTGATACACAGTGAAGTTCTTATGTGAAGCATAAGCAAGAAACATCCTTATTGCCTCCAATCTTGCAACAGGAGCAAAGGTTTCATCAAAATCTATACCCTCTTCTTGGCAATACCCTTTGGCTACCAATCTTGTTTTGTTTCTTACAACAGATCCTTCCTCGTTCCTCTTGTTTCTGAAAACCCATTTTGTGCCAATAACATTTTGATGGGTTGGCCTCTGCACTAAATCTCATACTTTGTTTCTTTCAAACTGATTCAGCTCTTCTTGCATGGCTTGAATCCAATGTGTGTCATCCAATGCTTGAGACACATCTTTAGGCTCTATCTGGGAAATAAAACCAGTGAACATACCTTTATGCTATGCTCTGGATCTGGTTCTTATGACATCTCTAACATCTCCAATAACTAACTCTGGTGGATGGTCTCTCAGCCATCTCACCTCAGGTTGGAGTAAGTATGCTGGATTCAGCCGTCTCGCAGCGAAGTTGTCTTGAACGACTCTTTCATTTTCATTCAGCTATAGACTTTCCAGTTATCTTGGAGATTCATTTATCTCATCTTCAACTGGGTTGAGTGCTCTTACTTTAGCTTCAACATAAGGACTCTTCTGTATAGTTGGCTGATTCAGCTTATCAGCTAACTCTTCAATGTCTTCTCCATTTACATTAGGTTCATCAAAGACCACATGGATAGACTCTTCTGTAACCATAGTCCTCTTGTTCAGCACTCTATAGGTTGTACTCTCAGCTGAGTATCCCAAAAAGATACCTTCATCAGCTTTAGCATCAAAAGCCTTTAAATTATCTTTGCCATTATTGTGGATGAAACATTTACATCCATTGCCTGTTGATCATGCATCTATTTTGAGTCAGAAACATTTACATCCATTGCATGTTCATCAGCTAACTCTTCAATGTCTTCAATTGCCTGTTGATCATGCATCTATTTTGAGTATAGCATGTTGTGTTGATGGCTTCAGCCCAAAATCTCTTAGGTAATCCAGCTTCAGCTAACATGGTCCTTGCAGCTTCCTTGAGGGTTCGGTTCCTTCTTTCAGCTACTCCATTCTGCTGTGGAGTTCTTGCAGCTAATAACTCATGAGCAATTCAATTTTCAACACAATACTGAGTTATTATCGTATTGACAAACTCAGTTCCTCTGTCAGATCTTATTTTTATAATGGTTTGGCTCTTTTTATTTTGAACTCTTTTCATCAGCTGAGGTAACTTCTGCAAAGTTTCCTTCTTTTACACATGAAGATTGTCCATGTGCAACACATACACCTTCTTTCTTGTACACTGAGTCTGGCAATCCTTCTACAAGATGACTCCTTGCAAGCTGGTTGATTGTCTTGAAATTCAGATGACTCAGCTTCTTGTGCCACAACCAACTTGATTCGGTAGTGCTCTTTGCTAACAAACAAGTGTTTGGTGTAGCAGTAGACCAATCTACCACATACATATTCTTCTGTTTTGATCCTTGCAGCACTATTTCATTTGATTCAACATCTTTGATCTGGCACACTCCCATGTTGAAACCAACATTATAGCTTTTATCACATAGTTGGCTGATGTTTAACAGGTTGAAGTTGAGGCCTTCAACATAAGCAACATTAGTGATTTCCAATCCATTCTTCTTGATAGATCATGTGCCTTTGATTTCCCCTGGAGCTTCATTTCCTCCAAATATGACTTTTTCACCTCTAATCTCCTTGAATCTTGACAGTTTTCTTGTTTCTGTCATATGTCTAGAATGACCACTATCCATGTACCAGGTTCCTTGGCACTCACTGCTCCTTGAACCCGCAATCAAGGAAATCAGTTTTTAGGTACCCATACTTGCCTGGGTCCTGAGGGGTTAGTGCTATAAGATGATCCAACCAACCTATAACCAAAAGACTTGACTCTAAGAAGTTTCTATCTATCAGTGCCATAATCATTGTGCACATTAGCAATTTGCTTGGGGTTTTAGGTTCATACAAATTGCTCTTTTGTCCGTATGCCCGTTTGTGTTTTAGCAATTGCTTTCTTGGGATAGTTGTGGTATTTACGAGTGTAGTGCTTGGGTGCGTATGTATGCTGATAATAGCCCTTTTGCCTTTGAAATGACCTTTGTTGAGGTTTAGGTCTTTTCCATCTTGGCTTGTATTCCATAGGTCTTTGCTGGTGTTTCACATTATTCCAATCAAGATAGTTTGGATAGTTTCTACCATTCCCATCATGTGTGTTTCTCTCGATGAAATTTACGGGTTTTTGGTAGCTCTGTTTGCTTTTCACGAGTAATTTCTTTTGGAGTTTGCCGAGGAACTCGGCCGGATTTCTTCTCGCTTGTCCTCTCAAAGATACTCAATCGGTTGTTTTTCTTTCCCTTTGTATCCAAGGCCGCTTTGTTTGTGATTGTTCTCGGAGTGAATGTGGGTGCAAAAGATTTGTTGTTTTGGATTTTTGAGATGCTTCATTGCTTGAAGATCTTTTTTCCAAAATCACTCTTGGAGTTTGATCTGCACAAAGGAATTAAATCCTATTCCGGTCTTATCTCCACATTCTTTTTGACTCATGATAAGATCATCCAATGATTTGGATACCTTTGTAAATGAGGCAATCACATTTTTGAGATATTTTTCCCTCTTTTCTATAGCAGCTAACTCGATGTGATCTTTGCATTTTCACCCCACTTAGTGTTCTCATCGGCCTATATAACTCAGTACTCGGCTCTCTCTAGTCACCGTGAGTTTTGGCTTTTAAGTGGGCTGTTTTCCTCATTTAGAATTGTGTGTGAGGATTTTATGTGTTCAAAATCTTTCATCATTTTTCCTAATGAATCATAAAGATCAGTGGGTGATAAAGTGTGTATATCACAGTCACTATCACTTGAAACTCGAATGAGATGAGTTAGAGTGTACCTCATCTTCTTGATCCGTTGATCTTGTTCTTTAGCCATAAGACGATCATATCCTCTTCCTCGAGTCACTTGAGTAGTCGCCTTCACTACTCTATGAGTCTCCGCTTCTTTTTTTGACTTGATCAGATCGAATCTCGGCGATAACATGGCTTTCTTCTTTTCCCTCGTCTTTTTTCCCTAAAGACTTTTCTATCTTCCTCGTAAGTCCAAGCGCTACGATAATCTAGAGGGGGTGAATAGATTATCTCCATCTTTTCGATTTCGCCTCTTTTTCGAACCAAATGCTCAAACACAATAATAAAGGTGCGGAATGTAAACAACACACGTCGATTTAAAGAGGTTCAACCCACCTAGGGCCTAATCCTCTACCACCCCAAAGATTCCTGGATGGATTTCAAAAAGAAAAAGATTTTATTAATAATTACCAAAATTATTACAACAAAATCTTACACCAACACCTTGAAGAGCACCACACTCTTCTTCAACACCACCTTTGAGATTACCACAATCTCACTTGAAGATTACCACAATCTCACTTGAAGATTACCACAATCTCCAAACGGCACCTTATGAAGATTACCACAATCTTCACCCTTGAAGAGCACCACACTCTTCAACACCTCAACAAGAAGATTACCACAATCTTCTTATACCTAACACCTAGTTCACCCAAGTGTGTTCTTACCACAAGAACACTCACAAGGATATCTTGTGTTTGAATGACAACCACAAATTCAAGATTACAACTCGATAATTGATAATACAATAGAGTGCAAGTGTAATCAAGAAAAGCCTAGACCTCAAGGATGTGAAAGTGAATAGCTAGGCAAATTACAACAAGAAATAAGACAATGTAAGAACAAGTATATTCTTGAGTGTATCTTGTTGTGTTGTAGTTTTCTCTCTTATTGTGTTGCTTCAATTCTTCCTCTATTTATAGGAGATGATTGATACTTGATAGGCTCCTCTTGGAATCTGATTTCTACAAAAAAATTGCAATTAAAATCAAGATTATAGCTGTTAGAAATCAATCCCACAATTTAGGGAAAAGATGTCTGCTGCACAACAGTTAGAATTTTCTTTGTCAAAGCATAGAAATACACGGTCGCACGTAGAAGTTTGAAAATGAGAATACACATTTACAGGGCGACCGGTCGGCGTAGGTTCGACCGGTCGTCCGAACAACCGTCGCGACAACCTCAAAAACGAAGGGCGGACGTTCTGTTTCAATTTTTGCTCCAGTGCACGGCCGCCCAAGGGTCGACCGGTCGACGCCACCGGTTGCCCTATAGGGCGACGGTTGCCTCTGACCATTTTCTCTGCAAACATGAAGTTTTCTTTTTCTCAACTTTCAGGTGCGGGTTGCCCTATACGGCGACCGGTTGACCTCAAAACAAAAGTGTTGTCCAATTTTATATCGAAAATAGACTTCAAGAAATACTCCAAAAATAGTGAAAATATTTTAGACCGATCGGGAGTATTAGGACAACATTTAGAAAACATTGTTTTGGTGTAAAAATACATTAACAAAAAATCATTAAAAGTGTTGTCCAATTTTGTCGAAAATAAAACTTGAAGTTATACTCCTAAAATATTAAAACAATTTTAAATCATTTAGGAGTATTTGGACAACCTTTAAAACCATTGTTTTGGTATAAAACAAAATCATCAAAATCATGATAAAACCATTTATCAAACAATCTCCCCCTTTTTGATGATTACAAACCAAAATAATTTGACAAGGCCGATTTTGAAAACAAAACAATTTTGAGAGGCGATTTTGAAAACAAAACAATTTTACCGGTTAAAAAGAACTATCCGTTGTGAGCGACAACATTCCATGTAATATAAACACAAGGATGGGAGTAGAGATATTTAAACCACATGTTACAAATGCTCCCCCTATCAACATGCACAACAAGAGTTATATAGAAGCAACTTAAACATAAGCTAAAATATTAGCTTTTCGATATTGAGCTTAAGTATCAATAACTTAAAAGCTCCCCCTGTCAAAGATACATCATTAGAACCGTATGTAAGTCCATACTACAACCAATGGACCATGATTCATACATAACCATAATGCACCAAGTGGACTAAATATGATCCACAACTTATGGCTTTGTGAAGCCATAGCTTATAGCTTCTTTTCATTAAGCTTATCTTAGCTTTTATGAGCTAATGAGCTTATAACATGTTTCTCCCTTTGGAATCATCAAAAAGAATGTTAGCACGATAAATACATCATATATTTTTATCAAAGTGCGCAAGTAAACCGATGTATCGAGCCATTTGAACATTGAAGCTTTTAAACCAAATAGAAGAGTCGAATCATACGACTTGTAGAAGCTTATGAAAAATCATTTGATTTGCAAAAACATGATCTCTATAAATATATGAGACTTTTGAAATCGAGAGAGTCATGTATGTGATGAATTTTTCATTGAAACGTTTTATCGAACACTTGGCGGGCGTCAAAATAGAAAAGGTTATATATAGCCCTTGTAAATGAAATCAAGCCAAGTTTTTCATCACCGAATACAATTTAACAAATATCATTCATCAACAATCAATAAGCTCATCACAAACATATATGAATCACATCAAGAAAAATACATATAAGCCACAAACTCAGGGTTCAACCCAATTGAGCTAACGATAGTGAAATTCTTACCATTCAATCGGTAAAGACGAGCAATGATGATGATAGTCGAGCTAGATAATCCCCAAAATATATAATTCATGCATCAAAACTCATTTGAAGTGAATTGTGTGTGAAATTTGCAAAGGGGACGAAAAATGGTCAAAATGTGTCAAAGTGACGAATCTTCAAGACAGAACCATTTTAATCCAAATTATAGCCTAGGGCGACCTGGTCGAGGTTGAGGGCGACGGTCGACGTTGAGGGCGACCGGTTGCCCTCAACCATTTCAGCCCACTGTGTTGAAAAATTTCCAAAATCCGAATTTTCAACCAAAAATCCAATTTTTCGCCCCTAAGTTTTAAAAACGTGCAAAATGCAAACGTAGACCTCATTCAATATACATTATGTCATAATCAAGCTCGAAATGAGGTAAAATACTCGTGGTTAACGATCAAAAAGTCCGCGAGTTATCCTTGAGGCGGAATTAAACACATCTCAAGTTTTTGTTAAAAAAAAATCACAATCCCTTAAAAAATATATCGAATCTCAATGTGTTTAGTTTGATTATGACGAACCAAATTTTGAATATGAATAACCGTATAATAGATACCGAACTTGTTATCCTGAAAAAATAAGAACGTTTTAAAGCTTTGGATACAACAAGTCATACGAAGAAGTGCCTTTCAAATATTTGAAAATTTCTTTTAATGGCACTTTTAATGAGATTCGTTGGGATAGTTTTTGAAGTCGAGCATATAGACATAAGGCATATGGAATGTCGAGTCTATAGGAATAATACAAGAAAACATACCTCGAATTTGTTTGTCAACCGACATGCCTTTCTCAACATTTGTCAATCTTTAGTCATAGAGGTTGAGATATTTCTTCTTTCTTCAATGCCTAACTCCTTCAAGAGTTCAATATAACCATCTTCTTGGCATTGAATAATTTGAAGTCCAAGTAATAAATTGAGCTCCCCATCATGCTCATTTCAAGTACATCTTGCATCAACTTGATAAATATCTTGCACAAATATTCATTAGTAGTACCAAAAATATTCTCATAAATATGCACAAGTAAATAATTTTGCCCTTTTTCAAAAAAAAAAGAGAGTAGTATCAACTTTACCTCTTGTAGAATCATTTAGCAAAAATAGCTAAGTCTATCAATCCAGTACAAGGCCTTTTTTTTTAAAAAAATGGCCTAGAATTTTAAACTCCGATAGACTTCCATATGAATAAAACCATTTAGAAAATTAACATCCATTTAGTAAAGCTTGAAATTTTCTTAAAACAAGAATGGGCAAGTAAAATGCAAATAACTTCTAAAAGAGCTATGAGTGCAAATATTACATCAAAATCATTACCTTCTTCTTGAAAATACCTTCGAGCTACTAACTCGCCTTAGTTCGACCAATGTTGCCTTGGTCATCGAGTTTGTTTCGGAGTGCCCATTTTGCATTTATAATTGTTTGTGATGAAAGACATGGCATCAACTTCCAAGTATCATTTCCTTTTTAGCTCCTCTTGCAATTCTAAAAACCAATCTTCATCTTGAAGCATCAATTGAGGAATTTGTCTTCTTCATCACTATTGGGCATCCAAATGATCTAAGGTGTTCATAATAGAACATTTACATCCAAATATTTGGAGTATTTTCTTTTCTACACAACTCAACAAACTCATTAAAGGCATTTCTTATATAAGCAAGAAAAATAGCCCAAGTGTAATAACATGCCTCAATTGTCAACCACAAAATATCTTGCAAAAGAGCATAGTAGTAAGAGACACTATATATATATATATATATATATATATATAGATCATGAAGCAAGAAACACATACTATGCATTTAGAATATCATCAAGAGACTAATAAATCATGCAAGTTCAAATAAGCTTAAGAAAGCTACAAAAGGTCTCTTTTGAAATTTGAGAATCCGATAGCATATAATTGAGACCTTATTTAAAAGAAGTATTTGAACAAAAGTTGACAAAGCAAATATGTGCAATCAAATATCGAATAGTGCCTTTCAAAAAAAATCCTCTTAATGGCATTTGTATGAAATACTATGAAAAACAAGCACATAGGCATATGGCAATACATATATCGAGTCTATAAGAGTAAGAATAACACAAGTAAACGTACCTCGATAATTTATGCCTTTTCTTGATAAAAATGACGAAAATGGCCATTTGTGAAAATATGTAAATCCTACACAATTCTTAAAACAAATCTAGCACAAATCATAATGATAAAAGTGTAGGCTAAGAGATATCACAAGTAAGCTCATGCCATAAAAAAAAAATAAGAGATGATAACATACTATAGTTTTCAAAAATGCACAAGAGTTTTAAAACATCATATAAGGTCTTCTTTTTTTTTAAAAATTTAAAAGCACAAATATATATTGAAGACCTTAAAAATTTGAAAACTCATTTTGCAATAAAGACACAAATAAAAGCATGCATAATAAAAAATAAAATGCATATTTAAATAGGGAGATACGGGTTACCAATTACGCCATTTCCATGGGTTGTGTCGTTCCCATTGTTGATGATATCTTCCCTTTGAGAAGTCACTTTGTTGATGATGACTTCTTTGATTACTCCATTTCCAAGGTTTGTTGCCTTCCCATTGTTGAAAGTCTCTTCTTCTTTGAAAATCATCTTGTTGATGATATCTTTGCCATTTCCAAGGATTGTGTTCTTCCCATTTTTGAGTATATCCTCTTCTTGGAAATTTGCTTTGTTGAAAATAGTTTCTTCTTCTTTGATCAAATGAAACGGTCATTTGATGTCTTCTTGGCGGTATAAATTTTCTTCGATCATTATTTCGCCGAGTACCTAATAGGACATTATTTTGTGGTACCCTTATGTGTTTGGGTCCTTTGGGATTAGTCTTGAGACTTTTAAGTCTCCAACAATAATTAGAGCTATTTCTAGCTCGACAAGAATTAGCCGTATGACCCTTTTTACCGCAATAAAAACAAGTAATAATTCTAGGAGCATAATGACCAACATGCTTAGTGACTTGATTCTTTTTCATATGATTGACAACATTAAACTTATGATCAAGTTCTAGTTTCAATTATCACAATAATCAACAATTTCATCGGTACTCAAGTTGGATTTTGATAAATCCCCTTTCATGCAATTTATATCCTCAACAAGAGTACTATTTTCTTTCTCAAGGTTTCTAACCTTATCAAGAGTGGTGGTGTGAGATAGTGATTCATAGGAAGTAAATAAACTATCCTTATCAATTTTCAAAACATTGAATTCCTTTTTCAAATTTTTGTATTTAACAAGTAAGCTTTGGAATTCATTTTGAAGTTCATCATAGTCATTTTGCAAATCACTATAATCATTATCATAGGAAGTAGAGGGTTTAGAACTTACCTCGTTTTCTTCTTCGATGCCTATTAGGCATTGTTCAACTTCTTCATCATGGGAGGTTGTAGAAGGCTCATCCCATGTTGTTGGATTTGATGTTGTATCTATTTGTGAAGTAGATGCTTTTGAGTTGCTCCTTTCATTTGCATACACTTCATAGATGGCTTCTAATTTTTGCCATACTTCATGTGCCGATCGAATACCTACAACATGATCAAATTCCAAAGTAGTAAGTGAACAATACAAAATACTAAGAGCTTTACCATTTAAGGAGATGATTCTCTTCTCTTCATCATTGAGCTCTTTGAAGCCTTTAGAGGTGTGTGGTGTATTCTTCGTTGGAATGGATTCTCCATTGATGACGGTGTTCCAAATATCAAACCCGCAACCTTGTAAATAGCATTCCATTCTTTCTTTCCAAAATATAAAATTTTTGGAATCAAACCGAGGTGGCTTGGTGGTGGAGGTGCCGGAAAGATGAGCTTCGTTCGTAGTCGACGATCGTTTCTCTTCACTCGCGATGTGAAACGAGCTTGCCAAAGAGTTTGGCTTTGATACCAATTGTAAGTCCAAGCGCTACGATAATCTAGAGGGGGTGAATAGATTATCTCCATCTTTTCGATTTCGCCCTCTTTTTCGAACCAAATGCTCAAACACAATAATAAAGGTGCGGAATGTAAACAACACACGTCGATTTAAAGAGGTTCAACCCACCTAGGCCTAATCCTCTACCACCCCAAGATCTCCTGGATGGATTTCAAAAAGAAAAAGATTTTATTAATAATTACCAAAATTATTACAACAAAATCTTACACCAACACCTTGAAGAGCACCACACTCTTCTTCAACACCACCTTTGAGATTACCACAATCTCACTTGAAGATTACCACAATCTCACTTGAAGATTACCACAATCTCCAAACGGCACCTTATGAAGATTACCACAATCTTCACCCTTGAAGAGCACCACACTCTTCAACACCTCAACAAGAAGATTACCACAATCTTCTTATACCTAACACCTAGTTCACCCAAGTGTGTTCTTACCACAAGAACACTCACAAGGATATCTTGTGTTTGAATGACAACCACAAATTCAAGATTACAACTCGATAATTGATAATACAATAGAGTGCAAGTGTAATCAAGAAAAGCCTAGACCTCAAGGATGTGAAAGTGAATAGCTAGGCAAATTACAACAAGAAATAAGACAATGTAAGAACAAGTATATTCTTGAGTGTATCTTGTTGTGTTGTAGTTTTCTCTTTATTGTGTTGCTTCAATTCTTCCTCTATTTATAGGAGATGATTGATACTTGATAGGCTTCTCTTGGAATCTGATTTCTACAAAAAAATTGCAATTAAAATCAAGATTATAGCTGTTAGAAATCAATCCCACAATTTAGGGAAAAGATGTCTCACGTTTTGCTGTTTAGAATTTTTTGTCAAAAGCATAGGGCGACCGGTCGCACGAAATAGAAGTTTGAAAATGAGAATACACATTTACACAGGGCGACCGGCCGACGTAGGGTTCGACCGGTCGTCCCTCGACTTCAACCGGTCGCACAACCTCAAAAACGAAGGGCGGACGTTACTGCTTTCAATTTTGCTCCCAGTGCACGGTCGCCGCCAAGGGGTCGACGGTCGACGCCACCGGTTGCCCTATAGGGGGCGACGGTTGCCACGACCATTTTCTCGCAAACATGAAGTTTTCTGTTTTTCTCAACTTTCAGTACGGGTTGCCCTATACGGCGACGGTTGACCTCAAAACAAAAGTGTTGTCCAATTTTATATCGAAAATAGACTTCAAGAAATACTCCGAAAAATAGTGAAAATATTTTAGACCGATCGGGAGTATTAGGACAACATTTAGAAAACATTGTTTTGGTGTAAAAATACATTAATGAAAAATCATTAAAAGTGTTGTCCAATTTTGTCGAAAATAAAACTTGAAGTTATACTCCGGAAAATATTAAAACAATTTTAAATCATTTAGGAGTATTTGGACAACCTTTAAAACCATTGTTTTGGTATAAAACAAAATCATCAAAATCATGATAAAACCATTTATCAAACAATCTCCCCTTTTTGATGATTACAAACCAAAATAATTTGACAAGGCCGATTTTGAAAACAAAACAATTTTGAGAGGCGATTTTGAAAACAAAACAATTTTACCTAAGGTTAAAAAGAACTATCCGTTGTGAGCGACAACATTCCATGTAATATAAACACAAGGATGGGAGTAGAGATATTTAAACCACATGTTACAAATGCTCCCCTATCAACCCGCACAACAAGAGTTATATAGAAGCAACTTAAACATAAGCTAAAATATTAGCTTTTCGATATTGAGCTTAAGTATCAATAACTTAAAAGCTCCCCCTCACAAAGATACATCATTAGAACCGTATGTAAGTCCATACTACAACCAATGGACCATGATTCATACATAACCATAATGCACCAAGTGGACTAAATATGATCCACAACTTATGGCTTTGTGAAGCCATAGCTTATAGCTTCTTTTCATTAAGCTTATCTTAGCTTTTATGAGCTAATGAGCTTATAACATGTTTCTCCCCTTTGGAATCATCAAAAGAATGTTAGCACGATAAATACATCATATATTTTTATCAAAGTGCGCAAGTAAACCGATGTATCGAGCCATTTGAACATTGAAGCTTTTAAACCAAATAGAAGAGTCGAATCATACGACTTGTAGAAGCTTATGAAAAATCATTTGATTTGCAAAAACATAATCTCTATAAATATATGAGACTTTTGAAATCGAGAGAGTCATGTATGTGATGAATTTTTCATTGAAACGTTTTATCGAACACTTGGCGGGCGTCAAAAATAGAAAAGGTTATATATAGCCCTTGTAAATGAAATCAAGCCAAGTTTTTCATCACCGAATACAATTTAACAAATATCATTCATCAATAATCAATAAGCTCATCACAAACATATATGAATCACATCAAGAAAAATACATATAAGCCACAAACTCAGGGTTCAACCCAATTGAGCTAACGATAGTGAAATTCTTACCATTCAATCGGTAAAGACGAGCAATGATGATGATAGTCGAGCTAGATAATCCCCAAAATATATAATTCATGCATCAAAACTCATTTGAAGTGAATTGTGTGTGAAATTTGCAAAGGGGACGAAAAATGGTCAAAATGTGTCAAAGTGACGAATGCTGAAGACAGAACCATTTTAATCCAAATTATAGCCTAGGGCGACCGGTCGAGGTTGAGGGCGACCGGTCGACGTTGAGGGCGACCGGTTGCCCTCAACCATTTCAAATTTCACCGTGTTGAAAAATTTCCAAAATCCGAATTTTCAACCAAAGATCCAATTTTTCGCCCCTAAGTTTTAAAAACGTGCAAAATGCAAACGTAGACCTCATTCAATATACATTATGTCATAATCAAGCTCGAAATGAGGTAAAATACTCGGCGGTTAACGATCAAAAAGTCCGCGAGTTATCCTTGAGGCGGAATTAAACACATCTCAAGTTTTTGTTAAAAAAATCACAATCCCTTAAAAAAATATATCGAATCTCAATGTGTTTAGTTTGATTATGACGAACCAAATTTTGAATATGAATAACCGTATAATAGATACCGAACTTGTTATCCTGAAAAATAAGAACGTTTTAAAGCTTTGGATACAACAAGTCATACGAAAGAAGTGCCTTTCAAATATTTGAAAATTTCTTTTAATGGCACTTTTAATGAGATTCGTTGGGATAGTTTTTGAAGTCAAGCATATAGACATAAGGCATATGGAATGTCGAGTCTATAGGAATAATACAAGAAAACATACCTCGAATTTGTTTGTCAACCGACATGCCTTTCTCAACCTTTGTCAATCTTTAGTCATAGAGGTTGAGATATTTCTTCTTTCTTCAATGCCTAACTCCTTCAAGAGTTCAATATAACCATCTTCTTGGCATTGAATAATTTGAAGTCCAAGTAATAAATTGAGCTCCCCATCATGCTCATTTCAAGTACATCTTGCATCAACTTGGATAAATATCTTGCACAAATATTCATTAGTAGTACCAAAAATATTCTCATAAATATGCACAAGTAAATAATTTTGCCCTTTTTCAAAAATAAAGAGAGTAGTATCAACTTTACCTCTTGTAGAATCATTTAGCAAAAATAGCTAAGTCTATCAACCGTACAAGGCCTTTTTTTTAAAAAAATGGCCTAGAATTTTAAACTCCGATAGACTTCCATATGAATAAAACCATTTAGAAAATTAACATCCATTTAGTAAAGCTTGAAATTTTCTTAAAACAAGAATGGGCAAGTAAAATGCAAATAACTTCTAAAAGAGCTATGAGTGCAAATATTACATCAAAATCATTACCTTCTTCTTGAAAATACCTTCGAGCTACTAACCTCGCCTTAGTTCGACCAATGTTGCCTTGGTCATCGAGTTTGTTTCGGAGTGCCCATTTTGCATTTATAATTATTTGTGATGAAAGACATGGCATCAACTTCCAAGTATCATTTCCTTTTTAGCTCCTCTTGCAATTCTAAAAACCAATCTTCATCTTGAAGCATCAATTGAGGAATTTGTCTTCTTCATCACTATTGGGCATCCAAATGATCTAAGGTGTTCATAATAGAACATTTACATCCAAATATTTGGAGTATTTTCTTTTCTACACAACTCAACAAACTCATTAAAGGCATTTCTTATATAAGCAAGAAAAATAGCCCAAGTGTAATAACATGCCTCAATAGTCAACCACAAAATATCTTGCAAAAGAGCATAGTAGTAAGAGACACTATATATATATATATATATATATATAGATCATGAAGCAAGAAACACATACTATGCATTTAGAATATCATCAAGAGACTAATAAATCATGCAAGTTCAAATAAGCTTAAGAAAGCTACAAAAGGTCTCTTTTGAAATTTGAGAATCCGATAGCATATAATTGAGACCTTATTTAAAAGAAGTATTTGAACAAAAGTTGACAAAGCAAATATGTGCAATCAAATATCGAATAGTGCCTTTCAAAAAATCTAAAAATCCTCTTAATGGCATTTGTATGAAATACTATGAAAAACAAGCACATAGGCATATGGCAATACATATATCGAGTCTATAAGAGTAAGAATAACACAAGTAAACGTACCTCGATAATTTATGCCTTTTCTTGATAAAAATGACGAAAATGGCCATTTGTGAAAATATGTAAATCCTACACAATTCTTAAAACAAATCTAGCACAAATCATAATGATAAAAGTGTAGGCTAAGAGATATCACAAGTAAGCTCATGCCATAAAAAAAAAACATAAGAGATGATAACATACTATAGTTTTCAAAAATGCACAAGAGTTTTAAAAACATCATATAAGGTCTTCTTTTTTAAAAATTTAAAAGCACAAATATATATTGAAGACCTTAAAAAATTTGAAAACTCATTTTGCAATAAAGACACAAATAAAAGCATGCATAATAACAAAATAAAATGCATATTTAAATAGGAGATACGGGTTACCAATTACGCCATTTCCATGGGTTGTGTCGTTCCCATTGTTGATGATATCTTCCCTTTGAGAAGTCACTTTGTTGATGATGACTTCTTTGATTACTCCATTTCAAGGTTTGTTGCCTTCCCATTGTTGAAAGTCTCTTCTTCTTTGAAAATCATCTTGTTGATGATATCTTTGCCATTTCCAAGGATTGTGTTCTTCCCATTTTTGAGTATATCCTCTTCTTGGAAATTTGCTTTGTTGAAAATAGTTTCTTCTTCTTTGATCAAATGAAACGGTCATTTGATGTCTTCTTGGCGGTATAAATTTTCTTCGATCATTATTTCGCCGAGTACCTAATAGGACATTATTTTGTGGTACCCTTATGTGTTTGGGTCCTTTGGGATTAGTCTTGAGACTTTTAAGTCTCCAACAATAATTAGAGCTATTTCTAGCTCGACAAGAATTAGCCGTATGACCCTTTTTACCGCAATAAAAACAAGTAATAATTCTAGGAGCATAATGACCATCATGCTTAGTGACTTGATTCTTTTTCATATGATTGACAACATTAAACTTATGATCAAGTTCTAGTTTCGAATTATCACAATAATCAACAATTTCATCGGTACTCAAGTTGGATTTTGATAAATCCCCTTTCATGCAATTTATATCCTCAACAAGAGTACTATTTTCTTTCTCAAGGTTTCTAACCTTATCAAGAGTGGTGGTGTGAGATAGTGATTCATAGGAAGTAAATAAACTATCCTTATCAATTTTCAAAACATTGAATTCCTTTTTCAAATTTTTGTATTTAACAAGTAAGCTTTGGAATTCATTTTGAAGTTCATCATAGTCATTTTGCAAATCACTATAATCATTATCATAGGAAGTAGAGGGTTTAGAACTTACCTCGTTTTCTTCTTCGATGCCTATTAGGCATTGTTCAACTTCTTCATCATGGGAGGTTGTAGAAGGCTCATCCCATGTTGTTGGATTTGATGTTGTATCCATTTGTGAAGTAGATGCTTTTGAGTTGCTCCTTTCATTTGCATACACTTCATAGATGGCTTCTAATTTTTGCCATACTTCATGTGCCGATCGAATACCTACAACATGATCAAATTCCAAAGTAGTAAGTGAACAATACAAAATACTAAGAGCTTTACCATTTAAGGAGATGATTCTCTTCTCTTCATCATTGAGCTCTTTGAAGCCTTTAGAGGTGTGTGGTGTATTCTTCGTCGGAATGGATTCTCCATTGATGACGGTGTTCCAAATATCAAACCCGCAACCTTGTAAATAGCATTCCATTCTTTCTTTCCAAAATATAAAATTTTTGGAATCAAACCGAGGTGGCTTGGTGGTGGAGGTGCCGGAAAGATGAGCTTCGTTCGTAGCCGACGATCGTTTCTCTTCACTCGCGATGTGAAACGAGCTTGCCAAAGAGTTTGGCTTTGATACCACTTGTAAGTCCAAGCGGCTACGATAATCTAGAGGGGGGGTGAATAGATTATCTCCATCTTTTCGATTTCGCCCTCTTTTTCGAACCAAATGCTCAAACACAATAATAAAGGTGCGGAATGTAAACAACACACGTCGATTTAAAGAGGTTCAACCCACCTAGGGCCTAATCCTCTACCACCCCAGTATCTCCGGGATGGATTTCAAAAAGAAAAAGATTTTATTAATAATTACCAAAATTATTACAACAAAATCTTACACCAACACCTTGAAGAGCACCACACTCTTCTTCAACACCACCTTTGAGATTACCACAATCTCACTTGAAGATTACCACAATCTCACTTGAAGATTACCACAATCTCCAAACGGCACCTTGTGAAGATTACCACAATCTTCACCCTTGAAGAGCACCACACTCTTCAACACCTCAACAAGAAGATTACCACAATCTTCTTACACCTAACACCTAGTTCACCCAAGTGTGTTCTTACCACAAGAACACTCACAAGGATATCTTGTGTTTGAATGACAACCACAAATTCAAGATTACAACTCGATAATTGATAATACAATAGAGTGCAAGTGTAATCAAGAAAAGCCTAGACCTCAAGGATGTGAAAGTGAATAGCTAGGCAAATTACAACAAGAAATAAGACAATGTAAGAACAAGTATATTCTTGAGTGTATCTTGTTGTGTTGTAGTTTTCTCTCTTATTGTGTTGCTTCAATTCTTCCTCTATTTATAGGAGATGATTGATACTTGATAGGCTCCTCTTGGAATCTGATTTCTACAAAAAAATTGCAATTAAAATCAAGATTATAGCTGTTAGAAATCAATCCCACAATTTAGGGAAAAGCTGTCTGCTGCACAACGGTTAGAATTTTGCTGTCAAAGCATAGGGCGACCGGTCGCACAGAAATAGAAGTTTGAAAATGAGAATACACATTTACACAGGGCGACCGGTCGACGTAGGGTTCGACCGGTCGTCCCTGACTTCAACCGGTCGCACAACCTCAAAAACGAAGGGCAGACGTTCTGTTTCAATTTTTGCTCCCAGGTACCGGTCGCCCAAGGGGTCGACCGGTCGACGCCACCGGTTGCCCTATAGGGCGACCGGTTGCCCTGACCATTTTCTGCAAACATGAAGTTTTCTGTTTTTCTCAACTTTCAGGTACGGGTTGCCCTATACGGCGACCGGTTGACCTCAAAACAAAAGTGTTGTCCAATTTTATATCGAAAATAGACTTCAAGAAATACTCCGAAAAATAGTGAAAACATTTTAGACCGATCGGGAGTATTAGGACAACATTTAGAAAACATTGTTTTGGTGTAAAAATACATTAACAGAAAATCATTAAAAGTGTTGTCCAATTTTGTCGAAAATAAAACTTGAAGTTATACTCCGGAAAATATTAAAACCATTTTAAATCATTTAGGAGTATTTGGACAACCTTTAAAACCATTGTTTTGGTATAAAACAAAATCATCAAAATCATGATAAAACCATTTATCAAACATCTTCCTCATTCCTATATTTGTTGATGGTGGATAGGAAGTCAATCGCAAAAATGTCCCTGGTTGTCTGTAGTTCCAACATAGGTTCTCAGCTCTTTGATCAGCTCTTTCTGTTCTTGGATTATCAGCTCTCTGATATTCAATCCTTTGATGCTCAGCTCTCTTGGGTGGCATGTCTTCTCTTGACTTGGAAGGAGCTGAATGTCTTCTGGAGGTTTCACCCTTATTCCTTTTATAGTTCTTATTGAAGAACTTGTTAAATATTTTGACCATCAGGGCAATTTCCTCCTGGTCTATGGCTTCCTTTGGTTAAACTGTCTTTCCATCACTAGCCATTAGTGTAGCTGTCTTGGGTACAACTGTCTCCTCTTACTCTTTTATTCTCAGCTCAAACTCATAGGCTTTATTATCTGAGAATAGCTCATGATTGGATGTTTTTGAGAGATCCATTGAATGTCTCAGAGCCATAACCTTCATTTTCTCATTCAGCTGGGAGGCTTCTCAAGATCTTCATACACATTTCCTTTTGTGTATATTCCTTCCCAAGAGCTGAAAGCTCATTTGTGATCTCAATGAATCTGGCATCTAGCTGATCCAAGGTTTCACCTGCAAGCATTTTGAAATTTTCAAACTTTTGAACAGCAACAGTTAATTTATTTTCTTTAATTTGTTCTGCCTTCACAAATTAAAGTCAGCTTATCCCAAATCTCTTTTGCAGATTTGCAAGATTTGACTTTGTTGAACATGGCTTTGTCTAACGTCTTGTAGAGTATATCATTGGCCACATTTTCCAAGTTGTTTCTCTTTCTGTCCTCATTAGTCCACTCAGTCCTTGGTTTTTCAACCATGGTTGGTCTTGCTTCAGCGGCAACTTCTTCTCCTTCAGCTGCGGCTGCTCTTCTTACAGCTGTGTTCACTTTGAGTATTTGCAGTGGTCCATCCTCTATCACAAGCCACATTTCATCATGTAATGCAGATAGATGAGTATGCATGTGAATATTCCAATCATCAAATTCTTCAACAGTGAACATAGGAATGCGTGTCAGATTTGGTTCCTTGATAATAACTTTGCTTAGAGATGAAAAACTTTGAAACACAAGTGGTTAAAACATTTTTTGAAAAGATAGAGATCTAGTTCAGTAACCAGTGCGGAAGGCTCAATGAACCAACCGCTTTGATACCACTTGTAGGTCCCAAGGGGTGTGAAGTAAGGTTTAGAAGGGGTGGTTAAACAAACCTTACCAAATTTTCGATTTAGTTCTTTTAAATAAATTCAACAGAGTTGACTCAAACAGTTGTGTCCTAGATGGACAGCTAAGTTGGCTTTTCAGCTAAGTTACTCACTCAACAGACTCGATAGAGTTGTTGATAGTATAACTTGGGTGCTCAAGCCAAATACTTAACTTGGCTGATTGGTTTTTAACAGCGGAAGACTTAACACCCTTAGATTAGATTTTTAGCTTGTTTTAAACACTTGATTTTAGCACTTAGTTATTTTTAGTTGGATTGCAAATATGATCAGCAGATATAGAATGAATATGCAGGAAAGTAATTTGCTGAAAGTAAATGACACAAATGTTTTATAGAGGTTCCAAGATGGGGTAATTCTTCTACTATGTAACATATCAGTTTACAAAGTGGTGAACAGTCTGGAGGCAGCATTAATCACACAGCTGGCTTCTCTTGCGACTCAACTTCTTCACAGGGCAGCTGCCTTGCTACTTCAGCTCACTTCTCAAGTTAAGGATTTGATCACGAAGCCCTCCAACAAACTTGATAATGGTTCGACTTGGAACCTTTCTACAATCCTAGCTTGGATAGTAGACCCCTTTGATTTCTTCAAAAGTTTCCTCTTCAACAGATTTGAAGTTGTCTTTCCTTCACAACTTGTGTTGGATCGATTTCCTTTGAGTTTCACACTTGAGGAATTGCTTGAATATTTATGAGAATATTGTAGGTTAAATGCTTGAATATTGCTTGCTTGTTCGTGGTTCAGGTAACCTCTTCTCAATAACTTCCTCAGCCTTTTATAGTGCACATTTGAAATTTTGCCCGTTGAAGAGATAGGCTAATTTCAAAAGTCACTTGTGTTCATTGGCTTGTCTTGGTCTGCAGTCCTTGATCAACTCTTCCTCATATTAAATGTCTTGGAAGCATTGAAGGTGCCTGACACAAGGTGCAGTGTTTCCCATTGGTTCATTCCTTTTGCATATTTCTGGGACTTACACTTTAGACCTGACAGCTTTGACATATTACTATATTGAGTAACATTCTTGACTTTAATCAACGGATCTAAGTCAGTTATCTTGACTAGATCTGTTGTCCACGTACCCCAGTGACTTGAGTCGGCTCGGTCGTTGGATAACTCATCTGTCAACTCATCCAGTAACATTCTTCATGGCATTACTCAGCTGACATACAGCAGAGTCTTCATATAGTCCGCAGTTGACTTCTTGTAATCCTTGGCATAGCTGACTTGACTCAGCTTTTCCAGCCCTATCTATTACAATACAAATTACAAGGAAAATGGGGTGCCAACTTCCTAATTTAAGTTTTACATAGTATCATAAAAATCTACTCAATAAATTTCCTAACATGGTAGTTCTACATTATTGAATTGATTTGAGTAATACACTTTATCTAGTGAGTCGCGATGTCAAATACCCGAATGAGTATTAATTGTGTCGAACTTGCAATTGATGACTTTTTAAAATTGAATTACATGTTTGCTAAAGTGTGGATTTGACTAAGTGTTTGTATTTATAGTGTTCTTGTGGTGTATAATCTACCCCAGTGCATGCGATTATTTTTCTTATTTTGCTCGAAGACAAGCAATGGTTTAAGTTTGGGGGGATTTGATAAGTGTGAAATATACATGCATATAGAGGTTTATTTGGGTACATATTTGATATATTTGCATCAATATTTAGTGTGTTTAGGTAAATTTCCTTCGTTGGGCGTGATACTCTAGGTCCGAGGGGTGTTTGTGTTAAGTATAGAAGGGGGGTTAAATACACTTAACCAATTTTCAAATTTTGTCCTTTAAATTAAAGTTTTAACACAAGCAGCTAAGTCCTTGATGGACAGCTTAGTTCAACCTTAACAGAAGAGTTAACCACTCCACAGACTCAACTGAGCTGTTGATAGAGTAACTCAGCTGAGTGAAGTGAGCTCTTTTAAAAATACAGGTAATTTTGTTTTATTAGCGGAAGTCTTACCCCCTTAAGTTAAAATATGTTTTCCAACACTTGTTTTGGTTAAGTTATTATCAGTTGAGTTTGAGCAAAAATACCAATCAGCAGAATTGAAATATGCAAGAAATAAATGCTGAAAGTAAATAGACACAGAGCAATTTTATAGTGGTTATAGGATGGTTAATTCGTCTACTCCATTCTTCTCCAACTCCTTGAGGTAATCCACTAATGCAACAGTCGAGTTACAAAAAGGATAAACAGTCTGAGCAAGCTTTGATCACACAGCTGGCTTCACTCCTGGGACTCAACTCTTCACAAGACAGATGTCTCACTACTTCAGCTCCTTCGAATTCTTTGATTTGATCACGAATCTAAAGTTGGTTCTAACTTGAACCTCACTGCACTTCCTTCAATTCTCGGATTTGCAGACCCCTTTGTCTTTAAAACAAGTTCCTCTTTAATAGTTTGAAGCTTTTCTTTCCTTCACTAAGTGTGTTGGTTAGATAGACTTCGAATATTAGGCTTGAGGATAGAGTGTATTGCTTTAGAGTATTTTGCTTACTTTCTTTGCTCAGATAATCTCTTGTGTCGTTCATGTTACAGTTATTCTCTCACATAAACTCCTAAGCTTTTTATAGTGGCTGTTCAAAAATGTATCCGTTGAAGAGATAGATACACTTTCAAACTCCACTTCGTGGTCGTTGGCTTGTCTTGTTATGCAGCAATGGATGTTGACCCAACCTTGGTTTAATGCTCTGCAAGTATGCCTGAAACACAGCAGGTGTTCTACGAATATCTCATTGGTTCCCAGCTTTTGCACTCTTTCTGCAAAACAACTTTAAGGTTGCAGTCTGTCTTCTTTCCTCTTTGAGTAATTCTTTGACTTTACTTATCAACGGACTTCTTCAGCTTTCTTTAAGTCCATTTGCTAATGAACCACTTCATAAGTCTTCTCCAAACATCTGAGAGTGACTTAGTTGTCAGTCTGCTGACAAAGATAGCTTTTTGGTACTTGACTGAGTCTTCTCTTCGACACTCAGCTGCAATACAACTGTATCTTCACTTTGTCCTTCAGTCAACTTCTGCAATTTTTAACTTGGCTGCTTCGACTCAGCTCATAGATCCTATCTATTACATAGTTGAATTCACAACAGAAAATAGGGTACCAACTTTCTAATCTAAGTTTTACATAGCATCATCAAAATCTATACAATAATTTTCCTAACAATTTCCCCCTTTTTGATGATGCCAAAACTTAAAATAAAAACATAATGTAAAAGTATGCAAAAAACAGAATGAGTGTAAGAAAATGTTATTTTATTGAACATCATTCAGCACATTACAAGTATGTACTTACAGTATCTTTTGTGTATTTACAATGAGTAAAAATACAACAAAATTTCTTCGCAGTTGTTTCAACATCTCTGCTACTTTCTTCTTATTTTTTCTCTTCTTTCTCTTTTCTTCTCCTATCTTCAACCTCCTTTATCTTTTTCTTCTCATTATTTCTCCTTCTGTCTCCATCTTTTCTCCTCCTCTCTTCATATTCTCTATCCTGCCTGGCGTTATCTTCTTCATATTTTCTTGCAAGCTCATCACTACCCTGATAGCTTCTCTATTGGCAAGCTCTTTGTAGCCCATCCAGTATAAGTGATTCTTTTTTAGGGGATCAACATACATTATGTCTTTAGGTATTCTTGATGGAGTACCTCCCTCTTCCACCAGACCTTCCATCGGGTCATCTGCCTCTACCAGAGTCAGCTCCTCTGGGAATTTGTTGACTGGGCTATGCCCTTGAAGTCAGTTGACTGCTTGACTGAGTCTGCTGCCTCTCGGCCATTTGTACAACTTCTAAAAGTGAGATTTAGAAGGGGGGGTGAATAAACCTAACCAACCGCTTGTGTTTCTGCTGCCTCTCGGCCATTTGTACAACTTCTAAACCCTTTTCAATGAACCAACCGCTCTGATACTACTTGTAGGTCCCAAGGGGTGTGGTGTAAGGTTTAGAAGGGGGGGTTGAATAAACCTAACCAAATTTTTGAATTTAAGTCCTTTAAAATTATTCAACAGAATTGACTCAAACAGTTGTGTCCTTGAGGGACAACTAAGTTGGCTATTCAGTTGAGTTTCCCACTCAACAGACTCGATAGAGCTGTTGATAGTATAACTCGATTGTTTAACCCAAATTCTTAACTTGGCTGGTTTGGTTTTTAACAACGGAAGACTTAACACCCTTTGATTTGTTTAATGGTTGTTTTTAACACTTGATTTTTAGCATTTAGTTATTTATCAGTTGGATAGAAAATCTATACTAATAGCAGATATAAAGTAAATATGCAGGAAGGTAAATTTGTTGTAAGTAAATGACACAAATATTTTATAGAGGTCCGAAGATGGGGTAATTCTTCTAATCCTCTCTTCTCCAACTCCTGGAGGAATCCACTATGTAATGATCGGTTTACAAAGCGGTGAACGATCCGAGACACGGCCTTTGATCACACAAATAGTTTCTCTTGCGACTCGACCTTCTTCACATGACAAATTTGCTTGCTACTTGACTCACTTCTCAAGTTCTTGGATTTGATCACGAAGCCCTCCAACAAACTTGATAATGATTTGACCTTGAACCTTCCTACAATCCAGGCTTGGAAAGTAGACCCCTTTTTATTTCAAACGTTTTCCTCTTCAACAGTCTAAAGTTGTCTCTCCTTCACAATGTGTGTTGGATCGAGTTTCTTTGAGTTTCAGGCTTGAGGAATATCTTTTTAAGCTTTGAGAGTATTGCAGGTTAAATGCTCGAATATTTCTTGATTTCTCAGGTATGCAAGGTAACATTTTCTCAATGTTTTCCTCAGCCTTTTATAGTGTACATTTGAAATTTTGCCCGTTGAAGAGATGGGCTAATTTCAAATGTCACTTTTGTGGTTGTTGGCATGTCTTGTCTTGGTGTGCAGTCCTTGATGTAGACTTTTTCTCGTATTAATGGCATACCAACTTTGCAGGTGTCTGACACAAGATGCAGTGCTTCCCATTAGTTCATTCCTTTCCCATAATTCCGGGAAAAGCACTTTTAGACTTGACAGCTTTACATGTTACTATATCGAGTAATATTTGTGACTTTATTCCAACGGATCTAAGTCAGTTGCCTTCACTTGACTGTTGTCTTTACCCCAGGTGACTTGAGTCAGCTCCAATCATAGGATTGACTACACTGTCACTCTAACTCACAGACTTGGCTCCTTAAGTTGACTTGACTGACACTTTACTCAGTTGTTCCTTAGCTGACTTTTCTTCAGTCGAGTCCTTGACTTCCTTCTTGGCCTCACTCAACTGACACACATCAGAGTCTTGATTCCAGTCTGTAGTTGGCTTCTTGAAATCCTTGGCATAGCTGACTTGACTCACCTCTTTCAGTCCTATCTATTACAATGCTAATTACAAGGAAAATGGGGTGCCAACTTCCTAGTTTAAGTTTTACACGGTATCATACCAGATGTGGTACACGTGTGATGAAATTTTACTACATGTAAAAAAATAAGATGTTGACACGTTTGATTAATCAACTGGTCAAATAAATCAGCTAAAAAAAAGGAAAAAGAATAAAATGTAAGAAAAGAAATGTAGGGTTTTTGCATCAGTTTCCATATTTATCATTCTAGAATCCGTCGCTCATTTCTGCAAAAAATATTTCATCACTTTAACACTTCAATCATTTCTCATTAAGGATTCTATATGCAATTTCTACACGAGATTTGCAACGGGCGAATTATTTCATGATTATTGTTTTCTGGCGTTATGGATCTGAAAACGTTTTCAGATTCCAAATTTCCGGCGTTATGGATCTGAAAGCAAAATACCAAAAATTACTCATTTTTAGATTTGATTCGTCCTACAAAAAAGATAAGCCTTTTTTAGTTTTTAATATTTATATATTTTGATTATTTTTGTTGGTTGTATCTTTGGATGTATATGTCTTTTATTTGTTTTGGTTTTTAGCTTAATTTTTTTTATTGTTCAATAAATTCATGAAAATTTAACAAAACATTATTTGCAATAGCTCTCTTATTCTTATATACTTTCAGATCTGTATCGTGCTACAATAATAAATAAAAAAAAAGATAAGCCTTTTTTTGGTTTTTAAAGTTTATATATTTCGATTACTTCTGTTAATAGGATATTGGTTGTATCTTTCGTCTTTTTAGCTTAATTGTTTTGTTTTGCTTTTTAATAAATTCATGAAATGTTAAATATTTTGTAAAATTATTTGTAGTGTAATTAACCCAACATGAAAATCTGTCTTGAACCTTGATAATTTTATCTAGTTTTGTTATCCGATAGTGAAACCCCACAAAGAAAATCTGTAAAACCTAACAGTGAAAATTATTTTTGATGTTAACAGCTTCATACGATAAACAATCTTTAGTGAATCTTATTGAAATCCGTGAATTGTATGGCACCCATATATGCAAGCTTCTATTAATTTTTTGTTATTTTGTAACATGTCTTTATCATGAAAGATAATATTGCTAATTCGAAAGTATATATTAAAGATTAAATTATTTTCTTGATTTTACTTGTTATACATTAACTAATCAGTTATCAATTATATTGATAAAATTCAGGTCAAGATGGTTTTATATTTATTGGAAAACAATGGGTATTGGGCGATTTGACCTTAAGCAGATAAGTACCAACTTGAAAAAATTAATTTATATTCATATCTTTATACATGTATATAATTTTTAATTGACTTGGTAGTAAGTAATAGGTTGTCTTTCCATTGTTACATGTCATGTGAGCAGGATGATCGATGAACAATAACGAATACTGGCATGACCAATTGATGTGTGTAAAATATACGTGCATTTTGAGGCTTAAAATGATATATAATTGATACATTTACACACATATTTACTATATTTTTACTTGGTTTTCTTTAAAGGGCATGATACTGCGTATTCTTGTAATTCTTGCAGGAAACGGAGCTTAGAATGAAGAATACCCGTAGGGATGTCCGGACAAGATTGCCGAATGCAAAGAGAAGATCAAAACGACGGAAAAAAGGAACAAATGCAGGTCCACACGGTCAGACTGGGTGGCCTCACACGGCTGTGTGGACTTGTGTGGGGAAATGGCACGAGTGTGGGAAGAAAGGAAGAAAACAGAGACCGGAGCAGGTCCACACGATCGGACCGTGTGACCTCACACGCCCGTATGGACTGGATTCCAACCGCACCACCAAACCGTGCGACATGCCTGTCCGTGCGACAAAGGGCTACGCCCAATGCCACACGCCCGTGTGGACCCACATGGCCAGACCGTGTGGGATTCTGTTTCAGCGCGTTTTTTGAAGTTCTTTTCCCGATACAACTCTACAAGTGATCTCTCCAAGCATCTATAAAAGGGGACCAAGTCTTGCACGAAAAAACATCATTCTCTACAGCAAAAACACATCAAATAACACAGGAACTGAAGAATCGAAGAGCTTCTGAGAGCAAAAGGCTAGATCACTAAGAACACCACAAGGCTTTCGCATCTAGGGAGCACAAGAGCTTCGAGGGCTTGGAAGGAGAATTCATCCTGACAAGAAGGGATTTTCTTTCTATGTCTAAGAACTTTTGTCTGTGCTTAAACGATGTCTTAATGTTGATTCGGATTTGTCTATGAGTTTGTAATCAATGTTACGCATATTTTTTGGATCTTAGGGCATAATCAAAACTGTGGATTTGTATTAAATATGATTACTTGTTTTCTAAATTGCTTCATGCGTTCTATTTTATGAATTCGAGTGCTTATTTATAATTGTTTTTTATCTGATCAATAATTTGCATGTCATACTTCTAGTCCATAATCCGGGAGGTGAGTTCTAGTAAGACGAAAATCAAATTAGACATTAAACATGTGTGACAGGCGTGTTTGTGGGGAGTTATTCAATTCACAAATCTTTTTGGAGTTATTAATGATTGTAACGATCTGGGAGGACTACAATTGTTCTTATTGAAGAAGCATGTTGAGATTATGTGTCTAAGGTTGCTCCTAATGATGTTGAAAATACTTGTGGGGTTCCCAAATTTTATTTTATTTTCTTTCTTTATTTTTTATTTTTTTAGTTAGATAAAATACTCAAATTTTCGGTCGCTTCAATAAAATTGGAATACGATGTTATTATAGTCTAAGTGTTTCGAGATTCAATCCCTGAGGAATACGACATTGCTTACCATTATTCTATAAACTACACTGTACACTTGCAGTTGTATGAACCAAAATATTTTTGGCGAACACCAATGTTAAAAAGATAAGTTTTACTGCCAAAATATATGCAAAATTTAGTAACATGCATCCATATCTATATATTCCTATATTTTACAATAGTTTTCGAGTCACTAACCAGTTTTTGTGTAATGTTTCAGTTATTCTTGGAAGTACAAGTGCACTATAGTGAAACAATGAAAAAGTACATTTTGTGTAGTCCATTACTAGCTGCTACTATAAAATCTTTAAACAACTTAAACATGCCCATCTTTTAACATTTTCTCAAATTGGAAATTTAAAACTTCCGTATTGTAGCATGAATTTGGACACTCTGCTAGAAGTATGTGTCTAAAATTTGTAACTTATGTGATGCAGGTGAAATGATATTAGGTGAAGGCAATCAAAAAATTGGTGGAAGCTATCTTACACAGATAAGTTTATCTTTAATCTACAAAAAGCTTTCTAGATACTTCGAAAATAAAGTATAATTTTACAATGAAAAAAAGAAATATGATTTTATAAAAAAATGTAATAAGTATGAATTTATGATACCCTTGTCAAATTTGCAGTCTATATTCCGTTTATTTACCAAAACACTGTATCTGGAAAGCTTTCTCATAGTATTGGGTAGGAGATGTTATATTTTCACTAATGAAATGTCTTGTTCGATTCTGGAGATGCCTTCTGATTAGTGATTTTACTTGTATGATTGTTATAAATGGAGCCATGTATTTTTTTTTTTTTTTTTTGTATTGACTTCGATGTAATGCCAGGGAGAATTTGCAATCAGGGACTGCACCTTTTAGAGATTGTAATGTTGTAATGATAATTTTCAATCATCTACTATTTATATTGGTGTAGGAACAACTATATAAGGAAACAAATCAATATATTATGATAAACACGTCAGAAATGAATAAATATAGTTACATAATCTATGGTAGTATTGGAGATGGTTAATGAATTGTTTTGTTAGGTTAGATATTCCAACAATATATTCTAATTATTTTGAAATATTTCTTATTGTGCCAAAACAAAAAAAGGCATTCACAATTTCAATAATTTTGTTAAATATGCATATCAATGTTGATTGCCTATATACCATTTTCAATCGTTTTCTAGCATTTAATTATGATTACTATAAATAAATTCATTACCATCTAAATATATGAAAACACTGTATAATAAATAGTGGTATTTTATTTTGAAGAATTTTTAATAGTCACGTTGTAAATTTAAACCATATTTATCATAATTTTTTAGAATATTTAAACCATATTCATCAGAATTGTTTAGAATCTTTAAACGATCTCGGGAATTTTTTGCATTTATTTGTGATTGTAATCAAGATTTAGCCTTGATTTCAGTATCCATAATCATTTTTCAGTCATATACTCAATATAATCCATATTTAAATTAGTTGAATTGAATATTTCATTGAATTGTATACCAAAATTAACAAAGTTACGTTGTATAGAAATTAAATTTGGTCAACTTACATTTATGTTTTCTCCCTCATTTCAATATCCATACCAAAATTAAAAAGTCAAACTTGTTTATTTAGATTAAAAAACCTGGTTATCTCACAATAATTAGGATTAAATTATTAAAATACAGGTGTATCATGTGAATGAATAAATAAAAGTCGGATAATTTTTTTAGAAAGTATCTTTTAGGCGGGATAACAGATTTAGAAAGGGATTTATTATTATATATATAGATGGTAAACTAATTCGATAAATAAACTTGAAATGTGTTATTTAGCGTGTAACTTGTTATACAAAATATTTGGGGAAAGTACAACAACACTCTCTTAATTTGACCCCTAATCGTATGTGCCCTCGAACTTGTCAATGTAACATTTATCCTCGAACTTGTCAATATAACATTTACCCTCGAACTTGTCATGTAACATTTACTGTCCTGAATCAAATTTAAATTTTAATGTTTTGACAAAAATACACTTTATCAAATGAATTTGTATAGTTTTTAGTAAATTTTGAATTATACCTCCATTTTTTTATTTTAGATTATTGATCAATTAGAAAATATATTTTAGATTATATTCTTCAAAAATTAATTCATAACTTAACTAATTAAAATTTCAAAAAACTAAAATATTAAATATGTAATAAATACACGAAAATATTGAGCATAAAAATTACAATGATTATTTGAATCCAAAATAAAATATAAGTTATTTAATCTTAAGTGAATTTTCAGTGTATTTCTGAATACTTTATTTAGATATGTGAATATATATAACATTTTTTAAATGGTTGAAATTTATATTTTCATTAAAAATTATATATGTTACACTTTACTATGAAGAAGAATTAATACACTTTCTTTTTAGTTATGTTCATGCATTTTTAAGAATTTTTATCCGAAAACAAGATTTAGCGTCTTAATTGGGCATGTTTTCAATTTGTTTCATGAAACACGTCAAGTGTTTATTACAACCTTAATGTTTTGGACTAAGAATTACGTCTAAGACAAGAAAAAAAGTATATACCAGTACTGCGGTGAGACATTAAGGACTGATGTTAGTCATTCTCATAAATAAGTGGATAACTGTGATTTAAATAGACAAAACAAATCCATTAAATAATTAATGTAATCTCAGAATAAGTCTCTCATGAGATGGTCTGACGGATTTAAATCATGAGATGGATCCAACCCATTTTACAAATCAAAGTAAGTTAGATTAAAATTTAAATGGGTTAGCTAACATGGGTCATTTGAGATTTGTCTCACGAAATTAAATCCGTGAGACCGTCTCAATGAGTTTTTGTCTTACTCTCATAAAGGGTACCAATGTAAAATCAACCTTAATTGTAAACTAACTGTTAGTCCAAGTGGCTACGAAAATCTAGAGGGGGATGAATAGATTTTCTCGATTTTTCGATTTATGCCATCTTTTTCGAATTTGTGAGAAACTCATTGAGAATGAGATAGAAAAAGAAGAATAAACACAATGATTTAAAGTGGTTCAACTAACCTAGAGTCTAATCCACTACCACCCGGTATGTCGAGTGGATTTAGAAAAGAAAAACATTTATTAATTGATATCAAACAATTTCAACCTTCACCTTGAAGAGCACCACGCTCTTCTTACAACAATACTTATGAAGAGCATCAAACTCTTCTTACAACAATGAAGAGCACCAAACTCTTCAACACCTAGTGAATCATCCAAGTGTGTTCTTGCCAAAAGAACACTAAACAAGTATGTCTTGTTTTGGATGATTTTACAAATACAATCAAGATTGCACTTTGAATGAAATATTACAACTCAAAAGTACAAGTGTAATCAAGAAAGAAAGCCTAATAATCAAGATGTGAAAGTGAAGAACTTAAGCTATTACAATAAGAATGTTGAAAGTGAAGAATAAGAGATTTCGCTGATTTTTCTTGTTGTGTTGTAAAGTATTGTGTTATTTTTTTATCCTCCAATGATTCATGTACTTATAGGAGAGCTTCAAGATGTAATCCCAATATAGGCTCCTCCTAATTTCAATTTATCTGCAAAAGAAAGATCAAAACAACTCAAAAAATAGTTAATAAATGAAAATCTATAATTTCATGAGAAGTGTTTGCTGCAACGGATAGTTTCTGCTGTCAAAAGAGTATAGCGACAGACTGGTTGCTATGTAGTAAAATTCGAATTTTAAACCGTTGGAAAGTGTTTTTGACACAGGATAGCATCTAGAGCGATCGGTCACTGTATAGGGTGACCGATCGCTATATAGGGCGACCGAATTGTTGTGGTAGTGACCGTTCGCTCGAGAAACAGAGAAGAAAAAAGCCAAAAATATTTTTTCTTCAGGCACCGGTCGCCCTCCCTTGTTCCAGCCCTCTGTTTGTTTTCTGTTTTAACGACATTCAGATACGGGTCTCCCTATAAGGCGATCAGCCGACTTCTTCACAGAGAAGTTGTCCGATTTTTGTCAAAAATAAAGTTCAAAAAGTACTTCAAGAACTTAGTATAAAACAATAAAAATATTTTGAAGTGTTTGGACAATATTTGGAAACATTGTTTTGGATTAAAACTCATTTATATGAAATCATCAAAATCAAAATAAAAACATTGATCTAACAAACTCCTATTTTTTTATGATTACAAACCAAAATAATTTTAAGAGAGCGAATTTTAAAATTTAAACGAAATAAGTTTTTCTGGTCAAAATGATCTATCCATTTTAATCAACACTTCTCAAGACAAAAATCATATGGATAAGGAGCAAAAGTTTTCTAAAAACAAGTTTTAAAAGCTTCTCCTATCAATATGCTAAGCATTTAATAAGCATAGAAGCAAACAACTTATAAGCTAGAAGTTTAGCTTTTTCACAATAGCTTAAAAAGCTTAAGAGCTAAAGAGCTTAAAAATTCCCCCTGTCAAAAATAACTCATTAGTCATAAGGCTCAATAAAATCAACAACAATCCACAACTAATAGCTTTTATGATTGAGCTTTTTCTGCGAGCTTTTTCTAGCTCATTTGATCATACCATTAGCTTATGAGCTCATTTTATTTTTTCTCCCCTTTTAGAATCATCAAAAAGACTATTAGCACAATAAAAACATCATAGATAGGTATCAAATTGTGCATGAGGATAAAAACGAGCAATTATCATGAGAATATCTTGCTATAAGTACAATGAATCACAATAACATGTGAAGAACATGAGAGAGAGATATATAAACATGATCAATATGTGGATTCCAATCAAATGTAGTCAAGGAGAGCATACAAAAGAGTAAAATATCATTGAGGCGTTATATCAAACACTTGACATGCATAGATAGCAAAATAGATGTACATGCCATTTGTATATAGAATCGAGCCAAACAATTCAATACCAATCCTAATTCTATAGTCATGAATCATCAATATACACAATCCCCATCAAATTAATAAACAAATATACAATTCCAATAATTGCAAAAAATATATAAGGGTTCAACCCAATTGAGATGAAAAAAGTTAAGCCGGAACTTTCCATAAATATGGAAGATGAATAAGATAGATAAGATAGATATTAAAGAATCCCAATATAGTAGCAGTTGCAAGAGCAAATTATTTTGTGTGAATTGGGCGAAGGGGTGTGAAAGTTGGAAAATAAAACGAAGAAGGAGGATAGACGATTTTAACACAAGTTTCTGCAAATAGGGCGACCGGTCACTGGGGGGGCGACCGATGCTTGAAGACAGTGACTGGTCACCCTCCACAGCGACCCGTCCCTGCTTCAAAGAAATTCTTCTCTCCGAATTTTAGTTTTAAAAATGTGATTTTTCACCCCAAAATTTTTAAAATTGCACAAAATGCAAATATAAACCTTATTCAATTTGCATTATGCCTAAATGAGCTCGAATTAAAGTAAAAGACTTGGCAGTTAACGATTTTCTAAAAATATCCGCGAGTTGATCTTGAGACGGAACAAAGCACATCTCAATTTTTCATGTAGAAACACAATCCCTTAGAAAATGATGTCAAGCTCAATATGTTTGGTTCGATTGTGATGAACCTGATTTTGAGAAATATTTATAGTGGAAGTATTGTCACAAAAAATAGGAACATTTTCGAAAGAACATTTATAATACGCTAAGGTTTGTTTCATCCAAATTAATTGTGTACAACACAATGCCGCGGAAATGTATTCGACTTCGGTAAAGATACACAATTTTATTTCTTTGAAAACTATGAAACTAGGCAATTGCCTAAAAATTGACATGAGCCGGATGTACTTTTATGATCATCAATATTTCCGGCATAATCTGAGTCATTATATCCTTTTAAAGAAAAACTTTCATTTTTTGGATAAAGCAAGCCATAAGAAATAGTGGCCTTTAAATATCGAAAAATACGTTTGACGGCACTTAAATGAGATTCTTAGGGATTTCTTTGAAATTGAACACATAGGCATACGACATGAAGAATATCGGGTCTACTTGCGGTTAAGTAAAGTAAACTACCAATCATACCTCGATAATTGGATTCATCAACCGACTTGCCTTTTTCATCATTGTCAAACTTGATATTTTGTTGCCATAGGAGTTGCAACGGTTCTCCCTTCTTCAATTCTGAACTTCTTTAGAAGTTCTTTGGTGTATTTTGATTGAGATATGTGAATACCTTCTTGGCTTTGTTTGATTTGAAGTCCAAGTAAGAAATTAAGTTCTCCCATCATACTCGTCTCAAATTCACCTTGCATCAATTTGGAAAATTTCTTGCATAGAGATTCATTAGTACTAGAGGTGTTCATTCGGTCAAACCGAATCGAAATTTCGGTTAACTGAAATTTCGGTTGGCCAAAATCGTTAATCGAAAACCGAACGCTAAAACCAATTAATTTTTTCGGTTTGCAGTTAACCGATTTTTTTGAACAAAAACTTGAAAAGAAAAATTAAAATGGTGAAAGACTGGTTGTCACGAGCATTCGCTTGGCTACTGCATAATAAAATGTCAATTATCTATTTTTTCTTTGGACAAATCCATTACTTTTTTGGCTTTATTCATCAAACAAGTAAAGAGATTCTTTAAAAAAAACAAGTTAAGAGATTTCAAAAAAAAATAAAAAAATTCGAAAAAAATAACTTTTGATTTCAAGAACCACTCAGTTCATTCCCAAGAAATCAGTGTAAAAAGCCAAAATTTCAAAAGTTTCAAATTACTCATTCAAAATCCAAAAACTAAAACAATAATATATATCCTCAATATCTGTACTAACCAATGAGTATGCGGCTTAAGTTTAATGGGTAATAGAGGAGAGCAGGTGGCCGGTGGATGGTGCTAGTTGAAGAAAATGGAAATTAAAAGAGAGAGATAGAGATGGGAGACAGAGAAATGATCATGAGAGTGAGATTAATGGGATTGAGACAAAGTAATGATAAACTGTCAAACAAAAAAATTTGAAGTTCGATTTTTGGTTCGGTCCGATTAACCAGACCACCTAATTAAAACCGAACCTAATAATCGAATTTTCAAAAAACTAAAACCGAAAACCGAACTAAAATTTTGGTTTGATTTCGGTTCAAACCGAATTTTTGGTTTAGGTTTGGTTCGGTTGGTTAACCGATGTGTGTACACCCCTAATTAGTAGCACCAAAAATAATATCAACATAAATTTGAACTAACAGACTATCTTGCCCTTTTTCGAAAACAAAGAGAGTAGTATCAGTTTTACCTCTTGTAAAACCATTTTGTAAAAGAAATGAACTAAGTTTATCATACTAAGCTCGGGGTGCTTGTTTTAAACTATATAAAGCATTTTTTAGCTTATAGACATCAATTGGTCTACAAAAATTTTAAAACCCCATAGGTTGTTTAATATAAACTTCTTCTTGAATAAAACCATTTAGAAAAATGGATTTAACATCCATTTGGTAAAGTTTGAATTTCTTTTGAAGCAAGAATAAGCAAGCAAGATATGAATAGTCTCTAAACGTGCTACGGGTGCAAAAGTTTCATCATAGTTAATACATTCTTCTTGACAATAACCTTGAGCTACTAACCTTTCTTTATTTCAAACGCTATTTCCTTGATCATCGAGCTTGTTCCGAAATACCCATTTTGTGCCGATGATAGTTTGTGATGGAGGACAAGGCACAAGTTCATAAACAACATTCCTCTCAAATTGATTAAGCTCTTCTTGCATTTCTAGAAACCAATCTTCATCTTCTATGTCTTCTTTAGCATACTTTGACTCCTTTTGAGATATTAGAGCTTTTTCGGAAAATTTCCTTCTAGCCATTACCTTGTCAAGTGGATCCCCAATTATAAGATCTTTTGGATGATCTTCTTTGAATTTTAGAGCTATAGGAAGATCCGAAGTATCACCCTTATCCTCTTGTTGAACATTTGAGGTAGAAGGTTGATCATTTGATTGAGGTTGAAGGTTGGTCACTTAGAATATCTTGTCCAACTTCATCTTCTTCATTACTATCATCATTTGGGATTCTTTCAACTTCGGAAGCTTCATTAAATTTGACGTGAATAGACTCTTCGACCACCAAGTTTGTCTTCTTATATACCCGATATGACTTGCTCTTAGTCGAGTACCCTATAAATATCCTTTCATCGGCCTTAGGATCAAGTTTTTCCAATTGATCATTGGTGTTCATGTAACGACCCGAATTTTTATGCCTTAATAATTATTTTATTAATCATATTATTTGTTTATTTTATGGAATAATAATGGAGAAATAGGAATTTATTAATGATTTTACTAGATAGTTAATTTGTTAAATTATGGATAATAAAAGAGTCTTTTTAATTGGATTGGTTAATTATTTAATTTGGGCCTTATAATGAATAATTGGACCTTTAATTAGTTTTGAGTATTAAATCAGGCCCATATTGTTAGTAAGTTAATTATAAGCCCATGTACTCTAAACCTAGCCCAATTAGGAGTAGGTTAAAACACAGATATAAGACACGCAAAACACACACAGAAAACACAAAAACACACGGCTAGAACATAGAAACTGAATCGATACATTAGAGAGAGAGAGAGAGAGAGACGACCCAGAGAAGAAAACAAAAGAATAGAAAAGAGAAAAAGAAAAGGAAGATAGGCGATTTTTCCCAACGCAAATGAATCGAAAGAGGCCTGGAAAGGAATTACCCACCCTAAATTGAACAGGCAAGTAATCTCTTTAGTTTTGAAGTAAAGTTAAAGTATAGATTATTGTAACACGATTTTATGTCTAATTACTAGCTAAAAGTCAGAAAGGAATACAAAGTGCAATTTAATTTCGTGCCTAAGTTGAATAGGTTTGTCTGCATTAATGGTGTTAAAGCTAATTTAGGTACATAAATATTATTCTAGTAATACAGGAGGTTGAGCATGCTAAACTATGTATTCCGTCATTATGAATTGTTGTTTTGATATATCTATTCATATATTGTTTTGGAAATTCTATGTTTTGAGGAGAAGTGATTCATTAAGATTTTTTTATATAGTTGGTATTCATTCTAGCCTCAAGAATCTTATCAGTGGGTTTAGTATGTTAGTAGTTGCAGTTATTAATTTTGTAGTAAGCGATTTCTAGACAAACACAAAACTCAGATTCAAAGGTTGCTTTCCATTAGAAATTCCATCTTATTATACTTAGTCAATAGCTACTATATAATTATATATAGATAATATCTCATGTGCTGTTGGAACGGAATTGAACAAGATAAAAGAAATTTGTTTACAGGCCTATTACCTTAACTAGTTGAACGATAAGGTTTTTCCTAATTAATTGAACATATGGTTTATCAATAACTAATTGAATGTAGGATTGTCCATTAACTAATTGAATTTAAGGTTTTCCCTTGATTAATTGAATATAGGGTTTTCCCTTAACTAATTGAATGTAGGGTTTTCCCTTGATTAATTGAATATAGAGTTTTCCTCTAACTAATTGAATGTAGAGTTTTCCCTTAACTAATTGAATGTAGGGTTTCCCCTTGATTAATTGAATATAGGGTTTTCCCTTAACTAATTGAATGTAGGGTTTCCCCTTGATTAAATGAATATAGGGTTTTCCCTTAACTAATTGAATGTAGGGTTTTCCCTTAACTAATTGAATGTAGGGTTTTTTTCTTGGCTAATGGAATATAGGCTTATCCCGTAACTAGTTGAACGTAGGGTTTTTCCCTAACTAAGCTGAATATAAGATTTTCCCCAAGTAATGTTGAGTATCTTTAATGTAGGTTTATCATCATTTACATGTTTCAAGTGATGCTTACTTTTAATATGTTTGCTAACTAATGTGATTTAATTATTATGTTTATGCTCTTTAAGTTTATGTTCGTATTCAATTGAAGTTGCATCACTTAGGTTCATGCATCATCTCAATGTATGTTCATAGCATTTCACGAGCATACAAAGATTAAGTAAAGTCAAGTTTTAAGGTCTATAATCAATAATGTTTTTTAAAAGAAATGGGTGCACATTGTTCTATGATGCTGGAGTGAGTGGGAAATGGGCGCGGGGGACCAGCGTTCCGACAATGTGTCGCTTGCGGCTAATGTTAATGTTCAAAGGAAAGGGTCTTCGGGCAAAACAAATGGAAAAGGGTCTTCGGGCAAAACAAATGGAAATGGGCCTTTGGGCAAAACGAATGAAAATGGGCCTTCGGGCAGAATGTTAATCGGGTTCCAAATAACAAAGCCCACCGCGACCCTAATTAGAACAATGTGTCACCAAGTGAGCTCGCGTCCTAAGAACGTTTCACGAAAAGAAAGACAATGTTTTAAGTATGAGTGTGAAATATTTTTTTAATTAAAGAAAATGTAAAGTCGTTAAAGGTGTAAATGTAAGATATTGCATTAGGCATGCATTCATGCATGAGATTACTTGTTGAGCTCCTTTAGCTCATTCCATGAATGTTGAATATTTTCAGATGAGAACCCAGATGAGGAAGGAGATGGCACAACGCAGTGACTCGGAAACCCACGTCTCTCATGATTTCATGTCTTTTAGTTTCTCTTATTTATGAAGTTTGACTTTTAGTTTATTAAATGTTGAATGTCGTTTTATTTTCAGAATGGATGTTTTTGGATAAGTAATTATTTCAGTTATAAGTATTTAATTCCGCTGCAAGGTTTTCAAAAGAAGTAAGATTTTTATTATTCCGTATTTTTAAGCATTCTTCGGAGTATTTCGATTTTAATTTCTAATTTACGCATTAATATTCAAGCAAACTAGAAAAGATGTTACAGTTCAAGATAAAACACTTACAGCCAAATACTTTGAAATAATTAATATTTGGTGTTCTTCCTTTCCAAAGCTCATATGGAGTTTTATTTAACTTTGGACGAAGATATACCCGATTAATGACATAGCAAGCGGTGATTACGGCTTCGGACCAAAAATATTTTGGAAGAGAAAACTCATTGAGCATAGACCGATACATTTCTTGTAAATTCTGATTTTTCCTTTCGGCTACACCATTTTGTTGAGGAGCTCTCAGAGCCAAAAATATTATGAGCATATCCCTTGGTTTCACATAAGATTCTAAATTGACCATCAAATTCACCTCCTCGATCACTTCTTATAGACTTAATAGTATATTTCTTTTCATTCTTTATAAGTCTATACAACTTAGCAAACTCATTAGCGGCATCACTTTTATTTGCAAGAAAAATAGCCCAAGTATATCTAGAAAAATCATCGACTATAACAAAAGTGTAATGTTTTCCACTTAGACTTGTCGTGCCAATATCCACGTGCAAATCTAGATGAAGAAGTTGTAGAGGTTTGGTTGTGGAAATTTCATTTTTGGGCTTAAAACTACTTTTAACTAATTTGTTCTTTTGACAAGTGTCACATAAGCCAAGATTTTCAAAATTCAATTTGGGTAGTCCTTTGACATGTTGATTTTTGTAGATGGTTTGTAAATTTTTGTATCCAACATGTCTAAGTCGCCTATGCCATAAACTAGTTAAATCATTGCTAGCGACAAGACAAGAAACATTTTGACTAACTAAATCACTTGTACAAATTTTATAAAGATTGCCTTAATTTTACCATTTTTAAGAATAAGTCATTTTTCTTTATTAAAAAGAACATCATAATTCAAATCACAAAGTTGGCTTACACGTATCAAATTAAACTTAAGCCCATCTACTAATAAGAAATCATGTAGAAAGAAAGAAGAATTACCACCGTCTCCATTGCCAAGGATTTTGCCTTTGTCATTCCCGAGCATGACCATTCCTTCTTCTTGGAGCTTGATATTGGTAAAAAGTTGTTCTCTTCCTATCATATGGCGCAAACATCCGTTGTCCACGAGCCATTTGGAATCCTCCGTGATTGTTATTGCCCCTAATACGTACAAATAAATTACTTTTAGGTACCCTAGAGTTTTGGGGTCCATGGGGTTAGCATTGAGACCTTTGGGTCTCCAATAATGACTATTACTATTTCTAATTTTACAAGTGCTAGCAAGATGTCCATTTTTACCACAATAGAAACAAGTAATTATTCTAGGAGTACTAGCATGAATGAAAGTTAGAGATTGGTTATTTTTCTTGAAATCAGTTGAAAAGGTTTGCAACCAAGTCCTAGTTTAAATTGCTCACTTTTTTGTGCACCAAGAATTTTTGTGACCTTATCGGTACTCAAGTTGAAATGTTGCACATCCTTTTTCAAATTTTCTATCTCTTTAGTGAGAAATTGATTTTCGGAATCAAGACTTTTGACTTTAGCAAGAGTAATTGAATGAGCATGATCAAGAGCTTCATAAGAAGTAAATAACTTATCTTTTTTATAATTTAACTCGTTAAACTCCTTTTTCAAACTCTTGTATTTACAATCATGTCTCTAAACTCATTTTTTAAATCATTATAATCACCTTGAAGTTCATCAATTAAAGATGTAGAAGAAGAGTTAGAGCGTACCTCATTGTTTTCATCATCTATGGCCATGAGACCATGTTCGGTTTTCTCTTCATCATCGGATGTTGCGAGAAATTCATCCCACGTTTTGACATCCGCATTTAGAGCCTTCTTTTCCGGAAAGGCCTTTTTTCTTTTGTTCTTCCTTTATCATCTTGGGACAATCGACTATAATATGCCCGGGTTTTCCGCATTTAAATCATGAATTGTCTCTTTCCTTTCTTGACTTATTTTTGTTGACAAATTTGGCATATTTTTGAACAAGGGCGGCCATTTCATCATCCTCCTCGTCACTAGCATAATAGAAATTATTTGAACTTGAAGTAAGGCCTTTAGATGTAGATTGCATACCCGATTGAGAGGTAGATGGTTTGGAGTTTTTTCTTTCCTTGAGATAGACTTCATACATAAGATGATTTCCAATAAGCTCATCAAACTTGAGAGTCTCAAGATTTTGAGCTTCCGTTATAGCCGTCATCTTTTTGGACCAAGAACCGGGAAGAGCATTCAATACTTTAGTTACCTTGTCTTCTTCGGAGATGACTTTTCCGAGCGCCAATAGAGGATTGTCGATGTTGTCGAGTCTTTCCACCATTTTTGAAATCCCTTCACCCTCGAACATTATGAAGTTTTCGAAGTATTTAACAAACATGGTTTTTCTAGCTTGTTTGACCTTCTTCCTTCATAGATGATTTCTAATTTTTCCCATACTTCATGTGTCAATCTTATTCCTCGAATCTGATTATACTCGGTGGCAGTAAGACAACAATTCAAGATATTCAAAGCCTTACCGTTTAGAGAGAAAGACTTCTTGTTGTTTTCATCAAACTCTTTAAAACTTTTGGAAGCTAAAGTTCCATCCTCCAATTTCTTTGTTGGTTGAGATATTCCATCGATTACCGCTTTCCAAATATCAAACCCGCAACCTTGTAAGAAGCATTCCATTCGATCTTTCCAAAATGCATAGTTGTTGGCGTCAAATAGTGGTGGTATGTTGGTTAAGGCGCCGGTGATGAGGTAGCTTTCGTTCGTAGCCATGGATATTTCCTCTTTACTCACAATAAAGAACGATCTTGTCAAAGAGTTTGGCTCTGATACCACTTGTTAGTCCAAGTGGCTACGAAAATCTAGAGGAGGGGTGAATAGATTTTCTTGATTTTTTGATTTATGCATTCTTTTTTGAATTTGTGAGAAAACTCTTCAAGAACGTGATAGAAGAAGAAGAAGAATAAAATCAATTATTTAAAGTGGTTTAACTCACCTAAAGCCTAATCCACTACCACCCGGTATGTCCGGGTGAATTTGGAAAAGAAAAACATTTTTAATTGATACCAAACAATTACAACCTTCACCTTAAAAAGCACAACACTCTTCTTACAACAATACCTATTAAGAGAACCAAACTCTTCTTACAACAATGATGAGCACCAATTAAACTCTTCAACGCCTGGTGAATCAACCAAGTGTGTTCTTGCCAAAAGAACACTCAACAAGTATGTCTTGTTTTGAATGATTTTACAAATACATTCAAGATTACACTTTGAATACAATATTACAAATCAAAGTTACAAGTGTAATCAAGAAAGAAAGCCTAATAATCAAGATGTGAAAGTGAAGAACTTTGGTTATTATAATAGGATTGTTGAATGTGAAGAATAAGAGATTTTGCTGACTTTTCTTGTTATGTTGTAGAGTATTGTGTTATTTTTTGATCTTATTTACAGGAGAGCTTTAAGATGTATTCCCCAACATAGGCTCCTCGTAATCTCAATTTATCTGCAAAAGAAAGATCAAAACAACTCCATAAATAGTTAATAAATGAAAAACAATAATTTCATGAGAAGTGTTTGCTGCAACGGATAATTTCTGTTGTCAAAAGGGCATAGCGACCGATCGCTATATGTAGTAAAATTCGAATTTTAAACAGTTGGAAAGTGTTTTTGACACATGATGGCATCTAGGGCGACCGGTCACTGTATAGGGCAACTGATCGCTATGTAGTAAAATTCGAACTTTAAACTGTTGGAAAGTCTTTTTGACACATGATGGCATCTAGGGCGACCGATCACTATATAGGGTGACCGATCGCTATATAGGGCAACCGGTTGCTATGGATAGTGATCGTTTGCTTGAGAAATAGAGAAGAAAAAAGCCAAAAAAAAAATTTCTTCAGTCACCGGTCGCCCTCCATTGTTCCAGCCCTCTATTTATTTTATGTTTTAACAATATTCAGGTACGGGTCTCCCTATAGGGCGACTAGTCTAATTCTTCACAAAGAAGTTGTCCGATTTTTGTCAAAAATAAAGTTCAAGAAGTACTTCAAAAACTTAGTATAAAATAATAAAAAAATTGAATTATTTGGACAACATTTGGAAACATAGTTTTGGTATAAAACTCATTTATATTAAATCAGAAAAATTAGAATAAAAAAAAACATTGATCTAACACTAACCACTACAAAAACGGTTACAAACTAGGAAAGGTATCAATCATGAACTGCCACATTCCTTACTCGTTTCAATCCCTACAAAAACACCATCAATCCACATTCAAATTTCTCTCATAGTTCAAGCCATTAACGCAAACGAAATAAAAAGTTACGGGCAAAAATTGTGTTGAAGAAGATGAATAATGTTCAGTATGAAAAAAATATTAATCATTCCACAAGAAAATCCATTAGAAAACATAGTAGGACGTGGCAGCAATGAAGAACTCCAAACTGATATATACAATCCAGACTCAATATACTGTAAATCTTCGCATTGGAGATGGTGCATAAATATTTTGGGAACACTGCATAAATAACTATAAGATATTGTATAGTTGAAAACTGGGCATCAAAAATTAACTAACTATGCATTGTCTAGAAGCTATCTATGCAGTGTGAAAAAACTAAATATATAGTATACTAACCCAACAATGCAATAAGTGTTAGAATATGCAACAAAAATCAACTCATTATGCATTGTTTAGAAGTTATTTATGTAATGTCTAAAAACTAAATATGCAATACATTATACCCAACTATGCAATAAGTGTTATAAACTATGCAAACAAAAATAATTAACTATGCATTATCTAAGATATATCTAAGCATCAAACGAGAAATAACTATTCTTACTCACTACCCACTTTTATGGTTTTACATTTCACCAATATATGTCGTAAAGCAATTCATCAAAAAATAACTAATTATGTATTATCTAAGAGCTATATAAGAATCAAAAGAACACTAACTATGTTGGATCCCAAAACACAAAAAAAAAAATTGGAAAAAGAAACTGCCCCAAAAAATCGTGCCATTAAATAAGGCAGTTAGAATTACACCCTCCCATAAATTGAAATGAAAAATTACTATATATATTATTATTAATGAGAGCGATTAAAGCGGTTACCAAAAATAGTGGAAAGATCTTATCCATTCAAAATTTTCAATCAATGGCCAAAATTAATCTTCATGGTCTTACTCCAGGAAATTGGTCTCATTTGAACCAATATATACCGTGTGGACTGATCACAACCATCCAACACTACTAATCAATGGGTCAGATTACAACTAAAAAAATAGCATTTACTAATTATTTTACACATAAAAAGGGTAACATAGTAATTGAATAAAATGGTGCAATCGAAATCCCCATAATTTCAGCATGCACATGCCAAAAATCAAGGGATATGATTAGGATCACGTTTCCATAACTGCAAAATCTCAACCAAAAAAATTCCATCGACCTGTGTCAGTTCTGCAAGACGATCTGAGCAGATACTCTGAAGTAAAACGATCATAATTTAACATGAATACCACGGAGGAACAGAATACACGCCAACAATCGGAGCATATATCGATGGAAACAACAGAAGAAACCTACGAATATGGAGGAGAGAGAATTGGTTCATGTATTTAATTTCAAAAAAATAATGCAAAAATAGTATATATGTGATGTATAACTAGACAAAAACAATGCATAAATAGTTTTCATTGAACATTGAGTCATTTCAAAAGTGATAGTCAAAGTTCGTTGTTTCAAAATAGTGCATAATTATTGTGTATGTGATGAATAATTAGACGAAAACGATGCATAAATAGTTTAGATTGAACTTTGAGTCATTGCAAAAGTGACAGTCAAAGATTGTGGTTTTAAAATAGTGCATAATTATTGTGTATGTGATGTATAATTAGAGATGCATAAATAGTTTACATTGAACATTGAGTCATTTCAAAATTTACAGTCAAAGTTCGTTGTTTTAAAATAGTGCATAATTATTGTGTATGTGATGTATAATTAGACGAAAACGATGCATAAATAGTTAACATTGAGCATTGAATCATTTCAAAAATAAGTTCGTTGTTTACGTGGTGTATAATTAGATGAAAATGATGCATAAATAGTTTACATTGAATATTAAGTCATTTCAAAGTGACAGTCAAAGTTCGTTGCTTTAAAATAGTGCATAATTATTGTGTATGTGATGTATAACACTACAACATAAATAACATTAGGTAACACAAATTTTGTAGCACTTTTTACATAAGGTACATATGTAACACATGTTTGTAATACTTTTTAAATTACAATATTTATGTAACACTTTTGTAGCACTTTATCAATATGTAACACTTATATGTAACACTTTTATATAAGTAACACTTTTTAAGTATCACTTTTTTTCGTTATTTCTTTTGTAACGGAAATAGGTAACACTTTTATCAATATGTAACGCTTACATGTAACACTTTTATATAAGTAACATTTTTTGAGTATCACTTTATTTTATTTCTTTTGTAACACAAATATGTATTACTCTATTTAAGAAGCACTCTTGGCAACACTATATTTTATTGATTGTAACACTTTTTAAGCTATATTTTAGTAAAACAAAATTATATAACTATCATTAAATCATGTCAAAGATTTATTTAATTAATTTATGTCACCAAACCTAAAAATTGTAGACATCATGTACTCTGTTTTTTTAACTGAATTTTTGTTTTCTTTTTACAAAGTATTTTAGTTTTGCTTTTATTTTTTTATTTTTTACGAAGGCAATTAATTCCGTCTTAATACCGATGGAAAATACGCATGTATATATTTTATTATTATTATTTATTTATTTTTTAATTTTTACTAACGGAGACCAATTTCATCATTAATCTTTTTTTATATTTCTTTTAAATTTTAAAAAACATTACCAATGAGAATCGATGTTGTCGGTAATTACTAGGAATTTTTTCCGTCGGTAAATTATTTTTTTGTTATTTTCTTTATTATTTATTTTTTTTACTGTTAGAACTTTTTTATCTATCGGTAAATTAATTTTATATTTTTATATATTTTTTTATTTTTACCGATTGAATATTTATCAGTCGATAAATTTATTTTATATATTTTTGATATTTTTAATTAGTTGTGTCCTTTAATATATAATATAATATGATTTTCAAACTATATACTATACAATATAAAATTTGATATATACAGTGTATAATATAATTTAATACATATATTATAAAATATAATCTTTATTATATAAAATATATTATATATACATATAATATATATATATATATGTGTGTGTGTGTATGTGTATATATAAAACAAAGCAAAAGTTGTAATAAGAATCAACTTAGCTTAGTGGCAAATTACCACTTCCATACATAACATGTCGTGGGTTCGAATCTACTTGGTGGCAAAAAATAATATTTCTATGAAGTGCTACAAAAAAAGTGTTACATAAGATTCATATGTAATACTTTAGAAGTATTTTTTTTAAAAGTGTTACAAATATAAAAAGTGTTACAAATATAAAAAGTGTTACATAAGATTCATATAAAACACTTTAGAAATATTGCTTCAAAGTATAACTTAATGTAACACTTAGAAAAAGTGTTACTAAAAGCTAATAAAAGTGATACCTTAGACATAGGTAGCACGGGCAAGTGCAGCGCCATAAAAGTGCTACCTATTGTCTATAATAATATTTTATGGCCATTAGGTAACATTTTTTGAGTGTTACCTAATGTCATTTATGTTGTAGTGTAATTAGACGAAAATGATGCATAATAGTTTAGATTGAAGCCTTAACAAGATTTTGCGGCAAAAAGAGGATGACAAATGAAAGAAGAATACCCACATCCCATCGAAAACAGTAGGGGAGAAAGAAATGAAGAGATTCAAAATGGAGGAGAGAAGAAAAGGCGGGAATCAAATAATAATCAAATCCTTTGAAAACCGATACACAGGAACAGTTACCAAAAAAACTGAAAAACTGCTTAAACCAAATGACAAATTTGCCCTTTATAGGCGAAAAATAAAAAAAGGACAGAAAATAGAAAAAAATTGATCCGTCGGATTTGATAAATTAATGTGTGGGATTAGTCCTCACGGTCTTACATAAAGCCCGCAACCACATTTGATCTAATACCTATATATATGTATGTATAATATATACATATCAAACTGAAATTAACAAAATATACTTATTTATATTTATCTAAAATAGTCTAAAACTTATAATTGTATAATTAATACTTTATTTTGAATTCAAATAATCAAAACAACTCTTTTGCATGTTTGATTTTTTTTGTGTGTGTGTATGTATTATACTCATTTTTACTTTAGTTTTTAAAATTTTAAATTACTTGAGTTACGAACTAATTAAATAAATTAGAATATTAATAATCAAGATATATAAAAAAAAACTGTACAAATTAATCTCTTAACCAACCATTAAATTTGAATTTCACTCGGGAGAATAAATGTTACATTTGTAAGTTGTAAATGCGATAAATTATATACTTTTGACTTTGGAGATTTGTAAATTTCACGGATCGTCCAATGTTGTACAAGCTATATATCAAGTATGACCCTTTGACCTGGACAATTTTCTTTTTTGGCCTTTGATTTTGACACTTTATAAACTTTCATAAATACTCCTTCAATTCTCCTTTCAAAATGCACAAAACTTTCATTTTTTTTTCAAACTCAACATATGTCATATTATAAAGATGTCTAAAAGTTCTTATTAAATAAATAATCTCCCAAAAGTATTTGGGCCTTTTGAAACTATCATTCATGACAATTTCCTATGTAGTACTAGTCGTCTACTAAGGGTTTAATTGTAAATAGATTTAAGCCCATTATAATGAAAGTGGACTTGAAATCAAACGTAATATTCGAGTTGGCTCCATTGATATATCTAGTATTAGAATGAGTAAATTAGCAATGACACTAATTTGATTGGATTTTAGCTAGAAAATAATATTATAGAGAATATGAACAATAATTCTTTTTTAACCTTACTTTTGAGGTCTCTCTAATCATTCAATTGTTTGCTTATAGTACTTAGCAAGTTATTACCATGCATGTGATCCCACTAAAATTAACGGGTCAATGATTGATTGTTATAATTAATATAATTATGGATTTAGATTTGCTCTAAACCTGATTATTTATTCTTTAACTTTTAAAATTATATATATATATATATTCATTTATGTGAATATGTTTTTTTGAAATTATATTAGTTGGAAAGTTTAAATAATATTTTTGAAATAAATGTTATATTATTAGAATCACTAAGTGGGTTTAACGAGTTTGATGAGTTTACTTGTCAAGTCTAAATTTGGAGTGAGTTAAAAATCGTTTAGTAATCTAATGGCAAGACATTTGTAAAACTCGTACATGTACATGAGTTCCATTTCCACTTGTTCCAAACTCTCCCAGGATTTGTACTCTTAAAAAAAGAGGTGAGTCTACATCTTCAACAAATCTTAATGTTGTGGATGTCAAAATTTGATAAATCCAATCTAAACTGGTTCTATTGCCAACTCAAAGTGGATTGTACTCAACGGCGAGAGAGAGGGGGGGGCCTACTTAGGGCTCTGCCCTCCCTATTTTATATTTGTCACTTAATTTTATCAAGAAATAAAAAATTAAAGAAAATAAAACAATTAAGTTATAATTTAGGCATATTTTTTCTCAATTTCATGCGTCGGCCCATCCCACTCTCATGATTGGCTACGCCATTGATTGTATTGAACAAGTGTTTGTTTGTGTTTAAAAAACTGTGTTGGTGTATATCAAATGTCTACGAAAATTTAAGCAGAGTAACGGAAAGAAAATCGAGGCAAGAGTTGGACTCTTTGTCTTTAAGACGAAATTACCTCGCTCACGGTGTTAAAGGAAACTAGCAATCGCCTCCCAAGATACAATGACTTGTGTCTTGTGATAGCAACACTACAAATCACAAGACACTTCGACCTTTATAGTGTTTTTGAACTTTCAGAACTTATGCAGAATTGATGTGTGTAAAATATACATGCATTTTGGGGCTTAAAATGATATATATTTGATGCATTTGCACGCATATTTAGTATATTTTTACTTGGTTTCCTTAGAAGGGCATGATATTGTGTACTCTTGTAACTTTTTATAAAAAACGGAGCTTAAAACGGAGAAATATTAGTTGGAATGCCCGGATAGACCGATTTAATGCGAAGAGAGGATCAAAACAACGAAGGAAATGGACTACCCACTTCACACGGCCGCGTGAAAATGCCGGTGTGGAATGACATAACCGTGTGAAGTGGGGAAAGAAACAGGGGACGGAACTAAGCCCGCACGGCCGGACTGTGTAAGCCCACACATGCGTGTGGGAAAGGGAAACGCAATACACCACTCGGCCGTGTAGTGCCACATGGTCAGGCCGTGTGGGACTCTGCCAAATGCGTTTTTCGGAGTTCTTTTCCCGTTCCAACTCTACAAGTGATCTCTCCAAGCATCCATAAAAGGGACCCAAGGCTTGCACGAAAAGTCATCACTTCATACACAATATAACACATCAAATTACGTAGGAGTACAAAATCTGAGGTCTTCTGAGAGAGAAGGGCTAGGTCGCAAAGAACACCAAAAGGCCTTTTGCATCTACGGGAGCACAAGAGCTTCGAAGGCTTAGAAGGGGAACCCATCCTGACAAGAAGGGGTTTTCTTTCTATGTCTAAATCTCTTGTCTGTGCTTAAACGATGTCATAATGTTAATTTCAAATTTGTCTATGAATTTGTTATCAATGTTTGACTAATCTTTTGGATCTTATGGGCATAATCAAAACTGTGGATTCATGTTAAATCTTGATTAATTATTTTCTTGATTGATTCATGCTTTCTATTTATGGATTAGAGTGCTTATTATTAATTGTTTTTTATCTGATCAATAATTAGCATGTAATATTTGTTAGTGCGAAATTCAGAAGAGGAGTTCTAACAAAGACAGAAATCGAATTCAGACATAAATGAGTGTATCGAGTCGGGAGACCTACAACTATTTGTGTGGAGTCATTCAATTCATAAATCTTTTGGGAGTTAATAATAGTTGTATCAAGTCGGGAGATCTACAATTGTTATTAATCTACTGTTTATGCGCCGCCCGGGAGGGAAAATAAACTATCTTAGGAATTGAACCCATAGAATTGCATGAATTGGTTTTGAAATTTTAATTGGATTTAATATTGAAAAAACATGTTGAGATTATGTGTCTAAGGTTGCTCCTGTAGTTGTTGAAAATACTTGTGGGGTTCACAAATTTATTTCTTCATTTTTTATTTTTATAAAACTTGATATTCGATCGCTTCAATAAAATTAGAATGCGATGTGATTATAGCCTAAGTGTTTCACATATCAATCCCTGAGGATTACGACCTTGCTTGCCATCATTCTATAAACCTACATTGTACACTAGCAGTTGTATGATCCAAATATTTTTGGCGAACAAGAATGCAAGATGAATTTCAAAATTTTTGTATTCCAAAATGAATTTTGGGGACTGCTATTTATAGAGCTTCTAGTGCCTCTTGATCGGGTGCAACCCAGGTTTGGATCGATCGTGTCCGTGAAATCATACCCTGTGATCAACAATTGCGATCTGATGGTCCAGACCGCATCCAACTAAAGGAACACACCCCTTCGCATCACCCCTGCACACTGGACAATCGTGTCCAGTCACGGTGTCCCGCCAGCGAATAGATATGTCCAATCAGCTCCAGCCACCACGTGTCGCCACCTGACGACTATGCCAAGTCACAACCACCTTGCCACATCACCAAGCCACTGGACCGAACCCTGGTTTGATTTTGCAAAACTTTAAGGCTCCTCAAAGCTCCTTACGAAGATGCGTACATACGAAGTGCATCTCTAAAGCACCCAATGTGACTATGTGCGACATGTACGGGCCCATCTCTGGCTCCGACTCCAGCTCGGACGGTGCGAACTCGGTGCTATTTGAGCTAGTCAAAGAGCTGACAAAATTGACTTGGTCCACTAGGGTGTACCATAAGCTCCACATGATTACTTCTTATTAGTGGTGAAGCTCTTTATAAACTAGTCAAATATTTAATATGTTTCCTATGTGAGATATGGCTTTCCATATTCCCACCCTTTTATATTCCATATATAAAAGACATTTTAAGTGGCTAACTTCATGCATTTATTTCTCATTCACGTGACATTGGCTTTGAGAAATTCAAAATGCTAAACTCATCTACCCGCAATGTAGATTACGTTTATCTCATTTGTTTCATACAACGAATAAATGATCCCACTTAAATAATTGATCAAAATTGGGTCAAAACCCAATTTCTTAAAACCAATTTCAACAATCCCCCACATGAATGAAAATAAATGCATATGAGTATGCAGACACTAAAGAGAGTTCAAACGGAAAGTTGTTGCATCGGGAGAGGTAGCTTGTGGCTTTGAACCTTCCTTAGTGGAATACTATCGGATTTACTAGGTTGTACATGAATCGTTCAACCGTTTATGTAAACCAAAACAACACTATCCACACAATATCTTTCCTAACACCATTTGGTTCTCACTACATTTGTGTCCATTTTGGCCCTGGACAACATCTTGGATTCATAAATGTTTGGTTGAAGTGGCCCGTCTTAACACTTATATAGGTGATCTCCTATTAAGAGTATCCCCGCCATAGTCCACTTCTTTCAAGTATAAGAATCATTAAAAGTTTATAACTTAACCTCACTACATTTTGCGAGGTTTTTCCACTTGGGCAGAATAAGTCAGTAACTTGTTCCAAGTGTTTATCTGAATATTCATAACTTAGTTGTCTCATTGAACCAAGATCTTGGGATCTCCAATTCACAAGGTTAGGTTACCGCAATGAACACTCTTATATTGTGGATTTTAAGCTCATTCTTTTCGATAAGCAGTATACTTGATCTCTATTCAAACCTTTAGTTAACGGATCTGCTAGGTTTTCTTTCGATTTCGTAATCGATTTTAATAATCTCATTTGAGATCAACTGCCTAAAGGTGTTATGTCTTCGACGTATATGTCGAGACTTACCGTTGTACATACTATTTTGAGCCCTTTTTATAGCTGACTGACTATCACAATGTATCATGATCTCAGCCACCGGCTTGGGCCAGCAAGGAATATCCTCTAAGAAGTTGCGAAGCCATTCTACTTCTTCGCCAGCTTTATCCAAAGTTATAAACTCCGATTCCATTATGGTTCGCGCTATACAAGTTTGTTTAGAGGATTTCCATGACACCGCTCCACCACCAATGGTAAAAACATAACCACTTGTGGACTTGGAATCTTTTGTGTCAGATATCCAATTAGCATTATTGTATTCTTCTAATATAGCTAGATATCTAGAGTAATATTATCCATAATTTAAGGTGAGTTTTAGATATCTAAGAACCCTTATCAATGCCTTTCAATGGTCATTGCCAGGGATTACTCAGAAATCTACTTAGTTTATTAACCGCTTACACAATATCCGGACGAGTGCGGTTTGTTACATACATTAGACTACCAATAATCCGAGAATATTCTAGTTGAGATATTGACTACCCCGATTTTTAGCTAAATGTAAGCTTAAATCAACAGTGTTTTAGTTGGAGGACTCATAAGCATTGAACTTTCAAGATCTTTTGTCTCAATATAATGAGATTGTGACAAAACAAGTCCATCGATGTTTTAGAGATCTTAATTCCCAAAATAACATCTCGCTACACCCATATCTTTCATATCAAAATGTTTGTCAACATGTTCTTAGTATTCATGATTATATCATGATTACTACCTATAATCAACATGCCGCCAACGTAAAGACAAAATCACATAAGCATTAGGTGTGTCTTTAATGTAAATACATTTATCACACTCGTTAATTTTGAAACCATTCGATAACATAGTTCACAAATTTCTCGTGTCATTGTTTCGGAGCTTGCTTAAGGCCATACAAGGACTTAAGAGTTTGCACACCTTTTTCTCCTGCCCAGGAGCAACAAATCCTTCGGGTTGTTCCATGTAGATTTCTTCTTCTAATTCACCATTTAGAAAAGTCGTTTTCACATCCATTTGGTGTATCTCAAAGTTATGCAATGCAACAATAGCAATGGTTGTTCCATGTAGATTTCTTCTTCTAATTCACCATTTAGAAAAGGCCTTCTCTTTGTTTAAATCCTTTAGCTACCAATCTGGCCTTGTACTTATTAATAGTTCCATCAGCTTTATATTTCCTTTTAAGAATCCACTTGCATTCTAAAGGTGTATTTCCCAGTGGGAGATCTACCAACTCCCAGGTATGATTTTGCATAATAGAATCTATCTCACTATTGATAGCCTCTTTCCAGAATGGAGCTTCTGGACTGGACAATGCTTTACCAATTGTCCTTGGTTCATTTTCTAACAAATAAGTTAGAAAATCTGGACCAAAAGACTTAGTTATTTTGGCCCTTTTACTGCGTCTTGGTTCTTCATCACTTTGATGATCACCATCAGCAGTATCACGTGTTCTTTTTCCAGAATTTACTTCTTTTCTTTCTTGACAAGGAAACATGTCTTCAAAAAATACAACATTCCTTGATTCAATAATTATACCTTCTTGTACATTTGTAATTACTGATTCGTGCACTAAAAATCGATATGCACTATTGTTATTAGCATATCCAATAAAAATGCAATCGATTGTTTTAGGCCATATCTTGACTTGTTTTGGCTTAGGTATTTCTACTTTAGCCAAACACCCCTACACTTTAAGGTATTTGTAGGAAGGTTTACGATATTTATGTAACTCATACGGAGTTTTATCTTTATTTTTGTATGGTATTTTATTAAGAATGTGGTTAGCCGAGAGAATTGTTTCCCCCCACAAATTCTGAGGTAAACCCGAATTTATCCACAAAGCATTCATCATCTCTTTCAGAGTTTGGTTTTTGCGTTCAGCAATACCGTTTGATTGTGGTGAATAGGAGTCATGTCGTTTGATGAATAATACCGAATCCGAGCAAAATTAATCAAAAGGAGCTCCATATTCTCCACTTCTATCACTTCGAATTATCTCAATTCGCTTGCTAAGTTGATTTTCAACCTTATTTTTATAGTTTTTGAAAGCTTCTAAGGCCTCATCTTTACTTCTCAAAAGATATACATAACAGTATCTTGCGCAATCATCGATAAAAGTAACAAACCCCGCCTCTAGTTTGCACAATCTTTAAATCACATATATCATCGTGAATTAACTCTAGAGGTTAGATCTCTTTCCACCGAGCGGAATGGTGTTTTGGCCATTTTTGCCTTTGTCTGATTTTACACTTGTGATGTGATTCTATTTTAAAATTAGGTAGTAATTCCAAGTTTACTAACTTTTTCAAAGTGTTAAAATTCACATGTCCAAATCTAACATGTCACAAATTTGAACACTCAAGCAAATAAGAAGAAGCATTAATTTTATTGCTTTCAAAGTTTCGGAGTACATTCATTACATTCATCTTGAACAGTCCATTTTCTAAGTACCCTTCCATATAAATTGTCCATTTTTCATAAGTACAAACTTTTGAGCCTCGTATACTAGTCTAAACTCTGCACTTGGCCAACAACGATCCTGACACTAAATTCTTCTAAATGTCTGGAACATGAAGGACATCAACGAGGTCAGCTCCTTGCCCCAGGTTATCTTCAGCACCACCTTGCCAAGACCAATAATTTCAGAAGTTGCATGATTTCCCATGTATAACTTCCTTCCGCTGATAGGAGTATACGTTGAGAACATGTCTTTGTCGGACCATATGTGACGTGTAGCACCTGTGTGACTGTGTCCACCCACCATTCTCTTGGGTTATCCACAATGTAGCACATGTTGGCTTCAAACACAACAGCTGAGAGATCAAGCTCGGATATATTAATTGGCACTGTTTTTTTTCTCGGTCACATGCACCTGGTTCCTATTGCCTTTCCTAGGAAGACGATAATCTTTAGCCTTGTGATTCGGCTTTCCACAGTTGAAGTAGTTTCCTTTGAACTTTTTAGCCTTTCAATGTTTTTGACCATTCTCTGGGTGTTTTCTCTTCTTGCTAGCATTTGGCTCTACCAAGTTTGCCTTTGCCTCCATTGGAAGCTTGCCAGACTTAACTTCAGACATGTGATTGTCTTCTTCAATTCGCAATCTGACAATTAAGTCTTCAAGCCCCATCTCCTTCCGTTTATGCTTCAGCTAGTTCTTTAAATCCTTCCATAGAGGCGGTAGCTAATTGAAAGGATTCACACAACACCATTCCTTCTGCAATTATATCGTGCAGAATGAGCTGAATCTCTTGAACCTGGCTGATCACCGTCTTGGTGTCAACCATCTTAAAATCAAGGAATTTGCCAACAACAAATTTCTTTGTGCCAGTATCTTCCGTTTTATACTTCTTCTTTAAAGAGCTCCACAACTCTTTAGCAGTCTTTACCGAACAATATACATTATACAATGTGTTGGCGGTCGGTTGAGAATGTAGTTCCCCGCATAGGAAGCCACTGACTCCAAGCATCGAACGCCATTCTCTTCTCTTTATCAGTCTCCTCTTCCCCCACAGTTGGAGCATCCTCCGTCAGGAAACGAGCAAGATTTAGAGTAGTAAGATAGAACAACATCTTCTTTTGCCATCTTTGAAATCCGAACCACCAAACTTCTCTGATTTCTCTCTCGGTGCTAGTGCTAGAACGGATGGTGCTGGAACTAATGATGTTGAAGCCATTTGAAACACACGATAAATGTCGTCTTAAAATTGTTGGAAAACATGGGTTGGTGTATATCAAATTTCTACGAAAATTTGAGCATAGTAACAGAAAGAAAGTCGAGGCAAGAGCTGGACTCTTTGTCTTTAAGACGAAATTGCCCCGCTCACGGTGTTAATGGAAACTAGCAATCGTCTCCCAAGATACAGCGACCTACGTCTTATGATAGCAACACTCCAAATCACAAGACACTTTGAACTTTATAGTGTTTTTGAACTCTCAGAACTTATGCAAAATGCAAGATGAATTTCAAATTTTCTGATTCCAAAATGAATTCTGGGGACTGCTATTTATAGAGCTTCTAGTGCCTCTTCAGACTGGGTGCAACCCCAGGTTCGGATCGATCGTGTCCGTCAAATCGGCCCTTGTGATCAACAACTATGATTTGATGGTCCAGATCACATCCAACTGAAGGAACGTACCCCTTGGCATACACCCTGCACACATCGACAATCGGACAATTGTGTCGATCCGCGCTCCGTCGTGACAAACATGTCCAATCGCTGCCGACTGCCATGTCGCCACCTGGATGACTATGCTAAGTCACCGAGCCACCGGACGGAATCCTGGTTCGATTTCTCAAAACTTTAAGGCTCCTCAAAGCTCATCGTGAAGATGCGTGCGTGCGGCGTGCACCTCTAGCGCCCAATGCGACTATGTCGCGACGCGTGCGCGGCCCAGCTCGACTCACGAGCACCATCCCTCGGTGCTATTTGAGCTAGCCAAAGGTTAGTTAAAATTGACTTGGTCCACTAGGGTGTACTAAGAAGCTCCACATGATTACTTATTAGTGGTGAAGTTCTTTATAAACTACAAACATTATGTGGGATATGGCTTTTCATATTCCCACCATTTTATATTCCATATATAAAAGGCATTTTAAGTGGTACTTCACGCATTTATTTCTCATTCACCCTACATTGGTTTTAAGAAATTCAAAATGCTAAACTCGTCTATCTACGGTGTAGATACGTTTATCTCATTTATTTCATATAACTAATAAATGGTCCCACTTAAATAATTGGTTAAAATTGGGTTAAAACCCATTTCTTAAAACCAATTTCAACAGTTTGCACAAATGAACTTACAAAGATTTCCAATTAGCATATTTCAACTTCGGCCAAATATTTTATCTGAAAAATTGGATGCAGGGAGAGATTGCTGCCAAAATTTGATTGAGGTTTGTAAAACCTGGCATTGAAGAAACCTCGTCTGCCTTAATTCTTCTTGTAATTACAATTTTGTCAAACACCACATCACAACCGAATTTGGTCCAAATAATATGCAACCAATAAAATTAGCATTTTGGTTCATGAATTTCGTTCCCTCTTTTTGTCTACAGTCAAAATTTAAATGTCTAAAACAATTATAAAATTACATTGAACAAGTTTAAATTAAATTAAATACATTCTATATTTCTCTATTCTTTTGTAAGTTTTTACATCCTGGCACTATGCAATTTTCGTCCCAAACACAGTATATATAGACATGGGCGTAGCCAGGATTTCCGGCCAGTGCGGTCACAATTTTTTTCATTCTGGCAGGACGAATATCGGACCGATATTTGAAAAAAAAATAGAAAAAGGAAGCAAATATGAAGGTGGTAACAACAATTTTGTGCGGGTTTCATAATATCCAATTATAGTTTCTGTAGAATGAACTTTTTGGATAAGTGACTTATCCAAAAACATATTCTTAATTAACCACCAAACAACTATTATTATTATTGAATAGACTTATATACAAAAATTCATTCGATAAATACTTCCAAAAAACTGTTCATTATCAAGTTTGGAACATATATTTATGTACATAACAAACAAGACAATCATTTATCCACTAATATACCTTAACTGAACCAGGTAATTCTTAATATTTGAGCCAATATAGTAAGGTTTATTGGCTTTTTAAATTTAATTCAATTTTTTTATATGAACTAGACCTTCGGTTGAATTTCCAATGCGGTCCAACTCAAATTTAACAGGGTCACTCTGGGATCGAGTGCGGTCCGCCGACCGCACTCGTCCTAAAGTGGCTTCGCCCGTGTATATAGATGGGCCAAGTAAGAAAGTCCGATTTTTTTTTAGTGTTTGCAATCAAAAAAAAAAAGTTTCTCACTTTTTGGCTTAAAAAAATATTTTTTAGTGTTTGCAAGTACCAACTCCTGCTTTTGAATCTGTTTCGTTTAATCAGAGTTTAAAAGCAGGAAAATTGGTGTTTTAGATTTTGTTTCTACTTCTAGTTCGAATTTTATAAATACATAAATACTTTTAAAATATGTTCATAAGATACTCTCAACTTCTCATTCTCAATTTTTGATTCTATTTTTAAAATAATATCAATTTCTGATTCTCATCTATTATTCTAAAAGCAGAAGTTTTTACAAACACTTCCATTATACATGTGTTTAAATTGTTAGCACGCACGTTGCCATAACGTAGCATGTTATTAAAAACAAAAAATAATAAGTGATAATTATTTAAGCGACTTAAAGAAAAATAAAGATAAAAACAAAATAACTTAATTGTGTTAGTATCTTAAATGTGAATCTGCCAACTATCTTGCACTTGCAATAAATAAATCTCCACATAGCCTGAATTCAATGAATTAAGAAAAAAATTAAATGGACTTTATGGTAAAGCTCCAAAATAAAAATAAAAATAAAAATAAAAACTAAATAAATTCCTATACAATCTGCTAGTGCTAAATAACAATCTTTAATCATTCAAAAAGTTAAGAAAAGAAAAAGAAAAAAAAAAAAAGGAGAGAAGATGTGCACACATTAAATAATGATAATCTGCATCTTAAAGAAGGATACTCTGACAGAAAACAGAAAGTGGAGCATTTTTTTTCATCAGCAGCTTATAAATCTGTCAGCCACTGCCTATTTTCATCTTTGACATTTCTTTCTATTACACACATTTCATGACCAGGAAAAAAAAGGACAAAAAGCCCATAAAAACAACTATTTCAGCTGTTGGTTTCCACTTTTGATCTTACCTAACAAGTAGAAGGTATGGGTGCTTGTTTCTCTCTCTACCTCTGCTAATTCTTGGTATATTTTGTTTTGATCAATTTTAATTGTTTCAATTTGAAAGGGATTGTTAGTTCTGAGTATGAAGTCTTGGATGTGCCATCCATTTTCTTGTTGAAATATTTTCTTTAGTGATGGATATAGATTCTTGGATATAGCCCACAGTTTTTACTTGGATGAACTTTTCTATCTGTGATGCATTTTATGGAAAGTGATTTGAAAAATGAAAAGGGGTTAGTGGAGTCTAGTTTCATTTTTGTGGGAACAAGATCAAGTGTCAAGTTTTCTATGTTTATGTAATTTGATAGAAAGGATTATATGTAGTATGAAGTAAATTTTATTCGTCCTCTGCTTTCGCTATGATTCAAGAATTTCTGGTTCCTTGATCTATAGAGTTTTTATGGAGATGAATTTGAAGATAACTTATTATCTATTAAAATTAGTTTTAGTTATTTTATTACCTTTTATTAGTTTTCAGTAGTTAGTAGTTTAATCCTATAAATACTTGCTTTGTATTAGAGTGGTTGATTATTGAATTAAAAATCGAGCGTATTCTCTCAATTCTTGTCTTTCTTATAGGAATCAATGTATGAGGTGAGTTGTATTTTGTTCACGCTTTTGCAGCAAAATTACACTGGATAGAGTCTTTTTTTCCAGCTTAGAATTATGTGCGTAAAAAGTCTCTTTAGTTGGCAACAAAGTAGAAGACGAATGTATAATTAAGAGCATTAGATCTTTAACATCGTAGACTAACAGTGTTATTGAACTTGAGCAAATGATTAGTGTTAGTTTTAGATCGTTGTTTATGGAAGACAAACTTAAACTGTATATGTGCCTTAGACATCAAGAGGATGATGGTGAAATGGAGACATGTAGCTAAAAACACTTCTTTCTATGGAATATGGTCCTTTTAATGATGTTGCGCTGCACTTTTTATTTTAGAATGGTCATTTTGTGTGGAGGGCCACTCAAACAGCCCAAAATGCAAAAGAGTGGTTTCTATCTGTCATATAGGTTTAAGGGCCTTTTAGTCACACAAAAAATAAGTGGAGAAAAATAAGGAACACTTTTTAACTTGATCTCAAGTTCTGTGAAACATGACACAAGCATCTCTTTACTTAACCAAATTGCCTTAACCACAACTACTAGAATAGTTAAAAGAAATTCGGATTGGTTGTTGATTGTTATTATAACTACTGTTATTATTATTCAGTCCTTTAAGGATGTATAAATTGCTGCATCTCAGATTGTACACTATCTATAGCTCATACTGCTGTTTAATATCGTTTATGCAGAGCTCTTTGTTGTTAAGTCGGCATAAAACATCCACATTATGGGAAATAGTGAATCATCACCTGATGACACGTATGATAATTTCTCACGTCAACCGGCCGCATATGGGTATCGGCCTCAATCTCCGGAACATTCTAGAAGTTCAACACATGCTAATCATCAGCATCACCCTCCAGCACCTGCAACAACTTCAGCAAACACTAATTATAGAAAGAAACAACACTCCTCGTATATAGCTGACAACTTCCACTCTTTGGACGAGGTATCAATTTTTCGTTGTCTTGTTGGAATATAAATTTGAAATGTAACTGTCTTGTGGAGAAATCACGAGCATACGAGATGCAATTTATATCTGCATATATTTTAAAACAAGATGTTAATCGTTTTTTCAGGTTATCGATGCCTTAAGAGCAGCTGGTCTAGAATCATCAAATTTAATCCTCGGAATTGATTTTACCAAGAGTAATGAATGGACAGGTGAATTCATTTAGTTAAAAAAAACTCATTTATTTTTGGGGTGCTTGATCAGTGGACAGGACGATCTGACTTAATCATGGTTGTAGGAAAGTATTCTTTCAACAGAAAAAGCCTCCATGCAATCGGAAACACACGCAACCCATACGAGCAAGCCATTTCTATCATCGGACGAACTTTGTCTCCCTTTGATGAGGACAATTTGATACCTTGTTTTGGATTTGGCGATGGTCAGTTTTCATTTTTCACATTCTTTATTTTTTTTTTTTAATTTCAATTACCTAAATTTGAATCAGACGACTTTTCTTGCAGCAACAACACATGATCAGCATGTATTCAGCTTTTACCCTGATCATCGACCTTGTAATGGATTTGAAGAAGCTCTTGAACGGTATAAAGAAATTCTTCCACATTTGAATTTAGCAGGTAATCATTCACTTTAGCGTGAGGTTGTTTTAGCGTTCTCGTCAAATCAAGTTATCTTGTAGTGGGAACTTGATGTCGTAATCATATTATTTTGTCCCTTTGCTGAAAGATCCAATTTTTTTAAAACATGCAGAGAAACTTTCATATAAAGTCATGGTCTGAGCAATTTAATTTGAAACACATTTATTAATGGTGATATAGATTTATCCACTTAAGGCTAATCCAACTTTTAGAACCAATTACATTTTTTGACTTGGGATTATTTGTTAGAATAACCATGTTATGATTACCTTGTGTTTTTACGCCAAAGTTTCTGTCTTTATAATTATTTTCACCTGTATTATTGACCTAGACTAAAAAACTTGTATTGTGAGCAATAATAAAACTTTAGTTGCTGAGATTGAATCATCAATCTATCTTAAACATCTTTATTGTGTGTCAATAATAAGCAAGAAGAATGATAAAACGAAGCTTTTTGAATGAAGGAGTAAACTTCTGTAATTGATTGTTTCCATCTTTGTAGTAACGGAAATTTAAATTGATTAATGATAAATTTTGTTTCTGATTGACATATAGGCCCAACCTCATTTGCACCAGTAATTGACGCTGCAGTGGATATAGTGGAAAAGAGCAATTTTCAGTATCACGTCCTTGTTATCATCGCAGATGGACAGGTCACATTTCGTTTTTCATCAAAGCCATGCACTTGACTTCTAACTCAAACAATTCATTAAATTTGTACAGTTTAATCATCTAATGTGGAATTAGGTCACTAGAAGTCCAGATACATTACCTGGAAGGTTAAGCCCTCAAGAACAAGCGACTATCAATTCTATAGTTGCTGCAAGGTAAACAATATTTATTTGTTTTAAGTTATTGCAAGATTTGTCGGGGTTTAAAATTTAGCTGATCTGTTGTACTCTAATATGTGGTGCATAAATAAATAGTGAATATCCTCTATCAATCATTTTTGTCGGCGTGGGGGATGGACCGTGGGATGAAATGCAAGAATTTGACGATAACATTCCTCAACGAGCATTTGACAATTTCCAGGTACTTTGTAATTGCTGGAAATGATATATAGTTTACCAATATATCTAGTTATTCATTAATTCTCATAGTAAATATTTCCTCGGTACTATCTTTTGTCAGTTACATATTTGCTTTTAAATTTTTATCTTCTACTTGTATGTGTGCAAGCTACTAGTTTGTGTGTCGAGCTGTAGTTTGATTTATATATTCGCTTGGCTCTTGAGACGAAGTGCGACTTTGAAATAGATGTTTCATCCATTATTTAATATTCACGAATGGTGCCACAGTTTGTCAACTTCACAAAAATTATGTCCGAGCATATGGATACAGCTAAAAAGGAATCGGCTTTTGCCCTAGCTGCTCTTATGGAAATTCCACTTCAGTACAGAGCAACATTGACACTGCAATATAAAGAGTAAGGAGCAGAAACTTACTAATTCTTTATTTTTATTTTTCCACAAAATTGTATCGTAATATGGTGTCATCACTCCTCTAAAAATTATTCTCTTCTAAAGATAGTGCTTAGTGTCCAGCTTTGGTCTATGGTGCTTTTGTGGGCCTAGAGTTGTGCCCGATTTCAGTCCCTCGCCCCCGCCCCCCTTTAGCACTGTATCTCATGTCCTAATAAGGGAGTGTTCGCAAACTCGAAAAAAGAAAAATATGTGATTCTCAGCTTCTACCTGAAATATATAGTTGAGAATGAATCTTTTTAGAGTTTGCAGACACTCCCTAAATCAAACAAGATTGTAACTTTATTTTGCTTTTCTTTGTGAAGAAAATATAATTCGGGTCCTAAGAGAAAACCTCTTCCTCCTCCTCGTGAAGTAATTGAGCATGATAATGCTAAGAAGTCACTCCCACATTTAACAAGCTTGGAACCAGCTGAATCAGGACCATCTGCTGAACAAGTAAGTGACCTTCCAATTGTAGACTATGTTTCAATGTGCTTCCATTGTTTTGTAAACTTTTTTGTTTTTGTGTATCAAGGTATGCCCGATCTGCTTGACAAATTCAAAGGACATGGCTTTTGGGTGCGGTCATCTGGTAAGCATATATAATCGTGTTATACAAGTCTTAGATCTTTCACTACAATCTCGAATGGATGCATAGACTGAGGAATTGTATGTCCTTGAAAGTTAATTAATGTTTGCTTTCATAAGCTGTTTGGTCTTTTCTCATGGTTTTGCCAACTCAATGCTATGAAGACTAGTAGAGAAATGACTTTGATGTGCCGTTAACTTCTATGGCTGTCTCGGATCAACAATGGATGGTTACTTGAAGCACAATTTGGTGTCATGGCTGGATATTTCTTTAGGTTACATTTGGATTGATGGATTTGAAGTTAGGAAATCATATTTCCTTAATAACAAATACACTAAACTTGTTTGCATAATCTCAAAAGACAATAGATTTCAGATTCTTAAACTCGTATATTAAGTTTTTTTTTGGATCATTATGATGGATTCCATAACTATCTTATATGGAGTCAATTTGAAATCAGCCTTCCAAAGAAACCCAAATCCCTCCAACCAAATGCAACCTATGCTCACTTGGCAAAACCTAGTGAAACTCATCTATAGGTGAATAAGTTTCAAAGACTGGCATACAGCTAGCTTACTAGAAACCCTGCTATTAATTAGACAGATTGAAAATGTGTTGACTAATGGAGAGAAATACATCTGTGGACAAACCTACTTACAAGAATCACCTAAAAACTATGTAATCTGAAAAAATGGAAATCATAGTTGATATAAATTAGAATGCCAGAGCTTTTCTGTATGGTGTAAATTATCGTTTCAACTGGAGTCTTCTTCCATATTGTTCTCATCATTTTGTTGATGTTTGTGGAAATTACAGACATGCAAGGATTGTGGTGTGTCCTTATCTTCATGCCCCTTATGCCGACAGCCCATTACCACTCGACTTCGACTTTATGGTTGAAGGAGAGAAATATCGGCTGAATGTCCAGAGATTTGTAGTTTGATAATATGGTTTATCTTGTAACTACAGGCATTCTGCAATTCATTATTTTTTTCTTTTATTGGTTTATTACAAATTTTACTGCATATATTCCTGGAGTTATTATCGCATAGTAAAAAAGAATGCATCTGGAAAAGCTTATTATTGAGCTTCACAGATCTTTATAATTTGTTAAGGGCCAAAATATCACAAATCTTAGCTTATGCGCACATCATTCATTCTCGAAATATTTAAAATCAGATTTTCGTTTATAAGATCACTGAATTTTATGCAATTTTCAGTCCACTGGTTTCCAACACTAGATAAAATCTCAAACATTAGCTACCAAGATTTCCCCCCATAATAGATTAACTTTACCAAAGGAAAACAAGACTCTGATAGAACCACAAGAATTTAATAGAAGAATCGAGCAAAGATTCAGAGAGAGGATAAGAGATTGTATTGATTAGAAGAATTGTGAGAGATTACAAGCTGAGTCCTCCCAAGCTGAAAAATAACATCTGCACCTAACTCTATTTAACAAACAAAACCTAACTAACTTCTTAGCTGCAAAACGTATTGCTTGATGTAAACGCCTGGTATAAGTTCCTACTCTATTAAAATTTAATGGACTATTTCATTAGCTCATATCCTAACAGATACACCGGGGGTTGGGGGGGGAGAACTACCTGCAAAAGACTTTTAAAGAAATATTAAAAAATTCAGAGAATACATCAGTAACAGCTTGTCTCCTGTCTCCTGTTCACAGTGCAAGGCAGTATAAACACGGCATAAATCCTTAACAGGTTCTTTACAAGTGAGACTCACAAAAACCTAATACTAAAACTCCGGTTAAGATTCATCCTCCAGTGAAAGCCTTGAAACCTATTGAATGCTTTGGCTCAATCTCATCAATGAACATCTCAAGCCATACGTGAAACTGCTCGCAAATTGCAGACGTTTCCTTTGCATCATAATTTCAATCACCTTGCATTGCTTTTTCTTGTCAAAAGAACTCGGTTGTCTTGACCAAGATGCCAGCATAAGACTACCAAACATACATATGAAATAGCAGCAGCTTCTATTTACGGGACTAACTTGGTCTGCAGGATATATAAAAGACTCAAAAGCAGTTAAATCTATCACGGAACAATAGTAGGCATGTATTTTCACAATGTTCTTCAAAGATCAGAAGCTCCATCGATCTAGTTGTACCCTGGCTTCTGCCATGTCCTTCTGTGCTTTTTTCCTCCGATAAAATATTGGACAATCTCGACTGAGCAAATATGCACTTATTAGAACCAAAGAACCAATCCTTAAGGATGCAATCAATAGAGACAAAACAACTGAAAACCTGGCAAACCAATAGAGTATATCCGCAAACACCAAACGATGGAATACATTAAGGTTCAATCTAATTACAAAAAGAAACCCGATTATCTTTCAAAATTACAAATTCCCTCTTGATATTTGTTTCTATTTTACAAATTGCACACTCGAGAGGGGGATAGTGGTTAGGAAATACAAACCTCAAGGGGGTGTTCAAATACTTTAAGGGGGTATTTGTTTGAAAGATAACTGGTTCTTTTCGTAATTAAGCAAAACCTAAGGGGTAGTTTTTGTAATTATCCCTAATTGAAAAAAATAAGTGCAAGAGGAAGAGACAGACCAGACATGATGGATTGGTTGCTCAAATGATGGAATAACATCCCAACAAGATGTCCAGAAACAGTTTAACAATATAATCCCACACAAGCAGCTAACAAACATGTTAGAGACAGATAGCATATCTAACCTAGTGCAAAGCACATCCTGATGAAGTGAGCCTTGACACTCCTGGCATTGTGTCCATAGCTTACCAAAAAGCTCCTCTAAGTCAGCGACTGAAAAAAAGAAACACATGTAGCATAGATATCTTGAGAAGTTAGAAAGTTCTGCATGGCTACCTACATATATATTGGAGATACATATACCATCAAGACATTGGAAGAAGTATGCATACCATTAGCTACGGACTTGCAATACAGTTCAGCTTCTCTTCCTTTGCAGTGCGAGCATAGAGTATGATCCGAATTACTGGAACAGAGATTAGGAATAGTTAACACTGATTTTTTATGACATGGTAGAAAAGCTAATAAAGAGTGTCTAGGCGAGTGGGAGGCATTAGGACATCTATTCATGTGGGAATTTACAGAAAGTAGTTCATGAGTTATCTGAAAATGCATATATAAGGCTATTAACAGAAAAGAGAACAAAAGGAAAATACAATCGTTTTTCCTCATAAATGTAATACACACCTTTTACTACATGGTCTCCCCCCCGGCAGAAATTATTAAAAAGAATAAGCTATTAAAAAAACAAGGCAGACAAGAGGTCAATTACTCTCAGTGCCTTAAATTACAGCTTATAGCTTATACATGAAGAATTTTTAAATGCTGAAAAAGAAAATATATTAAAATATCAGAGGTGAGGTCAGAGGTAGGAAACAGAAGACAAACAGGAAGCAGGCAAAGATTGTGCTGGCAATAGTATAAATCTAGGCGCCAATAACAATAGATCCTACTGGCATGACCCTAACCTATCTACTGGTATGATCATTATCTACCTTCATTGGGGCAATAATTTTAATTTTAAACTGCGGAGAGAGTCGAGCAATTTAAATTCCAGGCAGGACTTCTGCCCAGTGATAAAAACTTCCATGAAATATGTAAGATTCTGTCATATGTGGTCCCAAGTTTGCAAAGAACTGAATCTTCGAATCTAAGTAAGCAGCCATACATCAAAATTTGTCCTCTTTATGTTCTGCTTTAAAATAAAACCACAAAAGCAAAACCCATTTGTTGTGAAATCCTATGATTTGCAGAAAATAGTTGGCAAATAAAGTCTGAAGAAGAATTTGGCTGCTCAAATAGTTGGAAAAGTCGTGAGAATAAAAATCTGAAGGCTTAGGAGGAGGACAAAAAACCAAAGGGAAAAACAAATCATGTGTTTTGTTTAATATACTCTTCATGAATGAAACAGGGAAGAAGCTAATATCTGACCCTTACCTAATCAAAGCCTTGCATCCGATGCAAGTTAGTTGCTTTTTAGCGAACTTCATGATGCCACTGTTTGAAGGGGTAGAGATGGAAATAGATCTGGTATGACTTCCTTGAAGAAGCTCTTTACTAGCATTCTTCAAGATGGGTTCAAAGATCCTCAGCAATGGCTGCAAAAGAACATTGTTAATAGCTCAAAGGAATCAGCAACTAAAAAACCATAAAATTGCCTCACAAACCTTGCTAATTTGATTTTCAAGGTAGTAATTGGGGTCTATAGGAATGCTGTTTTCTAACACATAGATGGGGTCCTCCGATCTTTCATAAGCCTGTTTATCATCAATATATCAGGTTTTGATAGTCTTCTTCTAGAAAGTTAACAGAGATATGCCAATGAGAAGTTACCTTAGCACCTTTTGCCGCTTTTATAATGACGTAAGGTACTCGATCCCCGACATTTGGAGCGGTAGCAGCATCTCGCTGTTTATAACAGCCATATTCAAAATGATTGTGGAAATAACAAAAATTTACTATTAAAAACTAAATTGAAATCATAATAATGTTCAATCTACATCCTAATGGAAGATTAATCCGTCCAGAGAATGTAACCTTGTAATGACTACTGAAGAAATCAAATAACTCAACTTGACAAGATACTTGTACATGGAAAAACAAACTCCACATAACAATGATACCGGACATAAGACAATACAGCCGCCGGACATGGTAATATAAGAATACCTTTTAGACTGAAAAATCCATCCTTTATGAGATCGGCCTTATGCTAAAGGTTAAAATGGATATATATCTTTATCAAACTCACAAATGCTCATCAATGTGGCAAAGCATCGAAGAAAAGTCTGTTAAAAAGTACAATATGTCATTTTTAGGTGTTTCATTGAGAATTGAAAAGGAGAGTGACACAACAGTTATGCAAGATATCTAGAGGAAATTGGATTTTTTAGAGATATCAGCAAATTGAGAATGTACCTATTGAAAAGTAATCAGATTTATAGTTGAATCCGAAATCTTTTTTTATTTTTTTATTTGTATTTAAGAGATTGTGCCTTGCAGTACAGTCAGTAAAGAGGCTGTTAGGTTTCTGTTGAGACTCCATATACCTGAATTCTTTACTACATTAACTTCAAGCTAAGGACTCACTTCTGAAGGCAGCTCTAATGTCACCAAGAATGTACAAATCAGCAATCTGAACAGCATAATCCCTACCATTTTTGACAAAATTTGATGTGAAAGCCTAACATACAAGAATGTATGATAAAACCGTCTATCTTCATCCTTGTAGGTGACATAACCGTGACTCTTGGGTGTGAATTGACACCTCAAAAAAAATATCTTTTTCATTTGAGTGTTTCTTAAGTTCGAGTTAATATAGAAATGTGTTGAATGCTAGGAACCAAATGCATGCGCAATGTCAAAGTGATCATCATAGCTCAAACTTGCTTCCACTGTTAACTAAATTATCAACACAGATCAAATTAATGACACATTTTCAACCTTGCGCATTCGTTCCGCAAGCTCAACATGTGCTGCTTTAACTTCATAGTCATCTCCTGTTTTCGTGAGACCCTATTAAAAAGGAAACATTAATGCAAGAAGAATCAATAATACAATCAAACAGGTCTACAACATTAAGAACTTAAAAGCAGAGAAAAATGGAAGTAAGATTCTGGGACTAGTTTCGTACCTTGGTGATAACTAAAAGGATAAATCCATGCGATTCATAAGGAGATCTGAGATTGTGTTCTTGACATACTGAACTGCTCCAGGGATATCTCTGTCTATCAGTATTTTATTGAGGCATTCACTCACCAGGTTTTTGACCAGCAAACAATTATCCCTTCGAACAGTTTCAATCCCTGAGATCAGAAAAAAGAAACGTTTGTCAAAAACCTCCTAGAGGATAATCCTAAAAGTTCAGTATATAGCGTCAAATCGTCAATATTGAGATGGCAATGACAAAAAAGAACAACTATAGAGAAATAACAAATTTTCATATTGAAGTAGAATGAGCAGCCTGACTCACCTTTGGTGTCCATCTTGTCAAATTTCGTTGGGTTTGTCCAGTAAAGACCAGCATACCTCTTTTTACTAATCAACAGATATGGATAGTAAACCTTCTCAAACTCTAGTTTTATGGGCTGACAACACAAAAGGCCACAATAATAAGAACAAGAAAAAAATAGAAAAAGGGGAAGAATGGACACGAGAAAAGCATGCTTGGAGGGGGAGAAGGCGAGTGGAGGGAAATAGAAACAACAAACATGAACGTAAGGTTCAAAATGTAGAACTTGATAATGTAAATGTAAGAACTATCCTTCGGAGAAAATCTCAGATAAAAATATTGATAAGCTTAAAAACAATCTCCAGCTACAAGAAACTTAAGAAAACCGAAGAAATCAACAAGTTAGTACAAATTTTGGAGAGGCACTTGACCAGCTAAACAATGCAAAGAAGCATGGTCAATTGCGCTTAATTAAAACAAAAGAGTTAAATCAGGCAAGCCATGTATTCAGCTAAACATGAAGGCGCACAAAATGAAGAATAGGCAGAAGCTACACGTAGATAATAAATATGCAAAAAGATTTAGAATGATTAATTATGCTGAGGACATTCAAGATAACAATTTTCAAAAATAGAGTAATAATTTTAAATAGGCTGATTGAATAAATGGTACGGAAAACGTTCCATCGAGCATTAGAATTCAGACAAAATTTTGAGAAGTAACTAAAGTACACAACTACTGTCACCCATTTCAGAATCTTCACTTTCTTCTTCACTAGATGTTCAGAGATAGTGCTAACTGCAAAGCCAGAAAGGAGCAAAATAAGCCAACAAACAAACTTACCTTGATGAAGGTCCCGCTGATAAAATCAGCAGCTTCCCTACCCAAGTTCATGGCTGCTTCCACCGAGGACACACCAAATTGCACCATCACTGAATCTGTATCTCCATATATGACCTGACGTCAAAATAATTATAGTGTATCATGACAGACGAAACAAGCTAAACTGCAATATACTATCCAATACCTACTTCGACAAATCAAAGTAATTAACCAAGAAGAGAATTTACTGTCCAGCAACTGCTTAAGTTACTAGAAAACCTAAACAAAGCAGCAAACAACCAATATTGCCAGCTCCCCACTTTCAAAATTAGACGCTGTGGGGCCCTGGTAATGAGATTCCAGAATCAAAAGCAAATTTATCTTATCATGTTACAACATGATATCCTATATTTTGGAATAAAAAAATCATGCTGCTTTTCTTCATTCTCTACATAATTAAAGCCCCATATTTTAATTCAATGTTATTATTAATGTTCTGTTTACATTAGAAACTTCACAGTATAGGCAATTTAATTAATTGATTATGTGTGAACAGGATCAAAAGAAATAGTACAGCAGCATTTGACATAAATCACTAACTGCAATAAAACTTTTACAAGCCATTAAAACTACAATGAACTCAAAACTCGAGACACAAAGAATGCAACTTTTAATATCTACAATCAGATTAATGCCTTCTGTTTAACTTGGTAAACCAAATTAATTTTTGGAACAACCACAGGTGCACCGTTGTTGCGGAAACCATTGTTCCTTCATTAAGACTAAAACCCTTTTTAGCATCAGAGGGTCATACTACAGAGGATATTGAAAAGATCAAGATAATTTGGATAATGCTCGATGAATTGACAATCAAGAATAACACGCTTCATCTTTTCTGAGCAATAATACAATGCAGACAAAAGCATCCAGGTAATCTTTATTATGACAAATACTCGCGCTAAGAGATTCGAACATGAAGGTCACCTTTTACAAATGCTGTTCTTGCGTTTTTTCCTCCATATGCATTCAGATGTATAAGGAAACCATTCAAGTGGTAATTCCAATTCCTATGGAAAGAAATAGGCGTAGAAACAAAAGTTTCATTTGTAATTTTTTTCAAGAATGTTCTGTCTTCCTTGCTTATAAAAAAAAGTCTTAACATTATTACATATAGGAAAACTGTCTAGAGTCACACATCATAGTAGTAACAAACAATCTATTATATCAGCCAGATTCAGGCAGAACTCAAAGGAATGCAAACTATCCCATATTTATATACTTCCTAAGTATACGGACTTTTCTGGGTAGCACAATAATGTCTAGCATAAGATACTTGACAAGTATCAATTATTCACTTTATTGTCAAAGAATATAAAAGAAGCATATTGATGATCAAGCAAATAAATGTCTCATCAAGAGAATGATAATGGATGCTATACCTCGGCATTGTGCTCATAGCCCCCAACCACAGTGAATTTATCTTCCACAAGTTTTTTGGTGTGTTCAATCATTTGTCGACCTTTGAAATACCGATAAATCATTAGATCAGATGACGTGAAGAATTATGTCAGCTATAAATATTAGAGAACAAAGTTCAAGTCATGCATCCAAGTGTCTAAGATTTATTACCATAGCTGGTTACACTTGAAGATATCTCCAAACAAGGTAACTGACCAATTGTAGCTCCAGTAAATCCATATACGGAATTCGCACTTATCTGGGATAGCAATCAGAAAAAACGAATCACTCCAACAATGTGAATTCCTTGATGAAGCCAAATACAGTAGTCAACATATGATAACACGTGAAACAATGAAAGAGATCGGAATGGTATGATTTACCTTTAAAGCCAGTTGCCGACCATCTAACACAGCTTTCACAAGAGGATCCTTTGCTTCCTAAATATCAAATCATACAGTTGGATCGTCTTGAGAAGAGTTTCGTTAAAAAATAATTAACAAGCTTCAGAGATTTATTAAGGATAATAGTATGAAATACAATGACACTCAAAGTCTACACTTTATGAACATATCCACTAGATACACCAATCCAAGAGCAGTCCCATCCTCAGGAAGATGATTCGGATACCAATAACCATTGCAGTACAAAAACACAGAGAACACACCAGTATTTCAGGTATATTCATTCAGTTCCATCAATAGTTACTAAAAAATGAACCATTTGGTGAACTCGGTGTTCTTTCTCTGAAGACTATTTATTTCCAAAATATAAATCAAAGCTGAATGTGTCTTAGTATCAGTACTCCAGTCGCTTATCAAATGAAATTAAACCATATTACATTACTTATTTATTTATTTTTTCTTTGTAAAAGTTCGGCCCTGTCATTGCAGGTACTCGAACCCGGGCCTCGTCATTGCAATACCTGTGGCCACTAGGCTAACCCCAGTGGTTACATTATTTATTTATTATTAGATGTCAGCAAGGAGTTAAATATAAATAAGATAAAATTGATACATGAACTGTAACCAAGATACAGTACTTCTTTCGAAAGTCTTATCGCAATTAGTATCCCTCTTTTTGATGTGTCTTTTGCATCACATTAAGTCATTCAGTTAATTTAAGTTCTTCATACAGACAAATGGAGAAATTTTAATGAAAAGTAAGAAATATAACCCAAAACCCCAAAAGGTTGTGTATCAAGTCCCTGTCAAAATATTACTTCAAGAATTTTGAGAAAATTTCAGATTAACAAAGATCTATGATTGATCACATTTAATCCATGTCAAGCTGCAACAAGAGGTTTGAAACTTCCAACTGTGGAACTAATTTTTCTGACACTATCTATGCAATTTGAATAGCTAAACTGGGTCCGGGCAACCAAAAAAACATTCAACGAAGCTTATTTCATGTTCAAAAGGAATCGAATATATAGTGCAAAAATTAGCACAAATAACTTGAGAACCTTCAAATCCGCTTTAGCCCGTCTCGAGCGGCCAAAAGTTCTTCAAGAATTTCTGGTAGTATTCCCTGACGTTAAGAGAAAGGTAAAATGAAACTTACGCATTATGAAAACTCCAATTTTCACTACATCAAATTGATGACATATAATAAACTGTATGGATGCAAAACTTAACCTTCTGTAAATTTGATTTGACAAATATTTCACCAGATGGAGTTTTGTTGACACATTCTGGAGGCAAATTGAGTTTTCGGGCATCTTCAGGAGTTACCTATGTAGTAATCAAGAAGAGAGAGTAAATATACATCTTTAGTACATTGACATCTCAATAGAGATGAATATTTTAATTTATTAACTCTCTAGATTGAAAACTAACATATAATCAAGGTTCAAAAAAGCGTTAGGTGCTAGGTAGGCAGCAGACTAGGGCCTAGCGCCTAGGTAGATAGAATTAAGCAGGCCTAATCGGAAGAAAAACGTAGGCGGCCAAGGGGAGCCTAGTGCCTCGGGGACGCTAGGCGGGGAATTTTAGAACAATGCACATTACACCCCACCCCAACCACCCCAAACTCTAAAAAGAAAAAAAATGGTTAGCGAACTGACAAGAAAACGTCTTTACCAGTGTACAGTAACACAAGTTATATGCCATCATAATTGATGGATAAAGAGATGCAAAATCAAGTGTTGCAATAGGCTTCTCATAGAATCCTGCTCTGGCTTCCAGAACCTGCATATAAAAATCTTTTGTCTATAAGAAAGTGTTTTAGTCCTTGTGCACCAATTTCTCAACGTCTCTACAGAAAGAAAAGAATAAAAAAAGAAGCACCTATATAAGTCAAGAGAAAGAAACAATGGATGACTATTTCTAATATACCCAGAGAAATATATAATAGTGCATTAAGATTTCAAACACGGACTCCATACATCAAATATATCTCCTGTTTCTTCTTTCATAGGACGCAAAATATGTGAAGAAAGCTGCATCCCAACCCTTCCCATTCTTTTAAGTTGAAGTTGAACATGAGAAAAAGAAAAAGAGAGGAAATACATTCAAACAATTGTATAACTGAATGGTATGAAACATTCCAGCCATATATAACCATGGACTTGCTCACCTGATTGCAAACTCATGATGCAAAACTGTTTATAAAAACACAGACAACTAATTCCTAACAAGCCATAAGCCAGCAATATGGAAATTATCAGAACCTTCCCCCAAATTATTTGGAATAATGATAAGGGATAATTACAAAAAGTACCTCTGAGGTTTGACCTAATTACAAAAAAAACCCGGCTAACTTTCAAAATTACAAAAAGTACCCCTGAGGTTTGATTCAGTATTAAAATGAAGGGGTATACTGCAATGATTTTATAAATATGAAGGGGGATTTAAAATTTCTTACTTATGAAGGGGTTAAATGTTAGACAAAATAAAACCTCAGGGGTATTTTTGTAATGTCAAAAAATAGCTGGGTTTTTTTTGTAATTAGGTCAAACCTTGAGGGTACTTTTTGTAATTAACCCTAATGATAATGTCGCTCTTAATATTAACAAAAAGGTAAACTAGAGCTTGCATTTGAATAGCATGAAAAGACTAAATAGTTAATTTCTAGACCTCCAGAACTATGAAAAGTTGACCGATTTAGACCAATACAGTGAAATGGTCGCACTTGCCCAGAATATTTAGCTTCAATTCGTAGGTAGGCCCTTTACTGAAAATCTGTTTTTCAAGTCAAATAGCTGCAAGTATCCAAGTAGCTCCAACTAAGAATGAAAACTAATCAAGTTCTCATACTGAAACTTCCTACTCATCACAAGGTTGGGGCGAATGATCGAACTGTTATAAAATTTAATAAAGCTATTATCTGGAATAAAAGTTAAGCATTCAAATAGGCACTTGACTAGTAAGCATTCAATCACAGATGCTAGTCGTCTAACCAGCGCCCTTGCAGCAACTTTTGTATTCAGGCCCTAAATAGTCAGCCTGTCAAACAAGTCAATGCTAAGAATCCTTGTGCATGATCAAAGAAAAACGACAATCATCGAGAATTTGGATCGGCTCTTGAAAAATGATGTCAATCCTGCATTCATATTTAATTTAGCTAGCCTACAATTCTATATGCAAAAAGAAAATGTGGAGCAACTTTTTGCATGAATATCATTGTGAATTTATATGATTGCATGTCCAGATAACAAAAACTGAACACCTACAGTTGCACCCTCATACGTTCCCTGTTCAGATCCAGCCTGTTTCACATTTGGAATAACTAGATTCTTTTGTTTTGCTTTCCTTAGAAGCTGAGACAGCACCTGAAGATAAAAGTTAGAATTAGATCTGCAGTTCACAATCCTCCAACATATGTTGTAATTATCTACTACGCAAAAAGTTGTAGAGCTCTGACTTAACCTTTATGCTCTGCCCTCTGGAAAGTAGAAATGATATGGGAACACCAGTTACTCGAGCCATCTCCACATAGTTATAAACAAACATCAACTTGTCCAAAAGGCGTTGTGGCAGGTAAGCATCCTACAAATATTTAATTCAGCAATCGTACACATAATGAAACAGAGTGCTGGAAATTTGAGAATGTCTGCTTATCACATAGAGACAAACAAATTTCAGCAAGTTAAATTGGTGAAAATTATCTAGCATTCAGGACGCTTTAACAATACACTTCTTCAACCATGAAAATAGAAGCGAAACGTTCATGGACAATATGGAACACAAGCATGCAAAGAGCAGCCACCACATAGGTTTGATGTTATATTGTTAGATCACTCTTAATGCACAACATCCCCCAGATATATATTACTTCTATAAGGCGGATCTCACTTTTTCATCCACTTTGCTGGAGCTCATGGAGAGTTTGATGTGTCTCAATGATAAATGTAACACCATTTCCCTGAAAATCATGTTTTCCAACTGGTACAAAAATGCCTAAGCACATTTGATTCACCCATCATATCAAAAAGATCGACCCAAAAATAATAATTAATCACTGATTTTCTCTGTAGATGCAAAAACATACAATTGTCCAATTTTAAACCATGAAAATCATGAGTAGTTACCTTAAAATGAAGGTAATCACAAAATAATCCCAAATGGTTCTCGGAGATAGGTAGTGAATGCATAGAAATTACCAAGTGAAAGATTTAATAAGTAATTTCTCATCAGAATGATGAGCCTCAATGATGAACAATTGGAAGACTCCAATTACTAGGTAATTTATATATCATATGAGCAAAGAATATGCATTCCACTAACCCATCCTTGAATGAGGAACAATGAGTAGGTCCAATTTATGCACTCACTTGGAAAGTATAGGATCCTTTAATATTTAAAAGAAACACAGAAAAATATCTCTTATCCTAAGGCAGAGGTCATTTGAGAGTTTACATGATGATTAGGCTAAAAATGCAACAAATAGGAGATCTACTCTAAGTATTGCACCTTTGTTGGAGGAAACTTGCTTACATGGCGAAGTACAAAAGCATAATGTGTTAGAAGCAGTACTGAAGCAGAGATATAGTAGTTTCTCGTGGTGTATATGAGATACTTAGCATCAAAAGACTATTAGAGAAACTCAAGATAACTAGTTGTCTTCCTGGAAAGTGTTCAGGGCCAATAAGACTGCTACAGTAATCGCTCACATGTCCTACATGAACAGACGTAACATGCTGAGGATGATAGGATTGTATTAAGATAAAATGGAGGATGGTGTTATTTGTGTGCCAGGCATTCCAACACAAGAACAAGTTGTTGATATGAGAAACAATTTTACAAGTGAGCAAGTTGACCAAGAAGACATCTTCAAACGAGCTTGAGAGATAGTGTTGAAATTCTGATAAGTTAAGAGTCAACGGGAAATTCTAGGTGCTGTAATTGATGTAAATAATTTTATTCCGTTATTATTCCTAGAAATCTGTTAGTAGATATTCTTATATAACTGTAGTGATTTTTTTTTCTCCTGTTGAGATAGTTTCCTTATCCACTCTTTTGTATTTTATCAATATTGGGAGGCTCTGTATTTGTATTATCATACAAAGACTAAAAAAAACAAAAGGATGAAAAATAAGAGGAAGCAGAAAAAGAGAAGGAAATATAACTCTAATGAAAAGAAAAATTGCCACAAAATGGAGTCCCCATTAGTACCCAGTCGTATGCATAACCTAATTAATTTACTAGCACAAATATAAAATATAAAATGACAAGGACACACATGACAAGCCTGTAATGTGATACAACACACAGAAATTACTAGTCACATATACTTAAACATAGAAATATCATTCACCTTCAAACAATATACAGCAAGACGCCTCCTGGTTTCTGAATTCCCATTCTGAAGGTCAGATATAATTGAATGATGGACATCCTCTTTCTGCACATGTATTTAAACAGTTTACAGTAGTAAACACCAACTCAATCAATAAATCAAACACGAAACCAGGCCAAAATTGTGGCAACATTGCCTAAGTAAGTGAGATCATAATTTCAACTGTAACATCAAGTAACAGTTTTCAGGAGAAAGTGCAGAATTCAGGTTTCAAACAAGAGATTATCAATTTTGACTGGCCAAAAAAAGAATCTATAATCTAAAAATTCCAAATGTCAAATCAACAAGAGGAGATAACTGCACCATTGTCATGCTAATGTTATCATAGAGAAGACAGGTTACTTTTATGTGATTCCTTAGAAACATATAGGTTCCATCTGTTTTAAGAAATCTTGGATGGCTGCAAGCTCAATAAAAAATGCCGAAACTGATCCAGTTTGCTTATGCTATTCCAGATTTCTTTGTCAATTGTAATTCATTTTTAGGTCAGCAACAATAAGTCTTTAATCTTCTTGACCTGTTTTGCATGATTAGCTTCATCCAGCATAAGAATCGATACAAGCAATACCCTCAGTTAAACCAGGAATTAAGTGTTTTTTTTTTCTGAAAGCAAAAAGTTCTTCTTAACATGACTTGTAAGTTATAATTCTCCGTTGCTTCTTTAGCCTAAGATTGTAAGTGGTGGAGTGCATTGACATTTTTCTAGTTACCTATGGAAAGTATGGATCCTATCACATGGTGAACCTAGCACATGCTTCTCAAGTATCATAGACGGTTCTACATCTTGAGGACAAAGGACAAGACACAAATCACGATAATAAGGTAAATCACCATCTAGGGAAATATTATGTCAAAATATATGATGCAGAACTTAATGCCCAGGGCCCAGGCAATGCCAAAGGCAGAGTAAATGAGATAATTCTGGCCCAGATGGACCCTCCCCTATGTGTAGTCCTAAAAGTTAGGCAATGTAAATTAAAGGCCAATTATATATAACTGCCCATATTGGTTTAGTATAGGCATAAAAGTCAGCATGATATCTAGAAGTCAGGTATAATTTACGATATTCGACCCGTATAAGAAAGCTGATAGACTGAGGAGAGAAAATACTCCTATGTCCATCTCTATATATCTTATCATGGACAAAAATATCACACGGATGTGAAGTAGTTTAAATTCCAAACGTCGATCACAAAAAAGAAAAATATAGTGACAGTTGTCTGAAGTACTTCATATATAAAAAAGCATAATATGCTAACATCGACACGGTAAAGTCACTAAGATTGGAGAAGTAAATCAGAAATAAATAAAGCAACAATTCTCTGAACGAATTTAATATAAACAAAGCTCACCTGCTCGTTAAGAAAGTGTGCAGAAACAGAATTGAGCGAATAAGAACTTAACTTGTGATCTCTTTGCATAGCCTGCAAGAACCATAAAGTAGTAAACCATAGAAGAATGTTCATGGATGTGATAGCAAGACTTCCAGAAAAATATTTCTCATATCATTCTGTAGTTCAATGAATATCAAATGACACGGTCCCGGGGGAAGAGGGGAGGGAGGAGGGAGAGAGGAACCTGTAGCAGATCAAATTGAACTCTCCCCTCAATTGTAACTTCTTTACTTTCCCTGGTCCCATATTGTCTGCAGTTCCAGAAGCATTAATCAGTTATTTGACTTAGCAACAAGTTATGAAATACCCATTTCATGACATTGAGTGCACAGAGAGCACATAGTTGCAGGCGTTGGTATACGTCCCACAAATATTTCGGCCCACCCAAAATGCTAGGAATCATGAGACAGCCAAGGGAAGAAAGAAGACAAAAAGAAAAAAAAAAAGAAAAAAAAAAAACATGCTACCCAATTGCTTAGTCTATCTAATATTGAAGCTTAACGATTTATGCATTGGATGTAACTTAGAACTGTTACTTGTAAACGTTTTTGCATAAGAGTTAAAGAGAAAGAAAATGCTTTTGGGCTACGTGATACAAGTACTGGGTAAGACATGTTGCAAATAAAGTCTTCTCTGGCATAATAACTAGAACTACTTTTATCTTCCCATACTGTTTTTGTTCAGAACTCGGATTGTCACTGTGCTATTCTTCGTTCTCTCAAGCTTTAATGTTGCCATAGTAACATAATAAAAATGAAAATAGTCCAATTCCAACCATGAAAATCAACTTACTGGTCTAAGCAAAAAGGTATGAGAAACAAAACCAAGGTAAGAGTGAACTAAATAAAACGACTTCTTGGTAACTGTATATCCCAGTAGTTGCAAATAAGACTCTTTTGGTAGCTGTAAGTATGAGGTCAGAAAGGAGAAACTATTTCATGACCTTGATGAAAAAGTTGTATCTTTGACACGGACCCTGGTGTTTCGCATACGACCAAGTATTGGAAATTCAGCTATCCCCAATACTTCAGCTCTCTGCCAAGAGAAAACAAACAGTGTATATAAATCATTAACTTGTTTGAACATCATAAATCCATTTTCATCTTGGAATGATGCCAGCTGGTCAAAGAATTTGTGTATTGATTGGAATGAAATACTTAAAAAGGAAGTGAAAGGCAGTGTAGAGAGAATTTTTTCACCTGAATAAGGTATGGCAAATCAAATTTGCAGATGTTATAGCCAATTATAATATCTGGGTCCACTTCACGAATAAAGTCCTGTAATTAGAAGATAAAAATAAGAATGAAATGGGGATCTTTTGAACATAAGGTCAAATGCCGTGCTATATTAATGCTGCTCAATAAAGGAATATAAGTATCATAAGGAATAAAAATAACAATCAACTAACAAACATAATGCCTCATCCTAAATAAAAGCAAATTTGTGCGATATAAAAATCCTAAAATTCCCTTTCCCTGGGGTATCTTCTTTTGCACAATTATCATATTTGCAAGCAGCTTAGGGACCTGGCATCCAAATTCTTCAGCTTATGCCTACTGCCAACAAACTGTGTTGGCATGGTGGTAGGGCCGCAATATTGACATGGACTGTCAATAAATGCTGTCACATTGTTCGGGGAGACCCATATAAGAGCTGTGGTCGGCATTAGTAGAAGGGGATTTTGTAATAAAAGAGAAAAAGACAAAATAGACAAATGAACACAGGGGCAGAATTGGAACTATAGAGAATCGAATCACAGTTGGCGAACAACTTCCTATGTCTCATATAGTAGAAACAGATTATCGAACATGTGAAAGTAAAAGAAAACCAAAGGCAAAAAGTAAACAATTAGCCCGTGCAGTTCTGTCACTCAGTTATCCTAGACATCAATGACAATTTCTTTTCAGCAGCTTTACAAATGGAAGGGTATAAATAGCTCACTCTGGGACAACATGGCTACTGTTTTGACTCTGGTCAAACTAATATTATACTTGCCACACTAGAGCCAAGAAGATTACCTTCCAAGCTAAAAGAACTTCATTTTCTGTGTCGAATGACATAACATCAACACCAACAATAGGTGAGCAAGACTTAAGGGTCATCACATTACGAACAAATGGCTGATCTTCTCCCTGTAAGGTTACTAGATTGGCTATCTAGAAAACAACCAAAAGAGTATCAGAAACTGGAATTCGAGTAGAGCAGCAAAATATATATAATTTGAGATCAATTGTACACAAACCTGGATAACAGGATCGTGACTGGGTTCAGGAAAAAGGCCTTTTCTCCCAGCGCACTCAATGTCAAAACTTAATATGCGAAATGGAGCCATCTTTGAGAATTCCCCTTCAGGAGCATGACTGATCAAATCCGAAAAACTAGGAGCATTTGTAAAGGAAAATTTTCATTTTAAAAAGATTAAATATGTGGAGAAACAATGGCATCAATTCTGAGACACTACTAGTTTTCCATGCATGAGGATACAGGCAATCAAACTGTAACTGACAATAGGAGCGATTTTCTGCTGTCTTTTTATATTTTCCATGAGGAACTTCAATCCAATTGCCGCCAACTATGTTGCAATCAATCATGAAACGGAGAGCAAAAAGAACATTACTCTCATACGTCATAAAACTCTTCATGCCCAGTCCATCAATTTGTATTCCTCTATCAAGGATACCTGCCCAATTAGCATTTTAGATGATAATGAAAACTATAATAAAATATTGCAGGGTAAAAATCAGAATTATACTATCAACAGTTTATATGCCATCTACTTCTTGAATACTGGATAAGTTCATGCCGCCTATTATCTCTATCGATTAAGCATTACAGGCCATTTGAAAATATTTCACCACAACTTAGTTAAGGAATCAAAGGCTTATCAGTTTGAACTTGAAAAGCATGAAAAATCATAATTCATACCACGGCAGGTGGTAACCATTGTTGGCAGTGCCACTACAATTTTAAGGAAGGGCTGAGAATTCTGCTGTTGATAATGCATGATGCTTCTTCTCTGAACCAGTTCAATGCGGCGAACAAACTTGGGAACTGCATTATTTCGGTTTGCTTCTCTCATCCTACCCTGCAGCAACGCAAAAGTTGACAAGAAAACCAAGGAAAAACCCTATGGTGAACAACACAACCATGCAATTGATCATGAGAGTTCATGAATGCAAGTGTTTAAAAAATTTGAAAAAAATAGTAATAATAATAAAACACTACCTCAAGAATTTGATGAACGGGAGATATCATCAGGACCCATTCCAGAAGGGCAGCTGATGAAAAAGTATGGTTCGAATCCATGTACTAGACAACAAACACTATGTCCTGGTCAAGAAAAAAAATTTAGACGAAGAAAGGAACACAGTCTTTTTCTTAACCCAATATAAAAATTTCTATGATCCACTAGGTCTCAAATAAAACAAAAACTGATAATTACTAGTACAACATCCAGGTTCAGTTGCCAAACACCATATACAGTTGATGCATACTCTAAGATCCTTAAAGTAAGCATTGCAATAAAAAAATAAACACATAACGTATATGTTTCTTTTTAAGATCCAATGAGCAACTTAACTATTTGCTGTGATCCTTTCATGGCCAAATTGATAACCCAGAACATTAATACCAAATGCAAGTGACATTCTAACTTAAGTTTATGAAGTTGTAACCATCCATAGCATATGCTAATGTCAAAATATCGAGGACCCAAAATATTTGTCTTTCAAGTTTGATATGACATGAGCAGTTCTGTGACATCTCCAATCACTACTAGCTTAAAAAGATGTGCAAACAATTTCCATAAAAGTATCTCATCACATAACAGTTCCACTGTTTTAAATGACTGAAATCCAAAAGGCATGCCAAAATCACAACTAGTCCAATTCCACAGAGTTCTATCGTGTCTATCGAGAAATACCAGTAAGAACTCTGGTTAATCATGACTGTAGGTCTTTTGCAAAAATAAGACAGTGAAGGGGAAAACCTGAGAAAGCAAAAAAAAAAACTCTCTTTCACATTATTTTCCACATGTCAACCAAATCGAAAACACCAGCAAGAAACATGGTCACAAGTTTGAGTTAATGCAAGTTGTTCTCTCTTTTCCCCTTGCGATATTGAAACATAAAAAGGCATAAAACACACCACATTAATATGGGCAGCACCTATAACTTAATGCTTCCGGCCTCTACCTGAAGCCAAGTCTTTACACTCCACCCTACTGAAATGTATCTTATCTCTTGCTTGAACCCACCCACTTCAGAAATTGCACTAGTTTCCAGACAATATGTATATGTACATACATATATATATATATAGAGAGAGAGAGAGAGAAGAGAGAGAGAGAGAGAGAGAGAGAGAGAGAGAGAGAGAGAGAGAGAGAGAGAGAGAGAGATGACCTTCTCTGGTCACCCCAAAAATCCTAATAATTGCAGCCGGACCTGAAGAACTAGGCAGAAGTCCCTTGTGGCTATCTCCAACAACGTAATCTATTTCCAACTGTTGAAATACTTCAAAATAGAAAATGAGGCAAAAATAAGACAATTAAACCGCAAATTCGAGCGCCATTTCCATAAAAAGATACACTCTTTCCTTCAAAAACTTTACAAGTTATGCATGCATCTAATGCAGTTGTGATCTGGGACTGACATATAAGCACTAAAACATAATATAAGATTGGTTTGCATCATATACCGCAATGACTTTATTTCACTAGCAAAGAATAACAACATTGGCTTGATAAGTATGTAATGTACTAATGTATATTGACTATTGTAATACTATCCTCGCACCTTAAGGAAGCATTACAGACCAATTTCCAATCTTGCAAACCAAGATACGAGCAAAATGAACCCAATTATTGAACACACGAAGAAAAAAAAAAGGTGAGGGAAACGTGCAGCAATTATAGCACAGAGTACACCAGCAGCACCGCAAGTAAAGTTTTGAGTTTGAGTTTCAGCAATTACCAATGTTCTCGGACTGGGATAGGTAGGACGTGGAAAGCGCTGGACGCTTCCACTTGGCAAGACGCTCGGCGAAGGCGCGGCGCTGCGAGTCTTCCTCCTCGTACTGGAGCAGGGTTTCCTCGAGGAATATGTCCTCGTCTAACTCCTCTTCTTCCATCGCTGCCTGATGCTTCATTTGAGGAGATGGAGTTGCTGCCGGATGCGGCGTCGGCGGTGGGCGTTTCCGTGTGTTGCCCTTGTTGCTCATGGTGGCGGACGGAGGGTTTTGGGAGGGCAATGTATGAGTAATTTCCCGCCAGTTTCATCAGGGTGAGGTGTTTTTATAGGGGAGACCAATTTGATTTTGGATTAGGCTTTTTCTATTGCGCGAACAAAAATGCTGTTTCCAGATCAACTTTCACGATATATCCATCACACCCTTAGCGAGTGTTTGCAAAAACTTGCGCTTTTAAAACAAGTAATTTATCATAACAGAAGCTAAAAGCAATTGTGAATCAGAAGTTTATAGTAATTGGAAATTAGACCTAAAAGTTAAAAGTGATTGGTAAATAAGTTGTAAAAGTATTTCTTTGTTTGCAAAAGAAACCAGGAAAATCTAAAGCACTCTCGCTCTGTTTTTAAACACTATTTTTTCAAATCAAAAGCTGAGAATTACTTTTTTTTATTAATTGCAAACACTTCCTTAGTAGCTATAATAAGAGATTTTCTTTATTTTTCTAAAATAAGATGAAGCTCACTGTACATCAGCACAATGACATCATTCAAATATTATAATATATGCCATTGTTTTCAAATTCAATAATAAAATGTATAATATTAATAAAGAGTGGTTTGGTATAGGGATGGCAATGGGGCGGGTTCAAATCTGGACCCGCAATGAACCCGCCCGTCTTAATAGGGGACCCGTTATGAACCTGCCCGCCGGTCCGAGGCGGGTAACGGGTTTAGTTTTTTTGAACCCGCCCGCTACATTAAGTTTTTTTCTTAATAGTTTATATGTATTAATTGTTGAAATATGTTTCCCCCAATTATTCCTTTATCACCGACTTCGTGGTCGAGTAATTCAACACAATCGGCGAGTTTCAACGCCTAAAATTTCTTTTTATAAAATACACAAGAGTACTCCTAATTTTAACGATGAAAAGGAACATGGATAATTTAAAAATAAAATTAAACTCGAGTCAATTGTAGCGGAAGCAAAAATATTTCATAAATAAAATTCTAACCATCGTCCTAATTCTATCAATTTCTAATAAATCGAAATAAAAACTAATAACTTAAAATAAGTAAATAGTTCGACATTTTTTTTTAATAAACTAAACATTCGTAAATAAATCCTTAGCCTCTTGTCATATCCACCGCTCTTGCTTTCGCCATCACCTTCACCCGAAAAGTTTGTTATATGTGGGGTGAGCGACACACTCACCCCCTTAAACTTAGTATAAATTGTCCAAGTTAAATACACGATATCTCGCATAGGCACTTTGATTAACTCAACGCCTCGATTTCTTAACTTGTGCACCTTTCGGTCCCTAAGATCGCAATCCTTTGTTTTTTTTTTCTCCTCGTATGACAATTGTCTATCCAATTCTATGGTCTCATAGTTAACAACATGACTTGATCCGGCATGTACCTCCGCAACATAGATACGTGAAAAACATTATGTATTCCCGACATTGAGGCGGCAATGCCAATCTATACGCTACTCTTCCCACTCGCTCCGGAATCTCGTATGCGGTCCAACATATCTTGGATTGAGCTTCCTCTCTCTTACCAAATTTGAAAATTCCTTTCGTCGGCGATACTCTCATAAAAAACTTTCTCGCCCACAACAAATTGTAACTCTTTCCTTTTTGGATCGGCATAAGACTTTTTGCCGATCCCGTGCCACACTTGATTCTTTCTCTTATCTTCTCTACGACTTCAATCGTTTTTTTTGACAATGTCCTGGACCCAAAACTTTCTTCTCTCCAACTTCATCCCAGTGAATTGGCGATCTACACTTCCTCCCGTATAATGCCTCGTATGGTGCCATCCCAATAGTTGATTGATAATTGTTATTATAAGCAAATTCAATTAGTGGCAAGTGTCGTTCCCAACCTCCTCCGAAATCCAACATGCAAGCTCTAAGCATGTCCTCCAGCGTCTGTATCGTCCTCTCGGATTGTCCATCTATTTGGGGATGAAACGCGTCGTCTTGGTTGTAATCTCGTCCCCTTGGCTCTTTGCAATCCTTTCCAAAAGTTTGAAGTAAAATCAGCTGTGTGTCTCTGTCGATACGGACCGCAAATCGAAATCGGTACCCGTGTAACCTCACGATCTCCTCAATGTATAATTGAGCCAACTGCTCCATGCTGAAAGTCATCTTAACCGGCAGAAAGTGTGCAGTCTTCGACAATCTGTCCACGATAACACATATAACTTCGTTTCCTCTATTCAACCTCGGTAAACCAGTTACAAAATCCATTGTAACATGCTCCCACTTCCACTCCGGGACCTCAAGTGGTTGTAGCAACCCCGATGGTCGTTGGTGTTCGACTTTGATTTGTTGACAAGTCAAACACCTCTCCACGAACGATGCAATAGAGCCCTTCATGTTCCTCCACCAGAAAGTGTTTCTCAAGTCACGATACATCTTTGTACCTCCCGGGTGCACCGTGTAAGGTGTACAATGAGACTCTTCTAAGATCTCCCTTCTTAGGTTCTCGTCTTTTGGTACACAAACTCTCCCTTCATAAGTAAGTGTGTCGTCCGGTGCTTCAGCGAAACCTCTAATGTTTCCAGCTAAAGCTCGCTCCCTCATTTTGCACAAAAATTTATCCTTCGTTTGTGCCTCCTTGATCCGATTTCTCAAAGTCGGCTCTGCCACCATAGCGGATATGATAGCCTTGGTGTTAGTTGGGGGTACTATGATGTGAACCGCAAAGAACAATCAGTGCATACGACCCAACAACAATATGTTGTTAACCCAAGATCTTCACTAGTTCGGTTAAAAATTGGTGGAAACCTCGACCCGTTGCTTAGAAAAGCAAGAACCTTGGTATGCGTAGACGCCACAAACGAATGTGTAAGTTCGCTTGATAAGTCGGTAATCGCAACAAGATGAACAATCTTGAAGCTCTTAGAAAAATACCCAAAGGGTTGAAGAGAAAAATCTCTAATCAATATTCAATATCAAAGTTGTTATTATGAAAAATAAACAAGTGTTTGCCTTATATAGGCGACTCAAAAAACAAACCAAACTAAACCAACTAGAAACAACTTAAAATTCAAAAAGGAAATAAAAAACTGGTCAAAACTAAAAAACGCGGCTCCCGAACACGGCCGTGTTCCCCACTGTAATTCGGAGCCAAACTCAATCCTGCAACACGGCCGTGTTGTCTGACACGGCCAAGCCGTGTTGCCGAGCACGGCCGTGCTTGTGAACACAGCCAGGCCGTGTTGGCCTCTGTTTCGTCCATTTGAGTCCGAATTAGCTCCTTGGGTCTTCATAAAAGTTGTAGCCCTTTCTCTTAGCTTCCATAGCATCTTGAATCAGCTCAATATCAATTTTGTAAGTTATGGCCAAAATACTAAACCCTGCCAGTGCTGAAAACTGTTGACGCGCTTGGACGTTTTTGAAGAAATCCTCTTTCTGTTCGACCATTAATGCTTCCTTTCGACACATGATTAACTAATATGACTCTAAACTCAATATACTTGGCCTCTAACATCAATTTGGCCAGTCAAATGACTCAAAACAAGGAAAATAAACACCTAATCTATGATAAACAAATACAAGAACTCAAGAACTCAATTACATAGTCTTCAAGAACTCGAGTTAGCTTGCACTTGGTGTTGCCCGGATCCTTCGTGACCGGATTCTTATCATACTACCACATCGATTCTCATGTTGACGAAATCCTTGATCAATTGCTCTTGCTCCGTGATCATGCTCGTCAGTTCACCACTGTTCTTCCTACTCAAGGCATCAACCACCACATTGGCTTTGCCTGGGTGATAGTGGATAGTACAATCATAATCTTTGACTAACTCCAACCATCTTCGTTGTCTCATGTTCAATTTTTTCTGCATGAAGAAGTACTTGAGACTTTTGTGATCCGTATATATATCATATTTTCCTCCGTACAGGTAATGACGCCATATCTTCAGGGCGTGTACTACGGCTGCTAACTCCAAGTCATGCGTGGGATAGTTCAGCTCGTGCTGCTTCAATTGTCTCGAGGCATAAGCTATCACTTCCCCCTGTTGCATGAGTACACATCCGAGACCTTGTTTTTACGCATCACTATAAATAACGAACCCTTCTGATCCATTAGGTATCGTCAAAACCGGTGTGGTAACCAATCTCTGTTTCAACTCTTGGAAACTGGTTTTGCATTTCTCAGTCCACTGGAATTTCTCTCCCTTTCTTGTCGTCACCGGTCATTAGTCCAAATCTTGGCAAAACCTCAATGAACCGTCAGTAATATCCAAAAAGTCCTAAGAAATCGCGCACCTCACTTACGGCCGATGGCGCTTTTCCATTCATTTATGGCCTCCACTTTGGCCGGATCCACTTCAACACCTCGGGCGGTGACTACATGTCCCAAGAACACCACTCGCTCCACCAAAACTCACACTTCTTGAACTTCACATAAAGCTTCTCCTTGCGAAGTGTCTCCAAGACGATCCTCAAATGCTCTTCGTCTTTGTTGTTTATCCTTTGAATAAATCACAATATCATTGATGAACACAATGACAAATTGATCTAAGTAAGGATGAAACACTCTATTCATCAAGTCCATAAAAACCGATGGTGCGTTGCTTAACCTAAATGGCATCACAATAAACTCGAAATGTCCATTACGGGTCATAAACGCTGTTTTGGGTATATCTGCTTCTTTGATCTTCAGCTGGTGATACCCTGATCTTAGATCAATCTTCGAGAAAACTCCGCTCTCTTAATTGATCAAACAGATCCTCAATGCGGGGTAAGGGGTATTTGTTCTTGATGGTGAGGTTGTTCAACTCTCGATAGTCGATACACATCCTCATCGTAACCGTCCTTCTTCTTAACAAACAACACAGAGCTCCCCATGGAGACACGCTGGTCTCACATAACCCTTAACCCAGCAACTCTTGTAATTGCACCTTTAGTTCTTGCAACTCCTTAGGTGCCATTCGAAAGTGCCTTTGACGTTAGTCTTGTTCTCCGCATTTCGGATCAATCGTGAACTCCACTTGTCGATCCGGTGGCATTCCGGTAAATCCTCCGAAAAACATTAGGGTACTCTCGCGATCGAGATCAATTGTTCCCTCTTGGTCGGGGTAGCCATTACATTCACCAAGAAAGCTTGGCATTCTCCTTTCCTTAGCATCTTCACGGCTTTCATTGCTGATATAACTCGTGGTGAAACACCCGACCTAGTCCCATGGAAAGTGAACTTCTCTTTTCCTGGCATATGGAAATCTATTTCCCTCTCGTGACATCGGATGTTTGCGCGGTTTTGACTTAACCAATCCATTCCCAGGATTACGTCAAAGTCTTTCATCTTTAGAACGTATGGGTTCGCTTCTAGAGTTCTTCCCTCTATGTTCAGTTGTACCCCGTTTACTCTATGATCAGCCACTATAGTTCTACCCGATGGTATACTAACCCCCAAAGGTTCCACAGACTCACATATCACATTATTTAATCCCTCAATGAATTTTGCAGATATGAAAGAATGTGTAGCACCAGTATCAAAAAGTACAAGAGCATGTATATTAAAAATTCGTAACATACCCGTCATTGTCTCAGGCTCCTCTTGTGCGCCCCGCTTTGGCATGGCGTACATTCTGGTTTCCCTCCGGGGCTCGATCCCCTCTGGGCTGATTGGGATATTTATGACAGTTCCAACCCCGATGCCCTGGCTGATGGCATCGGTAACAAACATCTTTTCCCGGCAGGCACTCACCATGATGATATTTCCCGCAATTCTGGCATTGTGGCCTCGTTTGCTGACCTTGTTGATTAGGAGCACCACCGACTTTTTGTTGTTTGTTGTTATTAACAAACTTCCCAGTGTTAGGACCCTCCCATTTCCTTTTGGGAGCCTCAAAAACCTTTTTACTACCTCCTTCCAATCTCATATTGGAGGCAACCATTCGAGCTCCTTCCACAACCGCGGAATATGATGCGTTCCCCAGTATGCTCACTACCCCACCCAACTCAGGGCGTAAACTAGACACAAATCTCTTAGCTTTCTTACCGTCTCGTGTCCGCAAGTGAATAGAATATCTCGCTAATCGGTTGAACTTTCGCTCATACTCGAGCACCGTTATTGCCCCTTTTGTAGGTTTAGGAATTCACTTTCCTTTTTGTCTCAGTGGGACAAATGGGAAAAAGCATTTGCATGACTAATTCTTTAAAACCACCATTGCATATCAACTCGTTCTTTGGGTCGTGATGGTTCGTCGGTGTGAATCCCACCAATGCCGTGCATCTTGTTTGAGCTGATATATAGCACATGAAACCCTTTGTGCGTCAGTGCACTCGATCAACTCAAATATGCCCTCCAGTTCTACTATCAATTCTTCCACAAGCAGTGTGGCTCTTCCGTCTGTGAGAGTTGGAGGTCTATAGCGGCGAAACTGCTCCACCACATGTGAAATGTTATTTGCCGAGCCTGCCGGGTTCTGGTTACGGGTTCAAAGCACCTCCTTGAGTTAGACCCTCAACGATCGTGGTGGCCAGCGCGCCTACGTCTCCCAAATTTTTTAGTGTTGAATTTGTGGCAGTCCCGGTTCTAGGGGCTCTAGGATTCATCCTATAATCATGAATATAAAATTAAGTCAATTTCCAATTGGAAAATTTTTAAGCTCAATATAAAAAATTTAACCATAAATGATAAACAAGTACTCAAGGCAAATTTTAAAAAAACAATGATCATTCATTAATCTTATTTTTATTACATCGAATTCGACGATTAAAGAAACAACTGCTAGCTTGAAAAATTAAAGACATAAACTAAAATACTAATGAAAGGAAAATATAAAATCCAAACATCGTCTACTAAAATAAATAAAACAAATGCTGGCTAATCCACATCTTCTTCTAGGTCTTCCTCCGGATCTTCCCTGGGTCTTCATCATCATTAGAATCAGGTGGAGGGGCATCATCGTGTATGTCTTGCTCTTTGGGCCAGAAGTCAGAAATGTCCATTGTGAGTTGTACATGGTCCAACCACCACTGTCGGAAAACCGAAACGAAGTCCTCATAGCTAACCCGCGACTGAACTCCCTGGACATCATCTACCATTTGATTGTATATCTCTCTTGCTCTTCGCAGGGGTAACTCCGATAAGGTATTAATAAATCTAAGTATGCCTGTCGATCGATCTCAATGACCGCATATCTAGCCTCTACCCATAATCCAAACATTGCATTAAGATGCGCCCCAGAGGTTATGGTTAGGTTCCCATTGGTATTGTTCATATCTCTCTATCCTTGCTCTCCTATTAACGCTAACAATATCGGACTTAAAGTGATGTATACCTTCTACGAGCCATCTATAGAGCATAAAAATAAATAAATCCTCTAAGTTCTTTCTATTGTCCATAAAGTTCACAAATATCATAATATCTCAATAGTTCAATGTCATTCTATCGTGCTATGCATCCAAGAAAACTTAGCATATTCTTTTCATTTTTGTCTTTGCAATAGAAGTAAAATTCTTTAAAACATTGAAACACTTTAGCAATGGCATAATAGTAGTAGCAGTAGCAATAGCAGTAACAATAGCGATGGCATTAGCAGTAGAAAGCGAAATCCTTTAAAAAAAATCGTACATTGGCTTCGGAGTTGGCGTGGCATAGCGGTGGTGGATACGTAGACTCTTTCCATTTTATTATAAAAAAAATCTAATTCATTTATCAGAGTACACACACGAAATTTACACATATTTTTTTTTTGCAAGTCTACAGAAAGGTAGACCCGCTCTGATACCACCTGTAACGCTCTAAAATTTCTTTTATAAAATACACAATCGTACTCCTAATTTTAACGATGAAAAGGAACATGGATAATTTAAAAATAAAATTAAACTGAGTCAATTTTAGCGGAAGCAAAAATATTTCATAAATAAAATTCTAACCATCGTCTACTTCTATCAATTTCTAATAAACTGGAAATAAAAACTAATAACTTAAAAGAAGTAAATAGTTCGACATTTTTTTTAATAAACTAAACATTCGTAAATAAATCCTTAGCCCTTGTCATATCCACCGCTCTTAGCCAGCGCCATCTCCTTCACCTGAAAAGTTTGTTATATGTGGGGTGAGCGACACATCTCACTGGAGTATAAATTGTCCAAGTTAAATACACAGATATCTCACATAGGCATGCAAATACAATCCAATAGGACATATCATAGATCTTTTGAAAAACCATAGACATAGACATAGATTGCACTGCAGGGTTTCCACCTGAGGGATACATCGACCCCGGACTTCTTGAGTCCCTGGCTCATGGGTGCCTAAGCAACTGTACTACATATCCATGCAAAATAATCTAAGCATTTAACAAGGACAATAAAGTTTAGAAAAACAAACCCCACCTTGAACGTAAGTTTGAAAATTAAGTAGAGCCTAAAAGTGTCGGATGCAAGCACGCCTAATCCTCGCTTGATAAATCGCCTAATCAAAAGAAAATAACACTAGTCAAAATCCTCGAATAATCAAACTTAAACTTAAAAATAATAATATAAAAATCCTAATTTAGGGGCTTAATAAAATAGAATTGAAGGCCAAATTGAAATTGAAGGTAAAATTGGAATTAAAGGCTAGTTTGAATGGGTTAGGGGTTGAGGGCAATTCTGTAATACATTCATGGGGACCACACCCCAAGATTTCTCCTTCCCCTTTTTCTTCCTTCCCAATTCCCATACGTACTCTCCTCTTCTCTCTCCTATTTTCTTTTTTTTCTTTTTCTTTTCCTTTTCCTTTTCTTTTTCTTTTCTCTTTTTTTCTACTTTTCCTACTTTTCCCTTCTCGGTCAAACACCTCACAAATCACCACCCAACTCCCTCTTTCTCACTCTTCTCCTTTCTTTCACCTTTCTTATTCTTTATTCTTTACTTATTTCTCCAGCAAATTTTCTCCAACTAATTTAGCACCCCCCACAAATTCATTTTCCTATCTCTCCCTGGTTTAATTTCCATCGCCAGCGCCTTCATCATCTTCCCCTCTTTTCTTTTCCTCTCTTTTTTTTACGTCTTTTGTTTCCCGTCAATAATACACACCCAATCCCTCTTCTTCCCCCTTTTCTTTCTACGTCGAGTCTACCCGACCACCAGCGGCTAAAGGGAAAAATTCGACGCGGCGGCTCGAGGAGCAATTCGCAGCGACTAGGGACCGAGGGTGATTGATTTCGGGCTGAATCGGAAATTTCGGGCTAGGCATAGTTGGGTAAATTGGGCGCTCGTTTTTTTTTTTTGGCGGTTTGTGGGTTTTCGATTGATGTCTTGATTTTTAATCTCCGACAATGCATAATCTGGTACATGGCTGGGAAGGGTGAAAAAATTAAATGGTGGTGGCTTGTGGTTTGGGATGAAAAATACCGTGAGGGAAGATTACCTTTGTTTTTTTTTCCTCTTGATGTCGTTCGAAATTTTTCATGGACTGGTTTGTTTTTATAGGTTTAATTAGGGTTGAGTGTCTAAATCTCACGGGATTCTCATGAATGGAGTAAGGATATAACAAGATTTTGATATATTTGGAAATTTGAAATTGGTATCTTGATATTCTAGAATACTATTGGAATTGGAATGGGCTGAATTGATAAGGGATCATATTAAATGGGCTTGTTTAAACTTGGGCCTGGACAATTGGACATTGGATTTGAAAGATTGGGCTTGAAAAAAATAATTAGCCCCTAAATAAAAACTAACTAGAAATCTAAAATTTCATAATTCTTAATAAAAGCCCAAAATAAAATTTCTGGGTATTACAGTTTCTTCTTCATCAAGCTTTTTGAATGTTGGCTAATTAATATTTTGTAAAATTGGATATAAGCTTCTGGAATATGACTTTCTTAATTGTAGGATAATTGACGTCATTATAGTACTGGCGGGTTAAACGGGTCTAGACTCGCCCCGCCGGGTCTTGAAGCGAGGCGAGGCGGGTTTTGAAGCGGGGCAGGGTGGGTCCTGGGTCCCGCTTTTCCTTGGCGGGATGGTCCTGGGTTTGGCCAAACCCGCCCCGTTGCCATCCCTAGTTTGGTACCATCAAGAAGACAATTTATAAATTAAGACTATCTCCAGCAACGCGTTGGAGTAGCGTTGGGCGCTAACAAATGGGTCCAACAATGTGCTACTTCTTTGCACTACTTTGAGATTTCTACAGTTCAGCACCAGATCTGGCGCTGCACTATTTCCGCGCCACTTTTTTTTTTTTTACTTTGTTAATAAGATTTTATTAATTTTAAATATTGTAATTAATTTTATATTTGCACCAATATAGTGCATATTATGTACTAAAGTGGTGCAAACTACTGGAGATGGTCTAATTACTATTGCATCGTATACTCATTTCAAACAACTCACCCGAACGTAGACAATGAAACTAGTTATGACTTACGAAGAGACTGGTTAGCATTATTTAGTTATTTTTTCCAATATATCTAGTTCTTCGTTCTCGTAAATATTTTCTCCATGATTTGGGGTGAGAAATCGGATGTATCTTTGGGCGTGTCGCTTCATCACGAGCCTATACACTTTAGTTCACTTTGACTTGAAACACAACACATGTTAGGATAGTCGGGGTGGTCCCCAGCTAAGACCATCTGATGCCTAAGTCAGTTTAGGTCGTGAGGTTGCTAGGAAACTTATATACGAAGTCAAGTATGAATGAATTACCTTATGCAAATGAGTTTGTGATGTTTATATAGTGTTGATCCACCTAGGTCGGACATGCTAGCTCCACGTCTCAGGATAATAGGACCTCGTTATCAAATCGAGTACCATGATCAATGGTTGGCAAAACACGGGTGACCCGACCCCTCACCTCGGGTTGGATTAGGTGAAAATCAGAATAGAAAAGACGCAGATCTTGGCATGTTTTGTCAATTTAGAAAGAGAGTGAGGGCAATAAAGTCTTTTTATTATATACATATCATTACTCCCTCAGTTACTTAGTCATTTTATGGTTGAGTGACTAATTTGATTTTGAATCATCTCTCATTGATTGATCGAGCTTCCACGAAATCGAGCTCTTGTCAAGTGGCTCAAAAGACTATTTTGTGTGAGTTACATTAGATCATTTTGAAGTTGGTGATATTTATCTTCTACACTGTGATCTTATTCAGGTCATTTTTCTTGCATGTCGCAATCTTCAGGTTGTTTTGCTTTATGTTGCGATTTTTCTCAGATCGCTTCACTTTATACCGTGATGTTTTTCAGCTCTTCGCTTTTTGTTGCAATCTTTATCAGATCGTTTTGATGTATGTTGCAAACACAAGTGCAAGATTTGACTAGGAAACTTTCCAAGGCTCGCCACGACCTGGAGTAGCAGAAGTAGTTACATGTGATCGAGCGACAAGAGTCCTATAACCTGGGTCGCTCACGTGGACATCAAGAATATGTGGCCACCGCCGAGTATACATCAATGAAAAAGCCCGCCACGAGGGTGTGGGGCTTTCTTGGTTCTTATTCTTATGAGACTTTCATGGCTCGCGGGATTTGTATACCTTTTTGATGGGTCGAGCAATGCCACGACTAGGGTATTAGCGAAAGAGGTTTTAAGGAAGATTTTGATCTCAAGAAGTTGGATCCTTTCAGAATTGATTGTTTGGAGAAACCCGCAAGAGGCTAGTTTGGGCTGAGGGTGAGGTCAAGGATGAGGCAATTGGTAATGTGGAAAAAGTCGCCAAAAGAGCATCCTCCCGGAAAGAAGCTTGAGCACTCCCGTTTTTTTGTAAATGAGATGCCTTTTTTGGTGAAACATTATCTTGCCTAGGCTGTCAATATTTTGTAAGGCATAAATTATGACCTCGAAGTCGCCCTTTTGTAAAGATTGAATATTCTTGTTATGTGAATGAGGATGTTTGCTTTGTTTCTAATTTCTATTAATATTATTCTTCCCCTTTTAATTTATTTGTTTGTGCCTCCAATCAACTACATCACATGAGGCCACTTATTGTTTTTGCTGCGATTGTTTTAGATCGTTTTTAGCTTAGAATTTGAGCGAGGCTTGTGGGGTCGCTTTTTACTGCCTGCGATCAACTTTGGATCACTTATACGCTTTAGTTTATGGAGAGCCTCGTGTGGTCTACTGTATGAGATCTTCTTTCGGTGGTTTTTAAGCTTTAAGTTAGGGCGAGCCACATGTGTTGTTACTTGTGCTTGTGATCTTTTTAGATTGCTTTTAGGCTTTAAGTTAGCGCAAACCTCACGGGTCATTTTTTTGTTGCTGCGATCTTTTTGATTGCTTTTAGGCTTTAAGTTAGCGCGACCCTCGTGGGATCGCTTGTTGCTACCTGCGATCTTTTTCAAATCGCTTTTAGGCTTTAAGTTAGCATGAGCCTCGTGGGGTCGCATGTTTGCTGCCTGCGATCTTTTTCAGATCGCATTTAGGCTTTAAGTTAGGACCAGCCCCGTAGGGTCACTTGTTTGTTGTCTGCAATATTTTTCATATCGCTTTTAGGATTTAAGTTAGCGCGAGCCTCATACGATAGCTTTTAGGTTTTAAGTTAGCACGAACCTCATGTGATCATTTTTTGCTTCATGCAATCTTTTTCAAATTACTTTTAGGTTTTAAGTTAGGCGAGCCTCGTGGGGTTGTTTGTTTGCTGCCTGCGGTCTTTTTTATATCACTTTTAGGCTTTGAGTTAGCACGAGCCTCATGGGATCGTATTTTGCTGCTTGCGACCTTTTCCAGATTGCGTTTAGGCTTTAAGTTAGCACGACCCTCGTGGGGTCGCTACTTGCTTCCTGCGATCTTTTGTCAGATCGTTTTTAGGTTTTAAGTTAGGGAGAGGCTCGTGGGGTCACTTTTTTACTACCTACGATCTTTCTCAGATCGTTTCATTTTGTGTTGCGATCTTTCTTGTATTGCTTGGCTCTTTTTCGAGCACTTTATCCAAATTGATTCACTCTATGATGTGGCTTTTGGATCTTCTTCAAGCTCCCTATTCAGATCAATTTGCTCTAGTTGTGATCTTACTTAGATTGCCTCGCTTTATTCTACGATCTTTCTCAGATCGCTTCGCTTTGTGTCGTTTTTTTCTCAGATCTCTTTTGCTTCTTCTTTACGCAAATCTTTTTTAGATCGTTTTGCTTTGTGGCACAATCTTTTTCAGATTGCTTTTAGCTCTTCTTCACGCGAATTTTTTTAGATCGGTTCGCTTTGTGTCGCGATCTTTTTCAGATCGCTTTTGCTTATTCTTTATGCGAATCTAATTCAGATCACTTTGCTTTCTGTCGTGATCTTTCTAAGATTGCTTTTGTCTCTTATTCACGGGAATCTTTTTAGATCTCTTTGCTTTGTGTCATGATCCTTTTCAGATTGCTTTTCTTCGTGTCCCGATCTTTTTCAGATTGCTTTTACCTCTTCTTTATGTAAATCTTTTTCAGATTGCTTCACGTTGCTTTTGCCTCTCCTTTACGTCAATCATTTTCAGATTGTTTCGCTTTGTGCCACGATCTTTCTCATATCACTTTTGGATCTTCTTCACGCGAATTTTTTCCAGATTGCTTCGCTTTGTGTCACGATCTCTTTTAGGTCGCTTCGCTTTGTGCCATCTTTCTCAGATCGCTTTTGGATCTTTTTCAAGCGAATCTTTTTCAGATTGCTTCGCTTTGTGCCGTGTTCCTTCTTAGATTGATTTTGGCTCTTCTTCACGCGAATCTTTTTCAAATTGCTTTTGGGAGGTACTTAATTATCTGTGAAATTCTATAAGAAATAAATTCTAAAAGGGTGCTCTATTGCACTTGTATATATATTAGCATTCATGTCATGCTTGTTAAATATTTGACAATTACAAAACATAAATAATTTCTAATCATAAATACTTTAGGTTTTGGGAGTCTATTCCTTGCATATCTTCTAACCTCGTATTTTCTTTCTTTTAGCACTCCGACCATCCCGACAAACCTTCTCTATTTTCTCCATATGTTAGCTATCCTTTCTCTCTCTCTCTCTCTCTCTCTATATATTTTTTTATAGCACCAAGTCTCTTATTTTTAGCACTGTCCCTTTTGAGAATTTCCACAAGGACCTCCAACGACCATTTGAATCATCTATTTTAAGAGTCGCTCCTTTAAAGGATCGTGCCTAACTCGCAATGCTCTCGTGGACGCTTTATATATCTCTCTCCTCGCGGACACTCGTTTCGCTTCGAGATCGCTAATCGATGGCGATATATGGTGTTGGGCTCTTTCAATTACAATAAAGTTTTATAAGTACCCTTGATGAATCAACTCTTTGATCTCGCCTACCAAGTGAGAGCAATCTTCGTGTCATATCCATGATCACTTCTTCCTAGGGTCGCTCTCTCCTTGAATTTTTCTCGGGCCTATTCTTAGGGATGGCAATGGGGCGGACGGGTAGTTCAAGACCCAACCCCGCCCCGCTATAGTATTTCCCCGTCCCGCACCCCCGCCACAGGGCGAAAACTACAGACCCGCGCCCCGCCCCGTTTGCCCCTGCCTTCATAAATATTTGGAAAATAATGTAAACAATTCATAAACAATTAGAAATTAAAGATCACAACCATTGATGATTCAACAAATATATCATTGTAAGTCTCATGGAAATAAAAGTAGTCTAAATTCAAATACAAGATTCAAACACATTAATAAAATTTACATATTTGGTTAAAACTCCACAAATTGTCTCACAAGTCACAATTACACTCAATGCATAAACTCAACACACGAATTACATTTTTTTAAAATTCCAAATTCCACCAAAGTTCAAATCTCGTCACTTTCTTGTATTGTAGCAATAGAATCCTCCATTTCCAGACCTATAAAAACAGATAAAGAAATTTTATTATTGGAGATAAATATGTTTTAAAGAAACCATGCACATGGTAAATGCATAAAACATAAACAAAAATGTATCCCCATGAGCAAATCTGAATCATAAAAAATGTTGACAAGTGCATGTGCATCTGATGGCTTCGAACGAGCTATATTTGCACCAACAAAAAATTAGGGATATGAGCATGGATTTGCAAAATGATGAATGTTCAAAGCATTGAGATGTTAACTAGATACAAATAAAAGTAATTACCTTTCAAGTCAACTAATAACTAATTTTGTGCACACATTAAGGCCTCGATAGTCTTCGGGTGAAGTCTACTGCGATGAGGACTAACTAATCTCCCGCTTGTGCTAAAAGCGGACTCTGAAGCAACTGTTGGGACATGAATTGCTAGGATATCTCTTGCAATTTGATGCAATATAGGATATTTATTTTTGTTTGACTTCCACCAAGATAAGACATCAAAATCAGGTGTGCGTGGTAAAATATCCTCCTCCAAGTATTGGTCTAGCTCCGACCTCATAGGCTTTCTTTTTTTTGAAGAAGCAAACAAGTCAAATTCACTCAAGGAGACCAACTCATTAGCATCAGCACTATATTCATTTGAACCCATACCATTTTGTAGTTGCTCGTCCTCTTCATATTGCTTAACCAAGTCACAACATGACATGAGAACCTTCTCCACCTCGTAGTCCACATCACTATGATAAATCTTTTCAAAATAGTACTCCAACAAAACCATTTTATACCTAGGATCAAGAACAGCTGCCACCCCCCATGATTCCATGCACAACGGACCAATACTTATCAAACTTTCTTATCATATTTGGAGCCATCAACTCTATCACATTAACACCACAACTAAGCCATTGATTCAAAGCCACCTCGATCTCACAAATTTTTGAAAATACAAATTTGCGATAGGATATGCAAAGTGCTGCAGAGAAAAGCTCAGTAGCAGTGTACAACAATTTCAATCTACCATAAATTTCATTAGTCAAATTCCACTCAAGATCACTAGGTAAGTACTTGTACCTTGGATCAAGTTAGGAAATTTATTTTATAGATTTTGACTGATGCCATGTAAAACTTAAACTAGAAAGTTGGCACCCCATTTTTCTTGTAATTTGTATTGTAATAGATAAGGCTGGAAAAGCTGAGTCAAATCAGCTACGCCAAGAAATACAAGAAGTCAACTGAAGACTGAAGTGAAGACTCCGCTCCAAGACAGCTGAGTATGGCAAAGAAGAAAAGTCAAGAACTCGACTGAAGGTGTATTAGCTGTGAAACATCTGTGTGAAGAGTCAGTCAAGTCAACTCAAGAAGCCAAGTCTCAAGTTCAAGTGACAGATGAGTCATCCAAAGATTGGAAGCTAACTCAAGTCACCTGGTGTAATATCCGAGATTTTATTTAGGCCTTTTATTAAGATTGTGATATTATTAGATGAGAATTTTAGTTATTTAGGCGCTTAAACTCGTATTTTTTTTAATCCAATTTTCTTAAGCCCAAAATTCTTATTAGCCCAAATTCATGCCAATTCAATAATCACTTTAGCCCATTACTCATAATCTTATTAGCCCAGCTTAACCCATTATATTAATTTAGATCATTATTAGTAACTTCTCCAATAAAAGCTCCAGAGATTTCATATAGTATTTATCCGATTTCAAATTCTCCAAAACTCAATCTTAGACTCTTATCATCTTATCACAAATAAGAATTCAAGCTTATCTCTTATTAGACCTTTTAGAGTTCAATTATATTAGAACTTTTAGCCGCAAGCCTATTTATACAAAACCCAGATATTTTACAAACTTGTATTTTCATCAAAAGTTTTCTTCGAAAAATTTCAACCTCGTCAAACATACACACATAGCCGACAAGCAATACCAAGTATCAATAAATAGCCCTATTTCAAGCTACCACCATCAACACCAAACCAAAACTCAAACACAACGCAACCACCAAAAGTCTCCATCGTGAAAGTTAGAAAACTGGTAATCCAAATTCTCTCAAGTCCGCAGCGAACTCATCAACAACATAACCCAAATATACCCATCGCATAAGCCACACCGATCACAATTCACAAAGAAGCCAAACTTCTAAATCGCTAAATTCGTTCACCGAGTCGGTTTTCCCCATTGTCAATCGCCTCTTTTCTCGGGCCGTTAAAAAAAAAAAAAAAGAAAATCCCGTTACGCCACCACCACCGTTCCCCCAAATTCCCGTACCCAAATCCACATCTGACAAGCGCCACCGGAAAACCTCCATAGCCACCGTTTAAAACCACGGACCACAAACCCAAAGCCCTCACATCAAAATAACGATCCCAGAACCCGAAACCGAACATCGCTGCTGGCCCGGAAAACTAGAACCCAACCTTGAACCACCACCGGCCGTTGTTTCCATCCCATTTGGTCGCACCGCCGCGTCGCACCATTCGCCGTGCACCCACGAGTGATGTTGTCTGGAGGCGGGTGAGAATCGGAATAAAAAGGGGATTTGCTAAAATCGGGAATTAGGGATTTCTACTGCAATTTGGGGGAAAATAAGAAGAAGAAAAGGAGTAAAGGAGAAAAAGAAGATTTGAAGAAAGGTGAGGATGTGTAGTAGGGGTTGGTTACGGGAGAGACAAAAAGAGATAAGGAAAAAGAAGGAAAGAAAAAAAATAGGAAAAGAGATGACAAGTGTGTGGGAAAAGAAGAAAAGGACGAACATAGGTGTTGTGGGGAAGAAACATATGTTTTGGAATTTTGGGTCTATTGGATTTCTAACCACAAGTTTTGAGAAATTACAAAAATTACCCAATCAGATTTTCTAAGGTAGCTTTTCTTCTAAAATTTTGATATTAACCCAAATTTCCTACTTGTTCCAAGATAGCCCAATAGTACCCAATGTTTAATCCAAATTTTCATTATCAATATTCATTCGGTCCTTCTTCTTAGTCCCAAGCCAATTATTTACCAACAAGTTCAATTCAACTCCAATCTTATTTTATATTTTTATTTAAGCCCCTAAATTAGGATTTTAGATTATTAGTTTTTAAGTTTTAAGTTTAGAATATTTTGAGGTTTTGACTAGTATTATATTTCTATTGTTAGGTGGTTTATCGAGCGAGGATTATGCGTGCTTGCATCCGACACTTTTAAGTTCTACTTATTTTTCAAAGCTAAGTTTCAAGATGGGGTTTGTTTTCAAAACTTTATTGTCCTTGTTAAATGCTTGATTATTTTGCATGAAAATGTAGTATAATTGCTTAGGCACCCATGAGCCAGGGACTCAAGAGGTCCGGGGTCGATGTATCCCTCAGGTGGAACCCCTGCAGTGCAATCTATGTCTATGTGTATGATTTTTCAAAAGATCTATGCTATGTCCTATTGGATTGTATTTGCATGTCTATGTGAGATATCTGTGTGTTTAGCTTGGACAATTTATACTCCACTGAGCTGTGTTGCTCACCCCATATATAATCAGATTTTTCAGTTTAAGGAGTCGGCGATGGTTATTGGCTGTGGATGATGGGTGGCTTATGAAACTACTGGAGTAATGTCTTTATATTTTTTTAATGTTAATTTTCAATTGAATAAGAAATTGTTAAACAAATTATTATTTTCAAATTGTTTTTTGAATTGAGATAATAAATGATGAATTATTATGATTTTCTAAGTTTATTTATGTAAATAGACGAAAATGCATACTTCTTTTATAAATTAGTAAATGTGCGAACTTCTTAGAAATAAATAAATATACAAATTTTATATAAACATAGACATAAATTGTCTTTGTTAAATGCTTAGATTATTTTGCATGAATATGTAGTACAATTGCTTAGGCACCCATGAGCCAGGGACTCAAGAGGTCTGGGGTCGATGTATCCCTCAGGTGGAACCCCTGCAGTGCAATCTATGTCTATGTTTATGGTTTTTCAAAAGATCTATGCTATGTCCTATTGGATTGTATTTGCATGTCTATGTGAGATATCTGTGTATTTAGCTTGGACAATTTATACTCCATTTGAAATTTGTGTTGTTGCTCACCCCATATATATCGATTTTTCAGGTTAAGGAGTCGGCGATGGTTATAGACGGTGGATGATGGGTGGCCTATGAAACTACTGGAGTAATGTCTTTATATTTTTTTAATGTTAATTTTCAATTGAATAAGAAATTGTTAAACAAATTATTATTTTCAAAGTGTTTTTCGAATTGAGATAATAAATGATGAATTATTATGATTTTCTAAGTTTATTTATGTAAATAGACGGAAAATGGATACTTCTTTTATAAATTAGTAAATATAAATAAATATACAAATTTTCTACACTTTATAAGTTGCTTCCATTGTTCTATTGATTTTGAATGAGATATATTTACAAGCCTATTTTCTCTTATAAATAAAAATACGTACGCGATTTTTCAAAGTCTTTCACTGTCAAATGGTCTTTTAGAATTATATGGTATCAAATTTATTCAAATTATTTTATGCGATTGTTTTCACTGAAATTATTGTTCTTTTAAAAATTAAATGGCTCGCTATAACGAGTTATCTTTCTTATGTGAAAAAAAAATATATATACGGTAAAATGAATATTTGCACACTCTTTATAATCTAAAATTTCGGGGCGTTACAGGTGGTATCAGAGCAGGTCTACCTTCCTGTAGACTTGCAAAAAAAAAAATACATGTAGTTTTCGTGTGTGTATACTCTGATAAATGAATAAGTATATTTTAAAAATGAAAAGAGCTACGAATCCACCACCGCTATGCCACGCCAACTCCAAAGCCAAGGTACGAAATTAAATTTTCAAAAGTTCTATTGCTACTGCCATTGCTACTGCTACTGCTATTGTTGTTTCCATTGCTACTGCTATCGACAAATTACATGATTTATATTGCGAAAAAAAATGATTCAAATGTATTTCATGGATGCATAGCACATATGATAGAATATGAATATTGGACTCTTACAAGATATTGATGAATTCTATAGAGAAATAGAGAGGCTAATACAAACTCTAGAGGACCCAAGAGGACATTGTAATAGAATATTATGAATTTATTCAAACAATAGATGATCTAGAATGTTAGGATTGACTATGAGTAGAATACTAGCAACATAGATTTTGGATGGACCTTAGTAGCTTTAGAGTTGAATATATTCATGATTTACGCCATGTTCATTTCATTTAAGTGTTAATGATAATACATTGGGATGGTTATGATGTTAGTATATTTTTTGGAAGGATAATAGTTAATTTTTGGATGTCTAAAGTCGTGAAAGCTGAAAGTTAGTGGACTGGATTTAGAAATTTATTTATATGAAGGGACAATTTAGATGTGATCTTAGGCATTGACTAGTTTAGTAAGAGCGAGAAAGTATAGAGTATTCCATAAGGAGATAGTGTTCAATGCATTAATAATATGAGTTTGTTTTTCTACGGAGCAAAGACTAGTACTGTACCCCGACTAGTTTAAGGAAAGAAAGCAACGAAAATGGAAATTGTCAGAGCATTTGGTTAGTACAGTAGGTTCCCAATCTTTGTTTTGATAATGGTCAATATGCTAATTATTCGAGGCTATGAAATATATTTTTAGATACTTTTATTTGGGATTCCATATGATAGACTTGTAGATTTCACCATTGACTTTTTACTTGGGACGACACGGTATCAAATTCACCCATAGGATGGCATTGAAGGAATTATAAGAGTTGAATGTGCAACTATAAGAATTATTGGTTAAAGGACTTATCCGACTTAGAGTATCGCCATGAGGAGAGCCAATCATGTTTGTTAAAATAAGATGGATTTATGGAGTACATTGGTTATATGGAGAATTTCTAAGAAGTTAAATAAGGATTGACCAGTTTACCAGTAGAATAAGAATACTTGGTGAGAGAGTTTGCTAAGTTGATAATCGAGTATAACACCTTCTAGTGTATTGAAATCAATTATTGCGAAACTCGGTTGAATGACTTATACTTAGAAATAAGATTGAATGAGATACAAGTGGCATATAAGTTTTATGCAAGATAAGAAACCATGATCTAATTCCAGACCTCAACGGATTTGTTATAGTTGCTAATGGTGCATTAGCCTACAAAGGAATTTTGGTTGTACTTAAGGAATAACTGAGATATTAGGTTAAGCGAGGTTGCGAAAATCGCTAGCGCGCCCGCAAGAATCGGGCGCCTAGCGCCTAGGCGCCTAGAAAAGCCCAAGTTTTTCTTTTTTTTTATTTTTTTGTATTTTGGCCGATTTTTCCCAATTTTTGGCCGATTTATTCCGACTAGACCGCCTAGACCGATTTTTTCCCGATTTTTTTCCGATTTTTTGCCGCCTAGGCGCTCGCCTAGCCCGCCTAGGCGGGCGCCTAGGCCGATTTTTGCCCCAAAATGATTTTTTGGCCGATTTTGGGAAAATCGGGTCGGCCTAGGGGCGCCTAGTCGGCCGCCTAGGCCGATTTTTACAACATTGGGTTAAGCACATTGGATATCATACACCGCTCACCTATGAGTTACAAAGATTTGTCTAGAGATGCGAAATGCATTTTTAGTTGAGAAATATGATAGGAAGTATTTGGAACTATGTAGATAGATGCATGACACGTCAACCAGTTAAGGTCAAGCACCGACGATAGTCTAGATTTTTGTTAAGATATTTGATATCATCGAATGAAAGTTGAGAGCATATAGATATTGACTTTGTTGTAAGTTTGTCGCGACCAGGTAAGAAAATCACGATATGTATTACTTTTGATCGATTGACCAAATCTACACACTTTTTGCAACCTTTTGCAGATGATAAGGGTTTAGATTAAATTTGCTCAAATGTACATAAGAGAAATATTGAGACTATCGAATAGAGATACTAGTTAACTTTTAATATTTGGAGAAACTTGCAACAATATGTGGGAATAAGGTTAAATTTTAGTGGACTATACCATCTATAGACGGATGGACAAACTGAAATGACAATAAAATTTTAAAGGAATTGTATTTTTGTTTTGAGAATCATATTTACTTTTAGTTGAGTTTGATTATAACAATAATTACTAAACAACGATTAAGATGACCATGACGAGACAACTTGGGAATGAGAGGACGAGATCCTAGTAAGATATTTAGAAGTTATTGGATTTAGTAAGTTAATTGAATTTCGAGGACGAAATTATTTTTAAGGGGGATAGTATGTAATATCCGAGATTTTATTTAGGCCTTTTATTAAGATTGTGATATTATTAGATGAGAATTTTAGTTATTTAGGAGCTTAAACTCGTATTTTTTTAATCCAATTTTCTTAAGCCCAAAAATCTTATTAGCCCTAATTCATGCCAATTCAATAATCACTTTAGCCCATTAGTCATAATCTTATTATCCCACCTTAACCCATTATATTAATTTAGATCATTATTAGTAACTTCTCCAATAAAAGCTCCAGAGATTTCATATAGTATTTATCTGATTTCAAATTCTCCAAAACTCAATCTTAGACTCTTATCATCTTATCACAAATAAGAATTCAAGCTTATCTCTTATTAGACCTTTTAGAGTTCAATTATATTAGAACATTTAGCAGCAAGCCTATTTATACAAAACCCAGATATTTTACAAACTTGTATTTTCATCAAAAGTTTTCTTCGAAAAATTTCAACCTCGTCAAACATACACACATAGCCGACAAGCAATACCAAGTATCAATAAATAGCCCTATTTCAAGCCACCACCATCAACACCAAACCAAAACTCAAACACAACGCAACCACCGAAAGTCTCCATCGTGAAAGTTAGAAAACTGGCAATCCAAATTCTCTCAAGTCCGCAGCGAACTCATCAACAACATAGCCCAAATATACCCATCGCATAAGCCACACCGATCACAATTCACAAAGAAGCCAAACATCCAAATCGCTAAATTCGTTCATCGAGCCGCTTTTCCCATTGTCAATCGCCTCTTTACTCGGGCCGTTAGCAAAAAAAAAAAAAAAAAAGAAAATCATGTTACGCCACCACCACCGTTCCCAAATTCCCGCACCCAAACCGACATCCGACAAGCACCACCGAAAACCTCCATATCCACCGCTTTAAAACCACGAGCCACAAACCCAAAGCCCTCACATCAAAATAACGATCCCAAAACCGTGGTTTAACATCGCCACGTCTTAAAACTAGAACCCAACCTTGAACCACCACCGCCGTTGTTTCCATCCCATTCGGTCGGACCGCCGCATCGCACCGTTCGCCGTGCCACGAGTGATGTTGTCTGGAGGCGGGTGAGAATCGTAATAAAAAAAGGGGATTTGCTAAAATCGGGAATTAGGGATTTCTACTGCAATTTGGGGGAAAATAAGAAGAAGACAAGGAGTAAAGCAGAAAAAGAAGATTCGAAGAAATGTGAGGATGTGTAGTAGGGGTTGGTTACGGGAGAGACAAAAAGAGATAAGGAAAAGAATGAAAGAAAAAAAAAAAAGAAATAGGAAAAGAGAAGACAAGTGTGTGGGAAGGGAAGAAAAGGACGAACAGAGGTGTTGTGGGGAAGAAACATATGTTTTGGAATTTTGGGTCTATTGGATTTCTAACAAGAAGTTTTGAGAAATTACAAAAATTACCCAATCAGAGTTTCTAAGGTAGCTTTTCTTCTAAAATTTTGATATTAACCCAAATTTCCTACTTGTTCCAAGATAGCCCAATAGTACCTAATGTTTAATCCAAGTTTTCATTATCAATATTCATTCGGTCCTTCTTCTTTGTCCCAAGCCAATTATTTACCAACAAGTTCAATTCAACTCCAATCTTATTTTATATTTTTATTTAAGCCCCTAAATTAGGATTTTAGATTATTAGTTTTTAAGTTTTAAGTTTAGAATATTTTGAGGTTTTGACTAGTATTATATTTCTATTGTTAGGTGGTTTATCGAGCGAGGATTAGGCGTGCCTGCATCCGACACTTTTAAGTTCTACTTATTTTTCAAAGCTAAGTTTCAAGGTGGGGTTTGTTTTCTAAACTTTATTGTCTTTGTTAAATGCTTAGATTAGTTTGCATGAATATGTAGTACAATTGCTTAGGCACCCATGAGCCAGGGACTCAAGAGGTCCGAGGTCGATGTATCCCTCAGTGGAACCCTGCGCAGTGCAATCTATGTCTATGTTTATGGTTTTTCAAAAGATATATGTTATGTCCTATTGGATTGTATTTGCATGTCTATGTGAGATATATGTGTATTTAGCTTGGACAATTTATACTCCACTGAGCTGTGTTGCTCACCCCATATATAATCAGATTTTTCAGGTTAAGGAGTCGGCGATGGTTATAGACGGTGGATGATGGGTGGCCTATGAAACTACTGGAGTAATGTCTTTATATTTTTTTAATGTTAATTTTCAATTGAATAAGAAATTGTTAAACAAATTATTATTTTCAAAGTGTTTTTCGAATTGAGATAATAAATGATGAATTATTATGATTTTCTAAGTTTATTTATGTAAATAGACGGAAATGGATACTTCTTTTATAAATTAGTAAATATAAATGAATATATAAATTTTCTACACTTTATAATTTGCTTCCGCTGGTTCTATTGATTTTGAATGAGATATATTTACAAGCCTATTTTCTCTTATAAATAAAAATACGTACGCGATTTTTCAAAGTCTTTCACTGTCAAATGGTCTTTTAGAATTATATGATATCAAATTTATTCAAATTATTTTATGCGATTATTTCCACTGTAATTATTGTTCTTTTAAAAATTAAATGGTTCGCTATAACGAGTTCTCTTTCTTATGTGAAATATATATATATATATAAATGAATATTTGCACACACTTTATAGTATAAAATTTCGGAGCGTTACACCTTGGGAATAAAAGACTACAGTCAAGTCAAGACAACTGAACGAGATCCGTTGATGTAAGTCAAGAATGTTACTCAGAATGGTAACATGTTAAAGTTGTCAGAGATAAAGTGTTAGTTCCAGTTATGTGCAAAAGGAACAAACCAATGGGAAGCACTGCACCAAGTCTCTCGAATCTGTTGCAATGCTACAAGACATTAAATACGAGGAAATGTCAACATCAAGGACTGCAACAAGACAAGCCAACGAACACAAGTGACTTTTGAAATTAGCATATCTCTTCAACGGGCAAAATTTTAAAAGTTCACTATAAAAGTCTGAGGAATTTATTGAGAAAAGGTGACCTTGACAACCTGAACCACGAACAAGCAAGCAATATTCAAGCATCTAACCTGCAAAAATTCTCAAGTATATTCAAGCAAATCCTCAAGCCTGAAACTCGAAGGAAATCGATCCAACACAAGCTATGAAGGAAAGACAACTTCAAATCTGTTGAAGAGGAAACTTTTGAAGAATCAAAAGGGTCTACTTGTAAGTCCAAGCAGCTACGATAATCTAGAGGGGGGGTGAATAGATTATCTCCATCTTTTCGATTTTACCCTCTTTTTCGAACCAAATGCTCAAATACAATAATAAAGGTGCGGAATGTAAACAACACACGTCGATTTAAAGAGGTTCAACCCACCTAGGGCCTAATCCTCTACCACCCCAGTATATCCGGGATGGATTTCAAAAAGAATAAAAGATTTTATTAATAACCAAAATTAATACAACACCAACTTACAACACCTTGAAGAGCACCACACTCTTCTTCAACACCACCTTTGAGATTACCACAATCTCACTTGAAGATTACCACAATCTCCAACGGCACCTTGTGAAGATTACCACAATCTTCAACCTTGAAGAATACCAAATTCTTCAACACCTCAACAAGAAGATTACCACAATCTTCTTACACCTAACACCTAGATCACCCAAGTGTGTTCTTACCACAAGAACACTCACAAGGATATCTTGTGTTGAATGATAACCAAAAATCAAGATTACAACTCGATAATGAATATACAATTGAGTGCAAAGTGTAATCAAGAATAGCCTAGACCTCAAAGATGTGAAAGTGATAAGCTAGGCAATTTTACAACAAGAATAATGACAATATAAGACCAATTTTTGCTTGAGTATATCTTGTTGTGTTGTGTTGTTCTCTCTTATTGTTGTGCTTCAAATCTTCCTCTATTTATAGGAGATGATTGATACTTGATAGGCTCCTCTTGAATCTGATATCTACAAAAAAATTGCAATTAAAATCAAGATTATAGTCTGTTAGAAATCAATCCCACAATTTAGGGAAAATCATCACGCTACACAACGGTTAGAATTTTGTTGTCAAAGCATAGAGCGACCGTCGCACATGAATAGAAGTTTGAAACATATAGCAAAAATTTACAGGCGGCCGGTCGAAGTGTACCTCGACCGATCGAACCTATGTGCAACCGGTTGCACTGACCAAAAAAATGAAAGATCAAAGTTTACTTTTCGATGTTTTACTCCCGTGTACGTCGCCTCTTTGGTCGACCGGTCGACCTCCTAAATGCAATGTTGTCCGATTTTTGATGAAAATAAACCTCAAGAAATACTCCGAAAAAATCGTAAAAACATTTTAAACCAATCGGGAGTATTTAGACAACATTTAGAAACCTTATTTTGAAGTAAAAACATATAAACAAAAAATCATTAGAAGTGTTGTCCAATTTTATCTAAAGTAAAACTTGAGGAATTACTCCAAAAAATATTAAAACCATTTTAAATCATTTAGGAGTATTTGGACAACCTTTAAAAACATTGTTTTGGTATAAAAACAAAATCATCAAAATCATGATAAAATCATTTATCAAATAATCTCCCCCTTTTTGATGATTACAAACCAAAGCAATTTTACCAAGGTCGATTTTGAAAACAAAACAATTTTACCAGTTATAAAGAGCTATCCGTTGTGAGCGACAATATTTCACGCAATATAAACATAAGGATGGGAGTAGAGATATACAAACACATATAGCAAATGCTCCCCCTATCAACATGCACAACAAGAGTAATATAGAAGCAACTTAAACATAAGCTAAAATCTTAGCTATTCGATATTGAGCTTAAGTATCAATAACTTAAAAGCTCCCCATGTCAAAGAGACATCATTAGAAACATACATACGTCCATATTACAACCAATAGACTAAGAATCATACACAACTTATGGCTTTAGGAAGCCATAGCTTATAGCTTCTATTTGTTAAGCTTATCTTAGCTTCTTTGAGCTAAAGAGCCTATAACCTGTTTCTCCCCCTTTGGAATCATCAAAAAGAATGTTAGGATGATAAAACATCATACAATTATATCAAAGTGCGCTAAAAAAGGGACGGTTTATCAACCGTTGAGCAATTTAAGCTAAAAAAATCCAAAAAAAGAGAAATGTATCATGAAGAGTCCATACGCTCGTTTTATTTGCCAAAACATGATCTCAATAAAGATTGGAAACTTTTGGAAGCAAGAGAATCATGTAGAAGTTGAAATTTTCATTGCGACATTTCATCGAACACCTTGTGTGCGTGAAAAATAAAAGAGGTTATATATAACCCTTGTAAATGTTTCAAGCCAAAAAATTTCATCACCAATTCATCTCAATCATTATACAATACAACACAATAGCCAAGCTCATCATGATCATACGACAATTACATCAAAAAATTTACAAGTAAGCCAAAAACTCAAGGGTTCAACCTAATTGAGTAGAGAAAGTAGAATACTTACCATTTGATCGGTAAAGATGAGCCATAATGATGATGGTCATGCTATATAATGTCCATGTTGTGAATGGAATGCATGAAAAACAATTTTGAATGAAATATGTGTGAATTTGGCAAAGGGGACGAAAAATGGTCAAAATATGTTAAAATGACGAATGCTGAAGACAGAACCATTTTAATCCAAATTGTGGCTTAGGGCGACCGGTCGAGGCTGAGGGCGACCGGTCGACGTTGAGGGCGACCGGTTGCCCTCAACCTATTTATCCCACTGTTTTGTCAGTTTTTCAAAAAACCGAATTTTCAACCAAAAATCCGATTTTTCGCCCCTAAGTTTTAAAAACATGCAAAATGCAAACGTAAGCCTCATTCAATATGCATTATGCCTAACCGAGCTCGTATTGACGCAAAAGTCTCGGAAGATAGCGGTTTTTTGAAAATGTTCCGCTAATTGATCTTGAGATGGTACAAAAGATATCTCAATTTTTCGTTTTGAAACACAATCCCTTAGAAAAAATTTCAAATCTCAATATTTTTCAGTTCGATTATGACGAACCATATTTTGATAAATTGTAAACACCGAACTTGTTATCCCGGAAAAATAAGAACGTTTTAATACTTTGGATAAACAAGTCATAAGAAGAAGTGCCTTTCAAATATTTGAAAATTTCTTTTAACGACACTTTAATGAGATTCGTTGGATTAGTTTTTAAAGTCGAGCAAATAGACATAAGGCATATGGAATGTCGAGTCTATTAGAATAATACAAGAAAACATACCTCGATTTTGTTTGTCGGCCGATATGCTTTTCTCAACCTTTGTCAATCTTTAGCCATAGAGGTTGAGATGGTTTTTCTTTCTTCAATGCTTAACTCCTTCAAGAGTTCTTTTGAAATATAACCATCTTCTTGGCATTGAGTAATTTGAATTCCAATGATCAAATTTGAGCTTCCCTCATCATGATCATCTTAGGTTCACCTTGCATTGACTAGGAAAAATATCTTGCACAAATATTTATTAGTAGCACCATAAATATTATCAACATAAATTTGCACAAGTAACCAACCTTGCCTTTTTTTAAAAACAAAGAGAGTTGTATCAACTTTACCTCTTATAAAACCATTTTGCAAAAGAAAAGAGCTAAGTCTATCATACCATGCACGGGGTGCTTGTTTTAAACCATACAAGGCTTTTTTAAGTTTATAAACATCATTAGGCCTAGAAAAATTTTCAAACCCCAGAGGTTGTTTTACATAGACTCTTACTAGAATAAAGCCATTTAGAAAATAGGATTAAACATCCATTGTAAAGCTTGAAATTTTCTTAAAACAAGAATGGGCAAGTAAGATGCAAATAGCTACTAAATGTGCTATGAGTGCAAATGTTACATCAAAATCAATTACCTTCTTCTTAAAAATACCTTCGAGCTACTAACCTCGCCTTAGTTCGACCAATGTTGCCTTGGTCATCGAGTTTGTTCCGAATACCCTTTTGTCTACTTCATTACTATCATCATAGGGCATCCAATTGGTCTAAGGTGTTCACAATAGAACATATACATCCAAATATTTTGAGGTAACCAATATTTGGAGTACTTCATTTCTCATCTACACAACTTAACAAACTCATTAACGGCATCGCTTATATAAGCAAGAAAAAAATAGCCCAAGTGTAAAAACATGCCTCAATCATCAATCACAAAATATCTTGCAAAAAAAAGCATAGTAGAAAGAGACACTATATATATAGACCATGAAACAAGAAACACATACCATGAATTTAGAAGACCATCAAGAGTCAAATAAGTCATGCAAGTTCAAATAAGCTTAAGAAAGCTACAAAAGGTCTCTTTTGAATTTTGAAATTTCGATAGCATATAGTTTAGACCTCATTTAAAAGAAGTATTTGAACAAGAGTTGACAAAGCAAATATGTGCAATCGAATAGTGCCTTTCAAAAAACTCTAAAAATCCTCTTAATGGCACTTGTATAAAATACTTTGAAAAAAAAGCACATAGACATATGGCAAAACATATATCGAGTCTATAAGTGTAAGAATAACACAAGTAAACGTACCTCGATAGTTTATGCCTTTCTTGACAAATAATGACGTAAATGGCCATTTGAAAATATGTAAATCCTTCACAATACTTAAAACAAATCTAGCACAAATCATAATGATAAAAGTGTAGGCTAAGAAATATCACAAGTAAGCTCATGCCATAAAAATTCATAAGAGATGATAACACACTTTAGTCTACAAAAATGCACAAGAGTTTTAAAAACATCATATAAGGTCTTCTTTTCAAAGAATTTTAAAAACACACATATATATTGGAGACCTTAATTTTAAAAAAAAATCAATACTTGAAAACTCATGTTGCAATAAAGACACAAATAAAAACATGCATAACAAAATAAAATGCATATTTTAAATGGGGAGATACGGGTTACCAATTACGCCATTTCAATGGGTTGTGTCGTTCCCATTGTTGATGATATCTTCCCCTTGAGAAGTCACTTTGTTGATGATGACTTCTTTGATTACTCAATTTCCAAGGTTTGTTGCCTTTCCATTGTTGAAAGTCTCTTCTTCTTTGAAAATCATCTTGTTGATGATGTCTTTGCCATTTCCAAGGATTGTGTTCTTCCCATTTTTGATTATATCCTCTTCTTGGAAATTGGCTTTGTCGAAAATAGTTTCTCCTTCTTTGATCAAATGAAACGGTCATTTGATGTCTTCTTGGCGGTATGGATTTTCTACGACCATTATTTCGTCGGGTACCTAATATGACATTGTTTTGTGGTACCCTCATGTGTTTAGGTCCTTTGGGATTAGTCTTGAGACTTTTAGGTCTCCACAAATAATTAGAGCTATTTCTAGCCCGACAAAAATTATCCGTATGACCCTTTTTACCACAATAAAAACAAGTAACAATTTTAGGAGTATAATGACCAACGTGCTTAGAGACTTGATTCTTTTTCATGTGATTGACACCCTTAGGCTTATGATCAAGTTCTAGTTTCGAATTATCACAACAATCAACAATATTGGTCATTCTATCGGCACTCAAGTTGGATTTAGATAAATCATTTTTCAAGCAATTTATATCCTCAACAAGAGTACTATTTTCTTTCTCAAGGTTTCTAACCTTGTCAAGAGAGGTGGTGTGAGCACATGATAGTGATTCATAGGAAGTAAATAAACTATCCTTATCATTCTTTAAAACAATGAATTCCTTTTTCAAATATTTGTATTTAACAAGTAAGTTTTGGAATTCATCTTGTAGTTCATCAAAATCATTTTGCAAATCACTATAATCATTATCATAGGAAGTAGAGGGTTTAGAACTTACCTCGTTTTCTTCTTCGATGCCTATGAGGCATTATTCAACTTCTTCATCATGGGAGGTTGTAGAAGGCTCATCCCATGTTGTTGGATTTGATGTTGTATCCATTTGTGAAGTAGATGCTTTTGAGTTGCTCCTTTCATTTGCATATACTTCATAGATGGCTTCTAATTTTTGCCATACTTCATGTGCCGATCGAATACCTACAACATGATCAAATTCCAAAGTAGTAAGTGAACAATACAAAATACTAAGAGCTTTACCATTTAAGGAGATGATTCTCTTCTCTTCATCATTGAGCTTTTTGAAGCCTTTAGAGGTGTGTGGTGTATTCTTCATCGGAATGGATTCTCCATTGATGATGGTGTTCCAAATATCGAACCCGCAACTTTGTAAATAACATTCCATTCTTTATTTCCAAAATGTAAAATTTTTGGAATCAAATAGTGGTGGCTTGGTGGTGGATGTGCCAGTAAGATGAGCTTCGTTCGTAGCCGACGATCGTTCCTCTTCACTCGCGATGTGAAACGAGCTTGCCAAAGAGTTTTGCTCTGATACCACTTGTAAGTCCTAGCGGCTACGATAATCTAGAGGGGGGTGAATAGATTATCTCCATCTTTTCGATTTTACCCTCTTTTTCGAACCGAATGCTCAAAGACAATAATAAAAGTGCGGAATGTAAACAACACACGTCGATTTAAAGAGGTTCAACCCACCTAGGCCCTAATCCTCTACCACCCTAGTATATCCGGGATGGATTTCAAAAAGAAAAAAAGATTTTATTAATAACCAAAATTAATACAACACCAACTTACAACACCTTGAAGATCACCACACTCTTCTTCAACACCACTTATGAGATTACCACAATCTCACTTGAAGATTACCACAATCTCCAACGGCACCTTGTGAAGATTACCACAATCTTCAACCTTGAAGAATACCAAATGTAAGTCCAAGCGGCTACGATAATCTAGAGGGGGGGTGAATAGATTATCTCCATCTTTTCGATTTCGCCCTCTTTTAACAATCGAATGCTCAAACAAAAAAATAAAGGTGCGGAATGTAAGCAACACACGTCGATTTAAAGAGGTTCAACCCACCTAGGGCCTAATCCTCTACCACCCCAAAGATATCCGGATGGATTTCGAAAGAAAAAGAATTTTATTAATTACCAAAATTAATACAAATTCAACTTACAACACCTTGAAGAGCACCACACTCTTCTTCAACACCACCTTTGGAGATTACCACAATCTCCCTTTGAAGATTACCACAATCTTCCTTCAACGGCACCTTGTGAAGATTACCACAATCTTCAACCTTGAAGAATACCAAATTCTTCAACACCTCAATAAGAAGATTACCACAATCTTCTTGCACCTATCACCTAGATCATCCAAGTGTGCTCTTACCACAAGAACACTCACAAGGATATCTTGTGTTTGAATGATAACCAAAATCAAGATTACAACTCAATAATGAATAATACAATTTGAGTGCAAAGTGTAATCAAGAAAAGCCTAGACCTCAAAGATGTGAAAGTGATAAGCTAGGCAATTTTACAACAAGAATAATGACTATGAAAGACCAAGTGTTTGCTTGAAGTGTATCTTGTTGTGTTGTATCTCAATTATTGTTTTTGTTGCTCCAAAACTTCCTCTATTTATAGGAGATGATTGATCAAGCATAGGCTCCTCTTGGGGATTGAAAATCTACAGAAAAATACAATTAAAATCAAGAATATAGCTGTTAGAAATCAATCCCACAATTTAAGGAAATGTGTCTGTCAAACGGTCATATTTTTTTGTCAATACATAGAGCGACCGGTCGCATGCGAGAAATAGACGTTGAAAAGAATACACAAAAAATAACACGGGGCCGGCGACGCTACCTCGGCCGTCGACCATCACCCCAACCGTCCCCTCATGGATTTTGCAAGATAAAACGCTCGCTTGAAACACACTTGCAGTGCGTCATTGGCGACCGCCGACCGACCGGTCGACGCCTTGAGCGGCCGGCCGACCTGCTCTTTTTTCTTCCGTCTCATTTTCTGCTTCTAAAAACATCTTCAGTACGGGTTGCCCATGCGGCCACCGGTCGACCACGGACAAAAATATTGTCCAATTTTTGTCGAAAATAAAACTCAAGAAATACTCCAAAATTTAGTAAAAACATTTTAAACCGATCGGAAGTATTAGGACAACATTTAGAAACATCGTTTGAGAGTGAAAACCCAATAACGTAAGAACAATAAAAGCGTTGTCCAATATAGACGAAAATAAACTTTGAGAAAATACTCCGGAAAATATTAAAAACATTTTAAATCATTTAGGAGTACTTGGACAACCTTTAAAAACATTGTTTTGGTGATAAAATAAAATCATCAAAATTAAGATAAAAACATGTATCAAACACCAAATTCTTCAACACCTCAACAAGAAGATTACCACAATCTTCTTACACCTAACACCTTGATCACCCAAGTGTGTTCTTACCATAAGAACACTCACAAGGATATCTTGTGTTGAATGATAACCCAAAAATTCAAGATTACAACTCGATAATGAATTATACAATTGAGTGCAAGTGTAATCAAGAATAGCCTAGACCTCAAGGATGTGAAAGTGATAAGCTAGGCAATTTACAACAAGAATAATGACAATATAAGACCAATTGTTTGCTTGAGTATATCTTGTTGTGTTGTGTTGTTCTCTCTTATTGTTGTGCTTCAAATCTTCCTCTATTTATAGGAGATGATTGATACTTGATAGGCTCCTCTTGGAATCTGATATCTACAAAAAAATTGCAATTAAAATCAAGATTATAGTCATTAGAAATCAATCCCACAATTTAGGGAAAAGTCATCACCGCACAACGGTTAGAATTTTCTTTGTCAAAGCATAAGCGACGGCCGCACGAAATAGAAGTTCAAACATATAGCAGCAAATTTACACAGGGTGACCGGTCGAAGTGCACCTCGACCGGTCGAACCTATGTGCAACCAGTTGCACTGACCAAAAAATGAAAGATCAAAGTTTTTGTTTCGATGTTTTGCTCCCAGGTACCGGTCGCCTCTTTGGTCGACCGGTCGACCTCCTAAATGCAATGTTGTCTAATTTTTGACGAAAATAAACCTCAAGAAATACTCCAAAAAAATCGTAAAAATATTTTAAACCAATCGGGAGTATTTAGACTACATTTAGAAACCTTGTTTTGAAGTAAAAACATATAAACAAAAAATCATAAGAAGTGTTGTCCAATTTTATCTAAAGTAAAACTTAAGGAATTACTCCAAAAAATATTAAAACCATTTTAAATCATTTAGGAGTATTTGGACAACCTTTAAAAACATTGTTTTGGTATAAAAACAAAATCATCAAAATCATGATAAAACCATTTATCAAACACTACTTTTCAAGGAGGATTGTAGGAAGGTTCAAGGTCGAACCAGTATCAAGTTATTGGAGGGCTTCGTGATCAAATCCAAGAGCTTGAGAAGTGAGCTGAAGTAGCAAGGCAACTGCCCTGTGAAGAAGCTGAGTCGCAAGAGAAGCCAGCTGTGTGACCAAGGCTGTCTCTAGACTGTTCACCACTTTGTAAACTGATCTGTTACTTAGTGGATTCCTCCAGGAGTTGGAGAAGAGAGGATTAGAAGAATTACCCCATCTTCGAACCTCTATAAAAATTATCTGTGTTATTTATTTTTCAGCACATTTATATTTCTGCATACTTACATCATATCTGCTGATAAAACTCACATTTGCTATCCAACTGATTAATAACCAAGTGCTAAAGAATCAAGTGTTAAGACAAACTTAAAACAAATAAAGGGTGTTAAGTCTTTGGCTGATAAAACCAATACATCCAAGTTAAAGTTAAGGTTAAACAACAAAGTTATTCTATCAACAGCTCTATCGAGTCTGTTGAGTGGCTAACTCAGCTGAATAACCAACTTAGATGTCCCTCAAGGACGCAGCTGTTTGAGTTAACTCTGTTATAATTTTAAAAGGACTAAAATCGAAAAGTTGGTAAGGTTTATTCAACCCCCCTTCTAAATCTTACTTACACCCCTTGGGATCTATAAGTGGTATCAAAGCGGTTGGTTCATTGAGCCTTCCGCACTTGTTACTGAAATAGATCTTTATCTTTTCAAAAAGGATTTAAACACTTGCATTTTCAAAATATTTCATTTTTAGCAAAGTTATTATCATGGGAGCAAATTTGACACACATTCCTATGGTCACTGTTGAAGAATTTGATGATTGGAAAATTCGTATGCAGTATCATCTATCTGCTCTACACGATGAAATGTGGCATGTGATAGAGGATGGACCACTGTAAATATTGAAAGTGAACATGGCTGCAATAAGAGCAGCTGCAGCTGAAGGAGAAAAAGCTGCTGCTGAAGCAAGACCAGTCATGGTTGAAAAACCAAGGACTGAGTGGACAAATGAAGATAGGAAGAGATACAACTCGGACAATGTGGCCAAGGACATACTTTACAAGACTTTGGACAAAATCTGCAAAAGAAATCTGGAATAAACTGACTTTAATTTGTGAAGGATCAGAACAAATTAAAGAAAATAAATTGTCTGTTGCAGTTAAAAAATTTGAAAATTTCAAAATTCTTGCAGGTAAAACCATGGATCAGCTGTATGCCAGATTCACTGAAATCACAAATGAGCTTTCAGATCTTGGGAAGGAATATACACAAAAGGAAATGTGTATGAAGATCCTAAGAAGCCTTCCAGCTGAATGGGAAATGAAGACTATGGCCCTAAGACATTCAATGGATCTCTCAAGAACATCTAACCATGGGCTATTCTCAGACCTCAAAGCCTATGAGTTTGAGCTGAGAAGAAAAGAGCAAGAGGAGACAACTGTACCCAAGACAACTGCACTAATAGCCAAGGATGGAAAGAAAGCTGAACCCAAGGAAGCCATAGACCAGGAGGAGATTGCCATAATGGTTAAAACATTCAACAAGTTCTTCAATAAGAACTATAAAATAAATAAGGGTGAAACCTCCAGGACACATTCAGATCCCTCTAAGTCAAGGGAAGATAGGCCACCCAAGAGAGCTGAGCATCAAAGGGTTGAATATCAGAGAGCTGATAACCCAAGGACAGAAAGAGCTGATCAAAGAGCTGAGAACCTGTGTTGGAATTGCAGACAACCAGGACATTTTGCAGTTGATTGTTCCTATCCACCACCAACAAATACAGGAATGAAGAAGAAAGAAAAGTCTTGAGAGAAAAGAAGGCGGAAAAGAAGAAAGCCATGTTGGTTGCTTTGAGATCTGCTTGAGACAAACCAAGTCTAAAGAAGCGAAAACTCGAGAGTAGTGAAGCCGATCGCTCAAGTGACTCAAAGAAGAGGCCATGATCTGCCTTATGGCTAAAGAACAAGATCAACCAGACCAAGAAGATGAGGTACACTCTAACTCATCTCATTCGATTCAAGTGATAGTGATTGTGATACACACACTTCATCACCCACTTGATCTTTATGATTCATTAGGCAAAATGATGAAAGATTTTGAGCACATAAAATCCTCACACACACTTATAAATGAGAAAAACAAATTTCAAAAGCCAAAACTCACAACCGACTAAGGAGCTGAGTACTCTAAGTCACATAGCTGATGAGAACACAAAGCTGAAGGCTGAGAATGCCAAAATGATAGCAGAGATAGCTGCTATAGAAAAGAGGGAAAAAGACCTCAAAAATGTGATTGCCTCATTTACAAAGGCATCCAAATCATTGGATGATCTTATCATGTGCCAAAAAGATTGTGGAGATAAGACATGCATAGGATTTAATTCCTTTGTGCACAGTCAAACTCCAAGAGTGATTTTGGAAAAAGGATCTTCAAGCAATGAAGCATCTCAAAAATCCAAAACACCAAATGTTGCACCCACATTCACTCCTAAGCAAAATCACAAACAAATTGACCTTGGATACAAAAGGAAAGGAAAACAGCCAGTTGAGTATGCTAAGAGGATAGCTGAGAAGAAATCCAGCCGAGTTCCTCAGCAAACTCCAAACAGAAAATACTCTGTGAAAAGCAAACAGAGCTACCGTAAACCCCGAAATTTCATCGAGAAATACATATGATGGGAATGGTAGAAACTATCCAAACCAACTGATTGGTACAATGTGAAATATCAAAGAAAGACCAATGGAATACAAGCCTAAATGGCAAAGACCTAAACCTCAACAAAGGTCATTCCAAAGGGAAAAGAGCTATTATCAGCACACATATGCACCCAGGCACTACACTCAGAAACATCACAACTATTTCCAAGAAAGCAATTGCTAAAACACATACACAGGCATACAGACAAAAGAGACAGTTGTATGAACCTGAAACCCCCAAGCAATTTGCTAATGTGCACTATGATTATGGCACTGACAAAGGGCAACCTCTTAGAGTCAAGTCCTTTGGCTATAGGTTGGTTGGATTATCTTATAGCACTAACCCCTCAGGACCCAGGCAAGTATGGGTACCTAAAAACTAATTTCCTTGATTGCAGGTTCAAGGAACAGCTGAGTGCTAAGGAATCTAGTACATGGATAGTGGCTGTTCCAGACATATGACAGGAAACAAGAAAAATTTGTCAAGATTCAAAGAGATTAGAGGTGCAAAAGTCATATTTCGAGGAAATGAAGCTCCAAGGGAAATCAAAGGCACAAGATCTATCAAGAAGAATGGATTGGAAATCACAGATGTTGCTTATGTTGAAGGCCTCAACTTCAACCTGTTAAGCATCAGCCAACTCTGTGACAAGGGCTACAATGTTGGATTCAATAAGGGAGTGTGCCAGATCAAAGATGCTGAATCAAATGAAATAGTGCTGCAAGGATCAAGACAGAAGAATATGTACGTGGTATATTGGTCTACTGCTACACCAAGCACTTGTCTGTTAGCAAAGAGCACAACTGAATCAAGTTGGCTATGGCACAAGAAGCTGAGTCATCTGAACTTCAAGACAATCAACAACCTTGCAAGGAGTCATCTTGTGGAAGGATTGCCAGACTCAGTGTACAAGAAGAAAAGTGTATGTGATGCATGTCAGATGGGAAAACAAATAAAATCTTCATTCAAGGACAAGCCAAGTCCTTCTTCAATAAGGATATTACATCTATTGCATATGGATCTATTTGGTCCAGTTGAACCAGCCAGCATAAGTGGAAAGAAATACACCTTAGTGGTGGTAGATGATTATTCAAGATATACATGGACAATCTTCATGTGCAAAAAGAAGGAAACATTGCAGAAGTTACCTCAGCTGATGAAAAGAGTTCAAAATAAAAAGAGCCAAATCATCATAAAGATAAGGTCTGACAGAGGAACTGAGTTTGTCAATGGGATAATTACTTAGTATTGTGTTAAAAATGGTATTGCTCATGAGTTATCTGCAGCAAGAACTCTACAAATGAATGGACTAGCCGAAAGAAGGAAATGAACTCTCAAGGAAGCCTGCAGGACCATGTTAGTCAAGTGGATTGCCCAAGAGATTTTGAAATTTCAAGCCATTAACACTGCATGCTATACTCAAAATAGATGCATGATCAACATGCAATTAACCAAGACTCCCTATGAGATTTGGACAGGGAGAAAGCCAAATGTTGGGTACTTCAGGATATTTGGATGCAAATGTTTCATCCATAACAATGGCAAAGATAATTTGAAGGCTTTTGATGCTAAAGCTGATGAAGGTATCTTTTTGGGATACTCAGCTGAGAGCAAAGCTTATAGAGTGCTGAACAAGAGGACTATGGTCACAAAAGAGTCTATACATGTGGTTTTTGATGAACCTAATGTGAATGGAGAAGATATTGAAGAGTTAGCTGATAAGCTGAATCAGCCAACTATGCAGAAGAGTCCGTATGTTGAAGCAGAAATAAGAGCAATAAACCCAGATGAAGATGAGATAGCTGAATCTCAAAGACAGCTGGAAAGTCTACAGCTGAATGAAGATGAAAGAGCTGTTCAAGACAACTTAGCTGTGAGACGGCTGAATCCAACTGACTTGCTCCAACCTGATGTGAGATGACTGAGAGACCATCCTCCAGAGTTAGTTATTGGAGATGTTAGAGATGGCATAAGAACCAGATCCAGAGCACAACATGAAGCAATGTTCACTTGTTTTATTTCCCAAATAGAGCCAAAAGATGTGTCTCAAGCATTGGATGATACACATTAGATTCAAGCCATGCAAGAAGAGCTGAATCAGTTTGAAAGGAACAAAGTATGAGAATTGGTGCAGAGGCCAACCCATCAAATTGTTATTGGCATAAAATGGGTTTTCAGGAACAAGATGAATGAGGAAGGATATATGATGAGAAACAAAGCAAGATTGGTTGCAAAAGGATATTGCCAAGAAAAAGGTATAGATTTTGATGAAACTTTTGCTCCTGTTGCAAGATTGGAAGCAATAAGGATGTTTCTTGACTATGTTGCACACAAGAATTTAACTGTATATCAGATGGATGTGAAAAGTGCATTTCTAAATGGATTATTATTAGAATAAGTCTATGTTAAACAACCTCCAGGTTTTGAGCAGAAAACTATTGGAGATAATGTATACAAGCTCAAGAAAGCATTATATGGATTGAAACAAGCACCAAGAGCTTGGTATGATACATTGTCCCAATTTCTAACTGACAATGGATTCACCAAAGGCAAAATGGATAGAACACTCTTAAGAATTCAAGATGGAGAGAGTATACTGCTTGTTCAAATATATGTGGATGATATCATTTTTGGATCCACAAATAAAGAGTTGTGTGATAAGTTCTCAAACCTCATGCAAGGTAATTTGAGTGAGCATTATGGGAGAGCTGACTTTCTTCATAGGACTCCAAGTCAAGCAATTGAAGGATGGAACCTTCATAAGCCAAACAAAATACACCAGAGATTTGATGAAGAAATTTGGTATGGAAGAGAAGTCTTTTGTGAAAATTCCAATGAACACATCAGTCAGGATGCACATGGATGCAGATGGTAAGGCTGTAGATCAAACCAGATATAGAGCACTCATTGGATCATTGCTCTATTTAATAGCATGCAGGCCAGACATCACCTTTGCAGTAGGTGTATGTACAAGATTTCAATCTGCACCAAAGGAGAGCCACATGACTGCAGCTAAGAGAATCCTAAGATATTTGAAGGGATGCCAGGAAGTTGGCTTATGGTATCCAAAGGAAGGTGGATTCAAGCTTATTGGTTACTCAGACTTAGACTATGCTGGATGTAGAGTTGACAGGAAGAGTACTTCAGGTACATGTCAAATGCTTGGAAATAGATTGGTTTCCTAGTTTAGCAAGAAGCAAAACTCAATAGCCACATCCACAAATGAAGTACACATAGTCATGCGGGCGGTTGTTGTGCCCAAGTCTTATGGATGAGACAGCAGCAGAGAGACTATGGGATTGAAGAAAAAGAGATTCCAATTATGTGTGATAATACTAGTGCTATTGCAATCACTCAGAATCCTGTGTTGCATTCAAGAACAAAGCACATTGATATTAGATATCATTTTATAAGAGATCATGTTGAAAAGAAAGACATCACTTTGGAATATATCTCAACTGATAGGCAGTTAGCTGACATATTCACTAAACCTCTATGTGAATCAAGATTTGAAGAGCTTAAAAATGAGCTAGGGTTAATTGAGCTGAGTTGACACTCAGAAGACTCAATCAACAGAGATAGAAGATGAGAAAATGAGAAAAAAGCAAGTTTCACACATCAGCCAAGTGAAACATCCACATCGGGAAGTCAGCTGTATCGAGTTAGCTGACAGCTGAGTCACTTAATGAGAAGAGAGAAGCAGAATTAAGTCATATTTGATATTAGCTGAGTCATTTATGAACTAAGTGACAAAAACGCAGTCGTTTTAAATGAGCGGGAATGTTTTTAAGGATGACGTCGGTAATAATAATGACGGGTGCAATGGGTCCGAATAAGCATATGATTGGATATAAATGATATTGGATTTAATGCTGGGAATTAAATGCGGTTTGACGTCTTAATCTGAACCGTTTATCTCGATCAAAAATTCAAAATCCGTAGAACTATCCTTTCATAACCCTTATATATACGGTTTTCAGTCTTCTCTCTGTCTTACTGAAACTGTTCCTCTTCAAAGCAAAGGCAAAGCAAGTTCTATTCTCTCTCGGAAACCCTAAGTATACTCAAGCAAGTTCTTCAGTATTTAATCGGTAAAACTCTCTGAAAATGTCACCAAAGATCGACTACGTTAAGCTCTCAAAGCAAATCCACTCAGGATCGTCCGTAGACTTCAAAGGAATGGTGAAGCAGGGTTCTGATGAAACCCTTGTTAAGAAGATCGCTGAAATAATAGAAAAATCAGGTCTCGAGGCTTTTCTAACCATGGAATACTCTCACACTTACCTAGAAGAGGTCGCAATGTTCTATGTCAACGCGGAGGTGAAAGACGAAGAAATCAAGTCTTCTGTCCACATCAAGGACATCAAAATAAGTGCTAAGGACCTTGCTGAGCACTGCTTATTGCCTTTTGAAGGGCTAAATGAGATACATGAAGCTGAGCACTACAATTACAATACACAAAGAACAACAAATAGTACTAAAATGCAATTATGATAACTTTTTTTGTCTTTTCTTAACTTCCCACCCCAAAGAATTCAGGAATTTAAACACGAGGAGTTTGATCTTCTACAGCTAGGAAAGACCAGCATTGGGCACCAACAGTATGAAATAACCGGAAAAAAATTTATTTTCTACTTTCTTACACGAACCTCTATTTAGTTTTCAAATGACAATAAAAGACTAACAAAAGTGAGAGAATGGCTACAAAATTATCTCTGACCTTTTTCTCCCATTTGGTAAAATAAAAGTATCTCTTAAAACTTATACATAAACATGGCTCACCTGAACAGGAGTCCCAAATGAATTTCTTAAAACTTATACATAAACTTATACATATACATAAATGAAAGCTAGCACATTCCTGTATTCAACAATCTTAACATGCAGCCAAATCAAATGCAAGGATATTTACCTATCAAACTAGGTGAGAATTCTTTTCATGACCAATAAAAGAACAACATAGGGTTTTCCATTAATATTTTTAACGGTTGTTCTATAATTATACTAAAATTTTACAATTGTCTAACCAAATTTTCCATTCAGCACCAGTCTAAATCCAAATTTTTTTGTGCTATCTTCATACAACAATATATATCTAAAACAATATGAAAATAAGAACATTCTGAAAATATTCGAAATTAAAAAAAATAAAAATAAAGAGAGAGAGAAACAAACTTACCAAATACCAGGTGATGGTCGAGGCGGGGCGACGGCGGAGAAGGTGGCGGGGGCACCAACGGATGACGTGCAGCAAGTGGGAGGTAGAGAGACCGAGAGAGTAGGGTTTGTGAAAAAAAGAGGAAGAAGTTAACGAGAAAATAAAATGGGAAAAGAAACTTAATAAAACTAATGTTGTAAAAGAAAAAAAAAAAAATAATAGTTATATTTTAATATTAATATAATATAACATAAAATAAATATAAATTATATAGGGCGGGGCGATATTACTACCCAGACCCAACCTGCCCCGTGAGCGGGGTGGGGCAAAACTCTCCCCGTTTGTTGCACGGGACGGGGCTGACCCACCCCAAATGGGTCGGGGGGCGGGTCATTTTGCCATCCCTACCTATTCTTGATCTTTTAGAGCATTCATTTCCCCTCTTGAATGTACCTCTGAGTCATATCCATCAGTTGCTCTTTGTCCGCCGGCAGATCTCGAGCTAGGACCGAAGTGAAGGTTCCTTTTTGTAATCCATGGATGAGTATATTTGTCATCATGTCAATCCTCATGTCTTGTACTTCAGGAGCTTCATTATTAAACCTGTTGATGAAGACATGAAGTGGCTCTTCTTCAACTTTCCTAACTCTTAGCTCGCTTCTGGCCTGCCTAATTCATGAAGTCATGAGAGTTGTTTATAAGACACCACAGTTCCCATGGGTAGCCCCATGATCAACTAAGGTCGTGATGAAAATTCTTGCACTCATGGCGTCTAATTGGCCGTACAGTTGCATAATGTGGTCAAATGTTTCTAGATGCTCCTGAGGGTCCCTGTTCCCATCATACTTTGGTAGGTCGTAATTTGAAGTTTGGGGTGACCACTTCCACGAGTGTTTACGGAGAAAAGGGGATCATCTCTTTTGTAGAGTGGATGTCACTCCCCTTCTTCAAGTCCTCCAATTTTCAAGTAGCTTGGTTAAGTCGGGAACTCTTTATGCTTGCCTCATTTGTGGTCCTGGACAGGGTGATGGTCATCAACATCTTGCACCTCCTCCTCATTCAGTCTTTGAGTTCAAATTTCTGCATTCGCTTCTTTCTCAATATGCACATCGAATGGTGGTGAGATTATTGGGCCCTTTTTCTTTCTCTACATCGAATGGTGGTGAGATTATTCGCTAGCTCGCATATTGATTATTGGTTTGCCTCCCTCCTCATGAGTCTGCTCTTAAAACCGAAAGGATGGAGATGGATAACGTATATGGTGTGGTGCTTCTGGTGTCTTTTGTGGTGTCTTCGCCATGCCAAGTTTGACCTCATTTTTCCGCAAACGACGCCAACTGATTCGGTTAAGTAATCAGATGTATTTTGGGTCACGTCACTTCGTCACGAGCCTTTGTACTTTAGGTCGTGGAACCTGAAATACAACACACGTTAGAATAGCGGGGGTGGTCCCCAGTTGTGACCCTCTGATGTCTAAGTCAGTTCAGGTTGTGAGGTTGCTAGAAAACTTACATGCCAAGTCAAGTAGTAGTAATTTTTGTTTAACATAAAATGGATTTTTTTATATAAAAAACTTTTGCGGCAAAATGACAAACATTCGCCGCTAAAAATATTATGGCGAACGAATTTAATTTGGTTGCTAACTATTTAATTATTTTTTATTTTATATAAACTTCAGCGATGGAAAACGAAATGTAATTTCCTCTTCTATAAAAATAAAACTTTAGGGGTAAAATTGTCCATATAGGGCAAAGTGCGAAAATTTACAAAGTTCATATGGTAAAGTGTAATAAAAAATAGTTTATATGGTAAAGTATAAAAATGCAAATAGTACAGGGGGTTAAATGTAATTTTATCTATTATTAATAATAAAATCTTTCATTATAAGACTTCCAAGCCAAAGTGGAAAAGGCCCCATATCCCAAATTAAAGGTTGAGCAATAAACACAAAATGGGCAATCTCATACGCAACAAGTTAGTTGATATTTTGACGTGAAAAAGTTGCAACGCTAGAGAGCTTTTAATAAACGAGAAACTTCTGAAGCTAAAACACCATTATAGTTGAGATCTTCTTTTGGATTGATGATTGCTTGTACCGCCAAAAGAGAGTCTATCGCAATTTTTGAAATATGGATGTGACGTTCTTAGGAGATTTGGTTTGTGCTCCTTGTCCATGAGCAATATCAAGTCTGGATTCCCAAATCATCCAAGCTCGCAAAGTAAACTTCTCAATATCTTTTCTATTGAATTCTATTTTATCCAAAGGCTAATGTCTAAAATAAGGGAAGTCTGAACTTCTTTCAGAAATGAATATAATGGGGAATTCTTCCAGAAACCTTTAGCAAAAGGGCATTCAAATATTGCATGAGACGTCGAGTTCTGGTGATAAAAACACACGTGGGTGGCTACCATTAATCGGTACATGCTGGCGATAAAGGTTGTGAGCTGTCGGAATGGTATCATAAGAGGCACGCCACCAAAAAATATAAATTTTAGGCGAGATGTTTAGAGCCCACAAGAACTTCCACCAATCCTTAATTAAGACCAACTGCGGTTTGTTGAGAGGAACATCGTAAAGACCAATACCCATCTTATATCCATCATAGACCGAATAAAGGCCTTTGGCGGTAAAATTTCAGAATCAAGAATCTACTATAGTAGTTAATGGAATAGCCAGCATTTCCGACGCAATATGAGGCAATAAAAACAAATAGATTTTTTTGACATCTCATTCACCATTTCCTATCAAAGAGCATACCAGGGGCGAGTCGTGGACGTTGAACGAGACCACTCAATATGGTCACCAAATATCCTCATAAATTCTAACCAATTCCCCCATACCAATCTTCCATCAAATAACTTTGTTTAAAAGCTTACGGCTCCAACATAACAAGCGCCATATGAAGGATAGGATATGTTCAAGCTTAGCATCCATCACATCTTGATGTCAAAAGCAGCGTGATTCAAGCACTCGAGCCAAAAGAGTATTTTTTGTCCACAACATATAAATTATATATATGACGAGTTGTCAATTTTGGTCGCTATAGTACTTCTAATATTAGTGACGAATATCATAAGATTCGCCACTAACATAATGCATAAATTTCTATTTCAGTTTTGCCAATATATTTCACGGCGATTTTGTAGTAATTTTCCGCTAAAGTTCTAATGTTGTCGCTAACATTTCGTTGTTGTTTTCCCATTTTTTGTATTGATGTTGATGAAAATCTTTTCACTAAACTGCAAGTGTACGGTATAGCTAGCAGATAGCAGCGAGCAAGGTCGTATTACTCAGGGATTGAATACAAAACATATAAAGTACAATAAATATCGTACGTCAATTTAATTGAAGCGATCAGAAATGAAAAAGTGTTATCTAAATTAAACCTAAAATTATCAACTAAAATATCTAATTTTTACTAAAGACCCAAACTTCACAAGATTTCAATCAATTACAAAAAGCAATCCTTGGAACATAATCTCAACATGCTTCATCAATATTAATTACAATTAATGTTTCATCAAAACTAGTTTATGTGTATCTATGTGTTCAATTCCTAAAGTAGTTTGTTCCCTCCCCCGAGTGCAAACAAACTGTTGATTAACAAGAATTGCAGATATCCCTACTCAACAATTAATTATCAACTCCCAAAAGCATATAGAATTGAAGTAAACCCCCACAAATATTATAGGTCTCCTGACTCAATACCCGTTTATATTATGAATTCATTTATCAATAGTTAGATCTCATCTCCCGAATTTTGAACTAATAAATAAGACATGCAAATTATTGGCCAGATAATATACAAGAAATTAAGCACACGAATTCATAAATAGAATACAAGAACCCAATTAAGAAGAAACAATCAAATTAGAATTAACATAATCCACAGTTTCGATCATGCCCTAAGATCAAAATATCTAGCCTAACATACTTGATTGCAAATTTATAGAAAAATCTGAAAACAAATAATTCGACATTGAATTAAGTACAGAACAAAAGCTCTAAACCATGATGATGGAACCCTCTTGTGTAGATGGATCGTTCTTCAAAGTCTTGAATCCTTGCACCTTTGTAGATGGAATAGGTCTTGTATTGTTCTTCATTGTATTGTGTATGTTGCCCTAGAAGTATGTATAATTTCATGTCTCCGACTTTAGGGATTGGAATAGATCCCTGGTAGATTCCCGATGAAATTAGAAAATAAAATCAGCCGCAGACATAGTACACAAGCGTGTACTTTCACACGGCCAGACCGTATATTTGGTTTTGCTCTCTGTTTTTGTTCGAATCTCTTTACACGGCCGTGTGCGTTTACATGGGTGGGTCGTGTATTTTGCCTCTGAATTCTTCCCTCAAACAAGTCGCATAAGCGTGTAAAATGACACAAAATCATAATACATGATCGTGTATTATTACACGGGCAGACCATGTATTTTGTCTTTCGTCATTTGTTAGGAAATTTATTGTTTAGATTTTGATGAATGCCATGTAAAACTTAGAATAGGAAGTTGGCACCCCAATTCTTGTTGTAAAATGCATTGTAAAAATTAGAGTGGCCAAAAGTTTGAGTTAAGTCGGCTACGCCCTAACATGCAAGAAGACAATCGAAGACTAGAAGGAAGACTCACGCGAGACAATTTGAGTATGGCAAAGAAGAGTAGACGGGAACTCTATCAAGAAGCAAATTTGAGATGCGGTGAGTGGAGTATCGATCAAGTCAACTCGAGAAAAGCCAAGTCTCAAGTTGAAGTGAAAGAGTCATCCAATGATTGGAAGTGACTCTAAGTCACTTGGGGAAAGCAAAGAAATGCAAATCAAGTCGAGATAATCGTAAAAGATCCGTTGCACGAAAATCAAGAGAATTACTTAAACAAGTAATATCTCCATACCACCTTTCTCGGAGTGCTCAGGTCCCGAAGCGTGCAAAAGGAATGAACCAATGGGAAGCACTACACCGTGTCGAACTCGAAAAGGTGAAAGAACAATTCATACGAAAAATGGCAATTCCAAGGATCGCAACAAGACAAGCCAACGACGATCGCAAGTGACTTTAAAAAATAAGCCTATCTCTTCAACGGGCAAATTTTTGAAAGATCACTATAAAAGGCTGAGGAGTTTGTTTGAGAATGAGTGACACGAGAGACATATAAGATACAAGTGACAAGCGACACAAGTCACGGACTGAACTAAAAACGTTCAAGCAATTATTAGAAAATCAAAACATTCTCAATCCTCAAGCCTACACTACGAAGAACATCAATCCAACACTCACCCGTGTGAAGGAAAGATAACTTCAATCGGTTGAAGAGGAAAATCTTGAAAAATAAAAGGGTCTACATTCCACGAAGGATTGTAGGAAGGTTCAAGTCGAACCAAGTCTTAAGCTTTTGGAGGGCTTCGTGATCAAATCCAAAGAGCTTGAGCAAGTGAGTCTGTAGTAGCAAGGCAACCCCCTGTGAAGAAGGCCGAGTCGTGCGAGAAGCCAACCGAGTGATCAAGGCGTCTCGGATCGAGTCCCAAAGGATCAAGTCACCGTGATCAAGACTTGTATCTGGACTGTTACCACTTTGTATACTTGATCATTACCTAGTGGATTCCTCCGGGAGTTGGAGAAGAGAGGAGTAGAAGAATTACCCCATCTTCGAACCTCTATAAAAATTTCATTGTGTCATTTACATTTCAAAGACTTTAATTCCTGCATTTTTAATCGCTTATATCTCATGATAAATTTGCTATCCACTTGATAATTTATAAGTACTAAACCAAGCACTAAACTCTTGCTTAATCAAATTTAAGGGTGTTAAGTCTTCCACTGAAAACGAAACCACAATTGAGTTAATTTAGAGCCAACAAGCGAGTTATTCCATCAACAATCGATTGAGTCTTTGAGAGATTAACTCTCTTGAGTGGCTAAATTGATTTGTCCATCAAGGACACAAATTGTGTAGTATCAACTCATATTTAAAAGGACTAAATCGAAAATTTGGTAAGGTTTATTCAACCCCCTTCTAAACCTTACACTTACACCCCTTGGGACCTACAAGTGGTATCGGAGCGGTTGGTTCATTGAACCCTCCGCACCGGTTCTTGAACTAGATCTCCAAACTTTTCAAAGTCTCGCTTTAGTACTTAAACTTTCAAAACTCTTTTTATCATTAAAAGTTATTATCATGGAAGCAAACTTGACACGCATCCCTATGTTCATAATTGAAGAATTTGATGATTGGAAAATTCGTATGCGCTCATCTATCGATTACATGATGAGATGTGGATAGTAATAGAAGATGGGCCACTGCAAATCTTAAAGGTAAACACAACTCGTGTAAGAAGAGTGCGATTGAAGGAGAAGAGGATGTTGCTCCCACTTGTCATGGTTGAAAAACCAAGAACCGAGTGGACAAATGATGACGAAAAAGATACAACCGGACAATGTAGCCAAGGACATCCTTTACAAAACCTTGGACAAAGCCATGTTCAATAAAGTCAAATCTTGCAAAACGGCTAAAGAAATGCAGGACAAGCTAACATTGATTTGTGAAGACTCGAGCAAATCAAAGAAAACAAATTATCGGTGGTCATTGTCTGAAATTTGAGAACTTCAAAATGATCTCAAGAGAGAACCTGGATCAACCGGATGCTCGGTTCACGTAAATCACAAATGAGTCATGCGCACTTGGAAAGGAATATACACGAAGAAATGTGTATGAAGATCCTAAAAGTCTCCAAATGAATGGGAAATGAAGGTCATGGCACTCGAGACATTCCATGGACCTATCAAAGACATCCAACCATGAATTATTCTCGGACCTCAAAGCCTACGAGTTTAAGGCGAGAAGAAAAGACCGGGAAGAGACAATTTACCCCCAAACAAATGCTCTAATTGTTAAAGATGGGAAGAGAGCCGAGGTCAAAGAAGTCATTGATCCGGAAGAAATAGCCCTGATGGTTAAGAGGTTCAACAAGTTCTTCAATAAGAACTACAAGAGAGGAAAGGGTGAATCTTCCAGGAAGACACTCGGCTCCCTCCAAATCAAGGAGGATAGGCCAACCAAGAGAACAGATCATCAAAAAGTTGAGTATCAAAGGGCGACAATCCAAGAATGGAAAGAGCTTGATCAAAAGGCTAAATATCTATGTTGGAATTGTAGACAACCAGTCACTATGCCATTGATTTGCTCATATCCTGTAGTCAACAAATACGAATGAATGAAGAAGAAAGAAAGGTCTTGAGAGAAAGAAGACAAGAAAAGAAAAAGGCAATGATGGTCTGCAAAGATCTCTTTGAAACAGCCAAGTCAAGAGAGACAAGTGATTGAGAGCAAGAAGCCGACTACTCAAGTGACTCAAGAAGAAGCCCGATCCGCTTGATGGCCAAAGAACAAGATCAACTCCGACCAAGAAGATGAGGTACACTCTAACTCATCAAACTAAGACTCGATGATAGTGACTGACACACACACTTCATCACCCACCGATCTTTATGATTCATTAGGCAAAATGATGAAAGATTTTGAACACATTAAATCCTCACACATACTATTAAATGAGGAAAACACTACTACTCAAGAGTCAAAACTCAAAGCCGACTAAGGAGCCGAGTACTCTAAGTCAAATAGGCGATGAGAATGAAAGTTTAAAGGTGAAAATGCTAAATTAATAGCATAAATTGCTTCTTTATAGAGAAGAGGGAGAATGACCTCAAAAATGTTATTGCCTCATTCACTAAGGCATCTAAATCATTGGATGATCTTATTATGAGTCAAAGAGAATGTGGAGACAAGACAGGCTTAGGATTTAATTCCTCTGCTATGTCAAACCTCAAAAGTAATTTTGGAAAAAGGATCTTCAAGCCATGAAGAATCAAAAAATCCAAAACTCTAAATGATGCACACACATTCACTCCAAAACACAAGAATAAGCAAACAAAGGCCTTGGTTATAAAGGAAAAGGAAAACAAACTAGATTGAGTGCGGAAAGGAAAAGAGAAAGAGATTCAAACCCGAGTTCCTCAAAAACTCCAAACAAAAAATACTCAGAAAGAAGAAGCGAGCTACCAAAAATCCCGAAAAATCTATAAGAAAAATACATATGATGGGAATGGTAGAAAATATCCAAGCCAAGTGATTGGAATAATGTGAACCATCGGCATAGACTAATGGAATATAAGCCCAAATGGCAAAGGCCTAGAACTCAAAGAAAGGCCATTCCAAAAGTATAAGAGCTTTCATCAAAGACACATATGCACCTAGGCACTACACTCAAAGACACCACAATTACCCAAGAAAGGCAATTGCTAAAACACATATGCAGCATACGGACAAAAGAGACAACAGTATGAACCTAAAATCCCCAAGCAATTTGCCAGGATTAATTATGATTATGGCACTCGATAGATGGCAACCCCTTAGAGTCAAATCATTTGGCTATAGGTTGGTTGGATCATCTTACAATTCTAACCCCTCGGACCCGACAAGTATGGGTACCTAAAACCTAATTTCCTTGATTGCGGGTTCAAGGAACAGTGAGTGCGAGGAACCTGGTACATGGATAGTGGTCTGCCTTCCGGACATATGACATGAAATAAGAAAAATCTGTCAAAATTCAAGGAAGTTAAAGGAGCAAAAGTCATATTTGGAGGAAATGAAGCTCCTGGTGAAATAAGAGGCATTTGATCCATCAAGAGGAATGGATTAGAAATCACAGATGTTGCATATGTTGAAGGACTCAACTTCAACTTATCGAGCATCGATCAACTCTGTGACAAGGGCTACAATGTCGGATTCAACATGGGTGTATGCCAAATCAAGGATATTGAATCAAATGAAGTTGTGCTTCAAGGATGTAGACAGAGAAGAATATGTATGTCGTGGATTGGTCAATCGCAACACCCAAAGACTGTCCTACTAGCAAAAAAGCACAAACAATCAAGTTGGTTGTGGCACAAAAAGCCGAGTCACCTAAATTTCAAAACGATTAACAAACTTGCAAGAAGTAGTCTTGTGGACGGACTTCCGACTCGGTATACAAGAAGGAGAGTATATGTGACGCATGTCGAAGGAAAACAAATCAAGTCATCATTCAAAGAAAAGACATGCCAATCTTCAACAAGAATATTGCATCTACTTCATATGGATCTATTTGGCCCAAAGGGAACCAAACAAAGATAAGTGGAAAGAAATACACCTTGGTGGTAGTAGATGACTACTCAAGATATACATGGACAATATTCATGTGTAAGAAGAAAGAAACTCTACAAAAACTACCACAAATGGTGATGAAGAGGATTCAAAACGAGAAGAGTCAAACCATTATCAAAATAAGATCGGATAGAGAACCGAGTTTGTCAATGGAATAATAACTCGAGATTGTATTGAGAATGGTATTGGTCATGAACTATCGCCAGCAAGAACTCCACAATGAGAAATGAAGTTGCGAAAAGAAGGAACAGAACCCTCAAAGAAGCGGCAAGGACCATGTTAGTCAAGCGGGGTTACCAAAAGATTTTGGGGTGAAGCAATCAACACAACTTGCTACACCCAAAACAGGATGTATGATAAACAGACGGTGACAAAGACTCCTATGAGATTTGACCGAAGAAAACCAAATGTTGCATATTTCGAATATTTGGATGTAAATGCTTCATCCACAACAATGGCAAAGACAATCTAAAGGCTTTTGATGCTAAAGTTGATGAAGGTATCTTCTTAGGATACTCAAATGAAAGCAAAGCCTCAGAGTACTCAACAAAAGAACTATGGTTGCGAAAGAATCCACTCATGTGGTATTCGATGAGCCAAATGTAAATGGAGAAGACATTGAAGAGTCAATAAGCTGAATCATCCAACCATATAGGAGAGTCCTATCTTTGAAGTCAAGCCGAATTATCAATTCGAAAGAAGATGAGATAGTGAATCTCAAAAACAATGAAAATTTGCGGCTAAGTGATTACGAGAGAGCTGACCCCGCAAGAACACAAACACTGCAAGTCGATCAACCCAACTAACTTACTCCAACTCGATGTAAGATGGCCGAGAGACCATCCACCGTAACTTGTCATTGGAGATATAAGAGAAGGTGTCAAAACAAGATCCGAACTCAACAAGAAGCAATGTTCACATGCTTCATCTCGCAAATAGAGCCCAAGGACGTGTCACAAGCATTGGACGACACACATTGGATTCAAGCTATGCAAGAAGAGTCAATCGTTTGAAAGAAATAAAGTATGGGAATTAGTGCAAAGACCCATACATCAAAATGTTATTGGCACCAAATGGGTGTTTAGAAATAAGATGAACGAGGAAGGTTACGTGGTAAGAAACAAAGCAAGGTTAGTAGCAAAAGGATATTGCCAAGAAGAAGGGATAGATTTTGATGAAACATTTGCCCCTCGTAGCAAGATTGGAAGCTATAAGGATGTTTCTTGCCTATATGACTCACAAGGATTTCATTGTATATCGAGATGGATGTAAAAAGTGCATTCCTAAATGGTTTATTGGAAGAAGAAGTGTATGTTGAACAACCTCCGAGGATTTGAGCGTAAGACTCTTGGAGATAAGGTATACAAACTCAAGAAAGCTCTATATGGATTGAAACAGGCACCCGAGCATGGTATGATACTTTGTCACAATTCCTAACCGAAAATGGATTCACAAAAGGAAAAGTAGATAGAACACTTTTCTAATTCAAGACAAAAAGAGTATATCTTTGCTTGTTCAAATATATGTGGATGACATCATTTTTGGATCCACAAACAAAGAAGCTGTGTGAAAAGTTTTCAAACCTCATGCAAAGTAAATTTGAAATGAGCATGATGGGAGAGCCGACATTCTTCCTTGGACTCCAAGTGAAACAAATGAAGGATGGAACCTTCATAAGTCAAACAAAATACACCGTAGATTTAATGAAGAAGTTTGGTATGGAGGAGAAGTCTTCAGAAAAATACCAATGAATACATCACCAAAATGGACATGGATGCGGATGGCAAGCCTATAGATCAAACAAGATACGAGCACTTATTGGATCATTGCTCTATCTCACAAAGAAGCAAGGCGGATATCACCTTTTATGTAGGTGTATGTGCAAGATTTCAATCTGCTCCAAAAGAGAGCCATATGACAAAGAAATAAGAGAATATTGAGATACTTGAAAGGAAGCCAAGAAGTTGGCTTGTGGTATCCAAAGGAAGGTGGATTCAAGCTAATTGGCTATTCAAATTCTCGACTATCTTTGGATGCAGTGAGTGGACAGGAAGAGCACCTCGGGCACATGTCAAATCTTTGGGAAATGCACTAATTTCCTGGTTTAGTAAGAAGCAAAACTCAATAGCCACCTCTACAAATGACGGAATACATACATAGGCGCAAACAAGTTGTGCCCAAGTCCTATGGATGAGACAAAGAATGAGAGACTATGAAGTTGAGGAAAAGAAATTCCAATCATGTGTGATAACACAAGTGCAATTGCCATTACTCAAAATCTGTCTGGCCGCACTCAAGAACAAAGCATATCGATGTCGATATCACTTCATAAGAGATCATGTTGAAAAGAAGGACATCATCGTGGAATATATCTCAACGATAAACAATTGGTGACATCTTCACAAAACCATTATGTGAGTCAAGATTTGAAGAACTCAAACATGAGTTGGGGTTAATTGAAATGGTGACACTCGGAAAGAATCAAAGAAAAGAAATGGAACATAAAAAAAAAAAAAAAAGGAAAAAGAGTCAACTCACAAATCGGCTAAGTAAATTAGTTGTATCGGAAAGACAAATTATACCAAGTCACCATTTGTTAGAATGAGTCACTAAGAGAACTCGTGAGAAGAAGAGTTAAATCGGCTAAAGGATAAGTTTCGAGTCACTTATAAGCAAAGTGACAAAAACGCGATCGTTTGACTAAGTGGGAATGTTTTTAAGGAATACGTCGATAATGATGATGTGTACGGACATAAAAGTCGCACACCAAGCTTATGATTGGATATAAATGCTTTGCCGCATTAAATACAAGACATTAAATGCTAAATAGGCGTGCAAAATCTAAGTCGTTGATTTCGATCACATTTCAAAAACCACCCGCACGCCCTTTCATAAACCATACTTAAACCATTTCCGTCCGTTTCTCTCTCACACTACCAAAACTGTTCATCTCTTTCTCTCAAAAGCAAAGGCAAAAATTCTCTCGAAACCCTATCTATCTTCAAATCAATCTCTTAGTTTTTCCTTGATAAAATCCTGAAAAATGGCACCAACCTACGACTTTGTCAAATTAGGGAAGCAAATCCACACCCGCTCACTTGTGGATTTCGACGGAATGGTGAAACAGGGGTCCAACGACACCCTAGTGAAGAAAATCGCTGAAAAATTGGAAACGCCCGGTGAAACCGTTTACGACGTTAGAATATCCGATGACCTATGTGGAGGAGGTCGCACGATTCTACGTGAATGCCGAGATTCACGATGAAGGAATAAAGTCATTTGTTCACGGAAAAGCGGTGACTATCTCTGCGCCAAGGATTTGGTGACCACCGCTCACTACCAACCGAAGGAGCCTCGAGAAATCAACGAAGTTGATGTAAACTTAGGCCGATGCTTGGAAAGAAATAGCCAAGCCCGACTATCTTTGATAAAATAGTGTACACAAAGAAAACAAGAGACTCGCTAAGAAGGAGGATTATCACAAGTCGTTGGACATAGTTGCCAAATGTATTGACATCAAATTTGGCGGCTTTGACCAATCATCAAAAGCAAAAAGCAAAGCGATTGTAATGGCTGCAATCATCGCAGAAAAAGAAAATAAATCGGCTTGAGTTTGTTTACAATGGACTTCGCGAACGTAGGGAACAAATCCTTCAAGGAAGATGGCACATTTGGAGGTTCCTAGGATATGGCCTAGTAATTGGCCTGATGGAGGTGAAAGGAGTCCCTCTTAGACATGGGAAGGCATTCCATGTTAACAAGAGGATGTTTAGAGCAAACCTCTCCTGCGCACGAAGAGAGCCTATGCCAAGAGAGGCGACACGAGTGAGGGGAATCACCGACCACGAAGATACATCTGTTCCTCTCCACCCAAGAAGAAAGTGTTTGATAAATGGTTTTATCATGATTTTGATGATTTTGATTTTACACCAAAACAATGTTTTTTAAAGGTTGTCCAAATACTCCTAAATAATTTAAAATGATTTTAATATTTTTCGGAGTATTTCCTCAAGTTTATTTTCGATACAAAATTGGACAATTCATTTATTGTTTTTAAGTCAATGGGTTTTTACATTGAAACTATGTTGTCCTAATACTCCTAATTGATCTAAAATGTTTCTACTATTTTTCGGAGTATTTATTGGAATTTATATCGGACAACACTTTGTGTGTAAATGTTTTATTTCTTCAAAACTATATTTCTAAATGTTGTCCCAATACCTCCGATCGATCTAAAATGTTTTTACGAATTTTTCTGAGTATTTCTTGAGGTTTATTTTTGATAAAAATCGGACAACTTGTTATTGAGGAGGTCGGCCACGTCGGCCGACCGCAGCGACCGGACACAGGGAACAAGTTTCGTGAAATGCGAAACTTGAGAACTCTCAAAATTGATCGGTGCAACCGTCGCACATAGGCTCGGCCGAGGTGCCCTTCGACCGGCCGCCTGTGTTAATTTGGTGCTATATGTTTCAAACTCTATTTACGTGCGGCCGTCGCATCTTTTAGTTTGACAAAAAAATATAACCGTTGTCGCAGACCATTCTTCCTTAAAATGTGGGTTTGTTCTATAATCGATTTTTGTATCCTTATGAGACAACCATATTTATTTTAATCTCTTTGTCTTATTTGTAGACAAAAGAAAACATGGAGGAGCCCATGAAGGAGCCTATGTTGGAGGAGCCTTTGGAGGAGCCTTTGGAGGAGCCTATGTTGGAATTCAAATTTGAAGGCTCTCCTATAAATAGATGAAAGCTTGAGGGATCAAACACAAGACTTGATACAAACAACAAGAGATATCACAAGCACATAATCTTTGTTATTCATTTCAACATTCTTGTTGTAATAGCCTAAGTACTATCACTTTCACATCTTGAGGTCTAGGCTTTCATTCTTGATTACACTTGCACTTTTGAGTTGTAATATTTTTCAAAGTGTAATCTTGATTGTAATTCATCAACCAAACACAAGATATCCTTGTGAGTATTCTTGTGGTAAGAATACACTTGGGTGATCTAGGTGATAGGTGTTTCAAGAGTGTGGTGCTCTTGAGGTGTTGAAGAATTTGGTATTCTTCAAGATTGAAGATTGTGGTGATCTTCAAAGGTGCCGTTGAAGGAAGATTGTGGTAATCTTCAAAGGGAGATTGTGGTAATCTCCAAAGGTGGTGTTGGAGAGTTCGGTGCTCTTCAAGGGTGAAGATTGTGGTAATCTTCACAAGGTGCCGTTTGGAGATTGTGGTAATCTTCAAGTGAGATTGTGGAAATCTCAAAGGTGGTGTTGAAGAAGAGTGTGGTGCTCTTCAAGGTGTTGTAAGTTGAATTTGTATTAATTTTGGTAATTAATAAAATTCTTTTTCTTTTCGAAATCCATCCCGGATATACTGGGGTGGTAGAGGATTAGGCCCTAGGTGGGTTGAACCTCTTTAAATCGACGTGTGTTGTTTACATTCCGCACCTTTGTTATTATCTTGGCGCATTTGTATCGAAAAAGAGGGCGAAATCGAAAAGATGGAGATAATCTATTCACCCCCCCCTCTAGATTATCGTAGCCGCTTGGACTTACAGAAAGATGCCCCTGCAGCCGCAAAGAAGACTGCTGCCCCTGCAACAAAGAAAGTCAAACTTGCTCCCGCCCAGTGCGGCGGTCAAGAAGGACTCACAAATACCTTCTCCGATCGTCAAAAAGAGGAGAACGAGAAGCCAAGACGGCCCGCTCCTCGAGAAAAAGACACCGCCATCGCCCCCGCCGCCCAGACTCGGAGAAACCGTCTCTCCGAGAAATCCCTTTGGTACAAACTAGGAGACGAAGAAGAATTGTCAAGCACTCAGAGCTTGAGAAACCGGAGTCGACCACTCACCGAGCAGATATCTGGAGATCTATTTGGAGAAGTAGAGTCTCCGGATGTAATTGATGAAACAACCAAGTCTCTGAAGGTGATCGTGAGGCAAATCAAGAAATAGTTTGTAGTCCGAGCAATTTGAGACACAAAGAAGGCTGGTAGAGTGATAGTGATGTGATGATCCTATCCCCACCTTACCCGGACATCCAAAATCGTCTGCGAGTGGAGGAAATGGAAATTGAGTCGATCCAGGAACAGTTCCAACGGCCCGAGTTTATAGAAGAAGAAGAGGAAGCTGAGCTTCCTTGGGCTCGACCACTGTACTCCAAAGATCGGATGAAGACAAGCGCACGTATATCCTGCAGATCTTCAAGGATAAGGAAAAGGAGAAACATGCGGAGGAAGGCGAGGCACGTGAGAAGGCCAAAGATATGCCCTATCTCCACACCGCGAACACACACATCCTCTCCTTGATGTCTTCTCACGGCAGTGATGAGGATCCGGAGAATCTTTGCCCACGAAGAGTTGCAAATGCAGCAAGCATTGCACGAATCCGAGAATCCTTCACGAGCAAAGATTGATGGAGGGACCAGGAGAGTCCTCCGAACACGATTGAAATTGATCCAATGGGAGTGGTTCACAAAATCGCCATTGTTGTTGCTGCTACCACTTCCCACTCACTCGGAAGAAGCGATAAAGGAACCGCGATGAAATCGGGATAGTGGGGACCCCGATCGAGCCAACCCCTATTGAAGGTGTGTTACCACCGCCCCAACGGGTGAACATTCAATCGAAACAGTGGGAGTTTGGAGACGAGTGACCCCATTCCAAGTCACTCGGTGGTGCGCCCGGGGGAAACTCCCTCCACTGCAAAGCAAGGTCGGAGGATCTTTGCGAGATGACTCCACAACGAATCAAGGAGGCGAAGTAGAGAAAATACAAACACAAGAAGAAACGACAAGTTGCCATCAACGAAGCTCGGGCGATTGAGACCTAAAACTTTGCCGAGGTGTCAAGCGCTCTGAAGGCTAATGACGCTGCCGATGCGGTCGAGGCACCTGAGGAAGGAACACCGGAGTTAACACTGGGCGATGAAAGTGCAATCCATGGGGTTGAGACTCCAATGGATGCCACCGAGAAGACCCTAAGACAGTGACACTGTCGAAAGGGAGGACCAAGGCCTCGCCGCAGAGAGACTGCTGGAGGTAATGAAGGCCCACGGAGGTTGAGACTTCCCTGGTAAAGAAGTCAAGTAGAGAACATCCCTCCTGCTATCATCGACCCATCCGAGAAGGAGATAAGCGCACTTCATGATTCCCAGGATAATCGATGTCACCTTTCGGGATCGGAAAGCGAAGAAGAAGTTCGAGTCATCCCGATGTGAGATCCAAAAGACTTCGGTGCGGATGTTCCAAGCACGAGCAAGTCGATCCCAAGACTACTCATCAAACCTTTAATTTTGATGATGAGCCACCAATGGAAATCTCATCATCGTCCGATGACGCTTCGATAAGGCCGAGGACTAGTCTACTCAATTGGAGAAATCAGTGAGACCAACGAAGCTGTTGAGACAGCTGAGGCTCGGCAAGCTGGGTCCACTTCACAACAAACCCCAGGTGAACCAGAGTCCACTGCGCAGGCTCCTCAAGTGCAGGGGTCGATTCCAAAAAGAACTTCACGCGCACCGCTCATCATCGAACAAATCCCGATTGGCGGTGATGAATCCTTTATTGAATCTTTTCCTTTTTCTCTGGAGGTACCCGACCTCCATGAAGAGTCGAGAAAATGAACGCGCACGCTACCACATACCAGCTCCGTTTTTCAATCGGGCACCATTGTTCCAGTGATTATGATTTTGACGCCGCATGGCCATCACCGCAACGGAAGAATCACCAAATCCGCGAAGTGTTCAAGGCATTATTCGGCGAGATTGAACGGATGGAGAGGCATCGAGCCTCTATGGACATGCGATCGGACAACAAAGATGCCAATCTCACTGCGATTTAAGATGCATAATAGTCCTGGATCGGGGAATGGTGGCAACAAAGAAGAAACAATGCGTGTGGAACAAGTTAGATACTTCAGGACATTGTTCAACAAGGCTGCTTTGGTATGGAGAGTGAAAATGCTTGATGCAAAAACGCGAAGGCGAGGGAACATATTGAGCACATGCATGAAGCTCACATTGCCGAGCTTAAGGCTGCTGCGTGAGCAAAACAAGAGTGATCTACAGCGTTTGGAAGAGACCATGAATACAAAATTCAGCCTTCTCATGGTGAGATGAAGCCGATTTCAGTGAGAGTCCAACGCTACTCGATCCGAATTTCGTCTTTGCATACTCTGCAGCAGACTCGAGACAAAATTCAACTATCGCCAGGCTCGACTTCCCGCTTGCAAGTCTGTTTCCGGCGTTCCTCTCTCCTTTGATGATGCCAAAAAGGGGAAGAGGAATACCTAAAGCGCAAGGGGATCCGAAGTTGAGAAGGAAGGAGTAGGCTGCGAAGGGAAAATCACCGAGAAGTGTTGAAACAAAAGAAAGGAAAATCTGCTGAGGGGAAGGATCGAAAGATGTGACCTTGATGATTGCACAAACCCCTCAACAAGGTCCTCATCACGGTGACATTATCAGAAAAAACTCCTCAGTGACTCTGCCACTCCAACACTCTGCTATATCTATGGTGAAAAGAGAAAAAACAATTGAAGCGAGGGATGAAGGAAGTGGAAGGAAGAATGGATGCCCGAGTTATGAACATCTTGAAAGAACATGGAGGCATTCCGGTGAGACAGAGACACTTATGCCATCTCGGATGTCGGGGCGGAGCCACGATCAGTTGATGAATTTAAAACGCTCGAATCTGAAGGATACTTTGCAAATATGTCTATGGCTCAAGCTTGGGACTTGTCTTGGGAAAAGGGTCTCACGTTATGTGAAGAAGGCGACAGCAAAGCAGACTACCGGCGATCACTCTGCTTTGGTCACTCCGCCGTCACTCACCGGAAAGAAGAAGACCCCAAGTCAAAGATATGCCCGAGGTAGAGGAAGAAGCGATGGTGGAGGAAGAAGCTTGGACCTAGGCCTCGCCCAAAAACATTGAATACGTGGATCCAGGAAAGAAAGGAGGGATCTACATTTGGGCTTGACCAAGTAGCAAATTTGCAAGTGGCTAAAAGTAAATTATTGAGTATGCAAAAAGAATAGAAGAAGAAAACAAGAGACAAACTCGGCTATGGGAGGAAAGACATGAAAGATTAAGAAGAGATGAAGCTGCCAGGAAGGCATATGAAAAGAAAAAAAAAAGAAGGCGGTGACGATGAGAAAAAGAGAAGAAGAAAGAAGATGATCTTGAACAAGATGAAAGAAGAAGACAATGAAGGAGATGAAGTGTTCTTGTCCACCCCTTCGTGTATTTTATTATGTAAATACATACAATATAAGTCTTCTCGAAATAAAGCTATAAATTCTTTATTTTTCCGTGTAGACAAATATGTGCTCGATACACCTTGTAAACATTGTGTAAAAGAACAAGAATGTTATGATCAATAAAAGGATTGATTACTGCGCATACATTCTATGTCAATACACTATCTCAGTATGTATCTTTGCTATTTGCATTTTTGAATGGTTTAAGTTTTGGCATCATCAAAAAGGGGGAAATTGTTAGGAAATTTATTGTTTAGATTTTGATGAATGCCATGTAAAACTTAGAATAGGAAGTTGGCACCCCAATTCTTGTTGTAAAATGCATTGTAAAAATTAGAGCCGGCCAAGCCGAGTTAAGTCGGCCTACGCCCTAACATGCAAGAAGACAATCAAGACTAGAAGGAAGACTCATTGTGAGACAGTGAGTATGGCAAAGAAGAGTACACGGGAACTCTATCAAGAAGCGATTGAGATGCAACCGAGTGGAGTATCGATCAAGTCAACTCGAGAAAAGCCAAGTCTCAAGTTGAAGTGACGAAGAGTCATCCAATGATTGGAAGTCGACTCTAAGTCACCTGGGAAAGCAAAGAAATGCGATCAAGTCGAGATAATCGTAAAAGATCCGTTGCACGAAATCAAGAGAATTACTTAAACAAGTAATATCTCCATACCACCTTTCTCGAGTGCTCGATCCCGAGCGTGCAAAAGGAATGAACCAATGGGAAGCACTACACCGTGTCGAACTCGAAAAAGGTGAAAGAACAATTCATACGAGAAAATGGCAATTCCAAGGATCGCAACAAGACAAGCCAACGATCGCAAGTGACTTTAAAAAATAAGCCTATCTCTTCAACGGGCAAATTTTTGAAAGATCACTATAAAAGGCTGAGGAGTTTGTTTGAGAATGAGTGACACGAGAGACATATAAGATACAAGTGACAAGCGACACAAGTCACGACCAACTAAAAACGTTCAAGCAATTATTAGAAAATCAAACATTCTCAATCCTCAAGCCTACACTACGAAGAACATCAATCCAACACTCACCCGTGAAGGAAAGATAACTTCAATCGAGTTGAAGAGGAAAATCTTGAAAAATAAAGGGGTCTACATTCCACGAAGGATTGTAGGAAGGTTCAAGGTCGAACCAAGTCTTAAGCTTTTGGAGGGCTTCGTGATCAAATCCAAAGAGCTTGAGCAAGTGAGTCAGTAGTAGCAAAGCGCAAAGCGCTGCCCTGTGAAGAAGCCGAGTCGTCGAGAAGCCACCGAGTGATCAAGGCGTCTCAGGACCGAGTCCCAAAGGATCAAGTCACCGTGTGATCAAGACTTGTATCCGGACTGTACCACTTTGTATCTTGATCATTACCTAGTGGATTCCTCCGGGAGTTGGAGAAGAGAGGAGTAGAAGAATTACCCCATCTTCGAACCTCTATAAAAATTTCATTGTGTCATTTACATTTCAAAGACTTTAATTCTGCATTTTTAATCGCTTATATCTGTGATAAATTTGCTATCCACTTGATAATTTATAAGTACTAAACCAAGCACTAAACTCTTGCTTAATCAAATTTAAGGGTGTTAAGTCTTCCAATGAAAACGAAACCACGATTTGAGTTAATTTAGAGCCAACAACTGAGTTATTCCATCAACAGCTCGATTGAGTCATTGAGAGATTAACTCTCTTGAGTGGCTAAATTGATTTGTCCATCAAGGACACAAACTGTGTAGTATCAACTCGTATATTTAAAAGGACTAAATCGAAAAATTGGTAAGGTTTATTCAACCCCCTCCCCTTCTAAACCTTACACTTACACCCCTTGGGACCTACATCATTTTTTTCATGTATTTGATCGTCTCTTGGCATTCGACATTCTTGTCCAGGCCATCCTACTGATATCTTCTTTTAAAAAGCCCATTTTCTGTAAAAATATACAAGAAAACGTAGTATCACGCCAAACAAAGGAAATCAACTAAAACACACTAAATATACATGCAAATGTATCGAATATATACCAAAATAAACCCCTAAATACACATATATTTTACACTTATCAGATGTCAAGATACATCTGGGAAGCAAATGAGAAAGAATGAGAGTATTTTGGATTAGGGTTGGAAATGAATAAAGCCGCTCGTGAGCTATTCGGAGCTCGACTCGATAAAAGCTTATTTGAGTTCGTTTAATGAAGCTCGTTAAAATAAATGAACCAAACTCAAACTTAGAGATATTCGACTCGTTAGTGAGCATGCTCGTTAGTAAGTTCGTATAAATTAAACCAAATAATTTAACTTTAATTTTAATTTTTATACATTTACTTATGATAAATATACAAAAATTTAAATAAACTTATTTGTATGAATATAATCATAGGTTTTAATAGATATATTACACATTTTAGAAATATATAATTTTATTTTGGTAATAAATTGAAGAACAATTTAATTTATAATTGATATTTACTAAGCTCATTTAGGCTCGATTAAGCTCCAAGAAGTTCGCGAGCCATCAATATATTCGATAAATATAAGCTCGAGTTTGGCTCAATAATAAACGAACCAAGCTCAAACTCTCAAAATCTCGGTTTGTTTCGGTTGCATTCCTATTTTGGATATTTCGTATACTTTCACATATAGTTCATAATCCCAAACAAAAACCAAAGCTAGGTTGGTAGGCAAAGTTAGGAAAATGAATTTGGGGTCACAATTTTGGTTGTAGAGGGAAGGCTTATGCAATATAAGCTATCATAGGGGCCAAGTAAAAATTATACTTTTATTAGGGGTACTTATTTGTTTTCAAGGGACCTTGCGAAGTTTATATTTTTTTTTTAAATTCAGGGTATTTTATTTTTTAATATTTTTGTAGTTGATGGACATGGAACTATTGAAAGGTTTTATTAGAAAAAAGTTATTTGATAGGAAACTAATAATATACGTGCAAAAAAATGAATTTAACCCAGTTTTAATTATATTGTTAGCTTTCAATGTAAATATAATATAAAAAAAAGTTATTCCATTATCTTCTAGTTAATCACTTATGGCACAATCGACGTGAATGAATGGAATTAGATACGAATTGAATGAATTTAGGAATAGAATAACAACATGAAAAGAATGATGTAATAATATGGACAAGGAATGGAGAAAGGAATGGATGTCTATTTTCTTTTTACTTGAATTAAATCTCTTGATTGGTAATTATAAATAAATAATAGTAATGCAGGAAAATAATTTTAAGTATCAAATTACTATTAACTAAGTTTTTTTAGATAAATTTTTATTAAATATATTATGCACAAATGGATCTGGCATTATTTTTATATGTGTTAAATAATATACATATTCGTATTTACGATATCAACTACATTTTATACAATATATTTTTTTATATAAAAATATAGAAAACCAGCAAAAGATTTTTTTTGATTTAACTATTGAATATTAATAGAAATTGACTATTTGTTTTTTTCTAGTAGATATATTGGAAGTGGAGAGAGTGGTGGATCGAACCCCTGACACTTGGTATGGACATGAGAATCTTAACCACAGGACAACTATCCAATTCCCAATAGAAATTGACTATGATTTATTAAAATATAATTTATATTTCATTTATAAATAGTTAAATTATAAATAAATATTTTTTTATAACACCATTTTTCAAAAATCTAGATTATATCCAATATTTTCAGTCATTTGTTGAAAGATAATTTTATTAAAAATAAAATTAGAGTCCTTTTTTATGATTGAGAATAGCTAAACCCATGGGGAAAGGAGAAATGACTATTCCTTACTTTTGAAAATAGGGATTCTCATGGAAATGATATTCCCATTACTAAATCATACCAATCATGTGAATTTCCTTTTAAGGGAAAACCAATCAATATTATTAACTAGAGAAATTTACGTCCTTGTGCAGAAGATGTTCAACACAAGATGATATTTCCTCAATCCAGAAAAGTTAAGTACCAATGTTATTGGCATAATGTGCTAATAATGGGCAACTCTATTTACTAGGGATGTCAATTTGGGTTACGGGATCAGGTTCGTGTTTGGTTTCGAGTTGATTTAGGGGTATGCTCGAAATACATAAAAAAATTAAGTAAAAAGATAAAAAAAACTACGTTTTACATAAATTGGTAACTTCGTGTCAGATTTGTGTTAGTCGTGTTCGTGTCAGATCAGGAATTGACACCCCTACTATTTACATCTCTTGGAATATGCCTAAAACTTAGACAATTAACTACTGATGCCTCACACTTTATGTCATCTCTTAGAAGGTCATCATAGTTGCCTTATATATGTTTCCCGTTTAATCCATTAATTAACACTTTACTATCGCTTTCCACAAAATTCCTTGTATCCCAACTTCTCTTGCTGATCTAATGGCGAATAATAAAGCAAGGCTCTCAATCGTTGTGATGTTTCCTTCAGCTGTGGTTCTTTTTGCACCCGCTAGAATAGTATCGCCCTCCGTATCCCAAACAATAAAGCAATATCTAACTGAACCATCCATATAAATAGCTTCATCTTTATCAGAGTTTAATTTAAACGTATCAGCTGGTATCCATCTCTGCTCTTTAGTTGTATTTGTCTTCCTATGTATGGCATTTTTGGTATCCGTACATGTCTCCATAAAAGTTTTCTGAGCTTTATTGAGGACCATCTTTTACCTTAAAAGGTTGTTGCTCAAAATACAGTTTATTCCTTGATTCCCATGTACACCAAGCTAGTATACTCAATAATTCCATGTATTCTTGTGGGTGGTTCTTTTGAAAGAGACAAAACTGATCTCACTTACTTCAATCTGCAACGGGCTGAGCTTCCAAATTTGTCTAGTCTCACGGCAGTAAAAAATTAGATGATGGAAGGATTCACTTGTTCTCCACATAATTCACAGATTGGATCAACTACGATATTACGTATCAAAAGGTTCAACTTTGTTGGTAGTGAATCTAAACACGTACTTCAAATAATTTGTTTGATTTTGGTAATGTTCGGAGTTGCCACGTATTACCCCAAGCTGGATTCAAAGAGTTAGATGATGACTTGTTTTCTTTTCACTATTCATCCAAAAGCTTAAGCACATGGTAGACGGATTTTACCATAAATAACATATATATATTTTTTTAGAAAAGCTTATTCTTGAAATATCTTCAAATCATTTTATCTGGGGAAAGGTGCATTGAGCACACTCTATCCGCATCTTTCTTATCAAGAACTTGTCGAATAAGGTCGATTCTCCAAGAGTTATTTTCAAAATCATTTAATTCAGAGACTTTAGTTTCCAACAGTAACATATTTGTATTGTAATCAGGGTATTTAAATTTTTTCATTTCAATCTATCTATCAGCCCATATATAAATTTAACCTATTCCCTAATCGCCATGGCATACCATCTCTAACCAAATTGTGTGCTGATAATAAACTCCTCCATGAATAACTTGGATGGTACCCAAGTTAGCATTCATTAGGTCCCCTTGTGGGAAATATTTCACCTTGAGTAATTGCAATGCCAATGAATCCAAAGAAGAGAGTAATAACCACACCTGTTTGGCTAGGAAAGCCAAGTTAAACTTTTGTATGTTTTGAAAGCCCATTCCCCCAACTGTTTTCGAGTAGGTCAATTTTTTCCACTTAATCCAATGTATTTTTCTTTCACCCGATTTACTACCCCACTAGAAATATTTCATCGATTTTTCCATTTGATCACATATTATTTTGGGAAGAAGAAAAAACTCATTATGTAAGTCATAATTGCTTTAATAATTTACTTAATGAGTATTTTCCTTCTGGCACTTGATAATAGCTTCTATTTCCATCCTTCATCTTCTGCATTACATGCTCTTGAATGGTCTGAAAATGTCATTCTTTGCTTTGCCCATTGTAGCTGGAATCCCAAGGTATTTCCTTAAGTTTTCAACTTGTCTGACTCCCAGTCTTCGTCCCATTTCATTCTTGAAGTCTACATCCACGTTTGTACTTGTTGCGAGCTCCGATTTCTCAAAGTCAATTTGTTGTTCTCGATGCTCATTTATATTGATGTAAGATCTCATTCAGTTATTCACCTTATCTATATCAACAATTGTGTCTCTACAAATAATATACTATCATCTGCAAAAAAATAAATGAGAGACAGTTGGTGCATTCTTAGTGATTTTTATTCCATGTAGGTCACCACGTTCTTTCGCCATCCTGAGAAGAGATGAAAAACCTTATGCACACAATAGAAATATGTAAGCAGATAACGCGTCTCCTTGATGGAGACCCCGACTAGGAGTAAAAACTTTTGTGGGTGTATCATTCAAAAGATTTGAATATGAGACTGAACCAACACATCACATAACAAGATAAATCCATGCTTTATCAAACCCTAGTTTACATAGAATAGCATCCAAAAAAGGCCACTCAACGCAATCATACCTTACCCATATCCAATTTTAAGGCGAAGTGACCCCATTTTCCTTTAACCTTTTTTTCATGGAATGAAATATTTCGAATGCGGCCATAGTGTTATCTGTTATTTACCTCCATGGGATAAAAACACTTTCGTTCTTTGATATAATATCAGGAAGAATTAATTTAAGCATATTAGCAATTGTTTTGGCTATGCCATGAAAAAATACGTTACACAAGCTAATTGGCCGAAAATCCTTGGCCATCTCAGAATTTTTAATTTTAGAGATTGTAACAATGAATGTATGATTAAGCTTTGTTGGATTAGATGCATTGTTTAGAATGTCAAAATAGGTAGATGTGAAATCATGTTGGATGATATACCAGAACTTTTGGAAAAAGCGAGGACACATATGATCTGGTCATGGGGCTTTAAGGAAATGCATCTGTTGGAGAGCTTGGCGGATTTCAGCCTGAGTAAAATCTAGTCTAGCCTGGGCCCTTTTTTTTACCCCAAATGATGATTTCTTCTAAATAACTACGTTTTTTCTTTTCTTTGACTGGATTCTATTTGTGGATTATTGATCCTTGCTGGTTATTGGTTTTGACCTTCTATTTCCTGCACTATATCAATCTTCCATGATCTGGATTTAGTCTGAAACTGATCTGAATTCCTTTATTGGATGGCTTTCTTGGTAGTTTTGGACTTTGGTCGACCTATTTTGGTTACCTCCATACTCATAAGTTTTCTTTTCATTCAGTATATTGGATTGTTGGAACCTTTTTCCCTTGGGTCAGTTTGGTTCCCTCTCCCTGCTGAATGTTTCATTTTTAAAAACTAAAGCAACCTGAGGGATTCTGTTCAGTTATGATTCAATGATTTTTCTATCTGATGGGTCTTGCTGCCACAATATGGGCCATACTGGGTAGTCAATACTTCGCTTCCCCCTTTTAATGGATAATTCGGATTTTTACGAGGTATGCCTCGTTGTCAAATTATACATTTTACAGTAGATAATTTTTGCCATCCTTTCTCAACTGCTTTGTGGAGGGCTAGGGTCGGGACCATCCTCTCTCCCTGATCACTTGTTTAATTGGTTGATGACCCTTATGTTGTATTTTGATTTTGATTGGAACTCGAACCTCTATGTTGGGTGTGAAGTTTGGATCCTAGTCTGGTTTTTCCACCCTTTCCTCCCCCTGTGGGCCTTGAATTTTTTGTGCCCTTGTCCCTGATTAGTACGCTATTAATCATCTAGTTTCATCATTGTGGTTACTGGGCCTGTCCATATCCATTTTTTTCGTTCACTGGTGTATGCCCTTTTTACTTTGTATATTCACATCTTTTTTAATGAAATCTTCACATTTTCATAAGAAAAAAATCATCTGCAATGTGACTTTCCGCCCCACTGTCTCTAAGACCGTATGAAACTCACTATTTTCTGTCGATTTAAACAAATCTTCAAAGTACTCCATAATTTCCCAAGAATGTCTTTCTCCTTTCAAGCTCAATCTAAATCGACTATTTTAAGTTTCGCTATAGTATTTCATGCCTTCCTTTGTGATGCCTTTCCATGACAGAAATTGTGTTCTTGTCACCAGCTTTAATCTAAAGAGCATGTGAGCATTGGTACCATAATATTTCATTCGATGTGTAGCACTTGTCAAATTCCGCTTGAAGATTTCTGCACTCATCTATAACCTTCTTCGTTTGAGGGCTTTGTTAGATTTGTTCAATCTGCTTCTGAATTTTCCAGATTCGGCGTCGGTTGTTTCCAAAATGCAATTTATCCCATCACTGAAGTGAGTTGGTGCATATCTCAATCTTCTTGTCAAATTGAGAGTATCCCATTGTCTCTTCCCACGCATTTTTCACTGCCTCTTCACGTCCTTTATGCTCTATCAATTTTCTTTCTCAAGGTTTCTAACCTTGTCAAGAGTGGTGGTGTGAGCACATGATAGTGATTCATAGGAAGTAAATAAACTATCCTTATCATTTTTCAAAATATTGAATTCCTTTTTCAAATTTTTGTATTTAACAAGTAAGCTTTGGAATTCATTTTGAAGTTCATCATAATCATTTTGCAAATCACTATAATCATTTTGAATAACAATATCATAGGAAGTAGAGGGTTTAAGACATACCTCATTTTCTTCTTCGATGCCCATAAAACAATATTCAACTTCTTCATAGTTGGAAGTTGTAAGAGGCTTGTTCCTTAGATTTGAGTTTGTATCCCTTTGAGAAGTAGATGTTTTTGTTTGACTCCTTTCATTTGCAAATACTCCATAGATGGCTTCTAATTTTTGCCATACTTCATGTGCCGATCGAATTCCTACAATATGTTCATATTCCAAATTAGTAAATGAACAATACAAAATATTGAGAGCTTTACCGTTTAAGGAGATGATTTTCTTTTCTTCATCATTGAGCTCTTTGAAGCCTTTGGAGGTGTGTGGTGTATCTTTCATTGGAATGGATTCTCCATTTATGACGGTGTTCCAAATATCAAACCCGCAACCTTGTAAGTAGCATTCCATTCTTTATTTCCAAAATATAAAATTTTTGGAATCAAACCGAGGTGGCTTGGTGGTGGAGGTGCCGAAAGATGATCTTCGTTAAGTAGCCGACGATCGTTTCTCTTCACTCGCGATGTGAAACGAGCTTGCCAAAGAGTTTGGCTCGATACCACTTGTAAGTCCAAGCGCTACGATAATCTGAGGGGGTGAATAGATTATCTCCATCTTTTCAATTTCGCCTCTTTTTAACAATCGAATGCTCAAACAAAGTAATAAAGGTGCGGAATGTAAACAACACACGCCGATTTAAAGAGGTTCAACCCACCTGGGCCTAATCCTCTACCACCCCAAAGATATCCTCAGGGATGGATTTCGAAAAGAAAAAGAATTTTATTAATTACCAAAATTAATACAAATTCAACTTACAACACCTCAAGAAAGACCACACTCTTCTTCAACAACACCTTTGGAGATTACCACAATCTCCCTTTCAAGATCACCACAATCTTCTTTCAACGCACCTGTGAAGATTACCACAATCTTCAACCTCAAAGAATACCAAATTCTTCAACACCTCAATAAGAAGATTACCACAATCTTCTTCACCTATCACCTAGATCATCCAAGTGTGTTACCACAAACACTCACAAGGATATCTTGTGTTTGAATGATAACAAAAATCAAGATTACAACTCAATAATGAATATTACAATTTGAGTGCAACGTATGAGTCACACCTTTTGCACCTTCACATCTGCTGGATTATTTGTATAAAAGGAGATGATGAAACCTTGAGTAAATGAATGAATTCAGTATTTTGCTCTTGATGAGCTCATACCCAGTATATGATTCTCTACACAATCATGCCATTAAAACAATACAAATATTATTTGGGGAAAATAATCACATCCTTCATTATTCATCTCATCTAACAAAATAAAACCTGCGCAATGAGATAAGAAGCACGACTTTGGTCAAATTCAGTCATAAGCAATTATCGCGTCCACCTCGTCTCGTCTTCTCCCAGTTATTTCCAGCTTTCAGTATGCGTTTTCTGTTTTGAGGATAATAGCTATGCCGCGGAGTATATCAAGGTCGCCGTCGTACTCGAGGAGGCGACACTCCCGGTCTCGCTCACCGGCCGTCAGTCACCGCCGCAGCGCCCGCCGCCGGGACCGCTCGCGTTCCCCTCACAGCAGGTCGCTTTATCAATGCCCTCCCCTTATTATTATTACTTCTTCAATTGAAATTGTCGTAAAAAAATTATTTTCTTTTTTCTTTTTAACTTTTTGAACAGGAAATCAAGTATTAAGGTTTGTGAGTTTTATGAAGTGGTAATTGTGAAAGAAAATGTTATAAGATAGCCAAAAGATTAGACATTGATTTTGTACTTTAGTCTGTCCCAGAACATTTAGTTTGGAATGCAAAAAAATTTGATTTGTGACAATGATGTTTCAGTCTTTATAAGGGGAAGAATGATGATTGTTTCAGAAATGGACATTTATTTCGTTGGTTTCTTTATTCGGAAAATCTTGTAACAGTTGATCTAATTGTAGTGTTCTTAGAAATGAATGGAAGCAAGACTGCTCAAAGGTCTGGAAGACTGCTCAAAGCTCAGTCCAGACTTCTAGACAAAGTTTGCAACTTATAACATTCAGATATGATAAAAAAGAATATCAGTGAACTGGTCTTCAAATTTTATTGATTGCACCAAATTTCTCACCATTAACTAAAGTTCCACCGGACACAGTAGTGGTTTCTACAATTACTCCTTTTGTTGCAGGCGAAGAAGTCGTTCTGGTACACCACGGCGACGAAGGAGTCGTTCTCCAGCTTTGAGGCGTCGGAAGAGCCGTTCCCCAACGCCGAGGCGTCGTAGGAGACGAAGAAGCCGAAGTCTTTCTTTGTCTCCTTCACCAAAATCTCGTAGTCCTAGTTCAACGTCAGCTGATTCCAAGCTTGCCAATGTAAAATTGAAAAAGGAAGAAGAAGAAAGGAAAAGGTAAAGAAACAAGTTCCTTTGTGTGCCTTTGTTATGACATTATTTTAGTTGTAATTGGATTGCCTTGTGTTGGTAATGAGTGTATTCATGTGGGTCTAATATGTGTAAATCATTTTTCCTTTAATGTCCTTCTGTTGCATCAGAGGGGATCAAAGTTGGTTTCACGTAAATGTCTGGCTGATAATTTAATTTCTGAAGTCCACTAGTAAAGGGATAATGTAGTTCATGGGCCCGCTCTATATTGTGTAAGTGTCGGCTGTCGGAAAAAGTTCTCTTTTGTTTTCCTCAATCCTGTCTTCATGGTGATAGAAATGTGGATTCGACCATTCGTCATAGTTGCCTCTGTTTAAAACTGCAGTCCATAAAATGCCCTAGAAATATATATGTTGCAGGCTTTGGGTAAATTTGTTTCTGTTTGTAGGGAAAATGATTTATTTTCATATATGTGGCTTATGATGGCAACATGGACTGTAACATTAAGATTGATATCAGCTAGCTGAATGCATGTAATTGCTTGACTTTTTCTTATATGGTGTAGGTTTGCTATATATGACCACTTTGGCATAATTCAGATAAACTGGAACCTTATATTGGTCGTGTATCTTACTACTTTTTTTTCTCTGTCTGACTTTAAGAATATGGGGGAATGTGCTGAAGTAGTCAGTCCTCTGGTGCTTTTCTTCTTATCTTGCAAATTCGTATATGACAAATAATTATAGGTTGAGGCACCATTCTGTGGTTAACATTGGACATGGCAGTCTTTAATATGTCCCTATATGCTATAAGAGACTTAGGGCCTGTTTGTTTATGTTTCCATGGTCCATTTCCAGTTTCTGGAGTTGGAAATAGAATTTTGAGAATTTATTGGTTTTCGTGTGGAAATTGGGATTGTGTTTGGATGAATGAATTGAAATGTGTTTTATGTAGGGTTGGAAATGAGATTATGTTTGGTTTGAGTAGTTTTGAAATATTATTTTATGTATATAATAATTGAAAAGTTGGTAGTGGTGGGGTCCACTTCAATATTTTAATTTGAATATATAATATTATATTTATAAGATTATAGTTGGTGGGTCCCATTAGATAGTTATAATTTAAAAATAGTAATATTTTAAGTAGATAAAGTTGATAATGGTGGGTCCCACATATATAATTGAGTTAAAATATGAAAATAGTGATTGATAAGTAATGATAAGTGATGTAGGGTGGTGTATAGGTTTGAGAATAGAAATTATAGGTTTAAGATGTTTTATGTGAAAAATAGAAAATGAAAATGATGATTTCCATTGGAAATTTTATGAACAAACATGATTCCACTTTTATGTATAGTTAGAAACTGGAAAGAGGCCATTGGAAGGCCTTATTGTGTGCATTTTTTCTGTGAGTTATTCTGTCTCAGTTGCATGACCTGCTTTCTGGATGTATATTTCTCTAGTTTAAGAAAGCTCCATAAGTTTATTTTGGTAGTTTCTTATGCTTTGAGGTTTCATTTAGCAACTTAATGATTAATTGTGCTTTTAGACTACAGAATGAGGCAGAGCTTAAACAATTAGAAGAAGAGACTGCAAGGAGATTGGAGGAGGAAATTAGGAGAAGGGTTGAGGAGAAATTGGCTTCCGAAGAAGTCAGGTTAGAAATTGAAAGACAAATAGAAGAAGCTCGGAAGAAGCTGTTTGATGACGTTGAAGCTCAACTTAAAAAGGAAAAGGAAGCCGCGCTTGCTGAAGCAAGGCAAAAAGAAGTAAGTCCTTGAGGTGCTAATATCCCTTTTTTATTCTGCACTGCAGTTGAACTAGTCATGACTTTGCCCTTCCTTTTCTACTGAACTTTTTGCGTACTTTAACTGTACATAAAATTTGTGTCCTCGTCTTATGTCTCATCTGATTTTTTGATTAATATCCTTGCCTATATAAATCAAAAGTGGTGAAGATGATGCATTCTTTTGCTTTACTTGGTTGAAATAATTTAATTTATATTTGACATAGGGCTTTCGCTGTCCGCGGTTATTTAAAAAACTGATTGACACTCCAGTTTATTATTCCTTTAGGCTCCATTTGGATTGATGGATTTGGAGCTGAGGATTTCAATCCATAATAACAAATCCGTTGAGGTTGTTTGGATGGAGTAATTGTATAATGGATTTCAGATCATTGGAAGCTATTTTTGGAATCATTTTGGAAGATTTCAAATCCTTCTTATTTAGAGTCATTTGAAATCCTTCACCCAAATTACCTTCCCAAATCCAAATCCTTCCATCCAAATGCAACCTTAGAGTTGGCAATGACAAAATGTGGAAGTATGCCGTAACTTCTTTGGTTTGTTTTGTAGTTTAAGTGCTGCTTCCCGAGTCCTACAAGGTGACACATAGAATAACATCAGAGTTTACTGGATATTCATTTCTCTTCTGTCTTTGTAGCTCCGCATTCATCTAGGCATCCTCAGATTTTTATTCAGTTTTATTCATTAGTCAAAAGTTGGTGATCTAATGAGTTGAAGAAAACATAGACCAAGGCAGTTGGTTCTGTTTTTCAAAACTCATTTTTCTTTCTCCCAAAATGAAAACACATTTGGTGATTACATTTTCCCAAAATAATATCTGCATTCCCCCAAAATACTTGCAATCATAACTTCAAATAAATAATCTTGAAACAAGATTGACAAGATATGTACAGTTGAAAATGTCACACGAAATGCAATAAGACAATGTTGACAAGACATCTGCACAAAGTCTATACATCGTTTTATTATTTTCGAACATATTATCTGAACCCATTTCATTCTCAATGCATTTTCCATCTAACTCCTAAAATATAATCTCTAAATACTAAAAATAACACCAAAAAAAGCGAAAATCCTTTTCTTTTTTATTTTCTATCTTTATTTTTCTTCTTCCGTGGTAATTGAGTGATTTTCAGTTGACATTGAGTTTTAATATATTTTAAATTAAAATAATTTATGGAGGCTTTTAATATGTTGCTGCCATCTCATGTAGACTGGTTTCTCTTTGTTTATATTTTCCTTTTTCTTTATATATAAAATATATTTAAATATCTAAACTTCTTGTTGTGATAATCATATTAACAGGAACAAGCTCGGAAGGAGAGAGAAGAGCTTGATAAGATGCTTGAAGAGAACCGAAGGAGGGTAGAAGAGGCTCAGAGGAGAGAAGCTCTGGAGCTGCAGCGAAAAGAGGAAGAAAGACTTCGGGAGTTGGAATTGATTCAAAGACAAAAGGAAGAGGCTGCTCGAAGGAGAAGACTTGAAGAGGAGGAAGAGCGTGCAAATCAATTATTAGGTAAGAACAAGTCTCGCCAAAAAAAACTGATTTTGTCTGTAGAGAAATTTGAGTAAGCATATCTGATTTTGAGAATATCGACATAATTTTCATATATGACTCGGTTAAACATTTTTACGTCTGCTTTTTGCAAATGACATGTAAACAAGATTGTTTATTTTGTTGGGTATTTTGTTTTCCTATCTTTGTTACGATATTATCTTCCCTGCTATTTTCTCCCTTACGCGTTGGACCTAGTGTGATTTTTCAATATTACATGGTCTGGGAACTATATATTGGTTCATGCATATCCATGTATGCTAAATATTTAAATGTTTTTGGGATTAGAATATGGTTAGCAAAAAGATACTCTCATAATAGAGTTCAGTGCTACATTAACATTCATATATTTGCGACGCTGATGTTAGCAACACATATACCTGTGAGGCTGCTAATCATTATGTGCATCAGATTGCAATATTGAAGGGTCATGATCAACCATTTGTAAACAAGTATATATATTCACCATGTAATCTGGTAAACTGTATACACATTTTACCATATAATTAGTTAAACTTATGCTAAATTGTTTTCCATTTCATAATATTATGCATGGAGGGGGTTGAGGTTTCATAATATTACAGGCGTTAGCATATTGCGAAGGATTTTTTCTTCTTCTTGAAGTATCATCTTAATCACAAGCAGAATTATTCATTACAACTTATTAAGTCAATAAGATCGACAAAAGTGCTGTTTGAGTCTTATTTTTGATTAAGAAATCGAAAGAGTATGATTGCTAAATTGTCTCTTACAATTATGTTTACACTCGCATCCAAGCACTTATTTTTCTGGTCTTCTCCCTATTTTGTTATCATTCACAAAACACCATAAGAGTTCACATTTCTGCATGCCTTGATGAACAATTAACCAGATTCGGGTTGCTGATATGTTTTATTCCTCAAACTAATGTGCCTCATTTATGCTTACATTCTCATTATCTTTTTAAGGGCAAATTTATTTATTATTTTTAGGGCAAGATACAATAACACCCAGTTTGGCTCTATGTCTCATTTACCCCACCCCCTCCCCCCAACTTGCCAATGTAACATTTACCCCTCTCAATCAAAGTATAATTTAATGTATTAACAAAATTGTCCTTAATAATAATAATTGTTTTTAGCACGTTTTAACAATTGTACCTCTATTTTGGTTTTATTTTCTTTTTTTAAATCAATTTTTTTAGGAAAAGCAATTAGTAACTTAATTAGTTCAAATATTAAAAATATTTTAATAATAGACGAGTATAAGAAATACACAAAAATATTGAATGCGGACATTATTTTGATTAGTTGAGTTCAATGTAAAAATAAATTTCTATTTTTTAAATTCTTTCAAATAATACGAATAAAATATATTTTTGTATACTGAATATGCATATATATATATTTTTTAATAATTATTAATAATTTATATTTTCAATATAATGATATATGTAACAATTTAGTAAGAAAGAAGAAATAATACATATTTTCTTTGGTAATATTTAAATATTTTGAATAATCTTTGCTCAAATAACAAGATTTTGTGTCTAAAATATTTCAATATAACTAATTGGGCGTGCTTTCAGTTTGTTTCACTAATAATATCGAATATTCATTAAAGATGACAATTTATAAATGCTATGCTTTGTACTACGAATCATATTGAATAATCAATAAAAATAAGAAAAAAATGAAAAAGTGTAAAATATATAACTAAATTAGGTTTAAGAAAATATAATATTTTTATATTTTTTCTAATATTGAAAGTTTATTGAAATTAAATAGCTAATACTTATTTATTTCATTCATCCTTCATATTTATTTTTTTGTGTATTTATCAACTATCGTACATTTCTTTAGTTTTTAAAGTATAAATTAAAATGTACAATGAAAATAAGTCACTTATTGAATTTAATAAGAATGTAAATCAAATAGGGTACTAATATTCAAAATTTAATAAGAATTATGTAGATTCATTTTCATTAAAGGTAGTTTTGTCCATGCATTATATTTTAATTTGATTGAGGGGGACAATCACATTTTTTGCAAGTTCAGGGGATAAATGAGACATAGAGCCAAATCCAAGGGGTGCTATTTTATTTTGCCCATATTTTTACTACTGTAAGTTGGTCTACTAAGATTTCAGTTCTTTTTATTTTTGAAAATTAGAAATTGCCATTTAAGTGATAATAACTCGAGGACTTAGGACATCCGTTGCCTATTGTAGGTAAAAATGACCTGTTATGCTGACTTGACATTCAATCCAGGACGAGGTTGATTTGAAAAGAAAATTGCTGAGTTGGCCACCTAGGTGGATTTATTTGAGAGGAAGAAAAAATGAAGCTCAGTTTACAATTTGCACTATTCTAAAAATCTCCGTCTAACCCCGATTAGTTCTTACTTAGGCGCTAGGCTCCTCTTGTCCGCCTAGTTTTTTCTTCCGATTAAGCTCAGTTTTTCCTATCTATTTTGCCTAGGGTTTCATTTTCTTCTCAATGACTATGAACATGCATTGTATTAATGTTTATTCTATTTTTCTCAGGGTTCATTATCTTCTCAATGTCTATTCTATTTTGCTTTAGGGCCGATTCTTCCTCATTTGCTTTTTAAATTTTAAGATATATTGTACAAAAATAAGGTATCTTGTACAAAAATAAATTAGTAATTTGGCATATCTACCACGTTCAAGGTTGAATACATTATCATTAATTTCAACTGAGAGTTAATTTGTAGACAAACTTGATTATAAAACAGTGATTGATGACTTTGCAAATAAAAATGCAAGGATATCAATTTTCTGTGAATATTGTATTGGTCGTTTTTTCCTTTAAAAATATGGCATAATGATATTGAGGTATCTCTTTTGTAGCAATATTTTATGAAATTAAAAATGTTGAAATCGAAATATAATGTTTCATTTTCATTATGTTTTCATCAGTGAAATTATTTTTCGTAAGATTGGTCAATTAGTTATTTTTAATTTTTTTTATATGAATACAGATGACCCATTTTTTTTCCGCACTAGGCTTCTTAAAACATATGAACGACCCTACTCATAGTCGGGTGCAACCTTGAAAGCTGGACTATTAAAAAAATGAAGGGAATGGAATAACGGTCCAACTCATTAAATTATTATTAAATATTCTAACGCATATACTCTCAACTTATTTCTCATTTATCTTTCTTAATTAGGTACATTATATATCTTTGGTAGTGGGTTACTATCAATTATTTTCACAACTTTTTTAAATTTTAAAAATATATTTACATTACTCAACCCTACCCTCTTTCTCTCTAACACTCTCTTTCTTGCTTCTTTTTTTACTCTTCATTGTTACGGGGTGATTTTTGACCATTTTTAGCCTGAAATCCCTCATCTACATCTTTTTTATTAATTTAGTTTCTAAATAAGTGGTTTCCGACATATGATCTGAATTATTTATTTGTTTTCTTGTTTGTGATTTTGCCGTCTGGTGCGGCGTTTGATTTATTACCGTCTTGGTCCAGTGTTTTTTTATGTGTGTGTGTGTGTGTGTGTGCAGATTCAGACGAGCACTGCTATGGTCTTCAAGAGGTTGCAAATCTGGAATCATTGTATTCTGGACACTATAGAATTTTCAAAATTGTAGGCTTTAAGTTGATTTTTATTATTATCCTAGATGCTATGAATCATTTCATAGTTCATCTTTTATGATTTTTAATAGATTTGTTTATGTCTTCTATAGTTGTATTGTTAGTTTGAATTAATTAATAAAATTATTTTTCTTGTCAAAAAAAAATATCTATACTTAAATTTCTTTTCAGTAAAGAAAACATTATGAATGATCACTATACTAGCCTAATTTTTTTTTGCCAAAGACGATAGTTATATTTCCATTCAACTCACAAATAATAATCCATTACAGACGTAGTCAACTGACTAAACAACCTCTCTTGCGAATAATGACCAACAAGAAAGGAAAAGGCCCAACAAACGGCCGAGCAAGAACAAAGGAAACCACAAAGGCTTCAAAATATTAAAAACAAAACCAGAAAACAGAGAAAAAAAAAACCCAGAAGAAAACAAAAGCTGATTAACAAAGCTAGGAAGCCAGCAAGATTCATTCCCCAAGGAAGATTTTTAGTAATCATCTTCTGTATTCAACTCATCCATCAAAAAAGCCGGCCTCAAACGAAAGACTTCACTGATTAGAAAAGAACTCCTAATCCTAAAATCACCCGCAGACATCCAGCAGCAAAAACAGACCAAAAAATCCAAACATATCTTATGTCTTCACCACCAAGCAGATAAAACTGATATGTTTAAAACCCCAACCGCAAACTAATAAAAAAAACAGCAACAAGAGAGCCAACAAAGAATGAGTCCACCATCTCCTAAAATCAAGAATCAGAGAATTCTTGCCATTCAAGAACAACCAATGCAATAGTATCTCTAATTGGACTTTGATTTTTATGAAAAACCCATAAATTACGTGTCTTCCATAACCACCAGAGAAGATATGCCGTAAGTTGAGCTCTTTCCTGAAACAAATCTTTCTTTTTAAGAGAGCAAACTTATTGCAACCATGATGAGAAGCAATGGGTTTCCTGCTGAATTCCATCCCACGAGATGGGAGCATGTTTCCAAAAAAATTTTGCCCTTTGACAGTGAAAAAAAATATGTTCCAGATTTTCTTCAAACTCACCACAAACCTTGCAAACAGGATCGAGTTTCACTCCTTTTTGGATCAACTTATCCTTTGTAGGAAGACAATTGTGTAAACACTTCCAAAGGAAATGCTTAATCTTGCCTTTGAGCTTCAACTTCCAAGTTTTTCTCCACATTTGTTGTCTTCTTCCACAAGCCCTGCTATCTTCAGGAGTATCCTTTAAATTTGTCTTTGTAATCATAATAGCCCTGTAAGCTGATTGTACTGAGTACATACAATTAGGAGTAAGATGCCAAACAAATCTGTCTCTATTAGCCTGGCCATCCAGCTGCATACTAAGAATTTCAGAGGTTTGAACTGAAGGGAAAATCCTACAAACAACTTCTGAGTTCCAAGATGAATCTGTCACACAAATAAGTTCATTAACCCACACAAAGTTTTTTCCTTCATCATTCATAGGAGCAGGTATAAAGTTATAAGCAGAACCAATCCAGGGGGACTCCCAAATTTTAATTATTTTCCCATCACCCACTTTAATCTAGAGCCCAATTTGATCACATATCTAGCTTGGAGCCAACTCTTCCAAATCCAAGATGCATTATTTTTATGTTCCACCTTAAGAATACCCCCTTGAGGAAAATATTTAGCCCGAAGTAACTTGCTAATCAAAAGGTTTGGATGGGTCATCAATTTCCACAGATTTTTAGCAAGAAGAGCATCATTAAAAGCACAAATATCCTTAAATCCCATACCCCCATTCTTCTTATCCTTAGATAACTTCTCCCACCTAGCCCAATGAATTTTTCTAGGCCCATCTCCTTGAGCTCCCCACCAAATTTAGCAAAGATATTACTCAATGCCTTACAGACCCCAATAGGAAGTTTATAACAGGACATGACATAAACAGGAAGATCACTAAGAATGGATTTAAGAAGCACCTCTCTCCCAGCCGGGTTCAAAAAGACAGATTTCCAGTTTTCAACCTTATTTTTGGCCACTTCCAAGACATATCTAAAAACATCAGATTTCGATCTACCAATGATCAAAGGTAACCCAAGGTGTTTGATTTTCCACTGTTCCTTAATACCACTCAATGTAGAACAAACATCCTCTTTGACTTGTGAAGAAAGATTTTTGCTAAAAAACACAGAAGATTTTTCTAAGTTGATCAACTGGCCTGAGGCAGAACAAAATCTATCCAACAAATGAAGGACTTTTAAAGCTTGATTCAATGATGCTTCACAAAAAAGAAGAGAGTCATCGACAAAGAAAATGTGAGTGATAGTAGGAGTTGCTCTACAAATTTTGATACCAGAAAAATGAAATTGAGACTTGGCTTGATGGATAAGATTTGAAAAAGCCTCAGATAGAATGAGGAAAAGGTAGGGGGAGAGTGGATACCCCTGTCTAATACCTCTAGTAGGAAGGACATAACCACAAGTACTCCCATTAATGATGAAAGAGAAAGAAACATAGGAGATACAAGTAAGAACCCAATTAGTGAAAATCACAGGGAAACCCATTTTATCCATCACTTTTTTGAGGAAGTACCATTCCACCCTATCATAAGCTTTAGCCATGTCAAGCTTCAAGGCCATGAAACCTTTGGTACCATTTTGAAGATTATTGAGAAAATGAAAACACTCATGGGCAATAACAATGTTATCAGAAATGTGCCTTCCCTGAATGAAAGCTGTTTGACTCTCAGAAATACAATTGGGTAAGCAAGGCTTTAATCTATTAGCAATGATTTTCGAGATGACCTTATAGACCACATTACATAAACTAATGGGTCTATAGTGACTGATGGCAGTGGGATTTCTAATCTTCGGAATGAGAGTGATTAAAGTGTGGTTCATACTCTTAAGGAGTTTAACAGAATGAAAGAAATTACGAACATCATTACAAATATCTCTACTAACAATAGGCCAAAAAGCTTGAAAAAAGTAAGGAGTCATACCGTCAATCTCAGGAGATTTGTGAGGGTGGAGCTCAAATAATGCAGTTCGAATCTCTAGATCTTCCACAACTCTAGTCAACCAAATTTTCTGGGTATATCAATGGAACTAGGAATTCCCTCCAACAGTGATTGGTCATGAGGAGGGTGAGAGGTTTTAAATAACTCTTTATAAAAATTAGAAACTTCAGACTCAATCTGGGCTGCTGAACTACACACTCTACCATCCACCGAGATCAATCTATCAATGCAATTTCTCTTTTGTCTTTGGATAACACTAGCATGCAAGAAACTATACTAGCCTAAATTTAACAATATGAATTTTGCATGACAAGACCAGCTAGCGTAAGTTTCATAGATAGCCGGTGATACACTGATATCAAGTTTTGATTTTCTTGGATCGCCTTAGTAAAAAAAAACTCAATTATTTGTTATATGTATGATTGATTCAAGATGGATAACTAGGGTTGCAGCTATCTAAAATGTGCATGCTAACACAATAGCATAAGTGTAGGTAACTTTGTTCAGTTAAAGTAATTGATCTAACGAATAAGATTATTAGTTTTGTTTAGAACAAGTAAGCTTTCAACATCAGCCTTGAATCTTTGTAGAGAAATTAAATTTGCACCAATCAAATGTTGACACATGTGAAATTCTATATTAAATATCAATTTTTTATTTTCTATTTATATTTGGGAATTTATTTAAATTTAATTCCTAATTTAAATAGTTAATTAATTGATATTTTAATATATATTTATCGGCCAATTAAAGATTGTCAAATGTCAAATTCTTGTAAATCAAGATTTATCTTGATTTATTATTATTTCTTTTGATAATTATCACAATTTGTGATTAAAGAAATAATATTAATCTTGAATAACCAATCAAATTAGAGTCCTCACCATATGAGTTATCCAAGAACCCCTCTCCTACAATTATAAATAGGGGTCATTCTCATTGAATTAAATCAGAATTCAAAGAGAAGAAATCCAAACAAGAAGGCGGTGGAGGAAATTCTCTCAAGTCAAGAAGAAGAAATCCAAAAAGATCCACGGTGTTCAAGGCGAAATTCAAGGCGTTCATCGCGGAGTTCACTCAAATCACGGCGTGATTCGGGAATTGTTGGGAAATTATTTTGTAGATTTTGATGAATGCCATGTAAAACTTAGAATAGGATGTTGGCACCCCATTTTTCTTGTAAACTGCATTGTAATAGATAGGGCTAGTCGAGCTGAGTTAAGTCAGCTATGCCTAAGCATGCAAGAAGACAACTGGAGACCAAAAGGAAAACTCATTGCAAGGCAAATGAGTATGGCAAAGAAGAGAAGACAGAACTCGACAAGGAGCAAAATGAGATGCACGGTGAGTGAAGTATCAGTCAAGTCCACTCAAGATAGCCATGTCTCAAGTTGAAGTGACAGAAGAGTCATCCAATGATTGGAAGCTGACTCAAAGTCACCTGGGGAAATTAAGAAAATGCAAACAAGTCAAGACAATCGAAAGAGATCCGTTGCGTAAATCAAGAGAATTACTTAAACAAGTAATACCTCCATACCACCTTTCTTGAAGTGCTCGGTTCCTGAAGCGTGCAAAAGGAATAAACCAATGGGAAGCTCGCACCATGTCGAACTCGAAAAGTCAAGAATCGTTCATACGAGGAAACGTAAATTCCAAGGATCGCAACAAGACAAGCCAACGACCAAGTATTAAATCTTTACTAAATCATTTTTAAGGGTGTAAAGTCTTCCGCTGAAAAAAACAAATGAGTTGAGCTAATTCATCTTAACAAATGAGTTATTCTATCAACAATCAGTCAGTCCGTTGAGTGACTAACTCTACTGATTAACTAAATTGGCTATCCACCAAGGACACAAACGGTGTGTAGTATCAACTCAACTTTAAAAAGGACTAAATCGAAAAGTTGGTAAGGTTTATTCAACCCCCCCTTCTAAACCTTACACTCACACCCCTTGGGACCTACAAGCTTGTTTCGGGGGTTCCTCTCTCCTTTGATAATGCCAAAAAGGGGAAGAGGAATACCTAAAGGCGCCCGAAGGGATCCGAAGGAGAAGGAAGGAAAGAATCGTGAAAGGAAAGACAAATGAGGCGGTGATAAGAGAGAAGAAAGGCAAATCTGTTGAGGGGAAGGCTCGAAAGATGTGACCTTGATAATTGCAAAAACCCCCAACAAAGTCTTGTCACAAATGATATTATCAAAAACTCCCATGACTCGCCACTCCAACACTCTGTGCCAATAACTCGAAAAGAGAAAGACAAATCGAAGCGAGGGATGAAGGAAGTGGAAGGAAGGATGGATGCCCAAGTTATGGATATTCTCAAACAACATGGAGGCATTCCAATAGACAGACACCTATGCCATTTCGGATGCCGGAATCGAGCAAGATCTGTTGATGAATTTAAGACGCCGCATCTCAAGGTTACTTCGCAAACATGTCCATGGCTCAAGCCTGGATTTGTATCTTGGGAAAAAGGTCTCACACTATGTGAAGAAGGCGACAGAAGCAAACCACTGGCAAATCACTTCTCTCGTCACTCTGCTAGTCACTCACCGGGAAAAAAGAAGGCCCCAAAGATAAATACACGCCTGCAGGCGGAGGAAGAAGCGAGTGGTGGAGGAAGAGGTTTCGGACACCTAGAACTCTGCCCAAAAACATTGAGTACATAGATCCATGCAAGAAAGGAGGGATCTATTGGGCTGATTTGACGAAGTAGCCAATTTGCAAGTGGCTAAGAACAATGCCGAGTATGTGAAGAGAATTGAAGAAGAAAATAAAAGACAAACTCAGCTATGTGGAGGAAAGACAAGAAAGACTAAGAAGAGATGAAGTCGCCTTTAAGGCGTATGAGAAAAAGAAAGGCAATGAAGATGAGAAGAAAAGGAAAAGGTCGAAGATGACAGAGTCAAGAAGATAAAAAGAAGGAGGGCGAAGGAGAGGAAGTGTTGTTGTCCACCCTTCATGTATTTTACTATGTAAATACACTTTATGTAAGTCTTCCGTACATTGAATAAAATTATGCAATTTCTCAGACGTAAGTAGATATAGAAACGAAAGATGGCTAGTCTAAGCTCCGTTTAAGCTCTGATACATATTTTTTTTGGACTTAAGCTCTGATACACTCTGTAAACAGCTATGTAAAGAACAAGGATGTTATGATCAATAAAAGATCGATTCTAAACATACATTCTGTGGTTCTACATTTGTCTGTATGTATCTTTGCTGTTAAATAATTGTATGGATGTTTTAAGTTTTGGAATCATCAAAAAGGGGGAAATTGTTGGGAAATTATTTTGTAGATTTTGATGAATGCCATGTAAAACTTAGAATAGGATGTTGGCACCCCATTTTTCTTGTAAACTGCATTGTAATAGATAGGGCTAGTCGAGCTGAGTTAAATCACTATGCCTAAGCATGCAAGAAGACAACCGGAGACTGTAAGGAAAACTCACGTTGCAAGGCAAACAGTATGGTAAAGAAGAGAAGACAGAACTCAATCAAGGAGCAAATGAGATGCGGTGAGTGAAGTATCGATCAAGTCCACTCAAGATAGCCATGTCTCAAGTTGAAGTGACGAAAGAGTCATCCATGATTGGAAGTCGACTCAAAGTCACCTGGGGAAATTAAGAAAATGCAATGCTCAAGTCAAGACAATCGAAAGAGATCCGTTGCACGTAAATCAAGAGAATTACTTAAACAAGTAATACCTCCATACTACCTTTCTTGAAGTGCTCGGTTCGAAGCGTGCAAAAGGAATAAACCAATGGGAAGCTCGCACCATGTCGAACTCCGAAAAGTCAAGAATCGTTCATACGAGGAAACGTAAATTCCAAGGATCGCAACAAGACAAGCTAACGACCACAAGTGTCTTTTGAAAATAAGCCTATCTCTTCAACGGGCAAATTTTCAAAAGAACACTATAAAAGGCTGAGGAGTTTATTTGAGAAGATGTTACACCTTGAGAACCTGAACCACGAACATTCAAGCAAATATTTGAACTGTAACCTAAAACATTCTCAAGTCATTCAAGATCAATCCTCAAACCTACATTACGAAGGAAATCAATCCAACACTCACATGTGAAGGAAAGATAACTTCAATCGATTGAAGAGGAAACTTTTGAAGAATCAAGGGGTCTACATTCCATGGAGGATTGTAGGAAGGTTCAAGGTCGAACCAGTCTCAAGTTATTGGAGGGCTTCATGATCAAATCCAAGAAGCTTGAGCAAGTGGTAATAGTAGCAAGGCAACCGCCTGGGAGAAGCCGAGTCGTATGAGAAGCCATCCGAGTGACCAAGGCATCTCGGATCGAGTCCCAAAGGATCAAGTCACCGTGTGATCAAGACTTGTATCCGGATCGATATTAACCACTCGTATATTGATCAATACTTAGTGGATTCCTCCAGGAGTTGGAGAAGAGAAGAGTAGAAGAATTACCCCATCTTCGAACCTCTATAAAATCCTATTGTGTCATTTACATTTCAACACTTTAATTCCTGCATCTTATTTTTATATCTGCTGATAAACTTGCTATCCAATTGATAATCAATTGTGTGCTAAAACCAAGTATTAAAACAAACTTAACCAAATTCAAGGGTGTTAAGTCTTCCGCTGTAAACAAATCACAGTCGAGTTAAGTCTTTAGTCAAAATAGTGAGTTATTCTATCAACAAATTTCGAATCAGTCCGCTGAGTGATTAACTCTATTTGATTAACTAACTTAGCTGTCCATCAAGGACTTAGCTGTGAAGTATTAACTCTGAATATTTAAAAAGACTAAATTGAAAAGTTGGTAAGGTTTATTCAACCCTCCCTTCTAAACCTTACACTCACACCCCTTGGGACCTACATGAATAAGCTTTCAAGCCCTTGAGTTAACGTTATTAAAGTCAAATCCATCTTGGAGGAAGATCAAAGAGACATTTCCACCAAGAAGTTCGCATATCCAAGTCAAATATATCACGTTCGATTCGAGATCAAGCTGTCGGGCCCTCGAATTAACGTTATTCAAATTCAAGTTCAAGTTTGGAGAAGATCAAGCTGAAGAGTTCATCTCCGAAATTCTCAAATCTACATATTATATTCTTGAAGAAATCAGAGGATTTATTTTACAGATTGTAACCCTTTTGATAGTTTGATTTACATAAATTCCATTTGTCCTATTTTTCTTATTTGTTTAATTGTAGACAATAAAAAATTTGTGTTACAAATTTTTGGCACGTCCGGTGGGACCATCTCTACCTCTCATCTCTTATCTTCAAACCAAGTTCATATATCAATGAAGATGGCCAACCATTCCAAGTCCACAAATGTTAATCATTCAATGCCGAACTATGAAGCCACTACTCCAATATACAATCATAAGAGGGTAAGGGAAGGTGGCGAGTCATCAAACCATGAAGTTACTCCTCTAACAAACGAAGGGGCATGGTAACAAGGAGGCCAATATGGAGATGCAAATAAAGAATCGTTGGGCCCGCTCGACGTGCACGCACATTCTACAAGCTCAAGATTTAAAATTGTAGCAGCCATGGTGGTCCAAGCTACTTCACTCAAAGAGCAACTTGCAAATTTGACGAAGGCTATTGAAGGACTTACAGAACATGTTCAAAGGCGAGGCTCCCAAATCATGAAGTTGATAGACAAAGTTGATTCAAGTCGTGTGATGGGAAAACAAGCTGAAGCACATGATGAAGTCGAGACATCCATGGGGCAACAACCAAACGAAAAGGAGGAGTCTTCCGCAAAGGAGCTGCAAGTCTTGTCAGATAGCCTGATTCCAGTTGACCAACTCAAGGAGTTCACTATGGGGACTATTAAAGACAAGTTTGATGGAAGCTCCAAGTCATCCCTAACTTACACCAAGCCATACACACGGAGAATTGATAATTTGAAGATGCCTGATGGTTATCAACCTCCGAAGTTCCAACAATTTGATGGCAATGGCAATCTAAAACAGCATGTGGCTCACTTCATTGAAACGTGCAATGATGCTGGGACTTATGGAGATCACTTAGTGAAACAATTCGTCCGATCCTTGAAGGAAAGTGCATTTGATTGGTACACCAACTTGGGGGCAAATTCAATTGATACTTGGGAGCAGTTAGAACAAGAGTTTCTCAACCGTTTCTATAGCACACGACGAACTGTTAACATGATTGAACTCACAAACTCACGCCAATGGAATGGAGAGTTTGTCACCGACTACATCAATCGTTGGAGGGACTTAAATCTCAACTGCAAAGATCAATTGGCGGAAGCTTCAGCAATTGAGATGTGTATCCAAGGAATGCACTGGAGTCTATGCTACATACTTCAAGGAATAAAGCCGAAAACTTTTAAAGAGTTAGCAACTCGAGCACATACCATTGAGATAAGTTTGAACTTTGACCAACAAGAGTGCCCAAGTGATATCAGTGATGATGCTGAAGTGGAACCATCTTTAACTTCTCAACGCTCCTAGATGCGAGCATAAACCATCTAAATTGTCAAAATAAAATATGCCCAAATGCTCCTTTATAAGAGCATAAACAATCAATAACACTCATTGGCATGAGTTTAAAAGGTCTATAGCCCAAATTTAAATGATTATTCCTTGATACGAGTATAAACTATTAATATATCCCAAATTCAAATGATTACTCCTTGATACGAGTATAAACTATCAACATATCTCAAATGCAAATTAAGGCTCCTTGATATGAGTATAAACTATCAACATATCTCAATTTCAAATGAAGGTCCTTGATATGAGTATAAACTATCAACATATCTTAAATTCAAATTAAGACTCCTTGATACGAGTATAAACTATCAATATATCTCAAATTCAAATCCAAACTCCTTGATACGAGTATAAACTATCAGCATGTCTCAAAATTCACATGGTTACTCCTTGATACGAGTATAAACTATGAAAAATCTCAAATCAAATATATACTCCTGGCCCACATGAGTATAAACTGTTTATGGCACTAAAAAAATATATGTTTGCTGAACTACGTTTTGACTTTCTCTCTTTGTTAGGGTACATAGGTAGCTTAGAATTTTCTAAGTTCAGTCATACTTATGTTCATTGTAGAAAAAAAGGGAGTGAGGAAACAACCTCTTCAACAATGTTCTTTGTTTGTTCTGGTATGCAACATCATCTACATTAGCTTCGGAGATTTGAGACTCTTTTCAATCTCTCTCAATGACGCTTCACTGGGGACATCGTCTCTCTCGCTCATTGGCCTGACTTTCAATAACGCAATGGCCCATTATTGATAATAAAGGCGCGTACATTCAATTGCTGATTATAAGTTGGTTACGTGATCCACACCCTTGATGGCGTCTCCCTGCTTAGCGAGCATATTGTTGGTGACCAACTACTTGCTAAATCCACGCCCTTGATGGCATCTCTCCTTTGGACGAGCCTATTATTGATGTCGAATTACTTGATAAATCCACACCCTCGATGGAGTCTCCCGCCTATAGAGCATATTATTGGTGAAGAGTTGCTTGCTAAATCCACGCCCTTGATGGCATCTCTCCGTTAGACGAGCCTATTGTTGACGTCAAATTGCTTGCGAAATCCACATCCTCCATGGCGTTTCTCCACTTGGCGAGTCCGTCTGTGGCAGTGAGTTATTTGCGAAATCCACATCCTCCATGGTGTTTCGCCACTTGGCGAGTCCGTCTGTGGCAGCGAGTTATTTGCAAAATCTACATCCTCGATGGCGTTTCTCCCTTGGCGAGTCCTTCGGTGGCGACGAGTTATTTGCAAAATCCACATCCTTGATGGTGTTTCTCCACTTGGCGAGTCCTTCGGTCTTGATGGCGTTTCTCCACTTGGCGAGTCTATCGACAGAGACGAGTTATTTGCAAGATCAACATTCTCGATGACATTTCTCCGCTTGGCGAGTCCTTCGGCGGTGACGAGTTATTTGCGAAATCCACATCCTTGATGGCGTTTCTCCACTTGGCGAGTCATTCGGTCTTGATGGCGTTTCTCCACTTGGCCAGTCCATCGGCAGAGACGAGTTATTTGCAAGATCCACATCCTCCATGGCATTTCTCCACTTGGCGAGTCTTTTCATTGGCGATGAATTATTTGCAAAATTCACATCCTTGATGGCGTTTCTCCACTTGGCGAGATGCATGCGAGATCTACATGGTGCTTCTCCGCTTGGCTTAGTATTGAATGATGCTTATTTGTGAATTCCACATCCTTGAAAGCATCTCCATGCTTCGGCGAATTGCTTCCGAGATCTACAAGGATGCTCCCTACTTCGATAGGTTGCTTTCAAGACCTACATGGATACTCCCTACTTCGACGAGTTTCTCCGAGATCTACATGGATTTTTTCGACTTTGACAAGTTGCTTCCACATGGCGTCTATCCGTTTAGCTTAATTTTGAATGATGCTTGCCGCAAAATCCACATCCTTTACGCTTTTCCCACGCCAAGGAGTCCGCTGATAGTGGCAAGTCTTGGCATCTCCCTACGTGGCTTTGCCTTTGATGCTACGACACCTCAAAATTAGCAAGAAAATTGCTCATCGATTGTCGATGATAAGTTGCTTGCAAAAGCCCACCGCTTGATTCATTGATTGGTGGAATCTCGCGAGATCATTTCCTTAAGTGAAGTTGATTCGTCAACTTTGGTCACAACTTTGCCTATCGACCAATATGTGGATCATGAATTGCCAAGATGGTACTCTTTCGTTGGATTGACTCTTGTTGTAAAGAATAACCAAGTGTTGCACGTCGGACGAAGAAAAAAATCATTAATCAGTCAAAAGAAAAAAAGAAAAAGGATTAATAGAAGCAATTCAAAAGAAAAAGAGCTGCTATAAATAAGTCAAGTTATCTTCCAAGCCGCCACATACGCATGATTTTGCAAAGTTCATTGATCTGTTCAAGAAACATATACATACACAATGTACATATATACAGATATTAAGAACAGATTCAACCACTTGGAAAAAAAAAGAAAATAAAAGAAAAGGAAAAAACAGGAAGTATTACTATCAATTCGTCAAACAGTTGGAGAATAGAACTGAGAACCGAGAACCGAAGGGCAATGCTGCGTTTTCTTTTCTCTCGTCTGAAGTATGAGAAAATTAAAGCACCCATGCATTCTTTTTATAGGCCATGAGCAGGAATCCATATTCAAGAAGGATATTAATTTGTATTAAGCCGCAACTCATTGGTGAGTTGCTTGATGGTGAATCAGAAGTTAACTAGAAGAAGAATTCTTGCGGGATTAGATTTTGATTCGCTGCAAGGAATTCGGAATATTTTTGACAAAATGCGTAAAGGAGGAGATGGAATTGTTGTTGATTACCTTTCCGTCAAAAGGATTCTGGATGTGCAAAGTTAATCTTATCCACTACCAAATTTACGTGGCCCATGTGATGATTGAAATTGCCAAAATCCATAAAGAATGTCTAAGTGTTGATGGTTAGTTGGATTAGTCCTAACTGTGTCCATGCATGTAACTATGGGCTCTACAAATTAGACAGATGGTCTTCAAGTTAGAGTAAATGGACTGATGGACCTTTTAAGAAAACTAGTAAGATACACGTGTGTTACACGTGGCCCATATAATTTTACTAATTTGTTTAATATTAAGTTATTAATTTAATTTTAATTTTAATTTGTTCATGTTTTACAATGTAGTTTTACAATTTAGTTTGATTTGAAGGGAATGTGCAAGATTAAAAATTTGTATTTTATGAAACAAAATGTTATATATAAAACAAAGTTAAAACATTAATGTAGACCCCAAAAGTGCAAATACTATTGTGAAAGAATTTAATGGAAATTGTTTCTTATACTTTGTAGAGTGGTTGCATCACTTCATAGTTGGATCTCACTAACATTTCAATTGTTGCACTTCAATTTTTTTTTGGGGGGGATTACATAAAATATCCTCTTTTTGGTAAACATAGCATAAAATACGTTCATATGACTTTTGTACCTATTTTTTCCCTTTTGAACTTACTTTTTTCTTTTTTTTACGCTCTTGCATATTTTTTTGATTATTTTTACTTTTTTTTCGTTTTTTTTTTGTTCCTGTATTGTTTTATATGTCACTACAAGAAAACAAGTAAATTCCAACAAAAACAATCTGTTGGAATTAGGTCAATTATCGATTCCAACGGAAATTCCAAAATAAAATGCATCGTTGGTAAAATGGCCGTTGGAATGGTGAAATTCCAATGGAAATTCCAATGCAAAAATATTCCAATGGAATTTCCAACATTATTTATCCATTGGAATATATAACCGTTGGAAAGAACTCCAATATTTTTCCCAACACTAATTCCAACAGAGTTATACCATTGGAATCGACTAGGCCATGTGAGAGGCCAAGGGGGGGCACCGGGCCCCCTCAAATTTTGAGAAAAAGTAGGGGTATTTTAGTCTTTTCACCTTTTCATCTTAAAATAAATATAAAATAGTATTTTAGTCTCTTGTGTCTCTATTTGTCCCTTTTGGTATATTGATGTAATTGTATTTTGTTATTTATTTTTGAATATTAAGACGTGATTGAATTAATACAATGACTTAATCAAAATCACTACTTATTAATTTACAATTTTATTTTTAAATTTGATGTATTATTTTTCATTTTTATATGTGGTAATGGGCAAATTGACCACTTTTGATTTGTAAAATTGAATAATAGTCATATTTTTTCAAAAATATGTTTTTTAACCATTTTGATACGGTTATATCCTTCTTGTATTCTCTGATGAGATACTTGGTCATATTTCAAAAACTTGATGGATCGGTCCGTAGAAATGAATAAAACACAAAGTAGACATTTGAACTCAAAAATAGATAAAGAAAAATGGTTAAAACTATTTTTATTATGGAGAAGTGGCCGGAAATTCGACGGACTCTTTTTATATTAATAATAGTTGGGCCCCCCTACTGCAAATTCCTGGCTTCGTCACTGGTTGGAATATATTTAATCGTTGGAAAAAACTGCAACGGTTATTCCAATGGAATTATACTATTGGAATTTAAGTCAATGGTAATTCCAATGGTATATATATGTTGGAACATTCAATTAATTTATCTCACTATCTAATATCTTCAACTTCCCAGTAGGTCATCCATCACCAATTCGTCCCAAGTCATGCACATTTAAACATGTAGTTTTAATATGATTGGCTCCAGAAGAGAATATGTATTTTATTGATATGGATTATACTATCAAATATTTTAACCCCTATTAAAATTTTCCAATGGTATTGGAATTTTAAATTGAATTTTCCAACATGTTGTACCATTGGAATTTCAAAAACTCCAAATGAATTCCAATGATTAATTCCAACATTTGGTTTACCGTTGGAATTTTTGTTGAAATTTTCCAATGGTTAGTTGTGGTGTTAGAATTTCCGTTGGAATTTTAAATTCCAACATGAATTCCAATATTTTATACCAACGATTTTGTTTACCGTTGGAATTTTAAATTCCAACATTTTATACCAACGGTTTTGTTTTCCGTTGTAATTTTAAATTCCAACATGAATTCCAATATTTTATACCAACGGTTTTGTTTACCGTTGGAATTTTCATTGGAATTTTGCAACGGTATAATGTAGCATTGGAATTTTAGTTGGAATTTAAAAATTCCAACAATTTTCTATTTCATTGGAATTATTTTGTTGGAATTTGATTGTTTTCTTGTAGTGTGTTATATATGTTATTTCGATGTTGTTTAAATTTGCTTCTTTGTTGTTTCGATGTTTCAAAACAACTTTTACCTAATTTTTATGTTTTTTTTTCATGTATTATTTTGTACATTGTTTCTATTGTTTTGGTGTTGTTCTATAATATTTTTAATGTTGTTCTAATAATTTTTTTGTTGTTGTTTCCATGTAGTGTTCAATGTGTAAATACAATTTTTACCTATTTTTTAAGCTCTTTTTACTCATGTGGTGTTTTTAATACTTTTTACGTTGTTTCTGGGTTGTTTCCATACCATTTTTAATGTTGTTTCGATGTTTCTTTGTTATTTCCATGTAGTTTTCGATGTTTAAATACGATTTTTACATATTTTTAACACTTTTTACTCTTATAGTATTTTCTATATTATTTCTGGTTTATTTCTATAATGTTCCCATGTTTTTTTATGTTTTCATGCATTGGATCAAAAATTTAATTGTGTTTTAAAATTCATGTTATTTCTATAATATTTTTAATTTGTTTGGTTTTAATATGTGTTGTTTTATGTGTATATTTCTTGATTTGTTATAAGACTTCGAGTATAAAATAAATTATTTAACGGGAAAAAATTTATTTTTTCACCGAAATTTTATTAAAAGAAACATGTTTGAAATACGTTCGAAACAATCTTGAAACAACAAACAATCTTGAAAAAGTCCGAAAATTTTGGCGAAACGTAAATTTAGGCAAAATAGTACTGGGAAGCGTAAATGATTGACATTGTCTCTAAAAAGTTGGGCAACTGTGTCAAAAGCCCTTTTTTTCCCTTAATCATATCATTTTCAAATGTCATCTGCATTTTTTGCTTGAGCGTCGCTTTTTTTTCTTAATCATATCATTTTCAAATGTCATATGCATTTTTTGCTTGAGCGTGATTTACCGATTGATAGATAAATTTCAGCTAACAATGCACTAAAACGGGGAAAATATAATATAGAGTCTAAGCACTTATGTAGTAAATTGTGCTCCTGACAACCCGAAAACCAAATAGAGAAGAGATAGACTTACAATTTTAATATCGGTGAAAATAAAAAATCTCCGTTAATAATGCAAGAAGGTACTAAAATTTGCACACAAGAAATCCTCTTCAGAGTGTCAAATGTCAATTTTGTTTCTAGAAAATTCACCTATTTTCCGTTATATTTTTTTAATAAGTTGAGAGTACTGGTTGGAGAGGAGGGGATAAATTTCAAAGAAACTGAAAGATACCAGGTTCGAACCCTGGTCAACACCCTTACAAAGGGTGAGCGATACTACTTGAGCGATAATCTCGTGGTAAAAATGAAAGATATAAGGTTCAAACCCTGATCAACATCTTTACAAAGGGTGAGCAATACCACTTAAACTATAAGCTCTTTGATTTTTTCCCTTCTATTTTTTAAACATAGAAAAATAACTAATCTTTATTTTATTTTATCTTTCACAATAAAATATTAGAAAGGGCCTTTCTTTAGGTTGTTGAATTTCAAGAACAACACTTGATTGTAGAAGAGATGATCACATATTAATATTGGTACCAGATGATTAACCTGCATACATGATTCAAAGTGGTTTACTAAAATACTTACATTGTGACCTAAATCATGATACAAAGGTAAGCGAAAAAGACAGTGATGTGTAAGAGAAATTGAAGCTCGGCAAATTTGATAAATTTAATGAGCCTAAAGCAAAGACAACATGGAGAAAAACTTAGCAAAACACATCATACTTGAGAGAAAAATCAGACAACTGAGTCAACATTTAGTAGAAAAGAAAAGAGAAACATTTTACATCCTATAATATTAGTCAATAGTGGAGAATATGTACTAACACCATCAAGTGAAAATATGATATTATAGTTGATGCGATCTTTTGGACTACCCAATCACTATGATTGCTTTTCCAAACTTAGAGAAGCCCGATAAGAGTAAAAGATAAAATTTGGTTAGAGTAAAATCCCTTTGAGATTTATTTTCCTTAATCTTTTTGTCTTACAACATACCACTCATCTTGTCTAGTGCTTTAAGGGGTATAATTCAGGGGAAGGTTCACAACATCAACAATAGAAAAAACAATGTTTGACCCATATTCACAATTTTTTTTGAGAAAAGTATGTCTTTACAATAAGCCCAAGGGCATATGCAGAGGAATTGTGACAGCGGTATATTGGTCAGTAACTGGACTTTAGAACTTCAAGCACAAGAAAAATATTTAGCAATTGTGACAACAATACAACAATCTACCACAGAGCTTTAATTTACACAAAAATAACATTTCATGCATGTTCAAGATGGATGGTTGCAAAGTGGATTAGGCTAAGTCAAGTGCAAACAAAATAGCAGGCTCAAGACCACAGAGAACATGTTGCAACTACTTTGTACATAAATCATTTAAAGTTGCAACCAAATATTATAACAGCAGAAATGCATCTCACAAAAGGATCATAAAATGTAGTAATGGAAGCAAGTATTACCTGTGGAACACCTATATTATAACTCAACTGTTTAAAATGACGACAAAGTACAATTCCCCTACAAATAATACTAATCTCGGCGTAACTGGAGATCACATATGCACTTGGATCTTCAAATTCTGGGATACATGTGCTTCGGTTCATCATCAAAAGGAGAGTTTTACAATGCTTCATATAAGAGTCTCGTGTCCTTTGTCTCAATAGGCTGTTTTTTGGTAGATCAACTGAAACTTCATTGGAATTCTGGCGGGCGTCAACCATCTTGCCAGTCAATGGAAAACCATTACATGGATAGCCACCAAAGCAAAGCATCTGCCTAGTTTGAATAAAGGAATCTAATGGAAGAGAATGAAAGTGTATATGCTGAATTTCGTTGCATTTACATTTGTATTAAGTTGGAGACAATAACACTATCATGAATATATTCGGATATCATGAATAAATAATTTGAAAAATTGGTACACCTCTTATGGTCCAGCTATAATGTAAACAAAGCACTCGAAAAAAAACACTATAACTTCCCACAACCCTTGACATACATGGCAATAAGGACAGTTTGGTGGCATTTTAATTATAAAAAAATGAGCTACAGAGCTGCTATTTAAGAACATGAACAAAATTAAGTAAATAAAAATTTGGAAGGACAAGTACTTGTCTAAGATTTTCCAACATACTTTGAATGACATCCCTAGAAGAGTCATTAACAAAGTCGCAATTCATAAGAAAGAAAAGAGCAAAAGTGTACATCCATATAATATTTGCCAATAATGGAGAATATGAACTATCAAGGAAGAAGTAATACCACCAAACGAAAGTAAAGCAAAATTAAAACAAAAAAAAAAAAGGGAACATGATGAGAAAGAATGAAAAAGAGATGATCTCATTTCCCATTAGCTACAAATTTAAGTCCGAAGTTGGAAATGTTTCAAGTCCGAAGGTCCGAAATATTAATTAAATTATCAATAAAAAGAATAAAGCAATGTAAATTATAGAGCTTATAAACTGGTCAAAGTTGTCAATGAAAAAATATAAGTGAAACGTTACAAAAATTATAGTTCTAGATACCAAAACTGGGGGACCAAGCTGTATGAGATAAAGGGATGTGAAGTTTTCGGAATAAATCAAGTGATGTTTCTGTATATAGGGCAAAGTCTTATTTTATACATCAACAATGCACAAGAATACTCCAATAATAGACCAATAACCCATCCTTCACGTACGCAAACTAATTCTACTAACAGTTAAGAAATTGCTTAAATATCAAAACCTTTTCCACAAAATCATAAATGCATGTCAAGACAACATAAATCTAGCCCTCATAATTCATCAATTATTTTATACATGGAAGTCATCTTTCGTCCTAGTAACACCTATCCCCCAATAAACTACATCTTTTAGAAAAAAATCAAGCATATATGACAAACACAAGAAAATAAATCTCCAATAAAAAATGCCTTGGTTTTAAGAAAAATTCAAGAATACATACATGACAAAGAAAAGATATATAAACCTCCAATGAGAATCATTGGCTGCAACAAGAACACTTAAACAAGCACACGATTTTAAACTTATACATGTACAACGATAGTAGCATTTAACTTTGTCAGAGGAAAGCCGAGGGCGTCAACATCAATGAGGCTGCCAATTCTAATCCAGAATTGTGTTTATGTTTCTGATTTCTAAATTAAAAATTATCACCTTAGTGTAAATATTTGAAGGCCGAGAGAAAGAGAAAGTAAAATAATGGTGAAAAAGAAAAAAAAACAATCAATAAAAAAAAGAAGCATACCTGATAAAGAAAAATAAGACATTGGGAAGTAAATTGAAGTCCAAGAAACGGAAAAATAAACCCGTTGAGAAACCCATAACTTTGTGTTTGCGCTTCAAAAAATGTTCTCGTTCTTCCTTTTCGATGCGTTTCCGAGGTGGGAGAGTTATCTCAACCGTCCAATAATCCTATTTCTCTTGAAATGATTTTACATGAAATAAACATGATTCAAATTCATTACAGTAACATCAACGCATATATTTCACAACTTTTTCTTGAACATCAAAAAGTAGTAATAACTGCATGAATTGATCAAAAAGCATAATCTAAACACTGTATATGCTACAAAGTAAAAACTAACAATATAATTATTTTCAATATCGAACTTAATTTTCTAGCCACCAATTGTATACTTCACATAAAAAATGCAAACAAAGCAAAGATATTTTGGAAATACTTAAAAAAGGATAAAGGGAGAAACTTACTGATGACGGAAGGGTTATAATTTTCATTTCTAACCTTAATATTCGCGAATGATTCCAGCGACAGGCCGCCTCTGCCTCCCAATCTCTGCATATTCTTTTTCACCTTCTTCTCATTCTTGATGAAATCTTGCCCGCCCATTTTTTTGACTTGATCATCGAAATTCCTCCACCTTTCGTCATTGTGCTATGATTAATAATTCAATATTCAAGTCTAGTTTCAAAACCCTAAGTGAAGAAGCAAGCCCTAATTGCAATAATCGAAATGGGTTTTTTTTTGTTTGATCTAATAAAGGGGATTTTAGGGCAACAGAATTTTGATTTTCTTTATCCATTTGTTTTATATGAGCTCTCCAACAAACTAAACCCATATATGCCCAAATTTCACACACAAATTTCACACTTGGAAACAAAACCAAGAAAGAGGAGAAAAATATATAGGTGAGATGGCTTTTGAGATTCCTATTCACACCAGTGATCACGACCATCATCTAAGAATAAATGAATCAGAAATGTCTTTCAGTTTTCTTATACTTTTTCTTATTCTTAATAATTCTTAAAATACTGTAATTTTACTTTAGACCTCATTTTCTTTTATTTTTATTGATTATTATTATTATTATTATTATTATTATTATTATTAAAATATAGAAATGCCCTTCCAACTTTTCTTAATAATTCTTAACTGTAATTATTATAGGATAAATGAATGTGAGAAGCCTGCCTTTCCAGCTTTCCTTAATTGTTCTTAGCATACTGTAATTACTTTTTAGACCTCATTTATTAATTAAATATAGGGATATTTTTGTCTAACTATATTTTTACAGAAATATTCGTCCTTTTAGGGATGTTAGGGATAGGGATTAGGGATTAGGGATAGGGATTATGGATTAGGGATTAGGGATTATGGGCTGCATATAAAAGTACTTTATTGACCAATCAAATTGAGAGCTCCAAAAACAAAGCTTATGGGTCAAGTTCAATTCTTTGATTCATCTATTTTTAAATGAGTTTGTGCCAAAGCCATTGTCGCGACTTATTCACTCCAAGACACGTCGTCCATGAACAAGTCTCGAGGGGGCATTTGTAGACAAATTAAATTTGCACTAATTAAATATTGACACTTGTGAAATTCTATATTAAATATCAATTTTATATTTTCTATTTATATTTGGGAATTTATTCAAATTTAATTCCTAATTTAAATAGTTAACTAATTGATATTTTAATATATATTTGTTGGCCAATTAAAGATTGCCAAATGTCAAATTCTTGTAAATCAAGATTTATCTTGATTTATTATTATTTCTTTTGATAATTATCACATTTGTGATTAAAGAAATAATATTAAATCTTGAATAACCAATCAAACTAGAGTCCTCACCATATGAGTTATCCAAGAACCCCTCTCCTACAAGTATAAATAGGAGTCATTCTCATGGAATTAAATCAGAATTCAAAGAGAAGAAATCCAAGCAAGAAGGCGGTGGAGGAAATTCTCTTAAGTCAAGAAGAAGAAATCCAAGAAGATCCACGGTGTTCAAGGCATTCAAGGCGTTCATCGCGGAGTTCACTCAAATCACGGCGTTTGATTCAGGAATAAGCTTTCAAGCCCTCGAGTTAACGTTATTGAAGTCAAATCCATCTTGGAGGAAGATCAAAGAGACATTTCCACCAAGAAGTTCGCATATCCAAGTCAAATATATCACGCTCGATTTGAGATCAAGGCGCCGGGCCCTCGAATTAACGTTATTCAAATTCAAGTTCAAGTTTGGAGAAGATCAAATCAAGAGTTCATCTCCGAAATTCTCAAATTCTACATATTATATTCTTGAAGAAAAGAATCAGAGGATTTATTTTAGAGATTGTAACCCTTTTGATAGTTTGATTTATATAAATCCCATTTGTCCTATTTTTCTTATTTGTTTAATTGCAGCAATAAAAAAAAATTGTGTTACAATTCATGAAAACTACTTTGATCGTCTACTCCAATTAAGACCTTTCACCTTCTGTGAGTCACCTGGTTCAAGTTTCGAGGGCCTTGTGCGAAAAATAAAAAATAAAGGGGCCCCTTCTGTTCATATAAAAAATTGGCAAGAGTTTTGTTTTGAGATTTGCATCCACTGGTATTAAACACAATCCTCATCACTGAAACAAAATTCTCTTTGCCACTTCAACTACTCCCCAATTTATTAACTATGTCGATCTTTATTTATATATTATTCCTGAAACACACACATATATATTCATAATGGAGAACTACAGAGCCCTTGTCGGCGGAGGGGTCTGTGCGGCGGCACCACCTTAACCGTCCTAGGCCGCCTATGAATGTAATTAAATGGAGATATATAAAACATATAAATTAGAATGAAAATTCTGAATATATGGATAATAGGAGTGGCAATGGGACGGGGAGGGACCGAGTTTTGGCATTTCTGTCCCTAACCCGTGAAGGGCCGAGACATGATCGGGGCGGGGTGAATCGGGGGCACGGGCGGAGATTCACATTTGTGGTTTTTATAATTTAAATTATATTTTTAATTCTCAATCTATATATTTAACAAAAATATATACATATTTTGTTAAATTTATGTGTTATATTTGTTAACACTTTTAGAATTTATTATCAAGTACACTAAAAAATGAATACTAGATGATAACTTTTCTAAAAATTAAATATTTTATATATATATATACATACAATATATATAATATACTTATATATATATAAAGGTGGGGCGGGGTGGGGGTGGAACGGGTGGGTTCGAGGCATTTTGCAAGCTCTAATCGATAATTAGGTATAGAGATGTTAAACGGGCCGCGACTGCTGGGTCTTAACCGTTTAAACCGGAAAAAAGAGGGTTATGGCCTAATTATTTTGGCCCGTTTAAATCAGGGCCTTTTTGGCTCGGACCGTTTAGCCCGAAGCCCGTTAGAGCTAGTCCGTAGGTTAACCGAGCTAGCTCGCTAGCCCGCCAATTGTGATAGGATACTGGGTTTATCAAAACCCGTAACTCGCTCCGTTAAGATTTTTCAGGACATGTGACCGGCCCTACCATTGTCTCGGACATGTAGACTATTAAGACCCATTTTATAATTTCAATAATGCTAAAACAATATATTAGAAAAATAAAGTCAGTAAATTCTCTAAATATATATTTAATATATAACGTTATATAATTACATATGTGTAAAAATAAAGAAAATAAAAATTTAAACCAAGGGGTACGGGGCGGCAAAATCATAAAACAACCAAATAAAAAATCTTAAACAATGCGCATTCTCTTCTTCACGTACGCACTGTTTATTTGATAATAAAATATTTTTTGTAAGGAATTTTTTTTCCTCTCTAATTGTTATCCTACAAAAAGCCTATAAGACTTCATTTGCAAGGATGAATTTGAGGTTAAGGATTTTAAATTCTTAATTAATAATAAATTTACTGAGCTTGTTTGAGTACTCTTATTATATATATACAATGAATTCAAATTCTTAAGACACTACAAGAAAACAAAAATTCCAATTAAGCAGATAATTCCAACGGAATAAAAATACCGTTGGAATTTTTGAATTCCAACGAAAATTCCAAAACCACAACACACCGTTGGAAAATTCCAACAACAATTCCAATGGTAAACCAGACAGTTGAAATAAACCATTGGAATATCTGTTGGAATTTAAAATTCCAAGGAAAATTCCAACACCACAACAAATTGTTGAAAAATTCCAATAGTAATTCGACGGTAAACAAAATCGTTGGAATAAATAGTTGAAAATATTGTTGGAATTCTTAAAATTCCAACAGAAATTCCAACCACAAACAAAATGGTTGGAATAAATCGTTGGAATTTTGAAATTCATAGACTGCAATTTTCAAGATTGGTTTTTTGTTATTGAAATATTATAAAAAAATTAGTGTAATTTTTTTCAAGCTTGTTTTCCTTTTTTATATAATTTGTTAGAGATTTTAACAATTCCATCCTTATTTATACTGTGGGTCGAAATTAAAACCCACATCTTTTTTATCCAGTAAATCATCTATTTTTCAAAAGTAAGTTCCTTCACAAGATATTAAGATGTCACTCCACGAATTGAGAGTTTCAGTATTTTCGGTTTCAATCAATTCAATCCGAGGAATTGCTCGTGTGTGTGTGTGTGTACCACACTATCCCGCATGCCATCTCCACTTCTACCGTCACCTTCACCGCGATCCGCTACTGTGACCTGTTAAAATTGATTGATGAGACGTCGCCGCTGCTAAGTTATTTGCCCCGCTAAATTGCCGCTGCTAAGTTATGTGTCTCACTTGTCGCCGCCGCCTCTACAGTGGTTTGGTCCATGCCAAGTGCAACAATTTGGTACTTTCCTATATATCCTAGGTTTTTTGTTTGATTTGTTAGTAAATTGTGTAAATGAATAAAATTCTTCTTTTATATATATATATATATATATATATATATATATATATATATGAATAAAAGTTGAAATCATTCCTCCAAATTCTTTCATCCACATGCAACATAAGTGATTTTACATGTGTTGATCGATGATCACTAATCGAATTTGAATAACATTTATTAGGATCTGTCACAACCAATAATCACGTTGAAAAATGTTGCTTGCATTAGCTTACTAATTAAAGCATTCTAAGAAATCTGATGTATACGCATCCTCACTGGTTTTATTATTATTTGTTTGGAAATATTGTTATATTAGGATTTATTCGATGTTGATTTCATTGTAGTTATTCTGTTTGTCCCCTAGATTATGGTCATATAGGCAGCTAATTCTAAGCTAGTGAGGCGATGGAATAATGGACATGGAACTGAAAGTGACTCCTTTAATTTTCTACAATTTAGTGATGAAATTAAAATGAATCCGGCCAAAGGAAACATCATCACAATTGATTTTTTATTTTTTGTTTTAGAAAATAAAAAAATTTAATACTAATTAATTACATATCACATAGAAAAGTAATGTCTGTCACTTAACAAATTGAAAAATCTCCGTTTAGCGAGATTTATACAAGTAGGTGACGATTGCTTTCGGTTGAAACATTAACTTATGTTCCTTTTCCAAACATTAAAGTCCAGGTTCAATTTTTCTGTAATTGGTATGTGTTCAGTAAAATTAGCTAAATTGATTCTTTTATTTTTTATTTTTTAATGCTCCTTAATCCACACTGCAACCAAACCAAATTTTCTCCAGATCGATATATGAATACTAAACCGAAACCGAAATGGCTCTTCCAACAGCGGAGTGATCATTGACTCTATTTTTATTTTGATGTGCTTAAAATCCCAGCACATATCTCGAACTGCAAATATATCCTATTGGAAGGGGAGATTTGAGGTTTGTGGAGAAAAAAAATAGGTTTGTACAATTGTACTCAAGGAAGGTTTTGTCGAAAAATAACAAAAAAAAAAAAAAAAAAAACGTTCTTAGAGGATTTTTTTAAAGGTAAGTGACGTGGCAGTGATGTGGCGTTAAATGTCTAGCAAACCTTTATGATGATGTTCAAGTCAGTAAGAATTCAAAGAGCTCAATCAATCACTCAACCAATACGTTGTAGTAATTCAAGAAGCCATAACTCATGTAACACTTTCATAATGGTCTCATAGAATAGTACAATGGATTAGTCCATTAGTTGAGTTGAGTTGAGTTCACATATATGGAAGGCCTAATTCAGCTGGAGGCTTTTGTAAGGAGTCAAGTCCAGGTTTTATATTAAATTAAGGAATTCGACCACCCTGAGTCTCAGATGGTTCAATATTAATGATATGACTCAATTTGAATATAAGAACTATGGGTAAGTTAATTTTAATCCTGTAACTGAATTGGTATGACAAAATTAGTCCTTTTTAAATTTTGTTCGGCAAATTCATCCTATATCTTTAAAAAAACTCTAGGATTTAGTTCCAATTTCGTTGGAAAATTCAAAATTGCTCAGAAAATCCATGTAAATCACACGTGAAAGGAAAATATCAGAGATTTTTGAATTTCCAACAAAAAAAAGGTGTTTCTGGCCAATTTTCGATCAAATATTGTGGTTTCCCCAAGACCTTAGTCATCAACTACATCAACTAAAACTCTAATTTTTGCTTAGAGATTCAAAATTCCCCAATTTTTGGGATTAAATGCAACTCACTTGAGATTTTATGTACAATTTTGAAATTTCGACGACTAACAGACTAATCCAAGAGTTTTTCTTTTAAAGATACAATGATTTTTCCAAATAAGACCTGGACTTGACTCCACACACACACACATATATATATATATATATACACACACACTAGAGTATCATCCATGTGTTACATGAGATTTGTTCAAAAATGAAATTTTAGTGTCATAAATTTAAAAGAACAAAATTAAATGATAGTATAGATAGAATCCTTGATTTTTGGATCATTTGTTATCTCTTAAATTTGTTATCTTTTAATTCAAAAATATATATTATTCTGAAATAATAGAGTATTTCTCAATAAAAATATATTTGAATAGATTTGATCGACTTTTTTCAACTAATTGTGAGCAAATCCTTTATTTTTGGGATTATATTTTATCTTTTAGAATCTTGATTAAATTTGTTAACTATTAATTTTGTACACAGGATTGACACATAGATAAATGTGAAGCCGCCATATCGAATTGGGAGGATGAGAAGTTCACAGATGTCAAAGATTAATGAGCGACCGCTAAACACCTAAAATAAATCTAGCAACGCTCGTAAGAGCACGAGATCAATCGTAGGATATCAAGTTGACCAAAGTCGTCCCTCGCAGAAGACTTAGCCGACAAATAATTATTATGCAACATAATTAACAAAAAATAAATTATAAACACTCTAACCAAATTTATGATTTTAATTATCTAAAGAAAAATAAATAAAAGACCAATTAAAACTGAACACAAATAAACCCGATGAAAATGTTATGGATAAAACGTCCAGGATTTCGGAATCATCTTATCAAACTTGCAAGCAGAATATCAACTAATTGATCATGTGATTAACAATTACATCAAACAAATATAAACTATGACTAGATCTGATAACTCAAGTATTCACAGATTAAGTCTATCCATAACCAATTTGCTATTTTCATTAACCAAGTTAGATAATACATCTCTGATTCATATCTAACCCCCTAAATAAATTTAGTCAAGAAATAATATCTTCTTTAGATCTCAATTATTCCCTCACAATAATCAAAAGTTGATCAGACAATGAATTATCAAATAAAGTAATTCATCTAGGAATACAAATCAATTAGTCTATATTCATGCTTGTTTGTTTGAATCAAATCATCCTAATCATAGAACAAAGAAGTTAGTTCATGCTTGGGGATGAGATCATAATTTCAATTGAAGGAAAGAAAACAATCATAAATATCACCATGCAATAATAATAATCACCAAACAATTGAAATCAGATAAAGAAGATGAAGAAATATTACGCTTTGATTAAGCCGCAAAAGAACTTAAATGGGAAGAACCCAAGTAATCCCAATGTTGAATGGGACGGAAAATAACAAAAACCAGGGTTTAAAAGTGCTAAGAAGTAAAGGTGTTCAAAAAAATGGGCCCACTAAGTCTTATTTATAAGCCTAGAGTTCTAAACAAGGTGGAAGAACCAAAAAATGGAAATAAATCGTGAATTTCGTGTTCAGAAAGCCACCGTGCGCGACCGAATACGGAACCGCGCGACTGCACGCGCACAAGGCCATCCTGCAGAATCACAACCCGTAGCGCGATTGCAAGACCCCCAAATGTCGGAATTTGGCCTTGATGTCTTCTTATGAATTGTAGCTCTATCTATTAGCTTTCATAACCACTTTAATGACCTCAATATCAATTTTGTAGAGAGAGTTACGGCCAAATTACTAAGATGTGTTATTTCCAAAATTGCATCACTCGATTTTCACTTTCACATGATTGTAACCCCTCCAAACGTTTGAGTTTGCATTTTACACCAGAAATAAACATTGTATAACTTTATCTTAGCTTTCCAATAGTGTAAGAATCATGTCAATTGGACTTCAGATGAAAATATTATGTCCAAAATACGACGACTTTGCCGCAGTTGTGCAAAATGACTTTTTGATGTTTCTTGCTCCAAAACTTGTTTTTTCCCACCAAAACCTATAAAATCAATAAAATAATACAACATAACACTAAAACATGCAACATGCAAATAAAACACTCCATTAAATATGCATAATCATCACACAAAATACACACAAAGATATGCAAAATAATTCCCCCACACTTAGCCTTTTGCTTGTCCTCAAGTAAATAATTGTGTCTTTAACCCAACAATAAATATCAAGTATAAAATTAATCCATAATGCCATGTTATATCCACCTTAGATCTAACCTGAATTGATCCCCAACCTCCATAATAGACTCACCCGGCTAAGGTTAAAAGTTAACAAAGGTGCTCGACCATCCTTGCTAAGTTTCAAATCTGTTTTATAAGTTGCAACCCCGTTACACACAACAAACCACACAATCGCTAGCCACAAAATTATTTTCTTTTTTTTTTGCTAGAACTTTCGAGATGTCTACCACTAGGTGTAAATTTTGGATTTTTTCCAAAGGCTCCTAGGATGGTTTTCCATACTCATGTTTGTGCCTCCGTTTTACGTAAAAGACAAATATGGAGCTCGAGAATGCTCCTAGTTACTAAGTAAAAGCAAATAGAGGAGTATAATTTCAATTGCTCAATTTTTTTTTGTAACTTTTTTTTTCCAATCATTTGATTTTTTTCTGCAATCATTTTTTTCCATTCGCAAGGTTAGAAATTTTGTGCACACACACAAATCAAAATAGGGTCTTAACTTAATTCACATCAATGAAACCTCACAATTTAATCCCCACAACCTAGACTATCATTTAACCCTCGCCGAATTTGTCTACCAAAAAGGTCAATTCACAATTCTAACCAAATCATACGTATCAAGTTCACGGTGTAATTTCATAATCAAAAATCAAAATTTGCATTTATTTCTAGTCAGTTTACCAACACAATTATAACGCTTGTAACAATTATAAAGCTAGTGATAACCAACCACATGCAACCATTACACATATACAATGACAATCCCTCCCCCACACTTGAATCACGCAATGACCTCAATGTGTAAAGAAAATAAAATAGAAAGACCATTGGAAAGTGATAAATCGGAAAACTGTTAAAACAATCACGTGGACCATCAATCCTACAAAAGCCATGTGAAGAGAAAATAAAATACCACATATAAACTAAAAAATAATATCAAACTAACATGTACAAAAATACCACATGCAAACTCACACAAACGGGATGGCTCCCAAGAAGCGCTCTCTTAACGTCATTAGCTTGATGATATCAACTAAGAAAATCATGGCGAGACATCGAGTAAGACCTTTATTACCACATTGGAATTTTTATTCGGCTGAATTTCATTCTGAATCACATCATGTTCCTATCATAAGATATATTTTACAGCAGAATCGGCAGAGTCAACAATAAAATTATCATGCAAGGCATAGGCAGGACTACAAGCTATATAAAAAATTGAAAATGTTACAGCTTTTCCGAAGACATTCATACTTTAGTTTTCAATTTTTGACATCGATCAAGGTGTTTGTGGTTGCCATGAACTGTCTACCCAATAAAATAGTATGATCTTTAATATTACTTTTATCCTTCCTCATATCTAAGTGTTAGGAAATTTATTGAGTAGATTTTGATGATACCATGTAAAACTTAAACTAGGAAGTTGGCACCCCATTTTCCTTGTAATTTGTATTGTAATAGATAGGGATGGAAAAGCTGAGTCAAGTCCGCTATACCAAGAAATACAAGAAGTCAACTGCGGACTGGATTGAAGTCTGCTGTGTGTCAGTTGAGTATGGCCAAGAAGGAAGTCAATGACTCGACTGCAGGAGTGTCAGCTGAGGAAGAACTGTGAGAAGTGTTAGTCAAGTTAACTGAAGAAGCCAAGTCTCAAGTTCAAGTGACAGATGAGTTATCCAATGACTGGAGCTGACTCAAGTCACCTGGGGTAAAGACAACAGTCTAGTCAAGACAACTGACTTAGATCCGTTGATTAAAGTCAAGAATATTACTCAATATAGTAATATGTCAAAGCTGTCAGGTCAAAAGTGTTTGTACCAGAAATATGCAAAAGGAATAAGCCAATGGGAAACACTGCACCTTGTGTCAGACACCTGCAATGCTGCGAAGACATTTAATACGAGAAAATGTCAACATCAAGGACTGCAAAAAAAACAAGCCAACGAATAAAAGTGACATTTGAAATTAGTCTATCTCTTTAACGGGCAAAATTTCAAATGTACACTATAAAAGGCTGAGTAAGTTATTGAGAAGAGGTGACCTGAACCACGAACACGCAAATAATATTCAAGCATTTAACCTGCAATATTCTCATAAACATTCAAGCAATTCCTCAAGCCTGAAACTCAAAGAAAATCGATCCAACACAAGTAGTGAAGGAAAGACAACTTCAAATCTGTTGAAGAATAAACTTTTGAAGAAATCAAAGGGGTCTACTTTCCAAGCTAGGATTGTAGAAAGGTTCCAGGTCGAACCATTATCAAGTTTGTTGGAGGGCTTCGTGATCAAATCCAAGAAGTTGAGAAGTGAGCTGAAGTAGCAAGACATCTGCCATGTGAAGAAGCTGAGTCGCAAGAGAAGCTAGCTGTGTGATCAAGACTGGAGACAGACTGCTCACCGCTTTGTAAACTGATCTGTTACATAGTGAATTCCTCCCGGAGTTGGAGAAGAGAGGATTATAAGAATTACCCCATCTTCGAACTTCTATAAAATATTTGTGTCGTTTATTTTCAGCAAATTTACTTTCCTGCATATTTACATTATATCTGCTGTTAGAATAATATTTTCTATCCAATTGAAAAACAACTAAGTGCTAAGAATCAAGTGTTTAAACCAAGCTTAAAACAGATCTAAGGGTGTTAAGTCTCCCGCTGTCAAAACTAATCAGCCAAGTTAAGTATTTGGCTTGAGCAACTGAGTTATACTATCAACAGCTCTATCGAGTCTGTTGAGTGGGTAATTTAGCTGAAAAGCAAACTTAGCTGTCCATCAAGGACACAACTATTTGAGTCAACTCTGTTGAAATATTTTAAAAGGACTAAATCGAAAATTTGGTAAGGTTTATTCAACCCCTCCTTATAAACCTTACTTCACACCCCTTGGGACCTACACTAAGACAACAAAATCCATGAGAATTTTAAAACCGCCTACTTGGATAAAAATATCTTCAACAATACCTTTAGGATACCTAAGGGACTTATCAACAAGTTGCAAACATAATTTTGGTTGACTTCAATTTCCATAATTTTAATTATATAAATATGGAGTAAGGTATAAGGTTAATTCCAGCTCCGAGATCAAGCATACCTTTGATTTTCTTGTCATTCCCAAAAATAATATTAATGATGAAACTACATGGATCTTGTTGCTTTGGGAGTGGACTTGGGGATGGATCAAGAGATTTGTAAGGATTATGAGTTTTGTGCCAGTACGATCCCTCATTTTCCTCCTCATTCGTACTTTGTTCACTTGCATCATCATTCTTTTTCATATCTGCAGGGTTAGACAAGACAATAGAATATGGAAATCCAATTTCATTAATCATAAATCTCACCAATTTCAAGATTAGTCACGGCTTGAGCTTGCGCTGGTTGACTAGGCAACATATCCTTTTTGATGAGATGTCAAACTATTTCAACAACTTGCGTATCAAATTGGCCGACTTGAGTCTCAATTTGCTTAACAGAGGTCTCCAAGGATTCAAACCTTCTGTTATTTCTCTTGTGTTTGCTGACTAACTTGAATAAAAGAATTTAAGTTCTCTTCTAATGTGGGTCGTAGTAGTTGCTCTTGATTAGTTGCCATTCATGGTGCTTGTATAGACAACACTAGAAAAATAGATCAAACACACCTGACGAAAAAACCTAAACTAGAAACAAACAAAAATAATCCTAATATAGAAATACGAAAAATAAACAAAAATAATTATTACGCCTAAAGCCTTCCCCGGCAATGGCGCCACAATTTTGTTCGATCAATAAACACCTAAATAACACAACTAAACCCGATGAAAATGATATGGATAAAACGTCTAGGATTTCGGAATCATCTCATCAAACTTGCAAGCAGAATATCAACTAATTAATTATGTGATTAACAATTACATCAAACAGATATAAACTAGGATTAGATCTAATAACTCACGCATTCACAGATTAAGTCTATCTATAACCAATTTGCTATTTTCATTAACCAAGTTAGATAATACATCTCTGATTCATATCTAACCCTCTAAATAAATTTGGTCTAGGAATAATATCTTTTCTCGATCTCAATTATTTCCTCAAAATAATCAAAAGCTGATCAGACAATCAATTATCAAATAAAGTAATTCATTCCGGAAAACAAATCAATTAGTCCATAGTCATGCTTGTTTGTTTGAATCAAATCATCCTAACCATAGAACAAATAAGTTAGTTCATACTTGGGGATGATATCAAAATTTTGTTCGACCACTAAATACCTAAATTAATCTAGCGACGCTCGCAAGAGTACGAGATCAATTGCTGGATAGTAAGTTAACCACAAATCGTCTCTTAAAGAAGACCTAGCCGACAAATAGTTATTATGTAACACAATAAACATAAAATAAATCCTAAATACTCTAACCAAATTTGTGATTTAATTATCTAAGGAAAAATAAATAAAAGACCAATTAAAACTAAACACAAATAAACCCGGCGAAAATGATATGGATAAACATTTAGGATTTTGGAATCATCTCATCCAACTTGCAAGAAGAATATCAACTAATCGATCATGTGATTAACAATTATAACAAACAAGTAAAAACTAGGCCTAGATCTGATAACTCACGTATTCACAGATTAGGGCTATCCCTACATAATTTGCTATTTTTATTAAGCCAAGTTAGATAATACATATCTGATTCATATCTAACCCCCTGAATAAATTTAGTTCAGGAATAATATCTTCCTCGATCTCAATTATACCCTCAAAACAATCAAAAGTTGACCAGACAATCAATTATCAAATAAAGCAATTCATTCAGGAAAGCAAATCAATTAATCAATATTCATACTTGTTTGTTTGAATCAAATCATCCTAATCCTAGAACAAGGAAATTAGTTCATGCTTGTAGATGGATTCATCAATTCAATTGAGAGGAAGAGAGCAATTATAAACATGATCATGTAATAAATACAATCACTAAGCAATTGAAAATCAGATAAAGAAGATGGAGAAAGATAACACTTTGATCTAGCCGCAAAATATCTCCGGTGGAAAAACAAGCAATCCCCAATGTTGATTGGAAGAGAAAATAACAAAAACTATGGTTTGAAAGTGCTAAGAAGTAAAAGTATTCGAAAATATGGGCTCCCCAAGTCCTATTTATAAGCCCAGAGTCCTAAACAAGGTGGAAGAGCCAAAAATTGGAAGAAAATCGCGAATTTCGTGTTGAGAAAGTCACTGTGCGTGCCCGCGAATCACACCGCGTGTCCAACAGCACGTCGCGCACCGTCCGCATGCCCGCGCGCGCTCGTGCTGCCGTTCAACCGCTGTCAGTGGTACGCGCCCCGCGCCTTTTGTGCACGCCTGAGCGCCTCAAAACTTTAGAATTTGGTCTTGATATTTATTATGAATTTTAGATCTATCTCTTAGCTTTCAATAGCCACTTGAATAACTTCAATATCAATTTGCTAGAGAGAGTTATGGCCAAAATACCAAGACGTGTCATTTCCGAGATTTTGACATATTATTTCGACTTGCACATGATTTTAACCCATCCAAACGTCTTCATTTGCATTTAGTAGCAGAAATAAACATTGTATAACTTTGTCTTATTGTTCCAATGGTATATTAATCATATCAATTGGACATCGGATGCAAATGTTGCGTCCAAAATACGACGACTGCCGCAGTTTGCAAAAAATGACTTTTTAACGTTTCTTGCTCCAAAACTTGTTTTTTCCCCCCAAAACCTAGGAAATCAATAAAATAACACAACATAACATTAAAACATGCAAATGCAAATAAAACACACCAAAAATATGTATAAATCATCACACAAAGCACACACAAAAACATGCAAAACAATCATAATTTCAATTGAAGGAAAGAAACAATCATAAATATCACCATACAACAATAATAATCACCAAAAATATGAAATCAAATAAAGAAGATGAAGAAATATTACGCTTTGATTAAGCCGCAAAATAACTTTGATGGGAAGAACCTAAGCAATCCTAATGTTGAATGGGAGATAAAATAACAAAAAACTAGGGTTTAAAAGTGCTTAGAAGTTAAGGTGTTCGAAAATATGGGCTCCCCAAGTCATATTTATAAGCCTAGAGTCCTAAACAAGGTGTAATAGCCAAAAATTAAAAATAAATCCCGAATTTCGTGTTCAGCCGTGCGCTACCCCCAAACACGGGACTTTTGCTAGATATGTCTTCCCCAAACAACTTTTAGATATGTCTTCTTCTTTTAGCTTTTAGCTTTCTATAACCACTTGAATAACCTCAATATCAATTTTATAGAAAGAGTTATGGCCAAATTACTAAGATGTGTCATTTTCAAAATTTCATCACATGATTTTAACCCCTCCAAACGTTTGAGTTTGCATTTTGCACCAGCATAAACATTGTAGTATTTGTCTTAGCTTTCCAATGGTTCAAGAATCATGTTAATTGGACTTGAGATGAAAATATTATGTCCAAAATACGACGACTGCCGCAATTGCGCGAAAAACAAGAGCAATTGTTTTTTCTTTTATTTTAAGTTCTCTTACCATATTTTTATTACTTTTTAGAATTTTAACTTGAAAGAACTTTCATTTTTTAGCATTTAACTCAAAAGAACCCACCCTCATATATAATTTTCAGCATCTTAACTCAAAAAGAATTCACAAAAACTAAAAAATGACACCCGAAACCCCATCAACACATAATTATTTAGCTTTTAATTGTTCTATTTTCCATTAGCATGAACTATTCTAGTTTTTCTAAGAGTTCTTCCTCGATTTGTTTTTAAATGTTAAGATATATTTAGATATAATTATTTGATTTTCACCATTAACAAGAATCTTATCTATAATTATTTTTATATTCCTTAGGGTCATTCTCTTTCATCTAAAATAAAAACCTTTTATTTTTTTCGAAAATTTCTTTCTTTTATCTTTTATTCTTTTTTAATGTATGATTATGATGTAATGATATTGAAGTATATTTTTTGTAGCATTATTTTAATGAAATTGGAAATATTTTTAATGAAATATAATATTGTAAGAATTGAATCCCTTGCTTTTCTCATTGATATTCACCAAAATACATACAAATTACATTGCCAATCTAATGGCTATAAATTAGGCTACAAATTAGGCTAATGATATGGCTACAAATCTTTGACTTTACAATATAAGAATAACTAACTATATATAAAAGATATACATTTCTAAAAATAATTTACAAGAATATTTTACATATTCTATCACACCCCCGCAGTCGAAGCGGGAGGTTCCCGAACGCTAAGACTGTTCCTGAAATCATCAAAGAAAACGCGCGGAAGGCCTTTAGTAAAAATGTTAGCTATTTGATATTGGGATGGGACATGAAGGACACGAACGTGTCCTTTAGCAACCTTTTCACGTACGAAGTGAGTGTCCATTTCAATATGCTTAGTGCGTTGGTGTTGAGCAGGATTACCCGAGAGATATATCGCACTAACATTGTCACAGTAAACCAAAGTAGCCTTGTTGATCGGACAGTGAAGTTCCAAAAGAAGATTACGAATCCAACAAGATTCAGAAACAACATTGGCCACGTCTCTGTATTTTGCCTCAGTGCTAGAGTGTGACAAAGTGGGTTGTCGTTTAGACGACCAAGAGATGAGGTTATCGCCAAGAAAAACACAGTAGCCTAATGTAGATCGTCTGGTGTCCGGGCATTCACCCTAATCTGCATCAGTATAAGAGACGAGACCAGAAACATATGATTTATACAGATGTAGGCCCAAAGAAAGAGTTCCCTGAATATACCGAACAATGCGTTTAAGTGCAAGCATGTGTTCATCGCGGGGATCATGCATATGTAGACAGACCTGCTGAACAACATAAGATATATCGGGCGTAAATGTGAGGTATTGTAGGGCACCCGCGAGACTACGATACTACTTATGATCTTGATATGGAGACCCCGAAGATGCGCCCAATTTAGACTTAGTATCAACGGGCGTAGGAGCCGGTGTACAAGATGACATACCTGCTCTCTCTATGATCTCTTCGGCATACTTGTGTTGCGAAAGAAATAGGCCATGAGGATGTCGAGTTACTACAAATGCCCAAAAAATAACTAAGTGGACCCAAATCTTTCATAGAAAATTCTGAACTAAGAAGAGACATAATACGACGACGGAAATCATCAGAGAAAGCAATAAGAATAATGTCATCAACATAAAGCAAGATATAAGGAGTTTCATTGTTTTGATGATAGATAAACAGAGAGTGATCAGATTTGCTGTGAAGAAAACCAATAGTCGAAACATAATCAGCAAACCTTTGGTACCATGCCCATGGAGCATGTTTAAGACCGTATAGGGACTTTTTGAGTAAACAAACATAATCGGGATGAGAGGAGTCCGTGAATCCCATCGGCTGATGCATATAAACAGTCTCATGCAGATTCCCATGCAAAAAAGCATTTTTAACATCCAACTGATGTATAAACCATGATTTAGATAAGGCAATACTCAGTACAGTGCGAATAGTAGCAGGCTTAACCACGGGGCTGAAGGTTTCATCACAATCCACTCCAACCTGTTGAGATTTTCCATCACCTACAAGACGGGCTTTGTGCCACTCAAAAAAACCATCAGAGTTACGTTTATGACGAAAAATCCATAAAGACCAAATAATGTTAACATCAACAGGGCGTGGTACCAACTCCTACGTCTTATTTTTAATAAGAGCATTATACTCATCTAACATGGCCTCTTTCCAATTCGGGTCACACAAAGCCGCTTTCGGGTTATGAGGAATAAGAGAAGGACTAACCGAAGTGTGTAGATTTAGAGGACGTTTGGGCTTGAAGATCCCATGTTGGGCTCGAGTAGCCATGGAGTGAGTTGGATGAATATGACTAGTAATGTGGGTCGGCTGGACTATGGGTGCCACGTGAGGTGGGCTTGAAGATGGAGTGGGTCAGTTTGGTGAATTATGTGCCACGTGAGGTGGACTTGAGAGGGGAGAAATTGCTGACCAGGAAGATTGGCTGGGAAAGTGAGCGGACTGCTAGCTTGTGGGGCCAGCCTAACTGGGCTACTGGCGGGGCTCATTTGATTAGCGGGGTTGGTCCTTAAGTTGGGAGATATAGAAACATTTTGAGGAGGTGATTGAGGAGCCATGAGAGGTGGACTTTGAGAAGGAGTAGGGGCCGCCTGTGTTTGGGCTTGTTGTGGTTGGACCGGAGTGACAAAATTTGGAATTTGGAGAATTGAAATGAGGAGCAATTCCAAAATCTAGAAAATCATAGATGGTAGGGGTGGGAGAATGGATTGAAGAGAATAGAAATGTCGACTCATCAAAAATTACATGCCGAGATATTATGATTTTGCCACTTGAAAGATCATAACATTTGTAGCTCTATGATGTGGAGGATACCCCAAGAAGACACATGGCGTAGATCGTGATTGAAGCTTATTGATTTTAGTAGAAGGATGCAATGGAAAACATAAACACCCAAAGACACAAAGATGAGAATAAGACAGATCTTTTCGGCGAAGAATTTGTGTGGGTGATTGATTTTTCAAAAGTTTGCTTGGTAAAATATTAAGTAAGTATGTTGCCATTTGTAGAGCATGATGCCAAAAAGATGAGGGCATGGATGAATGAGCGAGGAGGGTTCTAATTAAGTTATTTATTGAACGGATTTTACGCTCGGCTTTTTCATTTTGTGGTGAGGTATGTGGACAAAAGAAGTGGAAAGCCATTCCATTTTTTGAACAAAATAACTTAAATGAATCATTATCATCATATTCCCTCCCATTGTCACATTGAAAACATTTGATAGTGCGCTCAAATTGTGTTTGGGTGTAAGCACTAAATTGCAGGAAAGTGGAGTAAACTTGTGATTTAGCACCTAGAGGAAATGTCCACAAGAAATTAGTGAAATCATCCAAAAACAAAATATAATATTTGTGACCTGCAGAACTTAAGATAGGCGAAGTCCACAAGTCACTATGACAAATATTAAATGGCAAGCAAGTACGAGACACAAAATCACAAAATGGCAATTTAACATATTTACCAAAAACACAAGACTGACAAACTGAAGAAAATGATGTCTTATTACAATCAATAAGCTTGTTATTTTTGAGAGAATTCAAAACTAGAGAGCCAGGATGACCCAAACGATTATGCCATAAAGCAGGAGATAGAGCGGCAAAGGTGGAAGGCTGGATGGCTTGTTTTTTGATGAAGTCGGTGGTGAGAGGATAAAGATCGCCCATGCTATTACATCTCATTAGATGCATCCCCGTTTGAAGGTCCTTCACAGAAAATCCAAGAGGATCAAACTCAACACAAACATTATTATCAACAGTAAAACGACGAACATACACTAAATTTTTGATGAGGTTCGAGCATGAAGAACATCATTTAAATGTAAGGGAGGGTGAGGGGGAAACGATGTTTGTCCATAACTACGAATCGAATTTCTTGGCCACTACCAACGATAATATTACGAGTAATGCTCATATTAAAATAAGGTGAGAGTGTACCTCCATTTGTGGTCATGTGAGATGTTGCACCGGTGTCCATGTACAAGTTCTCATCTGGTTGGCTAAGAGTCATTGTGTGCATAACAACCTCAATGTCTGTCGGAGCGTAGGTGGAAGGAGCACCTTGAACATTGTAAGCCTGTGGACGCGAACCGAGGATCCCAGGTTAACGAGGGACCATGCCACGACTCCATCGTTGGATATGGGCGGGGAGGAATCGCCCAAAGCGCCATCTGCGAACCCCATCGCCACGGGCCCCACTCTTCGAGGTGGTTGCTTCTTTGTGGCCGCGGGTAGTTGGCGTCGCTGCTGTTATCCGCCACCAAAAGTGTTGCTTCCGCCTTTTCCCTTACCATGACCACCACCTTTTCCGCATTTATTGTTATTTTTGCCATTTTTTTATTGGTATAATACTTATTAATATTGTTTCCAGATGATGAATTATATGAGTTTCCAGAATATTCATCACTCACGGTGGTCGCAAGGGCGGTGGCGGCTTGAGATGTTCTTTGCCCGATCCGATTTTGTTGGTGGGTTTCTTCCAAAATTAGGCGAGATCTAGCATCGTGGAAATGAGGCAAGGGCTTTTGTTGTTGGAGATAAATGGCAACGCCATCATAATTCACATTAAGACCTGCAATCAGATGAAGAACTAAACGATTATTAGAAACAAGAGTGCCGACATTGGCGAGTTGATCAACCAACGTCTTCAATTCACGACAATATGCATCTGCACAAGAAAAATTATCAATATGGACACTATTGAATTGTTGCTCCAAGTATATGGCACGGGAATTCTCGTTGTCTTGAAAGATATCCCTAAGGCTATTCCATGCCTTTTCTGCCGATGTGTCGGGGACGATTATGATGCTAAGGAGGTCACCCGAAATCGTGCCATAAATCCATTGAAGAACCATTGCATCGAGGCGCTGCCATTCCTCTAATTCATCGGCGGTCATCTCTCGATGCGGTTCTGCTTGGGAGGGTGAGGAGGGATAATATGGTCGAGCACCTTATGCCCACGACAATGGATTTTAAATAGTTCTGCCCAATGTGAATATTGGCCCTTTTCCATCTCGAGAACAATAGGTACGACAAATTTGATGTTGGTGAGAGTAGTAGCATGGTGGTGTTTGTCGGCCATTGATGAGAGGAAGAATGAACAAGAGAAGAGAAAAAGAAAAAAATATATATATTGAATGAGGTGAAGAAGCAGACGACGAGAACTACTACAAGGTTTAGAAAATTCTTTGTTGGCTTGATACCATGTAAGAATTGAATCCCTTGCTTTTCTCATTGATATTCACCTAAATATATACAAATTACATTGCCAATCTAATGGCTATAAATTAGGCTACAAATTAGGCTAATGATATGGCTACAAATCTTTGACTTTACAATCTAATAATAACTAACTATATATAAAGATATACATATCTAAAAATAATTTACAAGAATATTTTACATATTCTATCAAATGTTTCATTGTTTTACATTATTTTAATGAAATTGGAAACATTGAAAATGAAAATTGTTTCATTGATTTACATTTATTTTTATGTTTTGATCAATAAAACTATTTTTCGTAATTTTGATCAATTAGTTGTTTTTAATTTTTTTTATATAAAATATAGTGGACCCTTTTTTTATTTTTGCACCAAACCCCTTAAAATATAAGAACGACCCTCGGGTAGATATATGTGTGTGTGTGTGTGTATGAACTCAACTCAATTGAAGTCAGACTAATCCATTTAAGAAAGATTAATTTCATACCGACATCACTAATTTCATTGTAGCTTGTTCGTGGGGAAGCAACAATATTATTAATTAAATGAAACCTATATATTGTCACCATCACCAATATATATAGTACATTCTTCTATTGCTTTAAATCTAATTGATCATATATTCTTATTCTTCCCTCCACAACATAATAATATGCATGCATGCCTAATTAATTAGTGTTAATTAGGCCACCAAACAACCTCAACTATCACAGCTTGTTTCATTTTTCAACTCACTATTTGCTAACGAACTTTGTTTAGCAATATTTGTTATTATTACGAAAATTTGGAAACCAAAAGGGCATAATATCTAGATACCTATTCCTCAATTGCTAATAGATTTAGTTTCAGTTGCAACTATGATGTCAAAGTGCTATATATAGGCAGTATATATAGGTAACTCTTGGTTACTCAATATAGGCAACTATTTTATTTGGTAGTCAAGTAATTGAGTTTGTTTTGTAATACTATTTTGTGAATGAATAATTTTTATATATATAGTAAAGAATCTTTAATCTAATTATGGTGAAGTCTACTAATCTTTCGAGTTGCAGCTATGACTTGATTTTTAACCGTAGAAATAGTGGAAGTTGGTCAGTTTTCTTATTCACACATATATATGTATATATACACACACATATTAATAGAGTGATTTTGGAATGAGTTTGGTTAACTTTGGATTCTTGCGTCTACGAAATAGTTAGTCCAGGACCATAACCCTGAACACACAGTTCGGTGGTTTAACCCGTTGTATCTGCAAATATTTATTTGCAACCGTTCATATTTAGTAAATTAATAAATAAATTTAGACATACGAAAGCAACATATTACATATACAACATCAAGAAATATATGTAATGCATAATATATGTAATACATATTGGACCTCATACATTTTTATACCCAACAACCGAAACACAACATGAATTATATATAAAATAGTCTAACCTAAAAAAAATGAATCATGAAAGACTCTAACCTGAAAAAATATTTAGTTGTAGCACTCTTACACAACATTAAGAAAGAAAAGGATAATTAATTTACTAATTAAAGGACTAAGTCTAAATAAAAATATTATATATATTAAGTCATATTTAAAAATAAATATTATATATATATAGGGAGTGTTCGAGATGGGTCCATTGGGACAATTTATCTGTTAGGAGACCCGCTTAACCGTTTAGGTTGAATTCATTACAGTATGAGTCAAAATCCACCTTATTGACATCCTTATGTATATTTACACCTATACATGCAAATACTTCCACGAACTGACTATACTTGTGACTTAAATTTTGATGGGGGGTTTGATGCTACCCAAGTGAGTTGTGCCCAACCCCCTTGTTATTTTGCCAAGTGTCCCACTATGACATATGCATTTATTTTTTTTCAAAAAAAGAAAATCAAAATAGGACACTTGTCACAATCCTACGGGAATTGGACACTAACCACTTGGGTAGCATCTACTTAACCAATTTTGATATGGTAGTACTACAAGAAAAAAATGTTAGTCACAAGATATCATGGGACAATGTGAAAGTTAAATTTAATATGCATATTACTAACAAGAATTTAATTAGGATTTGTCACAATGATTGTTTTAACTAGTTTAATAGTACTAAGAATTGTGCAAAATGTTATATATTATAAAATTCAACAAGAAAAGAATAACGTACTAAATGTCACCATTTATAATTTAGTACACACAGTCCGACCCAGTGTTAGGCTGGACTGGGCAGTGATTTCGTAAGCCCAAAACTAGCCGGACATATTTGGCTTGGCCCGAACAACCCAGTATATTTTACATGTTTTTTTAAAAACATGGAATGGGCTTGGGCTCAAAAAATAGCGGTCCAATGGAATTTGGTCGGCGGGCGGCCTCTGGCCTGGCCCGGCGTATTTGAGACGTCTACACATGTATAGTTGACAAGTCATCATGACCATAAAATTGCTTGTATGATTGGTGATAGTATTTGTGTTGCCACTACAAATATATCACTAATTATCAAATATGATGACTTAGACATAATTGTATGTGTCAATGTTAAACTTTTAAACATTGTTTTATAAAAGAATAAGTGTTATTGTTACTTAACACAAATCATTGGCTTAATTGTAATTTTAGTCATATAATTCATTAGGATTGGCAATATTAGTCCTATATTTTCTTGACATCATTGTTTTGGTCCTTGGCAATTTTACACTTTAGTCAAAGTAGTAATTTTAGTCCTGTAACTTTTATCGGTTATAAGTATTTCGAATATTTTAGCTAAAGGATAAGGGTATTATGGAAATAAAAAAATATTAAAATACCTAGTTGAGACCAAAATTGCATAAAATCAGAACTTATAGCCTTATAGAACGAAACTTGCAAAAATTAGAACTTATGAGATCAAAATTGCACAAAATTAGTACGTCTGAAAAATATTAGTAATCCCCTTGAACAATATTTATAGTAGCCCTCATGAAAAATATTGATTTTTCCCTCAAAAGTATTAGTAATACACCTAGAATGCATTAATTGTCCTCTTGAAAGCATTAGGCAGTGACATAATTAGACAACCTTCAAAAGTATTATTTTTTCCCATGAAAAGTATTGACAATACCTCGTAAAAGTATTAGTAATCCCCTTGAACAATTTTTTTAGTAATCTTCATGAAAAGTTTAGATTGTTTCCGCAAAAGTATTAGTATTCCCCCTAAAACGTGTTAATAGTCTTATTGAAAAGTATTTTCAATTAAAGGTATTTTAGTATTTCTCCTGAAAAGTATTAGTAGTCCTCCCAAAAGTATTAATAACCATCCTAAAGTATTCACAACGATGTGGTTGTTATGGTGTTAGTGGTTGTGCGAGTCAATAGACGGACTGGCCGCAGGCCGGGTATTTGGATCCGTCTAATGGAGTAGATCCGTTAGACGGTGTGACAGGAGACTTACCTCTGATAATAAAATCATTTGAACACAAAGGCCTAGTTTGTTTATATTTCCAACAACCTATTTCCAATTTTCAACTATTTATAAAACTGGAATCATGTTTGTTTATAAATTTTCCAATGAAAATCATCATTTTCACATTCCATTTTTCACATAAAACTACATCTCAAATCTATAATTTCAATTCCCAACCCTATACACTATCCTATATCACTCATCAATCACTATTCTCATCTTTTCATCCAATTATACATATGGGACCCACTATTACAAACTCTATCAACTTAAAATATTATTATTTTTTAATTATTTATACCTAATGGGACCCACTAGCCTACAATCTCACAAATATAATATTATATATTCAATTAAAATATTCAATCACTATCAATTTTTTAAATTATTATATACATAAAATAATATTTCAAAACTACTCAACCAAACACAATCTCATTTCCAAACCTACATAAAACTCATTTTCATCCACTCATCCAAACATATTTTCAATTTTCACACGAAAACCAATAAATTCTCAAAATTCAATTTCTAACACTAGAAACTAGAAATGGTCAATGGAAACATAATCATACAAGGCCAAAAGTTTCACTACATATTTTTGTCTAAATTCAAACTTATTAATTAAAATTTAATTGAAAATATTTAGCGGATCGATCGAGCCCAATTCATCTCAATTCTCAACTAAAATTACTCGTTTCATTTGCAAGCCGGCCAATCAAATTCAATGTAAACATGAAATTGAACAACGAAGTGTGTAGTTTGTTCAATTCATCTGCACACCTAATAGATAATTTTATTTCACAATGTCACCATCCTTTCCCCAATTAATAATCGTAAGTTTAAGGGAAAATAGTTTTTTTCGATCCTGTAACTTAAAATATTTGGAGATTTAATCCTCTAAATAGTCACCTTTAAATTTTTCTAAAATTTGGACATTTAGTGATCGATTCTCGATCAATTATATAATTTTACCGAATTGCTAACTAGAACCTATGGATGCTAATGTGTCTGAGAAAGTTATGGAATTTTCTGATTTGGCTCAAAAACTGACATGTCAAATTACTAAAAATTGACACACAAAAAATGGGGATGTTAATGTTTTGTGGCAATTTTTGCGCTAAATCACCAAAATCACCAATTTTTTTGACATGTTTGCACCTGAACGGTTATAGTTAGCAATATCCGATAAAATTACACAATTTCAGTAAAAATAAAACTAAATGTCCAATTTTTAAAAGATACAGGACTAAAATTTAAAGGTGACAACGTAGATGAGTACTATATGTCAAAATAATCCAAGTTAGAGTACCAAAGAAATTATTATCCGTGAGTTTCAAGCTCCCATGTCTTGATCATCACATTCCCCATGCCATTTCTGGAACTACGATTAATTTCTTCACTCTATTCTCTAATCTCCGTGCTTCCCACTTTGTTGGGTAAATTATGGTGAAAGGTTTCTGCTTTGAAAAATGGTCGGATAGTGTATAGGCTAAGTCGAGGCCGATGGATCTGTCTCCGCAAGACGAAAAACGCCCGTATACTAGTGCTTACGGTTCCCCGCTCCGCCTCTAAGATACAACGACTTTAACGATTCCGGTTAGCGGACAAAAAAACCGGAACAACAGCGAACAAGACAAGTGTTTGATTACTTTCAAGCTTTCAAGGAGGAAAATGGGCAAGATGCAAAATGCAATGCTCGATTTTATGTTTTCTGATTAATTTCGTGTCTCATTTCACCAAAGGGGCTACATTAATATAGGCAACAAAATGCCCGTACGGAAAATCGCGTCTGTAGGCTCGAAAAAGCACATTTTCGCCGAGCAGGCACCGTGCTCGCCTGCCCGTGCGTGCGAGCTTAAACCTTCGGCACCAAAGACGACCCTGGCACGCACGGCGTGCGCCGCCGTGCGTGCGTGTAGGCGCAAACTCCGGCGAGTAGCACGACCCGACCGCACGGGGCGTGCTCCCGCCGTGCGTCTTGTGGGCCGAAACTTTTTCCCATTGAACTCTTTTTAATTAATTACGAAAATTAATTAAATCTATTTAATTAATTACAAAAATTAATTAAATATTTAATTTTTTTAAAGGTTTTTGGTCCAAAAAGAATAAGGGCCTAGAAGGCCAAGCCCACGGCCCGCGCGACCCACGACCCGACCGGACCGGACGGGCCGGGCCGAGCCGAGCCGGCCGGCCCGGGCGGGCGGCGGCGAGAGACGGCGGCGGCAGCGTGTGTGCTTTGACCAAACCCATAAGCATGTAGGTCCTCTCCCCTTTAAAAACTTGGGTGCCCCACCTGCCCAAACCCATTTGTCCAACTTAGGATAAATAAAGTGTGCAACTTTACCTCCTTTTTTCCCTATGTGGGATGGAGCATCTCTCCTCCCCACATTTTCCATTTTCCGTACCATTTATTTGTATTAAGTGGCTAACTTCTAGCATTAATTTCTCATTCACCTGGAATCGGTTTTGAGAAATTCCAAATGCTATTCTCATCTACTCTCTTAGTAGAATTTTTACAAATAATTTAATTCCATTTTTTCACAAATGGAAACCACTTAATTAATTGGTCAAAATCGGGTCAACACCTAATTTCTCAAAGATCAATTCCAACAATCCCCCACATGAATGAAATTAATGCATGCGTGTATGCAGATTCACTTGAAAGTCTCGGCGAATCGTTATTGCATCAGGATAGGTAGCTTGTGGCTTTGAACCTTCCTTAGTAAAGTACTATCGGATTTACTAACTGCTTAGTGACGCGATGTCTTGAACTACTCAGCCGTTTGTGTAAACCAAGACAACAGTACTTACACAATAACAACTCTAACACTTGTTGTTCTCACGTTGTGTCCATTTCGGCCCTGGACCATATCTTAGATTCATAAGTATTTCATTTGAAGCGGCCATTACTTCTCACTTATATAGGTGATCTCCTATTGAAGAGTATCCCGCAATACTCCACCTTCGGTATAGGAATCATTAAAAGTCTTAAACTTAACCTCACCACATTCAAAGCAGGTTTAAATACACTTGGATGTTTCGAGAATGAGCTAACACATTTTCCAAGTGTTCAGCTGAACATTCATAACTTAGTTGTCCCATTGAACCAAGGTCTTGGGATCTCCAATTCACAAGGTTGGGTTACCGCTATGAACATTCTTTAAGTTGTGGATTTTAAACCCATTCCCCTTAACAGTTTATACAACTGATCTCGATTTATGCCTTTTGTAAGCGGATCCGCAAGGTTTTCCTTTGACTTCACGTAGTCAACCGAAATAACCCCATTCGAAATCAACCGTTTATTAGTATTGTGTCTAAGACAAAAAATGTTTAGACTTACCTCTTTCCTTTACTCGAAAGGACACTTTTAATAAATACAACATTTCATGATTCAATGATCGTACCATCACTTATATCATAAATGCTGAATTTATTTCCTTGGTGCTTCTACTTTTTCCAAAACACCCCCACATTTTAAGCAATCTCCTTTATGTGGGTTGCTTAAAAGTCAAGCTCCCCTTTCAACTTCCGGTATCTTGTTTAACACAAGATCATCTAGAGTTCTTATGGCTCTCGGCCATTTTTTATGTTATATTGTTAGAACATTGTTCCGACAATCCAGTTAGAATCTCGTTACCGATTTGAGATCTTAGTTCCAACAACTCCATCTTTTACAAGGTGTGTAACCTTTGATGTTATCACATTTTTAGTAAGACTTCAGATTTAACTTGTTACGATGTCTGCCTTTAGTGTTACAATACTTTTGACAACACCTCATGCAAATGTGGTTTCGGTGTTTACAACACTTTTGGCAACACCTTCTGTTACATTTCAAAATGCAAAAAACTCCACCGTGTTCCACAAAGTATGATCATACCCCCACATTTGCCGATTTCCATTCCGAATCCCGATTGTCTTCCTCAATCCGAAGTCGAACTATCAAATCCTCAAGCCCCATTTCCTTCCGCTTGTGCTTAAGGTAGTTCTTAAAATCTTTCCACGAAGGCGGCAATTTTTCGATAATCGCAGCCACTTGGAAAGACTCGTTCAGAATCATCCCTTCAGACACTAAGTCGTGAAGTATGATCTGAATTTCTTGAACTTGGCTAATCACCATCTTGGTGTCAACCATCTTATAATCCAGAAATTTACCGACTACAAATTTCTTTGCACCGGCATCTTCTGTTTTATACTTTTTCTCCAACGAGTCCCACAACTCATTGGATGTTTTGAACGAACTACAGACGTTGTACAAGGTATCGTCTAGTCCGTTCAAAATATAATTCCGACAAAGGAAATCACTGTTATGCCAAGCATCCACAGTGATTCTCCGTTCATTGTCGAATTCTTGATCACCAACGGCAGGGGGTTCCTCCTTCACGAAACGAGATAGTCCCAAAGTCGTCACGTAAAACAAAGATCTTCTTGCCATCTCTTGAAGTCGGCACCGGAGAACTTCGTTGGTTTCTCGCCATGAGCAGGAGCAGCATCCTTCGAAACTTGAGTGACCGATCCTGAAGCCATCGTCTTCAACAGAAACAAAAACAAAAGTTTTGTTTTTTCGTCTTGCGATTGTTGGGTAAATTATGGTGAAAGGTTTCTGTTTTCAGAAAATGGCTGGGATAGTGTATAGGCTTAAGTCGATGCCAGAATTAGATTCTGTCTCCGCAAGACGAAAAACACCCTGTATACTAGTGCTTACGGTTCCGGCGCTCGCCTAAGATACAACAACTTTAACGATTCGGTTAGCGGCCGCAAAGAAAGACAAGAACAACAAAAATGACAAGTGTTTGATTACTTTCAAGCTTTCAAGGAGGAAAATGGGCAAGATGCAAAATGCAATGCTCGATTTTATGTTTTCTGATTAGTTTCGTGTCTCATTTCACCAGTAGGGGCTACATTAATATAGGCAACAAAATGCCCGTACGGAAAATCGCGTCTGTAGGCTCGAAAAAGCACATTTTCGCCGAACAGACGCACCTGCGCAGGAGAGCACGGCCTAGACGCACGGGTGTGTGCCTGCCCGTGCGTGCAGGCTTAAACCTTCGGCACCCAGCACGACCCAGACACACGGGCGTGCGCCTGCCCGTGCGTGTAGGCGCAAACTCTCGGCAGGTAGCACGACCCGACCGCACGGGCCGTGCTCCTGCCCGTGCGCGGGGCCGAAACTTTAATTAATTACGAAAATTAATTAAATCTATTTAATTAATTACAAAAATTAATTAAATATTTAATTTTTTTAAAGGTTTTTGGTCCAAAAAGAATGAAGCCCAAGGCCCGCGACCCCGGACCCGGGCCGAGCCGGCGGCGCGCGCGCGCGTGTGTGCTTTGACCAAACCCACAAGCATGTAGGTCATCTCCCCTTTAAAAACTTGGGTGCCCCCATGGGCCCAAACCCATTTGTCCAACTTGGGATAAATAAAGTGTGCAACTTTACCTCCTTTTTCCTATGTGGGATGGAGCATCTCTCCTCCCCCACATTTTCCATTTTCCATACCATTTATTTGTATTAAGTGGCTAACTTCTAGCATTAATTTCTCATTCACCCGGAATCGGTTTTGAGAAATTCCAAATGCTATTCTCATCTACTCTCTTAGTAGAATTTTTACAAATAATTTAATTCCATTTTTTCACAAATGGAAACCACTTAATTAATTGGTCAAAATCGGGTCAACACCCAATTTCTCAAAGACCAATTCCAACACCCACTACCTATTATACTGTGTTCTATTATCACGATCCTCTTAATTAATTCCCCTATATATATCCCACACAATATGATATTGTTGTACATATCCATCGACTACTCACTCCAATAATATACGAATGTCTTCAAAACACTTTTCCTTGTCTTCAATGTCGGTGATTCTACTTGTTGCCTTAGTAGTAGCCCTATTAGTTTCACCAACTATATCCACAAGCAGTCCACACACACCACCCGATCACTCCAACACGAAAATAGGTTTCCAAGTAACGTTAAAACACGTCAATTCTAATACAAACTTCACTAAACACGAGCTTTTCGGTAGCGTTGAAGCTGTGGAAGGAAGAGATTAGAAAGTGTTAAATTCGGGGGACTTGGTGCGGTCCCACACATGAAGCGTACCCATATGGGAGAGAGCCCAAGCCCACAAGTGAGGTTCCATCCTAAAACCAATTGGTAATAGGAGGAGTAGCTCACTTAGCTTATAAATTGACTCTCTTCTTAATTATCCCGCTCAATCACATCATGTGATACGGCCCACCTCGGGACGAGCATGAGCCTGCTCGATACCATGTTAAATTCGGGGACTTGGTGCGGTCCCACATATGAAGCGTACCCAATATGGGGAAGAGAGCTAAACCCACCAAGTGAGGTTCCATCCTAAACCTATTGGTAATAGGAGGAGTAACTCACTTAGCTTATAAATTGGACTCTCTTCTCTTAATTAATCAATGTGGGACAACTCACAAGTGACATATCTCAATCGAAAGACTCTACTCGATAACCCTAGGTTCGAGATATCAACATTCAGGCCCCCATTCACGAAGGATCGGGCAAATTTCTAATGGATTTATCCATTGGCACCCCACCATTATCATTCTCTGCAATTCTCGACACCTTTGGCAGTGACCTAATATGGACTCGATGCCAGCCCTGTCAATTGTTTCGTGCTGACAACGCCCATATTTGATCCCAAAACCTCGTCGTCCTACTCGACGACGTAACATGCTCTATTCGATTTGTAAACAACTCTCCAATTGCGTACTAATATTAATGGAAAATGCGAGTATGAGTACTTATATGGCGACTCTTCGTTGACTAGAGATGTTTTAGCCACCGAGACATTCACATTTGAAGAAAATAATGTTTCCGTTCGTAAAATTGGGTTTGGATGTGGACATTATAACGAGGGTTTTGATGATGATGAAAATGGCGCGGGGATCGTGGGCCTGGGCCGCGGAGATTTGTCCCTAGTCTCGCAGCTCGACGAGCCCAAGTTTTCGTATTGTCTAACATCATTTGGTTCGGACAAAAGTAGCATTCTTTCGATGGGGTCTAAAGCTACCACTCCCGAGGGTATCAAAACTACCCCTCTCATAAAAACCCAATTATACCTAGTTTTACTATATTTCTCTCCAGGGGATTACAATTGGTGAAACTTTCTTGGCCGTCGATATTCGATCAATAACGAGGATGGCTCTGGCGGCCTGATTATCGATTCGGCACACGACGTTGACGTATCTTGAGGAAAGTGTTTTCAATCAAGTTAAGAATGAGTTCAGCCGTCCGATTAAACTTCCCCGACGATTGGGGATGGGGACCTTGAAGTGTGCTTCATTGTTCCATTGGATTCGAACAATATTAATTTTCCTAATAAGTTTATATTTCATTTCCAAGGGGGTGCTGATTTGGAGTTGCCACCGGAGAACTACTTCATTATTATTAATGGTGATGGTGGGAAGAAAGGGTGTTTGGCGATTGGGAATTCTGGACCTTCTTCTTTTTATGGGCCGTCGATTTTTGGCAATATTCAGCAGCAGAATACGTTAGTGGTTTATGATCTTGATCAAGAGACGTTATCGTTTCTGCCTACTAATTGTGATCAGCAGTGATGACTGATGAATATTGTCTTCTATGTAATGCCACAACCATTAAAACAAATTGAAAGAAAGGAAATAAAAGAATAAAAGGCAACATAATTGAAATAATATATCCTTTTCACATGTGTGTGTGATTCTAGCTTAACTTTTAATTTGTCCTGACTACTATTGAATTTGTTAAAATGTACTATCGTGTTTAGAGGAGAGATATGCATGGTATAATAAAAACCCGCAACTCCTTAATTTCCAAGTGATGGCAAAGAAGCTAATATGTAATATGTCCATAATTTACAAAAATTGTTGAATGATTCACACATCATTCAGAGATACATGTCAGTCGTAACAGAGGTGGACGAACATTTACGAGTTTGATGCATACCCCGGAAGGTTCACGAACTTGGTCACCTGCCTTACATATCATTCTCAATGTATATAAGGTTTTTTTTTTCTTTTTCTTCAAAGGTCCTTTAGTTTCCAAATTTAAGTGGTAATTTCAATTATCCCTTTTTTTTAATAGTGGTGCTATTGCAAAGTACCAAACTTTTTGATTCAAAAGCTTGGGCCTGGAGAAGAAAGAATAGGATTTCCGGACTAATTGAACTTGGGTTACGGAAAATTCTGAAATTACAAAGACGGTGAAGATTATTTTCAATCTCTTTTGCTCTTCGCAGCCAAAAAAAAAAAGGTAAAGGGGGCCTGATGGGATTGAAGTTATATTTAAGCAAATCATATGATAAATATATGCATCGAGTCTTGTCAAACGATTTTTTTTTTTTTGAGAGGTGAGTCTTGTCAAACGATTAGATGATGCTTCATTGGCAACAATGGATGATTAGTAATTGAAGATGTGGGAAGATTGATGAAGACAGGGCAAATTCGAACCAAGTGATGTTTTATAAAAAGCAACGGGAACCGTACGTATTGCGAACCAAGTGTTTTAACCACTGTAATTGTCTTCTAGCTACAGATGCAGTTTCGCGTTGGCTGGGTGACTATGCTCTTGATGACTTGAAACTTTAATGAATCCTATTTGCTTTCAGAAAAAGAGTGGCACTATCAACACCCCTATTTTCTCAAAATACACCATTCTTTAATTATATAATTGTCATCTTTCAGCCTTAAGCGTTGATAAGTATTTTTTTGATTACCCCTAAAAACTCAAAAACCGTAAATCTAGGAATATGCTCTCTTCTCTTCCTTCCCATTCCTAACGCCACCGTCTTTCAAGATGGTGACTGATTTTCCGACCATCTTCTCATGTGACATCATTTATTCCGTTGTGCCCCGATGGTTTTTTCTATTATAGATGGTGCTCACGAGATATCTGTTGCGGCTGCCCACCCACTTGATGCTTCTAAATTGTTGTTTGATTCATCCAACACGCCGTCCGTCCCCAAAGCGACTCTTGTTTCCGGTGATTTGCAAATTTAGCCATCTGATGCTACATGTCGGAATCCACCTCCATCTTCGGTTAGGGTTTCTGAATCCTTAAATCTTGACAACTCATTATTCTACTTCTGACAAATCGGAATCTTTAAAGACGAAGCTAGGTGACTCCTCAACTACTCCGCTTGTTATTCACTCATGTGTTTCCTTAGAAGCTATGAACAATATAAAAATTGTGGTTCGAGGGTCCTGGGCCGACATTCCGTTGGCTACATCACACCATAAGACTATACTCGAGCACGTGCAAAAAAACAAATGACAATATCACTCGAAAATCCTCCATTGACAATATCATTCGAAAATCCTCTAGTGACAATATCACTCGAAAATCCTCTAGATATAGATGACCTTCATTTAAATTGCGTCTTTAAGTTATTTTTGTTGTTTTTTTTTTCCTGAAGTTTTGCATTCTTATTCCTTTGCTACCTGATCGGTTTGTGATCAACACATTTTCCTTTCTTTTTATATATTCCCATTAATTTTAAAAAAAAGTATATAATTGTTTTAAAGATTACAATGTCCATGGTACCCTACCATCATTAAATACTTTGTTTTAATCATTATAATCTTGTTCCCCCACCCCATCTACATTCTTCTTCTTCTCCACAAAAATTACAATTTTCTTCTCTCCAAATCCTAAATTTTCCTGCATCCACACTGTTGCAAATATATATATATATATATATATATATAGGATTTGGTTCAAATAAGACAAATATCCTAGGGTGAGACCATGAGACATAATCTGGCACGTTTATTCTTATTTTTGAAGGGTTTAGATTAATCCAATTTTTAATGATAAAAAACTATTACAAGGTTATATTGGTAAAACTACATACAGGCGCCGGTTGTTAATTAAGGATAGATATTAATGCCCCTTTAATTTCAGTAGATAGAGATTGTAAAAATCTTTTGACGTGCTAATTTCATGGGAGAGTATGATGAATCCCTAATTTTTCGGCCCTCATACATTAATGGGTGATCTTATCAGTTTCAATCGGTTTTTTTAATTAAGGAGAGTGTGATGAATCCCTAATTTTTCGGCCCTCATGCATTAATGGGTGATCTTATCATTTTTTTTAGCACGATACATGTTCTGTTATAGTGCATATTTAGATACAATTTGTTGCATTCTTAGTTAAAATACTTTGCATCAATATGTAAGATATGGTTTTTTTTCACTTTTTTGCAGTGATAATTCGTCATGCATGGGTCAATGTATTCTTAGTTACAATTTGTTGCATTTTACTTACATTTTGTTGCATTCTTGGTTAAAATAGGTTTGCATGAATATATAAGATAAAGGTTTTTTTGATTGCAGCGATAATTCACTGCATGGGTCAATGTATTCTTAGTTACAATTTGTTGCATTCTTAGTTACATTTTGTGGCATTCTTGGTTAAAATAGGTTTGCATGAATATATAAGATAAGGGTTTTTTTTATTGCAACGATAATTCTATGTATGGGTCAATGTAATGTTAGTTACAATTTGTTGCATTCTTAGTTACAATTTGGTGCATTCTTAGTTAAAATAGGTTGCATCAATATATTGTTAGTTAAAATAGGTTGCATTCTTAGTTACATTTTGGTGCATTCACTGTATGGGTCAATGTTTGTTAGTCACAATTTGTTGCATTCTTAGTTACAATTTGGTGCATTCTTAGTTAAAATAGGTTGCATCAATATATGTAATTCATCTCCATGTTACATACTTAGTTAGAATACGCTGCATCATTGTACAAGATAAATTTTTTTTTTTTTCGGCAGTGATAATACAATCTATGGTTCAATCATTTTTTTTTGGTGGGGATTATCATTTATTGCACCTCCTAAATTATAGATATTAGATAAGGTAAGTTTGAAACATGCATATATACCTTGTTTATTATCATTGATTGACCGATTTTTGTATTTTACTATAATGCCCTCACACGAAAATAATGGTTGAGAATGCTTCTATATTTATTATTTCAATCTCATCCATTCATTGTTAAATTGCAACAGTTCAGATTAGGTCTCACGGTCTCACCCCAATATATGGTCTCACAAGAACCAACCCCTATATATATATATATATATTAAGAATTGGTACAAATGAGACCAATGTCCGGGAGTAAGACTATAGAGATTAATTTTATCCATTGATTGAAAAAATTTAAAGGATGGGATCTTTCCACTTTTTTAGGTAACCGGTTTGTGTTAGAAAATTAAGCACAAAACAATAGGGAATTTATATACTAATTTAGGAACAAGCAACAATATAATAACAAGAATATCGAAAAATTAAACAGGAGTCAAGTTTAGAATAGTCTGGGTCGAAGCAAGCTGTAGCGCTCTCTTTAGAGAGAAAACGCCCCCACTGCACTGGTAAATACGTTGATAGCACGTCTCTCTCCCAAGATTCGACAACCCGATGGTGCTCTCATGTGCAATAAAGAGAACCACCAACTACAAAACTAGAAGAACTGTTTTTTTCTCTTTTATTTTGAAATACAAAACTAGAAGAACTGTTTGTAGAAGAATAATTTAATAGAGTAACCGAGAAGGATTGTGTATGTAGAAAACGGAAGTGCACTGATGATTGAGAGTAGCAATATATGTGTTGTACACATGTATGTATATATTTTTTACTGAGAAAACCTTCAGCTTTTTTTTTTATAGTAAATGCTAAAGCAAAAAACCACTTATCCACTTAACCACTAGCATGAAACCGGGAAGTGGATATAAAGTATGTCACGCCCCAAACGGGACGCGACGAACGATTCACAACTTAAATACAAATGGACTAACAGTCCAGACAATACCAATGAGAACCCAATAAAACAGAGTCTAAATAGCAAATGCGGAAATAAATAATGTAGATACAAGTTATCACTTAAAGTCTACATTCCATCACCAAATTACAATCCGAAATTCAACAAGGTAGTAACTTAACATCAAAGGGTCATACGCCCTCAATTACAAACCCGAATTGATTAGGATACAAAAGTCCAACAACAACATAATAAGAAAAGAGTTCGATCAACAACAAGATGCGATGAAATCCAACAAGCGTAGTACAAGGTCTCAATCCGAGCGGTTCGGCATCCCCAATAAATCCTCATCTAAGGTTAGAAAACAAAGGGATGAGACAAAAATCTCGGTGGATGGGGTGATCGTAATGCGAGTGTGGCGTAATATAGTTAATGTGAGAAAGCGATTATCAAAAACGTGAGTATGATGCATGGTTTCACACACATTCTACAAGCGTCGTGATAAATTATTTAAATAATATAATTATACGATTTAAGAAAACATTCATAGTCACACAGCACTATGTGATACAGATCAAGACAGGTAGGATTGCGTGCGGAAGTGTAACGCCAATCTATGCAAAGCAATTAATGGTTGCGTGCGGACTTGTAGCGCCAACCAATGCAAAAGCAGTAGCGGTTGCGTGCGGGAATGTAACGCCAACCAAAACGGGACGATAACTCCGGAATCGTGTGGATCGGGCGATTCCTTCGTTCTTCCTTGTAACTCCCCATCACGCCCCAAACGTGACGCGACAACGATCAATCACTTAAACAAATAAATCAACATCTAAACCAAAGATACCAAACTCCAAGTGAAATAGACTTTCTAATGCAAATGGAATTAAAATAATCACGAGTACAAATTATAATCTTAAAGTCCTCAAGCGGTATCCGAATACAACCCAAAAGATTATCCGAATTAACTTACAAATCAAACGGAAATAAAATGAAGGAGTCCAACAACGAATAAAAGTAAAAGGAAATGTCGCTCCACATCATGGATAGGGATTCAATTTGCGGTAGGTTCGATGTCTTCGGCGAACTCTTCATCTAAAGGTTAGAAAACGAGGGAAATGAGACAATCTCGGTGGATGGGGTGATCGTGTGCAAGTGTGGCGATATAAATAGTTAATGCGAGAAATTTAGTGTATGAAAAACGTGTGAGAGATGATGCATGATTTCACACCACGATCCACAAGCGTCGTGATAAATATATTAAGTAACATACTTATATAGTTTAAGAAAATAGTTCGTGGTCACGCAGCACTATGGTTCAAGCGACGGAGGATTGCGTGCGGTTTGTAACGCCAATCTATGCAAGACAAGTAGCGGTTGCGTCGGTTTGTAGCGCCAACCTATGCAATACAAGTAGCGGTTGCGTGCGGTTTGTAGCGCCAACCAAACGGGTCCGATTAACTCCGGAATCGTGTGGATCGAGGCAAATGATTCCTTCGTTCTTCCTTGTAACTCCCGAGCAAGATGGTCCAAGACCATGTCACCTTATCGCTCCGTAGGCAAAGACAAAATCCACAGTGGAGCTAGCAAGGCTCGGATTTGTCATAATCATGATTATACCTCAAGTACTACGACCCGCTTCCCTTGGACAAACTCCGTCCCTCGGTTGCGGGATTAGGGCGATGGGGCGAAGAGTGGAATAGCGGCCGAGCTGCCGGTTCCATCCCCGACGTATCCATTCCGACGTGAGCTCGACACACCAAGTTCACTCAGCGGAAAGTAAACACAAGTTCATGTAGTCAACCAGGCAATCAGTATTATTGATTCGGGAAGCGATTCATGAAAAGTTCTCAAAAATTGCACAAGATAGTTATGGCGTTGGTGGAGTTATCGGGATGAAGATAATTATCGGGAGGATAATTAGTCTTCGATATCTTAAGTATTAGGAGGAACATAAGTCCCGTTATAGATTCGAAATCACGAGACAAGGGGGTCGCCCCGCGATCAGGTATTAATCGGCCAAGACGATCCGATAAGTCAAGGGATTTTTAAGAAAATAAAATATTTTAATTAAATATTAAAGTAAGAGAGTCCAGAGCTGTTTCTTTAAAAGAAAATGATTTGAGTTAGGTCCTTATAAAAATAAAAATTACAATTAGCCACGCTTTGTAAAAACTAATACTTTTGGGGTTAAAAGTTAAATAAATAGATGTACCGACCTTGAAAAATTATGAGGTCAGTTCCTAAATTCTCTAAATTGTTCAGAGATTCAGGTTTTTTTAAAGTTTTGAGGTCGAGTTTTTATAAAATTCTCACATTGGCCCCAAAATTGTTAAAATTGTCATTTCGGGCCCTAAGTTTAAAATAATCGGAACTCACAAACCGGAAGGGCTTCTAATGTGGTTCCAGTTGAAAAATGTCACTAAGGTTAGTGCAATATTGGGACAAAAGCAGTTTTAAAACGTCATAAGTATAGGTCCCTTAACTTTTGAAAATCTCATTTTTGTCCCATTTTGAAATAATTGTTTTTAAGGCTTTTAGGGGTCCAATTGTTATGAAATTTGAACCTTGGGTCCAAAATATACTTATGTTATAGGTAAATTAGTATTTCCAGGTACATGGGCTGTATAAGTCCTGGAAATTTCATTTGGGTCCTCAAGTTTAATCTTTTACAATTTGGTCCCTCAAGTTTCATAAAATTACTTTCCAAGCTCTAAACACTTGGATTTTTGGAATACACTTAAAATATGTTATTTCCAGTCCCTTAAGAGTTAAAATTTCAAATTTTAAAATTTGGGTCTGGTACAGTTTCGAAATTTGCAAAATAGCCCTTAAACTTCTCAAATTTTGCAATCTAGTCCTTGGGCTTTTAAAGGTTGATTTTAATTATCTAAAAACTCTTAAAGCTTTATTAAAATGTCAAAACATCATTTTTGAACCTGAGTACAGTCCCAAAAATCGAAAATTATAGAGAGGTCCCTTAAGTTTTATTTTCTTGCAATTAAGTCCACCAACTTTCTCTTTTTGCATTTTAAGTCCAAAAATCGAAATTTAATCAATTATGCTCGACTTGTCCAGGTTATAGGTCATTCAAAACATAGATTTCAAGAGTCATAAACATACATATCCATCTCATACAAGAATTTATCAAATATGACAATAAAGTGTACATGTATGTCCTAATTTTCGATAAATCGCATTTTGAGCAACACTTGAGAAATTTTTCAACTTGATACAAGAAAATAGCATGCAATACATAATATATATCTCAAATGCTCAATAACAAAATACTACATGCATTTTTATGAATTAAAACACCTAGAAGTTGAAAGGATTTTTCCACCCACCTTAAAGTGCGGTTTGTTGGGAAAAATGAAATAAATCTCTCGATGAAGGAGTGACTTAGGTCAGCCCCTAAGTCAAGGAATATCAAAAAATATAGGAGTTAGAAGAATGTGGTTAAAATTTAAGAGGAGATGAAGATAGTGAGAAAATTGGAATTACTACACTTACCTTGTGTAGTGAATAAAGTGTGACTAGTAATGGCTTCCAAGTGCAAGATTTTGGTCACCCTTAATGTTAACCTCCAAAGTCAGCCCCTAAAACTCCAAAAATGAAAATGGAGTGTCAAAGTTTGGAAAATAAAAAGAGAAGAAGAAAAGGTACCAAAAATTCCATTTCTTACCTTATAGTCCAACTTCTTCACAATTTTCTTCAAGATGACAAGTCTCTTAACAACTTCAAAGGTCTTCTAGGTATACCTCAAAATCAAAAATCAAACTTAAATTAGAAGGTGAAAGAGATGAGTTAGGTGATATCAAAAATGGATTGAAAAAGACATTTTCCTTACCTTGTAGTGATTGTTCGAATTATGATTTGAGTAGAAAGAATGTTTGTTTTTGTTTAGTTGTTTGAAGAAAGAAAGAAGTGTTTGATGATATGAAGAAGATGTTCTTGAAGTTGTGAAGGATGTTTGAAGATGTGAAGGAATTGTGTTTGAAGATTTGAAGATATGAAGATATGTTGTTTGAAGGTTTGAAGATGTGAAGGAATGGTGTTTGAAGATTTGAAGATATAGTGTTTGAAGATTTGAAGATGTGAAGGGATGGTGTTTGAAGATTTGAAGATAGGAAGATATGTTGTTTGAAGGTTTGAAGATTTGAAGGAATGGTGTTTGAAGATTTGAAGATGTGAAGGAATGGTGTTTGAAGATTTGAAGATATGGTGTTTGAAGATTTGAAGATATGAAGAAGTGTTCTTGAAGATATGAAGGAGTGGATGAAGATATACTTAGAGAGATGTTGGAGATTTTAGAGAGAAGTTGGAGAAAATGCTTGAATTATGAATGTGTTGGATGAAAATGATATTTTGATCAAATGTTTTTGATCCTCAAGGTGTTATGGATGAAAATTGAGGTGGAGAGGGGGAGGAGACAAATTTTTTGGTCAAATTCTATGGCTTCCAACTTGTCTCTAGCATGGGGACAAAGGCATTGGTCAAAGTGTGGTCTTGCATGGGAGGATGAAATTGAAGGGATTGAGGAGGATGTTAGCATGGAATGTTGGGAAGCCTCCAACATGGTGGGTAAGTTTATAATAAAGAATTGGTGTATAAGATATTGTGTATAAGATTTGAATTAATGGTGTAAAAATACACAAGATGAATACACAAGGTGTACATGTACAAAAGTTGGGAGATATATCTACACCAAATATACATCATGACCGTCCACCTAAGGGTATTTGTGGTATTTCCATATATTTTCTTTTTGTCCCAAATTGGTGATAAAAGATGAATAATATCAATCTTCAAATAATTAGTGATCTCCTTGATCACTTATAAGTCTCATGATCATTTAATCTAAATCGAATTCTTAATTCTATAAGGTATAAATCTCTAAAATAAATAGTCTCCAAAAATTCTAAGGTGACTAATGAGTACACAAATATTAATAATGATGATCGATCGAGTGATCATAATTGTGAAATAAAATTAATAAATGATTATGATCACAAGAAATAAATAAGGGAAATTAAAGACGAAATATATTTATCATTAATATTTACCCGTCAAAGCGACGCGGTAGAATTGTCAAATAGTACAAAGACGATACGTGATAAGTACATGTTCGAATAAAAATCGAGGGCTTCACATTCTCCCCTCCTTAAAAGAATTTGGTCCCCAAATTCTCTTCAGAATAGTTCTGGATATTGATTCCTCATGTCTTCTTCCATCTCCCATGTTGCGTCTTCGTCTCGTTTGTGGTTCCGCCATACAACTTTAACCATTGGAATCTCTCTTCATTCGCATTGCGTATCTGTTGGTCAATGATTCTGATTGGTTCCTCGGTGTAAGATAAATTCTCCATTAGAGGAGGAGCATCACGAGTGATGATATGCTCGGGATCTGGTTGATACTTTTTCAATCTCGACACATGGAATACATCGTGCATTCCCGCATCTTGTCTGCGGTAACTCAAGTCTCAGAGGCCAACTTTCCGATCCTCTGCAAAATTTTGTAAGGTCCAATATATCTCGGACTCAATTTGCCTCCTTTCCTTGGATTGATCAATCCTTTTCGTGGCAAGAGTCTGAGAAATACTTCTTCTCTGGCTTCAAATTCCAAGTCCTTTCTCCTCTTATCCGCGTAACTCTTTTGGCGGCTATGAGCTGTACGGATCCGTTCCTTGATCAACTTGACCTTCTCCATGGCCTCCTGAACTAAGTCGACCTTTGGAATCGAGGGTGACTTTCGTTTTCTCCTTCGGAGTCCATTGGTCATCAATCTCCCAGTGTAGAGGGGATCTACACTTTCTTCCATACAAGGCTTCGTAGGGTGCCATCCCAATCGTGGCCTGATAACTGTTATTATAGGCGAACTCGGCCAATGGTAAGTGCGAATCCTAACTTCCTTGGAAATCCAATGTGCAGGCTCGCAACATATCTTCCAGGGTTTGAATTGTTCGCTCGGACTGGCCATCAGTTTGCGGATATGTTGTTGTGCTGAAACTTAGTGAGGTTCCCAATTCCTCATGTAAGCGTTTCCAGAATCTGGAGACAAATCTCGGGTCTCTGTCTGACACTATATCGACTGGCACTCCATGCAGTTGAATGATCTCTTGGACATAAATCTGCGCAAGTTTCTGCAAGCTGTCAGTTTTCTTCATAGGTAAGAAGTATGCAGATTTCGTGAGTCGGTCTACGACTACTCATATAGCATCATCGCCTCGTCTGGTCCTTGGTAGATCCGTCACGAAGTCCATCGTTATGTGTTCCCATTTCCACTCGGGAATTCTCAACGGTTGTAATAAACCAGATGGTCGTTGGTGTTCAGCTTTTACTCGTTGACAAGTCAAACATCTCACAACGAACTTTGCTACCTGGTTCTTCATGTTTACCCACCAGTAATGTCGTTTCAAGTCCTTATACATCTTGTTTCCTCCAGGATGTATGGTGTATTTCGAACGGTGTACTTCTGAGAGGATTCTGCTCCTAATCTTCTCGTCATTCGGTACACAAATTCTACTTTTGAAATCTGATGATTCCATCTTCATGTACCGAGAAATTCTGATCTTTCTCTTTTAAGTATCTTCTCTTTTTAGTTTTGAAGTTGCACATCCGTCTCTTGTGTTTGCTTTGATCTCGTTCAGTAGGTCGGGTTTAACCGAAATATTAGCACACAAAATTTGAGTATTGGTTCTTGTCGGATTCCAAGTGCTCAACTCTTCTAATGATTTCCCCTCTCGAATCATTAGTCTAGCTAAACTCGCCTTTCTGCTCAAGGCGTCAGCTACTACTTAGCTTTCCCGGGATGGTATTGAATATCAAAGTGATAGTCCTCTGTTAGCTCCATCCATCTCCGTTGCCTCAAATTGAGATCCTTTTGAGAGAATAGATACTTTAGGCTCTTATGATCTGTGCAAACCGTGAATGTTGCTCCGTAGAGATAGTGCCTCCATTTCTTTAACGCCAACACTATTGCTTCCAATTCCAAGTCATGCGTTGGGTAATTGGCTTCATACGGCTTGAGTTTCCGTGATGCATAAGCAATGACCTTTCCTTCCTGCATGAGCACTGCTCCTAGTCCTTCCTTTGATGCATCACTGTAGATGACAAAGTTTTACATTCCCTTTGGAAGGGCTAAGAATGGAGTCAGTAGTAAGTCGTTTCTTTAGTTCTTGGAAACTAGTCTCACACTTGTCCTTCCACTCAAACTTGACTTGCTTCAGGTTAGCCGAGTGAGTGGTCCTAGGCTATCTTGGAGAAATCCTGGACAAATCTTCGATAATATCCAGCTAGTCCTAAGAAACTTCTGATCTCCGTTACGGACTCGGGTTGTTTCTATTCAACCACTGTCTGTACTTTCGAAGGATCTACGGCGATCCCGGTGCCGGATACTATGTGTCCCAAGAATGCGACTTCACTAAGCCAAAATTCGCACTTGCTTTGAATTTGGCATATAGCTTGTGCTCTCGTAGTGTCTCTAAAACAATTTTCAGATGATGCTCATGCTCCTCTTTAGACTTAGAGTATACGAGTATGTCATCAATGAATATCACTACGAATTGATCCAAATAAGGTTGAAAGACTCGATGCATTAGATCCATAAACGCTGCTGGTGCGTTTGTCAGACCGAAAGGCATCACTACAAACTTCGTAGTGTCCATATCCGATGCCGAAATGCTTGTTTTGGAAATGTCTTCTTCACGGATCTTGATTGATAATATCCTTGTTGCAAATCAAACTTGAGTACACCGTCGCTCCTTGAAGTTGATCAAACAGTTCGTCATCCTCGGGAGGGGATATTTAGTGGTAACATCTAGTCGAGATCATATAATAGTCACATCCTTAATGTATCTTATCCGTGATACCTAAACCACAAGTCAAATTCCTTACTTAAGCTTGTGCGGTACTTGAGAATGAATAACACAAGGGTATTATCATTGATCAATATACCTAGTGATTCCCCTACTATCATTTTCCCAAAGTAATATCATTAGGTGTCTAGATCCCATAATATATCACATCCAAATCATATACTTCTCAAGAGATATCCTCATTTTCTTGAGTCTCACCATATCGAGGCATTATAATCTCTAAATCACAAATTTTTAAATCACCTAACGTCCAAATAGAGGAATATCCGGATATCTTAACACTATAACAGACCCAAAAGAGTTCAAATATTCATCCAAGATTCAACTTAGGTCACTAGTAGTGGTACCCAATCCAAGCGGAGGAACCTATCCTGGTCAAACAAAACTAAGGCGGATTAGACGAATGTAAGGAAAAGATAAGGAAGAACAAGAAAAGAATGACTAAGGAAAGTTAGTCAAGAGTCAACTAAGTCAAATCAAGTATGACTATGGTTCTCCAAGTATAAATTCGACTTAACATAAACATCAATAATACGGTTCTATGCCATTATTGAAATCGATCTCACACTTAATTAGTCAAGTCGCGTACTACCCAACATAATCCGGGTCTATCACGGGTCGGCTCGGTGTAAGTTTCCATCTTACAAGCCGAGCTCGATACCATAAGCATCACGCCCCCAACGTGACGCGACAACGATCAATCACTTAAACAGAAATAAATCAACAAATCTAAACCAAAGATACCAAACTCCAAGTGAAATAAACTCTAATGCGGCGAATTAAAATAATCACGAGTACAAATTACAATCTTAAAGTCGGCGGTATCCGAATACAACCCAAAAGATTATCTGAATTAACTTACAGTCCAAACGGAAATAAAATGAAGGAGTCCAACAACGAATAAAAGTAAAAGGAAATGTCGCTCCACATCATGGATAGGGATTCAATCTGCGGTAGGTTCGATGTCTTGGCGAACTCTTCATCTAAAGGTTAGAAAACGAGGAGGGAATGAGACATAAATCTCGGTGGATGGGGTGATCGTGTGCAAGTGTGGCGATATAAATAGTTAATGCGAGAAATTTAGTGTATGAAAACGCGTGAGAGATGATGCATGATTTCACACACAGTCCACAAGCGTCGTGATAAATATATTAAGTAACATACTTATATAGTTTAAGAAAATAGTTCGTGGTCACGCAGCACTATGGTTCAAGCGGGCGGGAGGATTGCGTGCGGTTTGTAACGCCAATCCTATGCAAGACAAGTAAGCGGTTTAAATGCACGGATTTGTAGCGCCAACCTATGCATACAAGTAGCGGTTGCGTGCGGTTTGTAGCGCCAACCAAACGGGTCCGATTAACTCCGAGAATCGTGTGGATCGACGATTCCTTCGTTCTTCCTTGTAACTCCCGAGCAAGATGGTCAAGACCTGTCACCTTATCGCTCCGTAGGCAAAGACAAAATCACAAAGGGAGCTAGCAAGGCTCGGATTTGTCATAATCATGATTATACCTCAAGTACTACGACCCGCTTCCCTTGGACAAACTCCGTCCCTCGGTTGCGGGATTAGGGCGATGGGGCGGAAGAGTGGAATAGCGGCCGCCTGCCCCATCCCCGACGTATCCATTCCGATTGTGAGCTCGACACACCAAGTTGACTCAGCGGGAAAGTAAACACAAGTTCATGTAGTCAACCAGGCGATCGAGTATTATTGATTCGGGAAGCGATTCATGAAAAGTTCTCAAAAAATTGCACAAGATAGTTATGGCGTTGGTGGAGTTATTTGGATGAAGATAATTATCGGGAGGATAATTAGTCTTCGATATCTTAAGTATTAGGAGGAACATAAGTCCCGTTATAGATTCGAAATCACGAGACAAGGGGTCGCCCATGATCGGTGTTAATCGGTCAAGACGATCCGATAAGTCAAGGGATTTTTAAGAAAATAAAATATTTTAATTAAATATTAAAGTAAGAGAGTCCAGAGCTGTTTCTTTAAAAGAAAATGATTTGAGTTAGGTCCTTATAAAAATAAAAATTACAATTAGCCACGCTTTGTAAAAACTAATACTTTTGGGGTTAAAAGTTAAATAAATAGATGTCCCGACCTTGAAAAATTATGAGGTCAGTTCCTAAATTCTCTAAATTGTTCAGAGATTCAGGTTTTTTTAAAGTTTTGAGGTCGAGTTTTTATAAAATTCTCACATTGGCCCCAAAATTGTTAAAATTGTCATTTCGGGCCTAAGTTTAAAATAATCGGAACTCACAAACCGGAAGGGCTTCTAATGTGGTTCCAGTTGAAAAATGTCACTAAGGTTAGTGCAATATTGGGACAAAAACAGTTTTAAAACGTCATAAGTATAGGTCCCTTAACTTTTGAAAATCTCATTTTTGTCCCATTTTGAAATAATTGTTTTTAAGGCTTTTAGGGGTCCAATTGTTATGAAATTTGAACCTTGGGTCCAAAATATACTTATGTTATAGGTAAATTAGTATTTCCAGGTACATGGGCTGTATAAGTCCTGGAAATTTCATTTGGGTCCTCAAGTTTAATCTTTTACAATTTGGTCCCTCAAGTTTCATAAAATTACTTTCCAAGCTCTAAACACTTGGATTTTTGGAATACACTTAAAATATGTTATTTCCAGTCCCTTAAGAGTTAAAATTTCAAATTTTAAAATTTGGGTCTGGTACAGTTTCGAAATTTGCAAAATAGCCCTTAAACTTCTCAAATTTTGCAATCTAGTCCTTGGGCTTTTAAAGGTTGATTTTAATTATCTAAAAACTCTTAAAGCTTTATTAAAATGTCAAAACATCATTTTTGAACCTGAGTACAGTCCCAAAAATCGAAAATTATAGAGAGGTCCCTTAAGTTTTATTTTCTTGCAATTAAGTCCACCAACTTTCTCTTTTTGCATTTTAAGTCCAAAAATCGAAATTTAATCAATTATGCTCGACTTGTCCAGGTTATAGGTCATTCAAAACATAGATTTCAAGAGTCATAAACATACATATCCATCTCATACAAGAATTTATCAAATATGACAATAAAGTGTACATGTATGTCCTAATTTTCGATAAATCGCATTTTGAGCAACACTTGAGAAATTTTTCAACTTGATACAAGAAAATAGCATGCAATACATAATATATATCTCAAATGCTCAATAACAAAATACTACATGCATTTTTATGAATTAAAACACCTAGAAGTTGAAAGGATTTTTCCACCCACCTTAAAGTGCGGTTTGTTGGGAAAAATGAAATAAATCTCTCTTGATGAAGGAGTGACTTAGGTCAGCCCCTAAGTCAAGGAATATCAAAAAATATAGGAGTTAGAAGAATGTGGTTAAAATTTAAGGGGAGATGAAGATAGTGAGAAAATTGGAATTACTACACACTTACCTTGTGTAGTGAATAAAGTGTGACTAGTAATGGCTTCCAAGTGCAAGATTTTGGTCACCCTTAATGTTAACCTCCAAAGTCAGCCCCTAAAACTCCAAAAATGAAAATGGAGTGTCAAAGTTTGGAAAATAAAAAGAAAGAAGAAAAGGTACCAAAAATTCCATTTCTTACCTTATAGTCAACTTCTTCACAATTTTCTTCAAGATGACAAGTCTCTTAACAACTTCAAAGGTCTTCTAGGTATACCTCAAAATCAAAAATCAAACTTAAATTAGAAGGTGAAAGAGATGAGTTAGGTGATATCAAAAATGGATTGAAAAAGACATTTTCCTTACCTTTGTAGTGATTGTTCGAATTATGATTTGAGTAGAAAGAATGTTTGTTTTTGTTTAGTTGTTTGAAGAAAGAAGAAGTGTTTGATGATATGAAGAAGATGTTCTTGAAGTTGTGAAGGATGTTTGAAGATGTGAAGGAATTGTGTTTGAAGATTTGAAGATATGAAGATATGTTGTTTGAAGGTTTGAAGATGTGAAGGAATGGTGTTTGAAGATTTGAAGATATAGTGTTTGAAGATTTGAAGATGTGAAGGGATGGTGTTTGAAGATTTGAAGATAGGAAGATATGTTGTTTGAAGGTTTGAAGATTTGAAGGAATGGTGTTTGAAGATTTGAAGATGTGAAGGAATGGTGTTTGAAGATTTGAAGATATGGTGTTTGAAGATTTGAAGATATGAAGAAGTGTTCTTGAAGATATGAAGGAGTGGATGAAGATATACTTAGAGAGATGTTGGAGATTTTAGAGAGAAGTTGGAGAAAATGCTTGAATTATGAATGTGTTGGATGAAAATGATATTTTGATCAAATGTTTTTGATCCTCAAGTGTTATGGATGAAAATTGAGGTGGAGAGGGGAGGAGACAAATTTTTGGTCAAATTCTATGGCTTCCAACTTGTCTCTAGCATGGGGACAAAGGCATTGGTCAAAGTGTGGTCTTGCATGGGAGGATGAAATTGAAGGGATTGAGGAGGATGTTAGCATGGAATGTTGGGAAGCCTCCAACATGTTGGGTAAGTTTATAATAAAGAATTGGTGTATAAGATATTGTGTATAAGATTTGAATTAATGGTGTAAAAATACACAAGATGAATACACAAGGTGTACATGTACAAAAGTTGGGAGATATATCTACACCAAATATACATCATGACCGTCCACCTAAGGGTATTTGTGGTATTTCCATATATTTTCTTTTTGTCCCAAATTGGTGATAAAAGATGAATAATATCAATCTTCAAATAATTAGTGATCTCCTTGATCACTTATAAGTCTCATGATCATTTAATCTAAATCGAATTCTTAATTCTATAAGGTATAAATCTCTAAAATAAATAGTCTCCAAAAATTCTAAGGTGACTAATGAGTACACAAATATTAATAATGATGATCGATCGAGTGATCATAATTGTGAAATAAAATTAATAAATGATTATGATCACAAGAAATAAATAAGGGAAATTAAAGACGAAATATATTTATCATTAATATTTACCCATCAAAGCGACGCGGTAGAATTGTCAAATAGTACAAAGGCGATCACGTGATAAGTACATGTTCGAATAAAAATCGAGGGCTTCACATTCTCCCCTCCTTAAAAGAATTTGGTCCCCAAATTCTCTTGAAATAGTTACGGATATTGATTCCTCATGTCTTCTTCCATCTCCCATGTTGCGTCTTCGTCTCGTTTGTGGTTCCGCCATACAACTTTAACCATTGGAATCTCTCTGTTACGCATTGTGTATCTCTTTGGTCAATGATTACGATTGGTTCCTCGGTGTAAGATAAATTCTCCATTAGAGGAGGAGCATCACGGTGATGATATGCTCGGGATCCTGGTTGATACTTTTTCAATCTCGACACATGGAATACATCGTGCATTCCCGCATCTTGTCTTAGGTAACTCAAGTCGTAGGCCAACTTTTCCGATCCTCTGCAAAATTTTGTAAGGTCAATATATCTCGGACTCAATTTGCCTCCTTTCTTTGGATTGATCAATCCTTTTAAGTGGCAAGAGTCCGAGAAATACTTCTTCTCCGGCTTCAAATTCCAAGTCTTTCTCCTCTTATCCGCGTAACTCTTTTGGCGGCTATGAGCTGTGCGGATCCGTTCCTTGATCAACTTGACCTTCTCCATGGCCTCTGAACTAAGTCGACCTTTGGAATCGAGGTGACTTTCGTTTTCTCCTTGAGTCCATTGGTCATCAATCTCCCGGTGTAGAGGGATCTACACTTTCTTCCATACAAGGCTTCGTAGGGTGCCATCCCAATCGTGGCACGATAAGCTGTTATTATAAGCGAACTCGGCCAATGGTAAGTGCGAATCCCAACTTCCTTGGAAATCGATATGCGGGCTCGCAACATATCTTCCAGGGTTTGAATTGTTCGCTCGGACCGCCCATCGGTTTGCGGATATGTTGTTGTCTTTGAAACTTAGTGAGGTTCCCAATTCCTCATGTAAGCGTTTCGAGAATGCGGAGACAAATCTCGGGTCTCTGTCGACACTATATCGTGGCACTCCATGCGGTTGAATGATCTCTTGGACATAAATCTGCGCAAGTTTACGCAAAGGTTGTCGGTTTCTTCATAGGTAAGAAGTATGCGATTTCGTGAGTCGGTCTCGACTACTCATATAGCATCATCGCCTGCAGTCCTTGGTAGATCCGTCACGAAGTCCATCGTTATGTGTTCCCATTTCCACTCGGGGAATTCTCAACGGTTGTAATAAACCGGATGGTCGTTGGTGTTCGACTTTTACTCGTTGACAAGTCAAACATCTCACAACGAACTTTGCTACCTGTTCTTCATGTTTACCCACCAGTAATGTCGTTTCAAGTCCTTATACATCTTGTTTCCTCCAGGATGTATGGTGTATTTCGAACGGTGTACTTCTGAGAGGATTCTGCTCCTAATCTTCTCGTCATTCGGTACACAAATTCTACTCCGAAATCTGATGATTCCATCTTCATGTACCGAGAATTCTGATCTTTCTCTTTTAAGTATCTTCTCTTTCAGTCTTTGAAGTTGCACATCAATCTCTTGTCTTTACTTTGATCTCGTTGATGAGTCGGGTTTAACCGAAATATTAGCACACAAAATTTGAGTATTGGTTCTTGTCGGATTCCAAGTGCTCAACTCTTCTAATGATTTCCCTCTCGAATCATTAGTCTAGCTAAACTCGCCTTTCTTGCTCAAGGCGTCGGCTCTTACTTAGCTTTCCGGGATGGTATTGAATATCAAAGTGATAGTCCTCTGTTAGCTCCATCCATCTCCGTTGCCTCAAATTGAGATCCTTTTGAGAGAATAGATACTTTAGGCTCTTATGATCTGTGCAAACCGTGAATGTTGCTCCGTAGAGATAGTGCCTCCATTTCTTTAACGCCAACACTATTGCTGCCAATTCCAAGTCATGCGTTGGGTAATTGGCTTCATACGGCTTGAGTTTCCGTGATGCATAAGCAATGACCTTTCCTTCCTGCATGAGCACTGCTCCTAGTCCTTCCTTTGATGCATCACTGTAGATGACAAAGTTTTATGTTCCCTTTGGAAGGGCTAAGAATGGAGCTGTAGTAAGTCGTTTCTTTAGTTCTTGGAAACTAGTCTCACACTTGTCCTTCCACTCAAACTTGACTTGCTTCTGGGTTAGCCGAGTGAGTGGTCCGGCTATCTTGGAGAAATCCTGGACAAATCTTCGATAATATCCATTAGTCTAAGAAACTTGATCTCAAGATTCGGACTCGGGTTGTTTCTATTCAACCACTTGTCTGTACTTTCAAGGATCTACGGCGATCCGGTGTCGGATCTATGTGTCCCAAGAATGCGACTTCACTAAGCCAAAATTCGCACTTGCTAAATTTGGCATATAGCTTGTGCTCGTAGTGTCTCTAAAACAATTTTTCGAGATGATGCTCATGCTCCTCTTTAGACTTAGAGTATACGAGTATGTCATCAATGAATATCACTACGAATTGATCCAAATAAGGTTGAAAGACTCGATGCATTAGATCCATAAACGCTGCTGGTGCGTTTGTCAGACCGAAGGCATCACTACAAACTCGTAGTGTCCATATCCGTCCGAAATGCTTTGTTGGAAATGTCTTCTTCACGGATCTTCAGTTGATAATATCCTTGTTGCAAATCAAACTTCGAGTACACCGTCGCTCCTTGAAGTTGATCAAACAATTCGTCTATCCTCGGGAGGGGATATTTAGTGGTAACATCTAGTCGAGATCATATAATAGTCACATCCTTAATGTATCTTATCCGTGATACCTAAACCACAAGTCAAATTCGCTTACTTAAGCTTGTGCAGGTACTTGAGAATGAATAACACAAGGGTATTATCATTGATCAATATACCTAGTGATTCCCCTACTATCATTTTTCCAAAGTAATATCATTAGGTGTCTAGATCCCATAATATATCACATCGAAATCATATACTTCTCAAGAGATATCCTCATTTTCTTGAGTCTCACCATATCGGGCATTATAATCTCTAAATCACAAATTTTTAAATCACCTAACGTCCAAATAGAGGAATATCCGGATATCTTAACACTATAACAGCCCAAAAGAGTTCAAATATTCATCCAAGATTCAACTTAGGTCACCTAGTAGTGGTACCCAATCCAAGCGAGAGGAACCTATCCTGGTCAAACAAAACTAAGGCGGATTAGGCGAATGTAAGGAAAAGATAAGGAAGAACAAGAAAAGAATGACTAAGGAAAGTTAGTCAAGAGTCAACTAAGTCAAATCAAGTATGACTATGGTTCTCCAAGTATAAATTCGACTTAACATAAACATCATAATACGGTTCTATGCCATTATTGAAATCGATCTCACACTTAATTAGTCAAGTCGCGGTACTACCCAACATAATCAGGGTCTATCTGGGTCGCTCGGTGTAAGTTTCCATCTTACAAGCCGAGCTCGATACCATAAGCTGTCACGCCCCAAACGTGACGCGACAACGATCAATCACTTAAACAAATAAATCAATCGATCAAACCAAAGATACCAAACTCCAAGTGAAATAGACTCTAATGCGGCGGAATTAAAATAATCACGAGTACAAATTACAATCTTAAAGTCCGCGGTATCCGAATACAACCCAAAAGATTATCCGAATTAACTACGGTCAAACGGAAATAAAATGAAGGAGTCCAACAACGAATAAAAGTAAAAGGAAATGTCGCTCCACATCATGGATAGGGATTCAATCTGCGGTAGGTTCGATGTCTTGAACTCTTAAATCTAAAGGTTAGAAAACGAGGAGGGAATGAGACATAAATCTCGGTGGATGGGGTGATCGTGTGCAAGTGTGGCGATATAAATAGTTAATGCGAGAAATTTAGTGTATGAAAACGCGTGAGAGATGATGCATGATTTCACACACGATCCACAAGCGTCGTGATAAATATATTAAGTAACATACTTATATAGTTTAAGAAAATAGTTCGTGGTCACGCAGCACTATGGTTCAAGCGGACGGGGAGGATTGCGTGCGGTTTGTAACGCCAATCCTATGCAAGACAAGTAGCGGTTGCGTGCGGTTTGTAGCGCCAACCTATGCAATACAAGTAGCGGTTGCGTGCGGTTTGTAGCGCCAACCAAGCGGGTCCGATTAACTCCGGAATCGTGTGGATCGACAGCGATTCCTTCGTTCTTCCTTGTAACTCCCGAGCAAGATGGTCCAAGACTGTCACCTTATCGCTCCGTAGGCAAAGACAAAATCCACGATGGAGCTAGCAAGGCTCGGTTTGTCATAATCATGATTATACCTCAAGTACTACGACCCGCTTCCTTGGACAAACTCCGTCCCTCGATTGCGGGATTAGGGCGATGGGGCGGGAAGAGTGGAATAGCGGCCCGAGCTGCCGGTTCCATCCCCGACGTATCCATTCCGATTGTGAGCTCGACACACCAAGTTGACTCAGCGGAAAGTAAACACAAGTTCATGTAGTCAACCAGGCAGTCGAGTATTATTGATTCGGGAAGCAGTTCATGAAAAGTTCTCAAAAAATTGCACAAGATAGTTATGGCGTTGGTGGAGTTATCGGGATGAAGATAATTATCGGGAGGATAATTAGTCTTCGATATCTTAAGTATTAGGAGGAACATAAGTCCGTTATAGATTCGAAATCACGAGGCAGGGGTCGCCCGCGATCAGGTATTAATCGGCCAAGACGATCCGATAAGTCAAGGGATTTTTAAGAAAATAAAATATTTTAATTAAATATTAAAGTAAGAGAGTCCAGAGCTGTTTCTTTAAAAGAAAATGATTTGAGTTAGGTCCTTATAAAAATAAAAATTACAATTAGCCACGCTTTGTAAAAACTAATACTTTTGGGGTTAAAAGTTAAATAAATAGATGTACCGACCTTGAAAAATTATGAGGTCAGTTCCTAAATTCTCTAAATTGTTCAGAGATTCAGGTTTTTTAAAGTTTTGAGGTCGAGTTTTTATAAAATTCTCACATTGGCCCCAAAATTGTTAAAATTGTCATTTCGGGCCCTAAGTTTAAAATAATCGGAACTCACAAACCGGAAGGGCTTCTAATGTGGTTCCAGTTGAAAAATGTCACTAAGGTTAGTGCAATATTGGGACAAAAGCAGTTTTAAAACGTCATAAGTATAGGTCCCTTAACTTTTGAAAATCTCATTTTTGTCCCATTTTGAAATAATTGTTTTTAAGGCTTTTAGGGGTCCAATTGTTATGAAATTTGAACCTTGGGTCCAAAATATACTTATGTTATAGGTAAATTAGTATTTCCAGGTACATGGGCTGTATAAGTCCTGGAAATTTCATTTGGGTCCTCAAGTTTAATCTTTTACAATTTGGTCCCTCAAGTTTCATAAAATTACTTTCCAAGCTCTAAACACTTGGATTTTTGGAATACACTTAAAATATGTTATTTCCAGTCCCTTAAGAGTTAAAATTTCAAATTTTAAAATTTGGGTCTGGTACAGTTTCGAAATTTGCAAAATAGCCCTTAAACTTCTCAAATTTTGCAATCTAGTCCTTGGGCTTTTAAAGGTTGATTTTAATTATCTAAAAACTCTTAAAGCTTTATTAAAATGTCAAAACATCATTTTTGAACCTGAGTACAGTCCCAAAAATCGAAAATTATAGAGAGGTCCCTTAAGTTTTATTTTCTTGCAATTAAGTCCACCAACTTTCTCTTTTTGCATTTTAAGTCCAAAAATCGAAATTTAATCAATTATGCTCGACTTGTCCAGGTTATAGGTCATTCAAAACATAGATTTCAAGAGTCATAAACATACATATCCATCTCATACAAGAATTTATCAAATATGACAATAAAGTGTACATGTATGTCCTAATTTTCGGTAAATCGCATTTTGAGCAACACTTGAGAAATTTTTCAACTTGATACAAGAAAATAGCATGCAATACATAATATATATCTCAAATGCTCAATAACAAAATACTACATGCATTTTTATGAATTAAAACACCTAGAAGTTGAAAGGATTTTTCCACCCACCTTAAAGTGCGGTTTGTTGGGAAAAATGAAATAAATCTCTCTCGATGAAGGAGTGACTTAGGTCAGCCCCTAAGTCAAGGAATATCAAAAAATATAGGAGTTAGAAGAATGTGGTTAAAATTTAAGAGGAGATGAAGATAGTGAGAAAATTGGAATTACTACACTTACCTTGTGTAGTGAATAAAGTGTGACTAGTAATGGCTTCCAAGTGCAAGATTTTGGTCACCCTTAATGTTAACCTCCAAAGTCAGCCCCTAAAACTCCAAAAATGAAAATGGAGTGTCAAAGTTTGGAAAATAAAAAGAGAAGAAGAAAAGGTACCAAAAATTCCATTTCTTACCTTATAGTCCAACTTCTTCACAATTTTCTTCAAGATGACAAGTCTCTTAACAACTTCAAAGGTCTTCTAGGTATACCTCAAAATCAAAAATCAAACTTAAATTAGAAGGTGAAAGAGATGAGTTAGGTGATATCAAAAATGGATTGAAAAAGACATTTTCCTTACCTTGGTAGTGATTGTTCGAATTATGATTTGAGTAGAAAGAATGTTTGTTTTTGTTTAGTTGTTTGAAGAAAGAAGAAGTGTTTGATGATATGAAGAAGATGTTCTTGAAGTTGTGAAGGATGTTTGAAGATGTGAAGGAATTGTGTTTGAAGATTTGAAGATATGAAGATATGTTGTTTGAAGGTTTGAAGATGTGAAGGAATGGTGTTTGAAGATTTGAAGATATAGTGTTTGAAGATTTGAAGATGTGAAGGGATGGTGTTTGAAGATTTGAAGATAGGAAGATATGTTGTTTGAAGGTTTGAAGATTTGAAGGAATGGTGTTTGAAGATTTGAAGATGTGAAGGAATGGTGTTTGAAGATTTGAAGATATGGTGTTTGAAGATTTGAAGATATGAAGAAGTGTTCTTGAAGATATGAAGGAGTGGATGAAGATATACTTAGAGAGATGTTGGAGATTTTAGAGAGAAGTTGGAGAAAATGCTTGAATTATGAATGTGTTGGATGAAAATGATATTTTGATCAAATGTTTTTGATCCTCAAGGTGTTATGGATGAAAATTGAGGTGGAGAGGGGGAGACAAATTTTTGGTCAAATTCTATGGCTTCCAACTTGTCTCTAGCATGGGGACAAAGGCGTTGGTCAAAGTGTGGTCTTGCATGGGAGGATGAAATTGAAGGGATTGAGGAGGATGTTAGCATGGAATGTTGGGAAGCCTCCAACATGGTGGGTAAGTTTATAATAAAGAATTGGTGTATAAGATATTGTGTATAAGATTTGAATTAATGGTGTAAAAATACACAAGATGAATACACAAGGTGTACATGTACAAAAGTTGGGAGATATATCTACACCAAATATACATCATGACCGTCCACCTAAGGGTATTTGTGGTATTTCCATATATTTTCTTTTTGTCCCAAATTGGTGATAAAAGATGAATAATATCAATCTTCAAATAATTAGTGATCTCCTTGATCACTTATAAGTCTCATGATCATTTAATCTAAATCGAATTCTTAATTCTATAAGGTATAAATCTCTAAAATAAATAGTCTCCAAAAATTCTAAGGTGACTAATGAGTACACAAATATTAATAATGATGATCGATCGAGTGATCATAATTGTGAAATAAAATTAATAAATGATTATGATCACAAGAAATAAATAAGGGAAATTAAAGACGAAATATATTTATCATTAATATTTACCCGTCAAAGCGACGCGGTAGAATTGTCAAATAGTACAAAGACGATCGTGATAAGTACATGTTCGAATAAAAATCGAGGCTTCACATTCCCGATCGGTATGGTCCAAGACCGCACCTTATCGCTCCGTAGGCAAAGACAAAATCCCGATAGAGCCGGCGAGGCTCGGATCTGTCATAATCATGATTATACCTCGATCTACTACGACCCGCTTCCCTTGGACAAACTCCGTCCCTCGATTGCGGGATTAGGGCGATGGGGCGAAGAGTGGAATAGCGGCCGAGCTGCCGGTTCCATCCCCGCGTATCCATTCCGGTCGTGAGCTCGACACACCAAGTTGACTCGGCGGAAGGTAATTACAATTACGAGCGATCAACCAGAGCGATCAGTATTATTGATTCAGGGGAAGCAGTTTAGGAGAATTTTCGAAAAAACGCGAGTGGCAATTATGGCGTTGGTGGAGTTTATGGATGAAGATGATTATCGGAAGGATAAGCAACCTTCGATATCTTGAATAAGAATTGGGTGGAACATAAGTCCCGTTATAGATTCAAAATCGCAAGGCGAGGGAGTCGCTCCGCGATCGGGTATGTCGGTCAAATTGATCCGATAAGTCAAGGTTTTTGGGAAAATAAAATACTTAATTAAATCTCCAAGTCAGAGGGTCCAGGGCAATTTTAGTAAAAGAGAAAATAATTTGAGTTAGGTCCTTTATAAAAGAAAAATTGTAATTTAGCCCCGTTTTGTAAAAACCAACACTTTTGGGGTTAAAAATTGAATAAATAAATATCCCGACCTTGAAAAATTATGAGGTCAGTTCCTAAATTCTCCAAATTGTCCAGAGATTCAGGTTTTTAAAGTTTTATGGTCGAGTTTTTTATAAAAATCTCACATTGGCCCCAAATTTGTAAAAATTGTCAATTCGGACCTTAAGTTTTAAAAATTCGGAACTCACAAACCGGAAGGGCTTTTAATGTGATTCCAGTTGGAAAATGTCACTAAGGTTGGTAGGATATTGGGACAAAAGCAGTTTTTAAAAGCAATATGTGTAGGTCCTTCAACTTTTGAAAATATCATTTTTGTCCCATTTTAAAATAATTGCCTTTAAGGCTTTTAGGGGTCCAATTGTTATGAAATTTGAACCTTGGGGCCAAAATATAATTAAGTTATAGTTAAGTTAGTATTTCCAGGTGCATGGGCTGCATAAGTCCTGGAAATTTCATTTGGGTCCTCAAGTTTAATATTTTCACATTAGTCCCTCATTTTTAGTAAAATTGTTTTCCAAGCCCTAACCACTTGGATTTTTGGAATACTTTTAAAATATGGGATTCACAGTAACTTAAAAGTAAAAATTTCAATTTAAAAAGTTTAGGTTTGGTACAGTTTTTAAAAATTGCAAAGTAGCCCTTAAACTTTCAAAATCTTACAATCTAGTCCTTGGGCTTTTAAAGGTTGATTTTATTTATCTTAAAACTCTTAAAACATTATTAAAATGTCCAAAAGTCATTTTTGAACCTGAGTACAGTCCCAAATTTCGAAATTTGCAGAGGGGTCCTTTAACTTTTATTTTCTTGCAATTTAGTCCACCAACTTTCCATTTTTGCATTTTTAAGTCCAAAATTGAAATTTAATCAATTATGCTCGACTTTTCCAGGTTATAAGTCATCCAAAACATAGATTTTAAAGATCATACACATGCATGTCCAATACATACAAGAATTCATCAATTAAAGCATTAAAGTGTACATGCATGCACCTAAAATTCAATAAATAGTAATTTTAAGCAACTCTTGAGAATTTTTATGATTTGATATATAAAATTGACATGCAATACATAGATTATATATATCTCAAGGCTCATGATCAAATTTTCTACATGCATTTTAATAAAACACCTAAAAGTTGGAAAAATAATTTTCCACCCACCTTAATTTTGGAAATTGTGAAATAAAAGGATAATTTCACAATTTTTTGGATGAGGCTTCTTAGGTCAGCCCCTAAGTCAAGAAAATATCAAAATTTGGAGTTAGAAAAATGAGAGAAAAATTAAGGAGAAAAGAAGGAAATAAGGAAATGAAAAGGACTACACTTTACCTTGTGTAGTAGATGTTTGGAGACTAGTTGAAGCTCAAAATTGGAAATTTGGCTCAACTCCAAAAATCTCTAAGGTCAGCCCTATTTCTCAAAATGAAAAAGGGGTGTTAAAATTTGAAAAAAATAGGAAGAGTAGGAAAGAAGGGGTCTAGTACACAATTCTTACCTTGTAGTCAAATTTTCTCTACTATTTTCTTCTTCACTTGAGGTCCTTCTTCAAAATATTGTCAAGCTCTAACCTTCAAAGTCTTCTAAATGTACCTCCAAAACCAAATTTAAACTTAAGTTAAGAAGGTGGAAGAGATGAACAATGTGATATCCAAAAATGGATTGAAGCTAAAATTTCTTACCTTTTAGTATAGTGGTTCGATTTTTATGAAGGATAGGGAGGAAAATGTTGAAAATTTTCTAAGTATGGAAGAAGAAAGTGAAATAAAGAATAGAGAGAAGTTGGGAGTTTTTAGAGAGAAGGAGGAGAAAGGCTTTGAGTGTTAGAATGTGTTGATGAGAAATGAAATGAAATTTTTTGTGTAAAATGCCATAATGGCCGTCCAAGTGAGAGAGGAAGAGAGAAATTTTTTGTTCAAATTGTGTCTTGTAATTTGTCTCTTGCATGGAGACAAAAATGCAAGTCAAAGTGTGGGTCAATTTGAATTTGAGAGGAATAAGAAGAATGTTGGTTAAGTGGGAATAAGTTGGGGAAAATAGTAATAAAGAATTGGTGTATAAGATGATGTGTATAATGTTTGAATTAATGATATAATTATACACAAGATGACTAATATATGGTGTATGTGTACAAGAGTTGGATGATATTTTTATCCCAAAATATCCATCATGGCCGTCCACTATGAGGGTAAAATGGTAATTCCATATATATTTTTTTTTTGACCCAATTTTGATGATAATAGATGAAATATATCAATCTCCAAAATAATTAGTGATTACCTTGATCACTTGTAAGTCTCATGATCACTTAAACTAAATTAAAGTCTTAATTCTATAAGGTAAAAGTCTCCAAAATAAATAGTCTCTTAAAATTCTAAGGTGACTAATAAATACAAAAATAGTAATAATGATCAATCAAGTGATCATAAATGAGGAATAAAATTAATGATGATCATGATTACAAGCAATTAAATAAAATGAAATAAAATACAAAAATTTATATATTGTTATTAATTACCCGTCAAAATGACGCGGTAAAATAGTCGATCAAAGCTTAAACAACAATAAGATTCAACTAATAGCTTCGGAAAAATCGGGGCTTCACATCCTCCTCCTTAAAAGAATTTGGTCCCCAAATTCTCTTGAAATAGTTCGGGATATTGATTCCTTATGTCATCTTCCATTTCCCACGTTGCGTCTTCGTCTCGGTTGTGGTTCTGCCACACCGCTTTAACCATCGGAATTTCTCTCTTACACAATTGTCGTATCTGCTGGTCGATGATCCTGATTGGCCTCTCGGTGTAGGATAGATTTTCCATTAGAGGAGGAGTATCTCGAGTGATGATATGCTCGGGATCTGGTTGATACTTCTTCAGTCTCGACACGTGGAATACATCGTGCATTCCTACATATGGTGCTGGTAACTCGAGTCTATAGGCTAACTTCCCGATCCTCTGTAAAATCTTGTAAGGTCCAACATATCTCGGACTCAATTTGCCTCCTTTCTTCGGATTGATCAATCCTTCCGTGGTGAGAGTCTAAGAAATACTTCATCACCGACTTCAAATTCCAAATCCTTTCTTCCGTGGTGAGCTGTGCGAATCCGCTCCTTGATCAGCTTGACCTTCTCCATGGCCTCCTGAACTAAGTCGACCTTTGGAATCGAGGGCGACTTTCGTTTCTCTTTCGGAGTCCATTGGTCATCAATCTCCCAATGTAGTGGGGATCTACATTTTCGCCCATACAATGCCTCATAGGGTGCCATCCCAATCGTGGCTTGATAATAAGCTTTATTGTAGGCGAACTCGGCTAATGGTAAGTGCGAATCCCAACTTCCTTGAAAGTCCAAGTGCGGGCTCGCAACATATCTTCAAGGGTTTGAATTGTTCGCTCGGATCGTCCATCGGTTTGTGGATGTCTTCTTGTCTTTGAAACTTAGTTAGGTACCCAATTCCTCGTGCAAGCACTTCCAAAATCTGGAGACAAACCTCGGGTCTCTGTCGGATACTATATCGACCGGTACTCCATGCGGTCGAATGATTTCTGGATATAAATGCGTAAGTTTCTGCAAGCTATCGGTTTTCTTGATGGGTAAAAAGTGTGCAGATTTCGTGAGTCGGTCTACAACTACCTAGATAGCGTCCTGGCCTCTTCTGGTCCTTGGTAGATCCGTCACGAAGTCCATTGTTATATGTTCCCATTTCCACTCGGGAATTATCAACGGTTGTAGTAAACCAGATGGTCGTTGGTGTTCTGCTTTTACTCGTTGACAAGTCAAACATCTCGCAACGAACTCCGCTTACCTGGTTCTTCAGTTTACCCACCAATAACTTCATTTCAAATCTTTATACATCTTGTTTCCTCCAGGATGTATAGTGTATTTTGAACGGTGTGCCTCTGTTAGGATTTTATTCCTAATCTGTTCGTCATTTGGTACACACACTCGATTCCGGAACCTGATAACTCCATCTTGACTCCGAGAATTCTCGATCTTTCTCGTTTAAGTATCTTCTCCTTGATTTTGAAGATGTGTATCTTTTTCTTGTGCTTCTTTGATCTCACTCGATAGATGGGTGTAACTGAAATGTTAGCACATGAAATCGAGTATTGGTTCTCGTCGATTCCAATTGCTCAAGCCTTTAATGATTCCCACTCTCGAATCATAAGTCCGCTAAGCTCGCCTTTTACGCTTGCGTGCGCTACGGCGTTAGCTTTTCCGGGATGGTATTGAATATCAAAGTGATAGTCCTCAATCAACTCCATCCATCTCCGTTGCCTCGAGTTGAGATCTTTGCGGAGAATAGATACTTCAAGCTCTTATGATCCGTGAAAACCGTGAATGTTGCTCCGTAGAGATAGTGTCTCCATTTCTTCAACGCGAAAACTATCGCCAATTCCAGTCATGCGTTGGGTAATTGGCCTCATACGGCTTGAGCTTTCGTGATGCATAAGCGATAACCTTTCCTTCTGCGCATGAGCACTTGCTCCTAGCCCTTCTTTTGATGCATCACTTGTGACGACAAAGTTTTTTCTCGCTTCCCTTTGGAAGGGCTAAGACTGAGCTGTAGTAAGTCGTTTCTTGACTCTTGGAAACTCGTCTCGCACTTGTCGTTCCACTCAAACTTGACTTGCTTGCAGGGTTAGTCGGTGAGTGGTCCGACTATCTTAGAGAAGTCCTGGATAAATCTTCGATAATATCCAGCTAGTCCTAGAAACTTCGATTTCGTTCTGACTCGGTTGTTTCCATTCAACCACCGCGCTCCCTTGAAGGATCTACCGCAATCCCGGTCTTGGATACTATATGTCCCAAGAATGCGACTTCACTAAGCCAAAATTCGCACTTTGGCAAATTTAGCATACAACTTATGCTCTCGTAGTGTCTCTAAAACGATTTTCGGTGGCGTTAGTGCTCTTCTCTAGACTTAGAGTATACAAGTATGTCATCAATGAATATCACTACGAATTGATCCAAATAAGGTTGGAAGACTCGTGCATCGAGGTCCATAAATGTTTGGCTGGTGCATTAAATCGAGACGAAAGGCATTACTACAAACTCGTAGTGTCCATATCGGGTTTGAAATGCGATTTTGGAAATGTCTCCTTCAGCGGATTTTCGATTGGTAATATCCTTGTTGTAAATCAAACTTGAGTACACCGTTGCTCCTTGAAGTTGATCAAATAGTTCGTCTATCCTCGGGAGGGGATATTTGTTCTTGATGGTCACACTATTAAGTCCACGATAATCTATACATAGTCTTAATGTGCCATCCTTCTTTTGACGAACAACACAAAAATCCCCGGAGACGTACTCGGTCGGAAAAATCCCACATCCATCGTTTTTGTAATTGCGTTTTCAACTCTTGTAACTCAAGAGGAGCCATTCTATACGGTGTTACGGCAATCGGGGCGTCCCGGCAACACCGATGGTGAACTCGACTTCCCTATCCGGAGGGACAAAGTGGTGAGTTCTTGTGGAAATACGTCCGTATATCTTGATACTATAGGTACTTGGTTGATTTGTATCTCAACCTTGGATTTGTTAATTACAAACGCCAAATACCCCTGAGCCCCTCTAGTGATCGCCCTTCTCGCTTTCATTGCTGGAAATAATTGGGGCAATCTTAACTCGTGCCTTCCCGAAATCTCCACTTCGGGTTTTCCGGGTTCACATAGCTTAATGGACTTGTTATGGCAGTCCATTTGTGCATGGTGTGCAAGATAACCATTCATTCCCAATATTACGTCGTATTCGGATATAGGTAATAAGATCAAATTGGCAGGAAAGTTTATCTCAGCAATCTTAACTTCGCATGCATTATAGATGATATCCGTTATCTGACTCGCACCCATAGGAGTTGACACTTCTAAGCATATAGGCATATGTTCCATGCATGCATGCAGTTTGTGTACAAAATGCGGTGCAACAAATGAATGCGTTGATCCAGGGTCGAACAATATTTTAGCGTAGTGGTTAGATACTAGAAGCGTACCTTCCACCACGTCTGTTGCCTCCGGAGCCTCTTGTCCGGCTAGTGCAAATGCTCGAGCGGGCATCCTTGCCCGATTACCCTGGCTGTTTCCCGGCTTCTGTGGTTGCGTTGGTTTGGATCGGTCATTGTACTTCGGGCAATCTTGCAGCTGGTGCTGATTACTACCACAGCGCAAACACCTTCCTTGTTTACGCCAGCAGTTGTCGGCAGTATGTCCCGGTTTCTGGCAATGCGTACATTCCTGACCCGGCTTTCCTTGTACTGGTCTCTTTCCTTTGTCTGTCCTGTTAACCGGTCCCTTCTGAAACTTAGCAGGCGGTTTAGACGGCTGTCCCACAGCTGGCCTCTTAAAACTGTTCGAGGGCCTACTCTGCTGAATCTGTCCAATACGGTTCAGTCCCGACTCAATGCGGAGAGCTGCCTTTACTGCGGCTGAGTAGGTTGCCAGTTCAATTGTCAACAACTGTTTCTGAAGTTCCAGTTTCAATCCTCGAGTGAACTTGTAAAGCTTATCCTCTTCAGTACTGATTGTCCCCAGAGCATACTTGGACAATCGGTGAAATTCAGACTCATACTGAGCCACAGTCAGGTTCCCTTGCCTCAATCTATGAAATTCATCCCGGCGTGCTTCCTTCACGACCTGGGGAATATACTGTTCATTGAACTCAGCCAAGAAATTTCCCCATGTTCTGATTACTCGGTCCTGTTCCCATCTCCTTTCAACTGCCCTCCACCAGTCTCTAGCAGCCGATTCCAGACGAAATACAACGAGTGTGACTCTCTGCTCGTCGGAGTATTGAAGAGCATTGAAGATATTTTCCAACTTCTCTATCCATTCTTCCGCTTTCACATCGTCCGGTTCTCCCAAGAAAGTTGGTGGGTCGAACCGCAGGAATCACTCCAATGTGCGATCGTTCGCCTCTCGGGCGGGTTCGGGAGCACGGGGTTGAGGTTCTGCCTGTTGCCTCATAACACCGATTTGCTTTGTAATGCTTGTGCGATCGATTGTCTCCGCAGCAGTGGAGGAGGTGGTGGTAATTCGGAGAGGGTACCCGTCCCCGGTACATCGTCGTCTCCTCGTGGAACGCGACGAGGTCTCCCACGTCCTCGATGTTCTGCCATTCTGTATCTTGGAGCGTTAGTTGCGATTTGCGAGTAAATGAATACAATAATTATTCGCGTAAAGTAAAAGATATCGCAGGGATAGTAACATCAACACAAGACATCGAATAAATGGCAAAAGGCATATCCATTAATATAAAATTGAATACACCCAAAGTACATCGTGAGAATACTAAGTCGAGATACATGGAATCAAAATACATCCGAATCTAGTACAATAATGAAAGGTACAACACTGGATTACACAGCTACAACAACAAAAGTACAAATGTAAAATCATAGCTAATCGGTGAGATCGCCATCATCATCGCTCGCAGTATGTCATGATCGGGTGGGTCGGGTTGAGGCGGCGCCTCGACCTGCGGCCAATCCACAAAGTCCAACCACTGCTCAAATCCCGAGCCTCATCGAGTGGAGCAGCCTCCCGGCTCTCCAATGTCGACCGATCCTCCTCGGGATCCTCCTCGATCCTCTTGGGATCCTCCTCGGGATCCTCCTCGGGATCGGTAGTGCGGGTTCGCCTCGGGCGGTGGCAATGGCGAGCATTAGTCGCTAAAGCAGCCTCTTCTAGTGCGGCGTCCCTCGAGATAGGGCCTGTGTAAGGTCCTCAATGACCGCCATCATCGCTTGATGAGGGCCTCCTCCAAGCGATCGGCGTCTTACGGATAGACGGGCATCAATCTCCCATTTCTCGCGGCATCGCCGCTCGTCCTCTTCATTTTCTCCCTCATGTTATCCAGGCGCTCACGATACTCAGATTTGGTCCTCCCGCTCTTATGGTGTTATCGCGGTCCTTGATGACATGGTCGATTCGTTCTTCTCATCTTGCTTATCGCCAAGCGGCCGTCAGTCTGCGCGTTGGCGCTCTGGCTAGTTCGTGGTCGTGCGTTCGCTTTCCGGTGCCAATGAATCATCGATGCCGGTAATATTCCCGCTCAAAGACGGGCATGGAATACATCCCATCACGTAGGCGGCGTCGGCTCCATCCGATAAAACAAACTAAGGCGGATCACCAAAGGTAGAGGAGAGATAAGAAAGAATAAGGAAGAAGCGAGTAAGGGAAATCACCAAAATCAACTAAGTCAAGACAAGTATGATTATGAATCTCAAAGTATGCATTCTAACTTAGTTCAAATATCAATAAGACGGTTATATGCCAATTTGAAATCGATTTCACACTTAATTGGTCAAGTCGCGGTACTACCCAAAACACGAGACCGAGGGTCCTATCCCGGTCGGCTCGGTGTAAGTTTCCATCTTACTAGCCGAGCTCGATACCACTCTTCTTGTCACGCCCAAACGGGAAGCGGCGAACGATTCACAACTTAAATACAAATGGACTAATCCCGATAATACCAATGAGAACCCAATAAAACAGAGTCTAAATAGCGGCGAAATAAATAATGATACAAGTTATCACTTAAAGTCTACATTCCATCACCAAATTACAATCCGAAATTCAACAAGGTAGTAACTTAACGTCAAAGGGTCATACGCCCTCAATTACAAACCCGAATTGATTAGGATACAAAAGTCCAACAACAACATAATAAGAAAAGAGTCCGATCAACAACAAGATGCGATAAAATCCAACAAGCGTAGTACAAGGTCTCAATCCAGAGCCGGTTCAAAGATCCCCAAAAAATCCTCATATAAGGTTAGAAAACAAAGGCGGGGATGAGACAAAAATCTCGGTGGATGGGGTGATCGGGTAAAGTAGTGTGGCGTAATATAGTTAATGTGAGAAAGCGATTATCAAAAACGCGTGAGTATGATGCATGGTTTCACACACAGATTCTAAGCGTCGTGATAAATTATTTAAATAATATAATTATACGATTTAAGAAAATTAATTCATGGTCACACAACGGTTTATGTGATACTGATCAAGACAGGTAGGATTGCGTGCGGAAGTGTAACGCCAATCTATGCAAGGCAATTAATGGTTGCGTGCGGACTTGTAGCGCCACCAATGCAAAACAGTAGCGGTTGCGTGCGGGAATGTAACGCCAACCAAAACGGGGCGATAACTCCGGAATCGTGTGGATCGATGGGCGATTCCTTCGTTCTTCCTTGTAACTCCCGATCAAGTATGGTCCAAGACCGGCACCTTATCGCTCCGTAGGCAAAGACAAAATCCCGGAGAGAGCTGGCGAGGCTCGGATCTGTCATAATCATGATTATACCTCGATCTACGACCCGCTTCCCTTGGACAAACTCCGTCCCTCGATTGCGCGATTAGGGCGATGGGGGAAGAGTGGAATAGCGGCCGAGCTGCCTTCCCATCCCCGACGTATCCATTCCGAGTCGTGAGCTCGACACACCAAGTTGATCGAGGCGGGAAGGTAATTACAATTACTGACGATCAACCGGCAATCGAGTATTATTGATTCAGGAAGCGATTTAGGAGAATTTTCAAAAAACGAGTGGCAATTATGGCGTTGGTGGAGTTTATGGATGAAGATGATTATCGGAAGGATAAGCAACCTTTGATATCTTGAATAAGAATTGGGTGGAACATAAGTCCCGTTATAGATTCAAAATCGCAAGGCGGGAGTCGCCCGCGATCGGGTATTAATCGGTCAAATTGATCCGATAAGTCAAGGGTTTTTGGGAAAATAAAATACTTAATTAAATCTCCAAGTCAGAGGGTCCAGGGCAATTTTAGTAAAAGAGAAAATAATTTGAGTTAGGTCCTTTATAAAAGAAAAATTGTAATTTAGCCCCGTTTTGTAAAAACCAACACTTTTGGGGTTAAAAATTGAATAAATAAATATCCCGACCTTGAAAAATTATGAGGTCAGTTCCTAAATTCTTCAAATTGTCCAGAGATTCAGGTTTTTAAAGTTTTATGGTCGAGTTTTTTTATAAAAATCTCACATTGGCCCCAAATTTGTAAAAATTGTCAATTCGGACCTTAAGTTTTAAAAATTGAACTCACAAACCGGAAGGGCTTTTAATGTGATTCCAGTTGGAAAATGTCACTAAGGTTGGTAGGATATTGGGACAAAAGCAGTTTTTAAAAGCAATATGTGTAGGTCCTTCAACTTTTGAAAATATCATTTTTGTCCCATTTTAAAATAATTGCCTTTAAGGCTTTTAGGGGTCCAATTGTTATGAAATTTGAACCTTGGGGCCAAAATATAATTAAGTTATAGTTAAGTTAGTATTTCCAGGTGCATGGGCTGCATAAGTCCTGGAAATTTCATTTGGGTCCTCAAGTTTAATATTTTCACATTATTCCCTCATTTTTAGTAAAATTGTTTTTCAAGCCCTAACCACTTGGATTTTTGGAATACTTTTAAAATATGGGATTCCCAGTAACTTAAAAGTAAAAATTTCAATTTATAAAGTTTAGGTCTGGTACAGTTTTTAAAAATTGCAAAGTAGCCCTTAAACTTTCAAAATCTTACAATCTAGTCCTTGGGCTTTTAAAGGTTGATTTTATTTATCTTAAAACTCTTAAAACATTATTAAAATGTCCAAAAGTCATTTTTGAACCTGAGTACAGTCCCAAATTTCGAAATTTGCAGAGGGTCCTTTAACTTTTATTTTCTTGCAATTTAGTCCACCAACTTTCCATTTTTGCATTTTTAAGTCCAAAATTGAAATTTAATCAATTATGCTCGACTTTTCCAGGTTATAAGTCATCCAAAACATAGATTTTAAAGATCATACACATGCATGTCCAATACATACAAGAATTCATCAATTAAAGCATTAAAGTGTACATGCATGCACCTAAAATTCAATAAATAGTAATTTTAAGCAACTCTTGAGAATTTTTATGATTTGATATATAAAATTGACATGCAATACATAGATTATATATATCTCAAGGCTCATGATCAAATTTTCTACATGCATTTTAATAAAACACCTAAAAGTTGGAAAAATAATTTTCCACCCACCTTAATTTTGGAAATTGTGAAATAAAAGGATAATTTCACAATTTTTTGGATGAGGCTTCTTAGGTCAGCCCCTAAGTCAAGAAAATATCAAAATTTGGAGTTAGAAAAATGAGAGAAAAATTAAGGAGAAAGAAGGAAATAAGGAAATGAAAAGGACTACACTTTACCTTGTGTAGTAGATGTTTGGAGACTAGTTGAAGCTCAAAAATTGGAAATTTGGCTCAACTCCAAAAATCTCCTAAGGTCAGCCCCTATTTCTCAAAATGAAAAAGGGGTGTTAAAATTTGAAAAAAAATAGGAAGAGTAGGAAAGAAGGGTCTAGTACACAATTCTTACCTTGTAGTCAAATTTTCTCTACTATATTTTCTTCTTCAAGCTTGAGGTCCTTCTTCAAAATATTGTCAAGCTCTAACCTTCAAAGTCTTCTAAATGTACCTCCAAAACCAAATTTAAACTTAAGTTAAGAAGGTGGAAGAGATGAACAATGTGATATCCAAAAATGGATTGAAGCTAAAATTTCTTACCTTTTAGTATAGTGGTTCGATTTTTATGAAGGATAGGGAGGAAAATGTTGAAAATTTTCTAAGTATGGAAGAAGAAAGTGAAAGAAAGAATAGAGAGAAGTTGGGAGTTTTTAGAGAGAAGGAGGAGAAAGGCTTTGAGTGTTAGAATGTGTTGATGAGAAATGAAATGAAATTTTTTGTGTAAAATGCCATAATGGCCGTCCAAGTGAGAGAGGAAGAGAGAAATTTTTGTTCAAATTGTGTCTTGTAATTTGTCTCTTGCATGGAGACAAAAATGCAAGTCAAAGTGTGGGTCAATTTGAATTTGAGAGGAATAAGAAGAATGTTGGTTAAGTGGGAATAAGTTGGGGAAAATAGTAATAAAGAATTGGTGTATAAGATGATGTGTATAATGTTTGAATTAATGATATAATTATACACAAGATGACTAATATATGGTGTATGTGTACAAGAGTTGGATGATATTTTTATCCCAAAATATCCATCATGGCCGTCCACTATGAGGGTAAAATGGTAATTCCATATATATATTTTTTTTGTCCCAATTTTGATGATAATAGATGAAATATATCAATCTCCAAAATAATTAGTGATTCCCTTGATCACTTGTAAGTCTCATGATCACTTAAACTAAATTAAAGTCTTAATTCTATAAGGTAAAAGTCTCCAAAATAAATAGTCTCTTAAAATTCTAAGGTGACTAATAAATACAAAAATAGTAATAATGATCAATCAAGTGATCATAAATGAGGAATAGAATTAATGATGATCATGATTACAAGCAATTAAATAAAATGAAATAAAATACAAAAATTTATATATTGTTATTAATTACCCGTCAAAATGACGCGGTAAAATAGTCGATCGAAAGCTTAAACAACAATAAGATTCAACTAATAGCTTCGGAAAAATCGGGGCTTCACAAAGTAGCCCTTTGAGGGCTAAGGAATAGGGATATGGTTTTAAATCATTAACATATTATCCAATATTCTCCCATGTGATTTAAAATCAAGAAAACAAATTTCGAAAGTAGAGATGAGCAAATAATACCATGTAATAGGTGTATGTACCTTTCCCATTTGAACCTCACTTAGTGTGAATAAACTACCACCTATAGGACAATAGAGACATGAATGTCTTGATCTAAGTTCTTGTGATTAGATGACAATAAATCACACACCATGGTATGACCGAGTAAACATTGTGATTCTATCAGCGGTGCGCTTTCTGGTCATGCGTAAGAATCTTGTATCATGAACGTCATTAGGGAGTAGCCCACACCCCCACAGTGGCTAACCCATGCCACCAAGTTCATTTAGGTGAATCCTCCAAGGATGACTTGTGACCAACCACCATGCAAAATTATGCCCTTTGAATTCATTAAGAGACAAACTCAACCTCAATCGTCACATAAGGAGCACTAAACATCATAGGAATGGGACTCAGAAATAATTATGCAAAAATATATAATTTATTAATATATTGTGCTCTTCCAAATCAATCTTTTACATTTTCATTTCTACCCATTGAACTTCGTTCATGGGATCACCATACCTCTTAGGACGGGTTTCCTCTGTGGTGAGTTAATTAATAGGCTCCAATCCCATCCGCATCGATGATTGTAAAACTTGAAAATGCGCTAGTCCTTTTGTGAGCGGATCCGCAATATTATTTTCAGACATGACAAAATCCAAAAAAATAACACCATGATAAATTAGATGTCTAATTGATTTATGTCTCAAGTGTTTTTTTTTTCACATTATAATTTTTTCTTTTAGCTCTTGCAATAACAACTTGGCTATCACAATGTAAATAAATAAGAAGAATAGACTTAAGCAATAGAGGAATATCATCTAAAAAACTTTTAAGCCATTCAACCTCAGTGCAAGCAGCATCTAAGACAGTTAACTCAGCCTCCAAGGTTGGTAAGAAATTACGATGCTTAGCAGACTTCCACGATATTGCTCCACCTGCCAATGTAAATACATATCCACTAGTTGACTTTGTTTTCTCCAAATAAGTGATCCAATTTGCATCACTGAAACCTTCCAAAACATGAGGAAAACCTGTGAAGTTGATAGCATAATCAATAGTCTCTTTTAATTTAAACAGTCTTTCTAATGCATCCCAATGGGAAGTATTAGGACTATGAGTGTATCTTGCTAATCTACCAACAACATACACAATGTCCGTTCTAATATGATTCATTAAATACAACAATGATCCAATAATTTGAGAATATTTATATTGAGAAATACTAGCATCTTTATTTTTTCTCAACTTAACAGTTGGATCATAAGGAGTAGATATTGGTTTCACACAAGAATAATTAATTTTTTTCAACAACTTTTCAATTGAGATCGCGAAAAGAAATAAAATTTCCATTTCTAATTATCCTTTTTCATAAGATAACATCAACAGGGCCAAGGTTTTTCATATCAAAATGATTAGACAAGAATTTTTTGGTATCATTAATAACATGAATATTGCTACCAACAATGTCAATATCATCAACATACAAGCACAAAACTACACAAGTACCATCGGCAACTTTGATGTAAACACACTTATCACCTTTATTGATGTAAAAACCACTAGAAGTTATAACACTATCAAACTTCTCATACCACTACATTGGAGCCTGTTTTAATCCGTAAATAGATTTAACAAGCTTACACACTTTCTTTTCTTCATCGGCCATAACAAAGCCTTCCGAATAGTTCATATAAATTTCCTCCTCCAAATCACCATTTAAGAAGGCGGTTTTTACATCCATTTGATGGATATCTAATTTATAAGTATAGGTAATAATATTCAACATTCTAATGGTAGTAATTTTAGAAACAGGCGAGTAAGTCTCAAAAAAGTCAATTCCAGGTTTTTGCTCAAAATCCCTAACAACTAGTCTGACCTTGTATTTTTCTATGGAGCCAATAATTGTCAATTTTTTCTTAAAAATCTGTCTATACCCAATTGTTTTACAACTAGGTCGGAGGTCCGTTAAAACCCAAGTTTTATTAATCATAAGAGTTTTCATTTATCATTAACTGCTTTCTTCCAAAAAGGAGCATCTTTGGACAACATAGCATCATTATAGGTCTTAGAGACATCTTCAAGTAAAAAAGTATAAAATTCATCACCAAAGTTTTTAGGTTTTCTACTCCTTTTAGGCTCAACATGTTCCGCATTAAAAACAGTAGAAGAAGAATCATTAACATTAGAACTAGAACATGCACCAACAACCCTAGACAATTTTCGAAAAAGACAACATCTCTAGATTCAGTAATAAAATTATTGACAATTCCAGGAACTTCAAAATTAAACACAAAAAATCTATATGTAGTACTATTTAACGAATAGCCAACAAAAACACAATCAATAGTCTTGGGGCCTATTTTCTTTTCTTAACAATAGGAATATTAACCTTAGCTAGGCACTCCCACACTTTAAAAAATTTAAGAGAAGGCTTCCTATTCTTCCATAATTCAGAAAGAGTCTTATTTGAATTTTTATAAGGAACTCTATCGAGAATAAAACAAGCAGAATATAAAAGGTTTGCCCTAACAATTCTAGGCAAACAAGAACTAAGTAGCATTGCAATCACCTTGTCAAGTAATGCCCTATTTTTCTTTCTGCCACAACATTAGATTGAGGAGACTAAGAAGGTGTCACTTCATGCACAATACCATGAAATTTACGAAAGTCAACCATATCATCAGAAGCATATTCACCTCCCCTATTAGAGCGAAGATTTTTATTTTCTTTTCAAGCTGATTTTCAACTTCAGCTTTGTACTCTTTAAACATCAAAAAAATTACTCTTTGCATTAATTAAATAAACGTAGCAATATTTAGAAAAATCATCAATATAAGTAATGAAATTTTGATTACCACAATGAGTCAGGACATGATTGCTATCACAAATATAACTATGAATTAATTCAAGCAACTTGATTTCTTTTTCTACCGATTTATGCGGTTTTCTAGGTTGCTTAGCTTGCACACAAAGTTCACATTAATAAAAGTCTTGGGAATGAGATGTAAATGCATCATTCCTTTTATAGTACCAGATTTCACATGACCAAGTCTACCATGCCAAGGGTAACAAGATTCAACATTAGCAATAAATGAAGACATATTAAAATTTTCATTACTAGAAGAACACATTACACTTAAACGAAATAAACCGTCCAACATAAAACCTTTACCAACAAACTGGCCATGTTTGGAAATTACAACTTTATTTGATTCAAAAACAACTTTATAACAAATTTTAACTAATAAAGATGCATTAATCATATTTTTCCTAACATCTGGAATATGGTATACACAATCTAACGATGAGACTTTCCCAGATGTAATGTTAATGGGACTTGGCCTTCTCTTAGGACACGAGCCACACTCCCATTCTCCATGCTAATATTTCTTGTGACTGATACCTGATATGATAGAAAATAACTTTTATCAGCGCACACATGAACATTAGCCCCAGAGTCAATCCACCAATTATTTGAGTTAAAAAAAAGTATTTAACTCTAGGCTACTAACAAGATACCTTTCAGCCGGGGAATCGGAGACAGCCCCAACATTCACCCCATTGGCTTGTAGTTTAGAAATTGACGGGGTTTTGGATTGATTTTTGAGGTCATGGCAGTGAAAATAGTTTCCTGCTATATGATTAGTCCTCCCACAAACTCAACACCTAATCGACTCTCATTTTTACTTTATGGCATAGTGTTATTGAATTTATTATCACCAGTTCCACCATAAGTCCTTTTTGGTCCAGTTTTCTTAAAAGATTTAGGCTTTGGTTTGTGAGAATATTCAACAATTAGGGCACTACCTTGAAAAATATGTTTTTTAGATTGTTGGGAAGAACAATGTTTATCCTCAATTCTCAAAGCAACACATAATTCTTCAAGAGAAAATTTTTCAGGCTTATGCTTAAGCTCTCTAGCAAAGTCAGACCAGATGGTGGACATTTCTTAATCAAAGAAGAAACATAAATAGAATCATTTTGTTCTATTTTGCTTTCATATCATAAATGAGGTTCTTAAACTCAGTCAATTGATCAGAAATACTTTTAATATCAACAATTTGAAAATCTAACTAATCATTAATAGACACAAATTTGAGACCCTTTTCAACAGTACCATAACGATAATCAAGTGCATTCCATAATTCAACTGCATATTTGGTATGAGAAAAAATACAATATATACGATCAGATAAAACATTCGAAATTCTACCTTGACAAATAATGCCCTTATCAACAAGGTTATCAATTTTTTCACTAGATTCTTTAGTAGTATCTATGCTAGTAGGTGTCTTAGTAAACATAGTAGCAGAACTTTCACCATTTTTTAAAGACCATTTTGAACCACATAGAACAATCCTAATTCAGTCAACCAAAATTTAGAGGGTTATTTTGATACATATTTAATGTATTTGCATGTATATTTAGTGTATTTTAGTTGGTTTCCTTTAATGAGCGTGATACAACATATTTTTGTAATTTTTTACAGAAAACAAAGCTAAAATGGAAAGATATCAGTAGGACAACCCGAAAAAGAATGCCGAATGTGAAGAGATGATCAAATACGTGATGAAAATGACGAAAGACAAAGTATATGGTCAGCCCGTGTAATATTACACGTCCGTGTGAATAGTTCCTTGTGATTTTACACGCCAGTTCGGCTTGTTTGAGGGAAGAATTTCAGAGATGGATTACATGACCAGATCGTGTATTAATACATGGTCACGTATTTTGTTCAGTGCAAAAAATTAGAAGAAATCAGATTACACGGGTTGGACCGTGTGATTTGATTGGTGGATGATTTTGTTTTCTAATTCCATCAGGACTCTACCAGTGATCTCCCAAAGCATCTATAAAAGGAAGACCAAGCCCTGGACGAAAAGATACAACATTATACACAAAAAATACACTTGGGATACACAAAATTTAAAGACTTCTGAGAGGAAAACACAAATCAACTAAGAACACTACAAGACCTTTCGCATCTACGAAAGCACACAAGGGTTCAAGACTTCGAAGAAGGATCCATCCTGACAGGAAGGGGTTCTATCTTCTTAGTTTAGATCTCTTTTTTGTACTTAATTCGATGTCAAACTATTTGATTTCAATATCTTTCTGATCCTAGGTCATAATCAAAACTGTGGATTCATGTTAATTCTAAATTGATTGTTTTTCTTAATTGGTTTATGTGCTCTATTTATGAATCCGAGTGCTTGTTTTGTGGAGATTATCTGATCAATAATTTACATGTCATATTTGTTAGTTCATAATTCAGAAGATGAGTTCTAACTTACGAAAAACGAGTTCATAACATAAACGGGTATAGAGTCGGGAGGCTTATAATTGTTTGTGGGAAGTACTTCAATTCATAGATCTTTTGGGAGTTGATATTACTTGTTGAGTAGGAATGCTAGCAATTGGTATTAATCAACTATTTATTTGGCTCGGGAGGGGGAATAAACTAATATATGAGTTGAACCCATAAATAAACATAAACTGGTTTTGATGAAATATTAATTGGAATTAATATTGAAGAAGCATGTTAAGATTATGTTCCTAGGGTTGCTTTCGTATTTGCTGAAAACTTGTGGAGTTCGGGTTTATAAATACTTAAATATTTTTCTTGATAGTATAGGGTTTAGTTTAGATAAACAATTTTCGGATTTTCAACTGCTTGAATAAAATTGAAATACGATATTTATTGTACTCTAAGTATTTTTTATTCAATCTGCTAGGAATACGATCTTGCTCGCTGCTCTCTACTAGCTACACTGTACACTTGCATTTTAGTGAAAATAATTTCACGATCAAGTTTTTGGCGCCGTTGCTGGGGATTGAAAGATTCTACATAGATTTAGTATAAGTAGTTCAATCTTAACTGTAGCAATATTTTTATTTTATTATTTATTTTTTTGGTTTTAACATTGTTTCTGTTGAGTGCAGGTAGTGTATGATCACACGCTCCAGATCTATCCAACCGATACCCATTGACCTAGAGATCGAAAAGGTAGCAAAACAATTAAGGAAAAGATCTAAAGCGATGGCGGATGAGAACTATAGGGACAATGTGAATAACAAAAATATCGAGGAGCGCCCACTGAGGATGAATAGGCAGAACCAGATCGAGGAGAGAGGCCCGTGAGAAGAGCGATTAGGGATTTCTTCGGCCGTGTTAATCAAAGATATGGGGGTGGGCCCTCCTGCGCCGATTAACACAAATAATTTCGAACTAAAACTTGCGTTGATGGTGTCGCAAAACTAGTTTGGGTGGAGAGCCATTGAGGATCCAAACGGGCATTTGGCGCAATTTTTCGAGATCTGCGATACTGTAAAGATGAATGGTGTTTCTGAGGATATCATTCAATGCCGCATTTTCGCATTCTCTCTACGCGATAAGGCTAAGGGATGGTTATCTTCTTTGACACCACCCACAACAGATTGGGCCGAACTAAGTCAATGGTTTCTGGCTAAGTATTTTCCCCGAGTAAGATGCTACAACTGAAAAGTGAAATCGCCCAGTATAAGCAACAAGATGTAGAGCCGTTATATGAAACACGGGACATGTTTAGAGAATTGTTAAAAAATGCCCTCAACATGGATATCCCGACTACCAACTGGTACAATATTTTTATAAAGGTTTGAGTGGAAACACGAGAACTATTATAGATGCTTCATCTGGGGGTACACTACTTGGGAAATATCCGGATGAGGCACTAGAATTACTTGAGGAGATGGCAAATAATAGTTACCAGTGGCCATTCGAGAGATCTAATGTCAGACGTGTGGCGGAGGTCCAGGATGAGGATAAGGTTGCCATGCTCCGCATGAACAAGTATCCGTGCTTAATATGAAACTGAAGCGATACGGCGACTCAGAGATCTTGCGATTGTTGAGGAAGAGGCGAGTTTTGTAGGCAAATGGAACTTCAACAACAGTTATCGAAACAATTAGACACCCATAGATTACCATCCGGGGTTACGAAACCACAAAATCGTTTCTTATGCTAATAACAGAAACATTTTGCAGCCACCTCCGGGTTTTAAATCGGGTAATCCAGCGGAAGCGAGTCAAGTGAAAAAAAAGCATCTGTAGAAGAGATGTTATCCTCCTTTATCTGAGGAGAAACAACTTGATTGAATAAAGATGAGGCTAAAATAGACAGGATAGAGGAACAAGTTACCCAGCTGAACACGAACATAAACGCAAGGTTGAAATCTTTAGAGACACAAGTAGCCCAAATTGCTACAGCAGTGGGAGGCCAACATCAAAAGAGCAAATTCCCAAGTAGTACGGAACTTAATCCGCAAGAACAATGCAATGCCATTCATCTGAGGAGTGGTACATAATATGAAGGACCAAAGACATCAAATGATACAGTTCCACAACAGTAGTAATAAAATCTGACGTCTGGCTGAAGACGTAAAACTTAGCACTTTTTGGAAGGCAACCCAAATTTTTAATCGCCTTTGTTCAATTTGATTTTGATTTTTACTTACTTAATTTTTAGTTTTGTTTATTTTTGTGAGTTGTTGTGTATGAGGCGCCACAACAAACTCCGGGTTTTATTGGAGAAAAAAATGAGAAATGAAAAATAGAATACACGACCGTGTGAATTGAAAAACAGGGACCGAATACACTGTCTGGCTGTGTATTTTTACATGGTCGTGTATTCGATCGACGCAGAAATCAGAGACAACAGCAACGTACACTATCAGACCGTGTAATTTACAGGGACCAAATATTTGGTCCAATCGAAACTCCTTCCATTTTTTAAACTCAAACACTCCAAATTTATCCCACTTCTTCCCTTCTAATCCCTAGGGACCGAAAATCCACCTACAAATACCCCTATTCCATCTTCAAAATTCTTCAAATTCAACTTCAAATCTTCAATCTAGGGCACACATAGTTCTCTCTTTCAAGAAACCCACCACAAATTTCTTCCAATTTCTCAACTTTCTCTTGTTCTGCTTCAAGTTTGGGGGAGTTGAATCTCAAATTTTCAGATTTCTCAAGAGCTTCAAACCCAATTCAGTGTCTATAAGAGGAGGAGAAGGTGGAGTTAGGAGAAACACAAGGAGAAAGAGGGAGCCCACTCCGAAGCCCAAACCCGTGCCGGAATATAAGGTGAACGAACCGAGTACTACAATGTTATCTCACGGACGAGATGCACCAATCTCGGTGGGAGGCTCTCTACAACAAGAACATGATTTCGACAAGGTATCCCAATGAACCCACTCTTACTAATTTGGGATTCTTGTGTGGGTGTTAAGTTGGATTTTTACCAACAAATTAGGTATCCTAGACTTAGAAATTGTGTTGTTTTTTAGATTGAGTCAAAATTATTGTTGAAGTTGTAAATCGAGTTGTAATAGGTAGCAAGTTAAGAAACGGACGAAAAATAGTGAAGAATGAGCTACACCGGGGTAAGAAGTTAAGAAATTGCGCTCAAAATGGGTGTCACAAAGTGTAACGCGGTACAAAACAATCATGTATCGTGGTACAGGATTGTGTACCGCGGTACACAATCCAAAATTTAACCTATACCGCAATATAGGTAGTGGAATTTCACTGTGTACCGCAGTGCAATGTCTTCTTACCACGTTTCAAACCAAATTTCACCTGCTTTCGACCGCGATACATTCAACACCTACCGCGGTACCTATCAAACATCCTTCAACAATAATTCAACTTTACACGGCGGAAAACCACAAAAATCTTTCTTTACATTAAAGAAAGCTCAATCAGCCAAAAGATAAGAACAAGATAACGAAGTATAGGTGAAAAGTAGAAAGTGATGGAAGACAAGAGAAAATGGACATCAGAAGTGTCCAAATGACAGGAGAAAAGAACAAAAGAAAAAGAAAAAAACTTCAGCTATAAATACCTGTGAATTTCAGTAGCAGAACACATGGGGAGAATGGGAGACCAAGGAAGGAGAATTTGATACAGAAGATGGAGCTTAGTTGGGGAGAACGTAACGAAATAGAAAGGAAACCAGATTAATTCTTCAACAAATCATTGGAGAATTACATCAAATCATCAAATATAAGTTTTTCCTTCTTATTCTCTTTCTTTCCAATATAATTCTTGTATTAGTTCTTATGTATCGAATTTCTTATGTGCATTGTTTGATGGATTTATTAGATATTCAAGGGGGCTTGATGTAATCTTGTTTGATCTTATGTTTGATTTCTAGATCTATTTTGTTTCATGCAATTCATGGTTTATTTGTGTTATTTGTATTATTTACATCTTGATTATCTGATCCTTAATCTTTGATGCTTAATTTGTTAATCCAACATTCGAGAGAAGGGATTTAATACCAGATCTAGAATAATACAACATAAGAAATTATATAATCGAGAGATTTATAAATCATTTGAAGTTGTTATAGAAACTCCACTATTCTATTTAGAATTATAATTCTTAGATTTTTATATAGATATTAAAATCTTGTTTTATAAGTTAAAATCACTAGATACTCGAGAGAGGTAGTTGATTAAATTGAAAATTTCAACTTATAAACCATTGCTTAAAATAGATAGATTGTTTATCATACATAAGTGATAACTTGATGAAATCAACCTCTAGAATATTTCTCCCGTAGATTTAGATGTTTGTATTTTTCATTTAATTATTATTAGCTATAAATCATCCACCTATTATTGATCAGTCAAATATAGCATATGTAATTTATACTTGGTACTTACCAACACATTCGTTGTGGATATAGCAACCCTACTCATTACACTATATTAAAACTTGACACATGTACACTTGTAGCAAATTAGGTGAGTGTTTGTACACCTAACAGTGGGCGAATTAAAACTTAACACATGTACACTTTTGAAATGGTGATTCTAAAAAGAAATTTGATGGGGATAAGATTTAGACTAGCGAATGAGCCGAGAGAGCCTTCGATTGATGATTTAAATGCTATTTATCAAACTCCAGCTTATGGGGTAGAAGAGCATTAGGATTCTGATAAGCTGGGGTTTTGGCTGGAGATAACGAGGCGGATAATTTATACACGATGTACTTCTAAGGCGTCGAGTATTAGGAACCCCATTTTTTATTATGTGCAACACACAATGGCAGGAACGGTGTTTGCTAGGGAAGATAGCAAAGGAGTTATTCTTGTCGATGAATTGTATATTTTGTGGTGTATGGCCTCGAGAACTGAGGTGGTGCCAAATGCCAGGGCATTCATCTCCAGACAGTTTGATAGGGTGAAAAATCAAGAAAAAGGGGTGGGGATATGTATTGGAGGATTAATTGCACCTATTGCCGAACACTTTAATGTGAATTGTAGAGGGTATGTGAGTGCAGATGGGGGCAAAAGATTGATATGACTATCTTCCGCGATGATGATGATTAGGTTTGATGGGCGCGATTATTGGTTACTTCATGCGGATAGGACCAAAATTAAACTACCAAATCCAGATGCTACCTCAACTCGGGATAGAGATAATTGGTTGATGAGGGGAAAACAATCAACTACTACTCAAGTTGAGCAAGATGAGGCTCAGGCTGAGACGGATAGGCCAGAATTCTCTAGGCTAGGAGGTAGGCGGCAGGGGGACTTGAGTGATAGGATTATAGGTTGAAGGTCCACATGGGCTCGTTGATGGATGACACATATCAGTTGTCGGCTACGGTGGACGAGTATCACACCGAGTACTTGCAACATTTTGATACCATCACCCTATAGCAACAACAGATGTACGAGATAATGTCTCGTATGGACCAATGACATATCCAGCAAGGCCACTATCCTCCACCTCCTCCACCACAGTGAGCTATGTAAGTACTTGTCACGCATTCCTCTTTCTTTTGCTATTTTCATCATATGTTCGGGATCAATCATGATTTAAGTTTTGGGGGAGGGGAGAGGGGTTGTCAAGAATACATGATTTTGTATTGTTGCATATTTTCATTGCATTTAAGTTGCATGTAGAAGCATATAAAATTTGCATAAAAATTTTTAAAAAATATTTTTGATACTTTTTAAGCACGTTTATTGCTTTTGTGTGAGTTAGGATTAGAAGTTCGAATTAGTATAAAAAGCTTTTATATGATTTTACTATGAGCACTTGGTTTCATGAAAAAAAGTACTTGGTGAATGTGTGAGGAATTTTTGAAAAGATGTCTTTTGCATGTTTGATATTCACTGAGAAAATTGGGTATTTGAGGATGATGTGAAAAATATGCCTCTGAGCTTTTGTCCTTAAACTGCTTATATCTTGTGCAGTCTTATTTTTTCTTGAGTGTGATATTCATGATTGTTAGAACTCTAGAACTTGCATTGGTATTGAAACCATGTGTGTGCAATTTTTGAAGATGATTTAAGGCCATTTTTGTTTAAGCCTACTTAGCCTAAAAATCCTACCTATGAACTCATGATTCCCTAGTTAGCCACTTCGAGCCTTAACTTTGTTTATTGCTAGCCACATTTTGATGCTTTTAACTTAATAATATTTTATCCCTAAAAACTTGAGCTTATAGAGATGTTATTTTTAGGTAGATGTGGTCAAATATTGAGAAAGAATGATTGACAAGTGAGGGACGAACAATGGATAGGTGATGAAGCTCGAAAAAGAAAGCAAATTGAATTGAAAAGAATAAGAAAAATTGAGCAAGAAAAATATCTAGAAAATTGAAAAACAATTGATAGCTTAAGGCAAAAGAAAGAAGACAATGGCCTAAGAATGAAAAATAAGAAAAAAAGGGTGGAAGAAGAGTTGAAAAAGAAAATAATTTGAAAGAATTATTCTTGAGATGAAATTTGGTTAGTGAGTTGAAAATTTGTGTACTTAAATTCTATTTTCTCAAGCCAAGTCACTTAATCCATATTTTCCTACCCTAACCAAAGAGCCTACATTACAACAAAAAAAAGTCCCTTTAGATTCTAAAATTGTGCACATTTGAGTGGTAGAGATGTTAGACGATTTGCAAGCTTAAGGTAGTTCTACTTCACTGAATTGATTTGAGCTTATATACTTCCCATTTACTTCTAGAGTTGAGTGATACATTATTTCTTGTGAGTCGCGATGTCGAATACCCGGATGAGTATTGATTTTGCCGAATTTGCAATTGATGACTTTTTGATAATGAGTTACATGTTTGCTAAAGTGTTGATTTGATTGAGATTAAGTGTTTGTAGTGTTCTTGTGTTGTTCTATATACCCCATTTGCATTATTTGTCTTAGTTAAGCTCGAGGGGCGAGCAACGATTTAAGTTTGGGAAAATTTGATACGTGTAAAATATACATGGATTTAGGGGGATATTTTGATACATATTCAATGCATTTACATATATATTTAGTGTATTTTAGTTGGTTTCCTTTGTTGAGCGTGATACTACATATTCTTGTAATTTTTATAGAAAATGGAGCTAAAATTGAAAGATATCGAGGGGGCGGTCCGAAAAAGAATGCCAAATGTGAAGAGACGATCGAATACACGAAGAAAATGAAGAAATACAAACTACATGGTCAACCCGTGTAAGATTACACGACTGTGTGAATGGTTCTATGTGATTTTACATGCCCGTGCGACTCGTTTGAGAAAGAATTTGAGACAGACACGATCGGACCGTGTACTAATACACGCTTATGTATATTGTTTAGTGCAAAAATAGAGAAGAAAATAGATTACACAGTTGGACCGTGTGATTTCACACGACCGTGTGATTCACAAGGCCGTGTGATTTGATTGGTGGTTGATTTTGTTTCCTAATTCCATCGGGACTCTACCAGTGATCTACCAAAGCATCTATAAAAAGAAGACCAAGACTTGGACGAAAAGATACAACATTATACACAAAAAATACACTTTGGACACACAAAATTTACATACTTCTGAGAGGAAAATACAAATCAATGAAGAACACCACAAGACCATTCGCATCTATGAACGCACAAGGGTTCAAGACTTCAAAGAAGGATCCATCCTGACAAAAAGGGTTCTATCCTTTTAGTTTAGGTCTCTTATATGTACTTAATTCCATGTCAAACTATTTGATTTCAAGTTTGTTGTCAAATATTTGGGCTAAATCTTTCTGATCCTAGGGCTGAATCAAAACTGTGGATTCATGTTAATTCTAAATTGATTGTTTTTCTTAATTGGTTTATGTGCTCTATTTATGAATTCTAGTGCTTGTTTTGTGTAGATTATCTAATCAATATTTGCATGTCATATTTGCTAGTTCATAATTTGGGAGATTAGTTCTAGTTTACGAAAAATGCGTTCATAACATAAATAGGTATAAAGTCGGGAGGCTTATAACTATTTGTGAGGAATACTTCAGTTCAAAGATATTTTGGGAGTTGATATTAATTGTTGAGTAGGGATGTTAGCAATTGGTATTAAACAACTATTTATTTGCTTCGAGAGGGGGAATAAACTAATTTAGGATTTGAACCCGTAAATACACATAAACTGGTTTTGATGAAACATTAATTTGAATTAATATTGAAGAAACATGTTGAGATTATGTTCCTTGGGTTGTTTTTATATTTGTTAAAAACTTGTGGAGTTCGGGTTTATTAATACTTCAATATTTTTACTTGATAATTTAGGGTTTAGTTTACATAAACAATTTTCTGATTTTCGACCGCTTCAATAAAATTGAAATACTATATTTACTGTACTCTAAGCATTTTGTATTCAATCCCTGAGAAATACGACCTTGCTCATTGCTATCTGCTAACTACTTTGTACACTTGCAATTTAGTGAAAATATTTTCAAAAACAAGTTTTTGGCCCCGTTGCCGTGGATTGAAAGATTCTACATAGATATAGTAATAAGTAGTTCAATCTTAATTGAAACAATATTTTTTTATTTTTTTATTCTTTATTGTTTTCTTGTTCTAACATTGTTTCTGTCGAGTGCAAGTAGTGTATGATCACACGTTCCATATCTATCCAACCAATACCCATTGACCTACAGATCGAAAAGACAGCAAAACAATTAAGGTAAAGATCTAAAGTGATGGCAAAGGAGGACGATAGGGACGGTGTGAACAACAGAAACAACGAGGATCGCCCACCGAGGGAGAATATGCAGAACTAGATTGAGGAGAGGACCATGAGAAGAGCAGTTAGGGATTACTTCCAGCCAAAAGTTAATCAAAGGTATGAGAGTGTGGCCCGCCTGCCTATTAACGCAAACAATTTCGAACTAAAACTGCGTTGATCCAGATGGTGTCGCAAACTAGTTTGGGGGAGAGTCCTTGAGGATCCAAACGAACATCTATTGTAATGTTTAGAGATCAGCGATACTGTAAAGATGAATGGTGTTTCTCAAAATATCATTCGATTTTGCCTTTTCGCATTCTCTCTACGCGATAAGGTTAAGGGATGGTTATATTCTTTGACACCACCCGCAACAGATTGGGCTGAACTAAGTCAATGGTTTTTGGCTAAGTAATTTCCCCCGAGTAAGACGCTGCAACTGAAAAGTGAAATTGCTTCAGTTTAAGCAACAAGACGTAGAGCCATTATATGAAGCATGGGATAGGTTTAGAGAATTGTTTAGAAAGTGCCCTCAACACGGATATCTCGACTACCAACAGGTACATGTTTTTTATAATGGTTTGAGTGGAAACACGAGAACTATTATAGATGTTGTATCTGAGGGTGCACTACTCAGGAAATATCAGGATGAAGCACTAGAATTACTTGAGGAGATGGCAAATAACATTTACCAGTGATCATCCGAGAGATCTAATGTCAAACGTATGGCGGAGGTCTGGGATGAGGATAAGGTTGCCATGATCACAGAGAAGTATCTGTGCTTAATATGAAACTTGAAGCGATGCAGCAAGCGACTCCGAGAGATCTTGCGATTGTTGAGGAAGAGCGAATTTTGTAGGCAAATGGAACTTCAACAACAATTATCGAAACAATCGGACACCCACAGTTACCATCCTGGGCCGCGAAACCACGAAATCTTTTCTTATTCTAATAACAGAAACGTTTTGCAGCCACCTCTAGGTTTTAATGTGGGAAATCAAGGCAGAGTGGAGTCAATTGAAAAGAAAGCATCTGTAGAAGAGATGTTATCCTTGTTTAATGGAGAAGTAAGAGCTAGACCGAATAAAGATGAGGCTAAGATAGACAGGATAGGGGAACATATTACTCAGCTATACACAAACGTAAACGCAAGGCTGAAATTTAGAGACGAAAGTAGCCGAAATTGCTATAGCAGTTGGAGGCCAGAATCAAAAGAGCAGATTCCCAAGTGGTACGGAACTTAATCCGCGAGAATAATGCAATGTCATTCATCTGATGGGTGGTACAGAATACGAGGGCCCAAAGACAACAAATGATACAGTTCAGCGACAGTAGTAATAAAATCTGACATATGGCTAAAGACGTAAAACTTAGCGCTTTCTGAGAGGCAACCCAAATGATTTTTACAACTTAAATTTTAGTTTTGTTTGTTTTTGTGAGTTGTTGTGTATGAGGCGTCACAACAAACTCCAAAGTTTTATCGAAAAAAATGAATAATTGAAAATAGATTACACGATCGCGTGAATTAAAAAATAGAGACCGAGTATATGGTTTGGACCTGTATTTTTACACAGCCGTGTATTCGGTCAACGCAGATAACAGAGACAACAGCAGCATACATGGTATGACCGTGTAATTTTACACGCACCGTGTATTTGGTCCAGTCGAAACTCTGTCCCCTTTTTAAACTCAAACACTCCAAATTTATCCCACTTCTTCAATTCCAAGTTACTTGACGTGAAGTTCTCCTCCAGGGTTAGGAGTCTTGGTTCCCTTCTAGGGTTTGTTCTTATGTTTTTCCCGTTCGTCACTCGCCGACGTCCTCGCCTGCCCCCTCTCTCCCCTTCCCATCTTCCTCGGTCCCTTCCGTGTCTATCCGTTTTTCCTTTTCTATCCTTTTCTCGGTTTTCTATCACCCTCTCTCTTCCCCACCCCTTTTTTCTTCCTCGTGGCTCTTTTTTGTGATTCGGTCTAGAGTAGCGTGTTCTATTTTTAGTTTTTTGTTTTTGTCTGGTTTTTGAAGGTTTTTACACATGTTAACCCATGCTGAGAATTCAGTCAGTTATTGGAAGGAATGTGGAAGATTTGATGGAAAAAGAGGCTTTAGTTTTGGATTTTGATGATGTTACGGAATCCGCACCAATCCAAAAGGGATCTCAGGCTTTTTGTCTGGTGGGTACTCTATGCACACCGAAATCGTTTAATTATTTCTACCTTTTGGAAGTCATGAAGAAAGCTTGGAAGCCACATAAGGGTTTCATGGCACGAGAATGGGGTAAAAACCTTTTTCTTTTTCATTTCGATGACTTAAGGGCGAGAGAATGGGTGATCTCTAATCAACCATGGCATTTCGAAGGCTTCCTATTTGCTTTGAAAGAAATTTCAGGAACGGAACAACCATCTACTATATCAATCAAGGAAACCCCGTTCTGGACCTAAATTTATGATTTACCCGTAAACTACATGAATGATCAGGTTCTATCGTTCTGGGCCAAACAGTTGGGATCTTTCATTGCATGGGACTCTGCCGGTGATAATTTGTTTGGCAAATCGACAAGAATTAAAGTTGCGCTCGACATTACCAAACCTCTCCCTCAAGGCCTCACAATTTGGGTAAAGGAGATACAAAATGGGTCCCTGTGAATTACGATTCACTTTCAGTTTATTGTTATTCATGTGGACTCCTTGGCCACCATTTCCGCGCTTGTGAAGATGATGATAGCAATAATGCCCCAGACCCTTCCGACGCCAAGTACGGCCTTTGGCTCAAAGCCTCTCCTTACAAAAGCCATTGTCCTATGCTCGAATCATCCCCTAAACCCCAGCCAGCTTCCAACATAAACAAAAAGCTCTCATACCCGCATGTACCCCTTCAAAACACTCCAAACACCCAAACTGACCAAAACACATCTCATAGCAATACACCATTTAATCCCACACAACCTTGTCAGCCACAAACATCCAAATGAACACCGATCCCCACACCTACTCCATCTCTGGCCTCCCACAATAACAATACCAATGAGCTTGCTCTTATCCCTACAATGCAATCCCACGCACTTGCAGCCTCTAAAATCCATGACAACCATGTTCTAACATCAACTCCCACACTTCATCCTTCCAATACCAAACCATTGAATTCCATCGACATTACTCCCATCCCCCAAACCATCATTCCAACCCCTATCCCACATGAGCCCCTCTCAGCTAATAACATAACATTATCCACTCACATCCCTATTCGAATAACTGATTCCCTCCTCCTTACATTTCAAACAACCTCCATTCCAACATACACTACCACATCACTCAGCATAACCTCTTCGAATACCACAAAAAAAAAACAAAGTACCTGGACCTGCAAAACCAATCGCAAGCAAGCCACATCCTCCCCCTACTATAACCCCCACTGCAAAAACAAAAAAAAACTCATGCGATCCGTAGAGCGCAATGAGTTGCTTGATTGGAATTATCGAGGCTTGGGAACCTCGGCGATTCGGGTTCTTTCACGAGATATCAAAAGAAAAGATCCCACGATTGTTCTCCTTATGGAAACAAAGTTCTTAATTTCGGAGATTGGTAAAATTTGTGAGAAAATTAGTTACAGTTGTTTTTTGGTTGTTGATTGTGCTATGAGAAATGGGGGTCGAAGAGATGGATTGTGCCTAATGTGGAGGGATTATATCCAGCTCCAAGTTTAGTATCACTCTCCCCACGTTATTGGCACACTTATTAATTTCCCAAATTCCAGCAAAAAATTGCGCTTGAGTGGTGTGTACGGTTGGCCAAAAGAGCATCTGAAGGATCATACTTGGAATCTATTGAAAAGCCTCCACACAACTCCTGAGATTCTGTGGCTGTGTTGTGGATATTTCAACGAAATTTTATTTCATTATGAAAAACCTGGGGACGTACTAAAGATGATTCTAAGCTACAAGCATTCCGAAATATCCTTATCAAATGTAATCTTGATGACTTAGGGTACGAGGGATACATATTTTCTTGGACGATTGGTCAAGAGGTTCCCGACAATACCCAGGAAGTTTGGACAGATGCATAGCTAATATTAATTGGGTTAGTCATTTTCCCAATTATAAAGTTGAACATCTTGTCTGCATTGCTTCGGACCATTGCCCAATTTTACTCAATTAGACTAACAGTAAGGGGAATGGGAGGAAAAAAAGAAAACGATTGTTTAGATTTGAAAAAATGTGGCTACAAGATAGAGTCATGTAAGCCCTTTTTGCAAAATGCGTGGTATTCCCAGTCAAGACATGATTTCCTCGCACAAATCCGAACAAAAATTCATCAGGTGGGAACTTCGCTTCTCTCATAGGAATCCACACATTTTGGATCTATCAACAAGCAATTGGGCGATGAACAGAGACTACATGGTTCCAGAGATCCCGGGTGAGCTGGCTACGGGATGGGGACAAAAACACGGCCTTTTTTTATCGAGTGTCTAGTGGTCGGAGGAAAAGAAACCAATTGATCGCGTCCGAAATGTTGAACGCCGATGGGTGGAGGAACATGAGGAAATTGCGGATGTGATGAAACAATTTTATGCCCAACTATTCACTTCCAACACTGATTTGCATCTCAACGGGGTGCTTGACGCTATTAATTCTAGGATTCTAGACGAACTAAAATGTGAAATTGGCACTTTCTTCGCTAAATCGGAGATTGTTGATGCATTGTCCCAAATGCACCCTTCCAAAGCTCCAAGACCTGACGGTATCCCTGCTTTTTTTCCCAACAATTTTGGTCATCCATTAGATCTGATATTGTTGCTACAATTTTGAACATTCTTAATAATAAATCCGACCCCTCCCCTTTAAACCATACACACATTACCCTTATCCCCAAGAAAAATCACCCCGAGCTTCCGACCGAATTCCGACCTATTAGTCTTTGTAATTTGATTTTTAAAATTATTACTAAGGTCATTGCTAATAGGTTAAAACATGCTCTTAACGACATCATTCATCCCTGCCAATCGGCCTTTGATCCCGATCAACTCATTATGGATAACGCTTTGTTAGCTTTTGAAAATTTTCATGCTATGAAGTCTAATAAAGCTACTAGAAGAAGGTCTTTTGCACTAAAACTTGATATGAGTAAGGCTTATGATAGGGTCGAGTGGGATTTTCTTCATCAGGTTATGCTTAGATTCGGACTTCCTAATCATATTACATCACTTATTATGAAGTGTGTTTCTACAGTCTCAGATTCTGTCCTCACTAATGATATACATGGTGATATTTTTTCTCCCACACGGGGACTTCGTCAAGGCAACCCCCTTTCTCCCTATCTTTTGTTGTTTTGTGCAGAGGTCTTTTTCGCTCTTATCCGGAAATCAAAATCGTTGGGCAGATTACATGGCTTCAAAATTTGCCATCGGATCCCCCGTCTCTCATTTAGTTTTTGCGTATGATAGTTTAAACCATATTTGGGAGAGCAAATGTTAACGAAATCCAGAAGGTTAAGGAAATTATATTAGCTTACAAGGCTGCATCGGGACAAGTTGTAAATTTTGAAAAATCGGACATCACTTTTAGTAGAGGAGTTCCAACTCCTACATCGGTGTCTTTGACTGCTGGACTTGGGGTTAATCTGTTGACAAACACCATATTTATTTGGGGCTACCGACTAACGTGGGAAGATACAAAAAATCATTTTTCAAGCACTCATTGGTCGGGTCAAGAAGAAACTTAAAAATTGTAAGTCCATAATGCTTTCGACAGTCAGAAAAATGACTTTGATAAAAGCATGGCGAAGGCGATCCCTACATATTTAATGAGCTGCTTTCAGATTCCATTAGATACTCGCCATCAAATTGATAGATTGTTATCAAGTTTTTGGTGGGGTCAAAAAGGCGAGGAACGAAGATTACATTGGCTTCGATGGCAAAACTATGCACACCTTAAGAACACGGTAGTCAAAGTTTTTGGGAGATATATGTTTTCAATAGAGCCATGTTAGCTAAACAAGGCTTGAGATTACTTCAAGACGATAGTTCACTTTAGCTCGAACCATAAAAGCCTGATACTACCCCAATGGCAAATTATTTACCGTTTCAATTGGACATAACCTCAGTTATACCTGGTGAAGTATTATGGTGGGACGAGAAATCTTCAGAAAGGGTACTAGATGGCTTATAGGGAATAGAGCAACTGCACGAATTTGCTGTGATCCTTGGATTCCACAGATACAAGATTTTTGACCCACCCCCAATGGAGATTGCTCGATAGACATGAAAATTCGAGATTTATTTAAGGACCTAAGCAGCATGAATGGGTCGAGAATTGGTTCATCAAATTTTTGTACCGGGAAGAGGTACGCAAAATTTTAAGTGTCCCACTCTGAAACTCCAGGTGTAATGATCGTTTGGCTTGGCACTTTACGACGTTTGGACAATACAATGTTAAATCTGGGTACAAACTCACATAAGCTTTGGAGACTAATTTGCAAAAGCTTCCATCATCCTCAGGGGGTCCTTCGCCACTGTGGAAATGGATATGGAAATTAAACATTCCTCCAAAGGTAAAAGTACTCATGTGGAAGATGGCTCAAGGAATTTTACCAGTTCGCTCTGCTCTATTCCGACAGAATTGTGTGCCAGACCCCATTTATCAAAGTTGTGGCGATGGTATCGAATCCGCTGAACACTCTCTTCGGGATGGCCAATGGAGTTCTTTCGTTTGGTGTGCATCACCATTACGGCTAAATTCCTTACTATCCACTACTTCAGCTTCTATGGCTGATATGCTAATGGAGGTTTCTAAGGTTAATGATGGTGATTTTCATTGTAGGTTTGTAATGTTACATTGGTCTTTGTGGTATGCTTGGAACATGTTGATCTTCCAAGATAAAATACTATACCACCAAGATTGCTTCTCCTTGGCTATTAAAAGTATTCATGAATATCAGAGCTCTCGAGAACCCAACCCAGATATGCAGCCTTCAACTTTGATGTCTTCATGAGTCCGTCCTCCGGAAGGTGTTATCAAGATCAACACGGATGCTTCAGTGATTAGGATGAATAGATCAGGTATTAGTGTGATATTAAGAGCGCATGATAGACGAATCCTTCAAAGATTATCCAAGAAATTCTCCCAGGATTTTACAGTCAAAGTTGCGGAAGCAATTGCATGCCGAGACGGTCTTCTTTTAGCGAGAAATCTACAGATCAACCATGTTTTGGTCGAAACGGATTGCAAGAAACTAGTGCAGGCTTATAATCGTACAGAGGCCAATTTCACCTATCTTGGCAGTATGATTGATGACATTCGTTCAGTCATGTAATCCTTCTCCTCATGTTCCATTCGATTCATTGCTTGAATGGCCAACAAGATGGCCCATTACTTAGCTAGTTTTGCTTTTTTAAACACTTGAAATGGCTTTTATTTTGGTCTTTTTCTACCTGAACTTTTGCACTTTGTGCCTGAAGGGGAATTTCCCCCTTGATATATATAATAGTTCCTATTTTGCTCCAAAAAAAAAAATTCCACTTCTTCCCTTTCAAACCCTAGAGACCGAAAATCCACCTACAAATACCCCCATTCCATCTTCAAAATTCTTCAAATTCAACTTCAAATTTTAAATCTAGGGCACACATACTTCTCTCTTTCAAGGAAACCACCACAATTTTTCATCCAATTTCTCAACTTTCTCTTGTTCTTCTTCAAGTTTGGGGGAGTTTAATCTCAAATTTTCAGATTTTTCAAAAGCTTCAAACCCACTTCAGTGGCTTAAAAGAGGAGGAGAAGGTGGAGTTAGGAGAAACACAAAGAGAAGGAGGGAGCCCACTCCGGAGCCCAAACCCGTGCTGGAATATGTAGAGAATGAACCAGAGTACTAAAATGTTATCCTCACGGACGAGATACATGGGTGTTCGACCGCTAAACACCTAAAATAAATCAAGCAATCCTCGCAAGAGAACGAGATCAATTGTAGGGTAGCAAGTTAACGACAAGTCGTCTCTTAAGGAAGACTTAGCCGGCAAATAATTATTATGCTTCACAAATAACATAAATTAAATCCTAAACACTCTAACAAGAATTGTGATTTTTAATAAACTAAAGGAAAACAATTAAGTAGACGATAATCAAACTAAACACGATTAAACTTTGAGAAAAATATAAGGATGAAAGTCTAGGATTTTGGATTCATCTCATCAAACTCACAAGCAGAATATCAACTAATTGAATATGCGGGTAATAAATATAACAATCATGTAAAAATAAGGCATAGGTCTGATAACTCATGTATTCACAGATTAGGGATATCCCAACATAATTTGCTATTTTCATTAGGCGCATGGTTGGATAATACATCTCTAGTTCATATCTAACCTCCTGAATAAATTTAGTCCAGGAATAATATCTTCTATCGATCTCAATTATTCTCTCAAAACAATCAAAAGTTGATCAGACAATCAATTATCAAATAAAGCAATTCATTCAGGAAAGCAAATCAATTAGTCAATACTCATGCTTGTTTGTTTGAATCAAATCATTCTAATCCTAGAACAAGGAAATTAGTTCATGCTTGGGATGGTATCATAATCTCAATTGATGGAATGAAAAAAATCATAAACATAATCACACAACAATAATAATTACCCAACAATTGAAATTAGACAAAAGAGATGAATAAATCTTACTCTTTGATTAAGAAGTAAAATAACTTCAAGGTGAAGAACCCAAGCAATCCCAATATTGAATGAAAGAGAAAAATACCAAATTAAAGTCTAAAAGTGACCGAGAATGAGAGTGTACGAAATTATGGATCCCCAAGTGCTATTTATAAGACTAAGTCCTATACAAGGTGGAAGAATCCAAAAGGAAAAGGAAAATCGGACAAAAATTCTAGAAAATTTGCCCGTGCACGTCGCGCTTTGTCATTGCGCGCATGCCTGCGTGGCGCGCGCACCAGTTCCCATGGTCTTGTGTGGTGCACGTCGTCGTCCCTTAGCGCGCGCCCCTAGCCGGCATGTTGTGCGCACATTCTCGTCACTCTTGACGTTGCGGGCGTCGCACAATGTCCTTATCGACTTGTGTGCGCGCAGCTCACTTGCGTCTTGTGCGCACAAGGTCGGTTTAAGCTAACCGTTTTTCGCCCGCAATGCCCGTTTTTGACCATTTTAGTCCAATTTTAAGTTCTCTTTTTACGAAAACCTACGAAACAAACAAAAAAACCAAACGTAATACATGACAATATAAAACGGGCGAAAAGACACAAAAATATGCACAATAAAACACACGAAAAATAGAAATTACACAAAATTCACACACAAAAATATATAAAATAACTCCCCCACACTTAGCCTTTTGCTTGTCCTCAAGCAAATAATAATTCCCATAAACTCAATCAAAAAATATAATGCTTATTTTAAAAATCAATTTCTCCATAACATCAAGTTCTTTCCACCTCGGATTATTCCTCATCGATCCCTAACCTTCGCAATAAACTCACTTGGTTAAAGTTAAAAAATAGTCAAAGTGTTTGGCTTTCTTTAAAAAATTTCAATATTTTGTCAAAAGGTGCAACTCTTATATTCATGCATAAATTACGCAAGTACCAGCCATTTGTTTTAGGACTTCCCAAGACATTATTCCACTAGGTGTAAACTTCAGATGTTTTCGAAATGCTCCTAGGGTGATTTCCCATACTCATGTTTGAGCCTCCGTTTTACGTAAAAGTCAAACATGGGGCACATGAATGCTCCTAGTTACTAAGCAACTCAACCAGTGGAGTCTAATCTCGATTGTTCAATTTTTTTTATATAGCTCTCTTTATTACATTTTTTTTTCGGCACTTATACTGCAATTTTTTTTATTCGCAAGGCTAGAAATTTTGTAATACATAAGGGTTTTAACTCAATTAACATCAATGAAATGTCGTACTTCATACCCCACAACTTTGAGTACTGTTTAACCATTGCCTAACTCGTTTATCATAAGGGTTAATTCACGACTTAGTCAAATCCTACACATCAAGTTCATAATGGCATTTCCTAATTGAGTCTCGAATTAATGCATTGATTTCGAGTTAACTTATTAGCATTATTATTAAACTAGGGAAAATTAATAGACAAAGTAAATTTTTTATTACAAGCAATCAACTTATATTATCAATGACGAATTGTCCCCCCCACTTAAAACACGCAATAACCTCAATGCGTTAAAAAAATGAAGGAAAAGATGAAATACGTCCTGAAAATTTCGGAGATTGATAAGTAATGTCGTAAGTACATCCGCCTATGATTCTGCAAAAGCCAAATGCAGAAGAAAACACAAAATAAAAAATAGAAAAACTGGAGTAGTGAAAAATAACATGCAAAAATAGCAAACATCCTCATGCAAAGGAAAAAACACACAAGAAGAAAGAAAAGAGAAACAGACAAGACAAACAAAATTTTCGGGAAAATCACTGATTATCATTGGGCGGTGGTGGAGGGTGGAGAGGAGAAAAAGATAGCATACAATTCTGTTCGATATTTTGCACCCAACTGTCAATTGAGTTTATCTGGACGCTCATGTCTCTCATGAGGGTGTGGAGGCATATCATCTGCTGTTGTATGTCACTCATCTGATAAGACGATGACCAAACCAGTGGCGGGGCCTTGGCCCGAGGCCAATGATGGGCCCGAGGCGAAAGGATTTGCGGAACGTGCAACCTATGGTTCATCTATATCGGTATCATTTGCGCCTTGACTCTCATCCCTAAGGCAGTAAGCTGGGGTAGGTAGGCGCTGTCTGGGTTCCATTTATGGCTGCTAAAACATTTTCGACTGGTGAGATCACGGAATTCCCCTGCATTAGTCAAAAATTCGAAACCGAGCAGATTGGCTTTAGTAATGAAAATTCTATCCACCATGTGATAGTTAAGCCCGGCCACATCAGATATTCCAGAATGCAAGGCAATAAGTGACACAAAATGTCCCATCCTTAGTTTGTATGTAATTTTCTTTTGCACCCGATTGAATGTATCAAAAACAAATGCGGTATTGCATATTTGGGTACGGGACTTAGCGCAATAGATAAAAAATAACTCCGGGGATGTCACTTTGTTACTTTCATCTTTTCCAAATAACTGATGTGCAAGAAATTTGTGAAACAGATAAACGGCCCAGTCCTGAATGAACCCGCCTAGCGTCCCCTTACTCGAACAATTATGAAAATCAGTCAGTTCCAACCAAAATTGCTTTGCATTTATAGAGCTCGGGATAGATCGCAATCCTCTAGTAGAAAACCCAAAAATAGATTTCATCACTTTATAATCCACTATATACTCAACCCCAAGCAATCAACAAGTGAAATCCATCAAATGTGCGTCAGAAAAATGAAGTGTAGTGTAAAATTCAACAACCAACTTCGAATACGCCACACCCGACAATTTAATAAACTTCTTCCACCCCAAAGCCTCAACAAGAGTCATATATTCATCTTTCAACCCCAAATCATCTAAAGATTGTAAATTAAGAGGGTGAGCATCGGTTACCTCACGTTGACTGACCCGTGTATGTCGTTTCCCCTCCTCCTCGGAGTAGATTGGGAAAGGGGTGTTGAATTGCTCGACTAGATCAACCGAGGCCACTGGGGTGTCCTCTTGAGCCCTATAAGTTCTTTCTTGTGCCCTTTTGCTTCGAGGTGGTGCCATTGGTGGACGAGACGCACTTAATCGAAGTGCCTTGGAGGTGTGGAGGTTGAATTTGGATATGGGGTAGATTTAGAGAGGATTTAGAGTTGAAAAATTGGGGAAAATATAGCCCCTGTTTGACTGATATGTTGTCTGCCCGTCCAGGTGCACGTGCGCGCACCCTTACGTGTTTGCGCAGTTTAGCGTCTCAGGGTGCGCGGCCCGCACCCCTTGCCCGTGCATCTAGTGGTGGCTACTGACCTCCTGCTGCGCTTTCGCGCACGTCTTGTAATATATATATATATATATATATATATATTTTTTAATAACTATATATATATATTAAAAAAAAACAAAAAAACTCAAACAAACCATTAGATACGGTTAGTCGAAAAAAATAAGAAAAATAATATAAAAATGGAAGAAACTTGGGTTTTCTCCCAATAAGGCTTATTTAACGTCTTAGCTTGACGATACCTGAGTACGGTCTTAAGTGACCCTTTTGAGCCTTATGCTTTCGATTCCTTCAGCCCGAGATACCCCTTCAAAATATGGCTTAACTCGATGGCCATTCACCATGAAAGATTCATGCGTCCTTGGATTAAGTAATTTTACCGTTCCATAAGGATATACCTCTTCGATCTCAAATGACCGTTCCATCTTGACTTTAATTTCACTGGGAATAACCGCAGTCGTGAGTTAAATAAAAGGACCTTCATTTCTGGTCGAGATTTTTATGGATAATCCTTATCGTGCAACCGCTTGACTTTATCTTTGTATATTCGCGTATTTTCATATGCGTCATTACGAAGCTCGTCAAGTTTAGACAATTGCAACTTCCTTTCAACTCATGCTTTGTCCAAATCGAAATTTGTTGCTTTGATAGCCCAATATGCCTTGTGCTCCACTTCAACTGGTAAATGACACGCTTTGCCCGAAAACTAGTCCAAAGGGGCTCATTTTCAAAACTGTTTTATATGCTGTTCTGTATGCCCAGAGCAGATCATTTAACTGGGTAGCCCAGTCTTTCCTTGTAGGGTTTACTGTGTTCTCCAAAATCCTCTTTATTTGTTGAGGGAAAAACAGTAAACCCCCCAAACTATGCGATTTTTTGCACTTTACCATATAAACTAATTTCTTTTACACTTTACCATACAAACTATATAAGTTTTGCACTTTGCCTATAGAGGTCATCGCCGGTGGAATATTCTCAGAATATTCCAATAGGTGACCTCCACGTGAGGGCAAAACCATCTTTGAAATACAAGGTGAAGTGTAACAACTTCTATTTGAATTTTAGGTAAAGATGTTTTTGACCTCACGTGGAGGGCACGTGCTAGAATATTCGGAGAATATTCCACCGGCGATGACCGCTATAGGGCAAAGTTCAAAACTTATATAGTTTGTAAAATGTAATGAAAATTTGTTCATATGGTAAAGTGCAAAAAACCGCATAGTTTGGGGGGTTTAGTATTTTTTCCTCTTATTTGTTTGTTGGTGGTTTCTACTTGCCCGAAAGTTTGAGGATGATAAGTTGTAGCTACCTTATGTGTGATGCCATTTTTCTTCATCAGTTTTTCGAATAATTTGTTGCAAAAATATTTTCCCCCATCGCTAATGGTAGCTCTCGGGAATCCAAACCTGCTTAAAATATTTTCCTGCACAAACTTGTGATAGTATTAGCATCGCAAGTCCTCGTGAGGATTGCCTCAACCCACCGGGACACGTAATCAACAACAACACGTATATATTCATAACTATAATATTTATGGAAGGGGCTCATGAAATCAATACCCCATACATCAAATATTTCCATTACCAAGTTATTATTCAAGGGCATTTCATTCCTCCTACTAATATTTATAGTCCTTTGGCATCTATCGCATGTTAGCCCAAAATTATGCGTGTCTTTGAACAATGTTGGCCAATAGAGTTCTGACTGTAGAACCTAAAAGGCTGTTTTACGGCCTCCAAAGTGCCTGCCACAGTGCATTTCATGACAAAAAGCCAAAACATCATTCTAGTTCGTCTTCAGGAATACATCTTCGGATAATTTCATCCTTGCAGATTCTAAACAGGTATGGGTCATCCCAAAAGTAGAACCTACAAGTAGATAAAAATCTTTTCTTTTCCTGAAATAAAAGGTTAATTCTCACAATTCCACATGCAAGACAATTCACAATGTCGGCATACCAAGGAAATGAAGTAACCTCAAATAATTGATCATGGGGGAAAGAATCAATTATATGCTCGTGTTTATGAGAAGAAAGAGTATCATCAGTAAGAGTAAGACAAGACAAGTGATCTGCCACTACATTCTCGCACCCTTTTCTATTTTTTATTTCAACATTAAATTCTTGCAACATTAAAATCCACCGAATAATTACCTTAGATCCAACAATGTAAGATCTGAATTTATCCAAGGAGAAAACAACAGCTAACAGTTCTTTTTCAGTGGTAGTGTAATTTACTTGCGCATCATTAAGAGTCAAACTAGCATAGTAAATCACATAGAGCAATTTATCAATTTTTGTCATAAGACTTATTAGTGTGAGTTTTGTATGTATTTTGGGGCATAATTATAGATATAATTGGTTGATAAGCATGCATTAACTCAGTAAAATGGGTCGTATTCTCTCATTGTGGAAAAGATATTACGCTTTGCTCGTTTTGTAGGAAAATCACTATTTTTATAGCACTTTGGTGGCAATTTGGAGCATTGCGCCTATTAGAACCCTTATGAATCGTGAAAATATATGTGGAACAATGAGTACACGAAGTAAGGAGTTGACACGAGAAAAATCGGCGGAATCGGAGCATAATTTGACCACACATGGGCAGCCCGTACGTGGGTCGCGAGTGGTCTGAAAATTTGATATTTGGTACGGCCTGATGCATGGGTTGGTCGTGCGTAAGCGCACGGCCCGTGCGTCTGTGCACGAAAGTCAGAATTATGCAATTTTTGACTTAGGTTTGGCCCAATGGGAGTATAAATAGAGACGAGGCAGCCCCAAATGTAGGAGACACTGATATTTGCCCTAGAAACAGTGAAAAGAGCAAGCTTCTACTGGAGGATTCGAGAGATTGATCGAGGTTGCAACCACACGCTTGAGGATTGAAGATAGATCGAGAGATCATCGACATCCCTGAGTTTTCTCATTCCATTGTATCTTTTATTTTCGATTAGTTAGATATGCATATGAACGATTTGTCTATGAATTGTTTATTTCCCATGTTCGGCTAAACACCTTGTGATTACGGGGTTTGGGATTAGGTTAATGGATACTTTTGTTTGATGCTTAATTGCAATTGAAGTTATTATTTCAAACCCTATTTGAGTACTTTGTTTTATTTCTTATTTTATCAAATGGCCATTGGTTTAACTTGTTTTGATGTATTGATTCATAATTTAAGAGATGAGTTCCAATACTAGATCTTGAGTACTTGACATGAATAATTGCATAATTGAGAAGTCTATAAATATTTGTGAGGATTTATAATATTTTGTGCTTTTGGTAGTTGTTATCTTATGTTGAGCAGAAATGCTAGCATAGATAATCCAATCAACGTTTTTATATACATCTTGAGAGAGAGGGTAAAATACTTTCGTGATTGTCATATAGTGAAGAATAATAATAACTTTGGTTTTGATTAATCAGAGAACAAGAGGGATATTAACTGAAACCATAACCTTGGAATCCATTCATTTCCTTGATCTTTCAATCAACTCTTACTTTGTCTTTTTATGATAAATCTTGTCTAGCTTTTACAAAACAACCATCCAATTTCGACCGTCTGAATAAAGATAAGACTATTTCGATCTCAATACTTAGTACACTAATCGCTATTTTGAAATAATCAAAAAAGGTTTTATGGATGAAGTAATCAGAATGACAAATGGTTACGTTTGCGGAAAGCGAAGAAAGTCAGGAAATTTATTAGTCTCTGTGGATTCGACCTTGCTAACCCTATTCTATAAACTACACCGTACACTTGCGGTGAAGCTAAAAATAAGGCGAACAATGACCAATCAGGAGCAACAACAACATGAGCAATTATCAATTTCTCTTTTAATGTGTTAAAAGTATTCAAACATTTTTCATCAAAATCAAAAGGGGCATCTTGAGCAAGCAATTTGCAAAGAGGTTGACTAATTTTTGAAAAATCATTAATAAACCTTCTATAAAATCCAACATGCCCAAGAAAACTCCTAATGCCCTTAACATTAATGGGAGGAGGTAGTTTTTCAATAACATCAATTTTAGGTTTATCAACCTCGATCCCTTTTTTGAAACCACATGACCTAAAACAATTCCGCTTGTCACCATAAAATGGCTTTTTTCCCAACTTAAAGTTAAATTGCATTCAATAAATCGTTCAAGAACCTTAGCCAATTTATTAAGACAATCAGAATAAGAGGATCCAAATACAAAAAAATCATCCATAAACACCAATGAAATCCTCAACCATGTCGGAAAATTGAAAACATGCACCTCTCGGAAGGTTGCAAAGTCCAAACGACATTCGTCAAAATGCAAAAGTACCAACCGGCATGTGAAAATAGTTTTTGTTGATCCTCCTGTGATGTCCACTTGATAATAACCGACAAACCATCCAAAAATAATAGAAACTGTGTCCTAAGTTTGTCAAGCATTTGATCAATAAAGGGAAGGGGGAAGTGATCGTTTTTAGTAGCAGCATTCAACTTCCGATAATCTATGCACATCCTCCATCCAGTTGTGGTCCTAGTGGGAATAATTTCACCTTTTTCGTTCTCTACAATCTGTTATCCCACTCTTCTTTGGTAAAATATGCACCAGATCGACCCATTCACTATCCGTGTGTCGGGTATATCACCCTTCCGATTAGAGCTTCAATACATCTTTTTTAACTACTTCCGTCATAATGGGGTTCAATCTTCTTTGAGCTTCTCTACTAGGCCTAGCCCCTTCTTCTACAATAATTCTATGCATGCATGTAGTAGGGCTAATCCCTTTCATATCACTCAACCCCCATCCAATTGCGTTTTTAAATTTTCTAAGAACTACCAACAATTATCCCTCTTCCTTTTTAGAAAGTACATCAGAAATAATCACCGGCTTCTACTCACATGCCTCTAAAAACACATATTTTAAATGCTTAGGGAGTTCTTTCAATTCATGTTTTTGTTGGGGTTTACTATCCATTTCTTCTAACGTGAATATTTCCATCACCCCCCTTGTTTTAGGCTTGCCCATACGTCTTCCATGACGTCAAAATTATCATCCTGCTCAAGAAATAAAGTGTCAAGACTATAATCATGTAAGAAAGTATTTTCGACTGCCCCATCAATTAAATCAACAAAAGAGCAATTTTCAAGTGACGCATGCGAAAGGATAGGGTTAGTATCGGAAATAGAGAAAGCCATAGTCATTCGCCCATTTTTAACATCAATAAGTGTGTGCGTGGTGGCCATAAATGGGCGGCCTAACATAAGTGTGTGCTCATTACCTTGATTTTTTACTTCCCCTACTTCTATTACAACAAAATCAACAGAGACAATGAGACCACCCACTTTTACCAAAATATCTTCAACAATACCTTTAGGGTACCGAATGGACCTATCAGCAAGTTCAAGACACATTCTAGTGGGCTTTAGTTCCCCTAAATCAGGTTGTTTAAAAATAGAATAAGGCATCAGATTGATCCCGACCCCCAAATCGAGCATCCCATAAATTTCCTTATTGTTTCCCATTGCAGTTTTAACAACAAAACTACCTGGATCTCGTTGTTCAGGAGGCAATTGATGCTGAAGAATCGCACTTGCGACTTCTAAAACTATTACCTTCTTATTGTCACCGAACTTCCTTTTGTTGGATGCGAGTTCTTTAAAAAAATTGATATAAGCTGGCACATTTCTAATAACATCTAGCAGAGGTAAATTAACATTGACCTTTGATAATAGTTTATATAAATCGAAGAACTGCTTATCCTATTTTTCGTTCCGAAGGCGACTTTGGAAAGGAATTGCAGGTTTGTAAGTATTGTTAGTTTTTTGCAAGACAGATCCCTTACTCCCCTCTTCTTCCTTTTGCATGTCTTTTGAATTTGGGGCGTTCTCGATCTCCTTGTCACCTACAGTGTTAGTCAAAGTAGTAGAAAATGGAATTTCAACTTTGTTATCAATAACCTTACCACTTCGTAACACGGGGACGACTTGGGCTTGTTTTGGTTGGCTAGGTAGCTTTCCTTTATTTACCAAATGTTGAGCAATTTCACCAACTTGAGTGGCCAATTGACCAACTTGGGTTTCAAGACGTTTGAAAGAAGCTTACATGGACTCAAACCGCTGAATGTTGGCCTCTTGAGTTTTCTTATTAACCTGAATGAACGAACTCATGCTATCTTCAATAGATGGAGTCCGAGATTGGTTTGATGACTGACCTTGGGGAGGTGCCTTCGGATGGATTTGAGATTGATTTTGCGAATTTCCCCAACTAAAGTTCGGATGATTATGCCAACCTGGGTTGTAAGTTTGAGAGTAAGGATCATTACGGGGCCTTTGCTGAAAGCTCTGGATTGTGTTAGAATCCTCAACCTGCTGTTCAATCACCATATTACAAACATTAGCCCCATGATTAAATCCACCACAAATTCCGCGTGACGCAGCAGAGGGAGGAGCGGTAGATGAATGCCCCCGTGTAGCCAACAATTGTACTTGTTTAGTCAACTCAGCCAATTATTTTTTCACATCGTAACTTGGAGCTACTTCATTCACGATAGCCCATTTGGCTCGTGCACCTTTTTGTTGGGAGTTATCACTCATCATCTATAGGATATCATAAATGTCCTGGGCTGTATGTACACCCATGTCTCCCCAACAAAGATTGTCAACCATATATGGAAAGTTATGTGATAATCCATCATAGAAAAATTGGTTTAACAATTCCAGTGGAAGTGACGGTGTGGACATTTAGTCTGTAAATCTTTAAAACGATCCCATGCCGAATGAAAAGGCTCACCTTCTAGTTGACTAAAGGTAGCTATCTTACCTCGTAGATCTGACATTTTCTGATGAGAGTAGTACCTGCCCATGAGCTTATTATACACTGCCTCCCAATTAAGAAGAGAGTTTGGAGGTAGAGACATAATCCATGATTTTGCCCGATCCTTCAGAGTATATGGAAAGCATCGCATCCTAAGCTGATCCTCATTAAAATCCTGTAGAGGAAAAGTTTGAATGACATAATAGAATTCCCGAATGAAGCTGAGAGGATCTTCATTGGGCATTCCATAAAAAGACGGTAACTGATTGAAGTGTATATTTTTTAGCTGATAATTCCCTGCTGCTTGTCCTAAAGTGATGCAAGACGTCGCGGTTCTGATGACTGGGCGCGCGAACTCACGCATCGAAGGCATGCGTGCCTCCGCGTTATTTTTGTTTTGATTATCACCCATTGCTGGCTCACCTGTTTGTTCTTCCTTTGGAATGTGATCTTGAGAATCCTCGCTACTAACCGAAGAATTGTCCCCCTCATTCTTTATACATCTCGGAATGTGGTGAATGTCGTCTACGAAAGGCGCAAGCTCCAGGTTGAGATTCCTATGTCCTTACATAAACAAACTTAGGAAAACAAATCAAACGTACTTGTGTAATAAGGTAAAATTCAAAAATCAAACAAAAAGAAATCATAAACTAAAAACACGGAAAATAGACACAATAATTATTACGCGTAAAGCCTTCCCCGGCAATAGTGCCAAAATTTTGTTCGACTGTTAAACACCTAAAATAAATCTAGCAATCCTCGCAAGAGAACGAGATAAATTGTAGGGTAGCAAGTTAACCACAAGTTATCTCTCAAGGAAGACTTAGCCGACAAATAATTATTATGCTTCACAATTAAATCCTAAACACTCTAACAAGAATTGTGATTTTTAATAAACTAAAGGAAAACAATTAAATAGACGATAATCAAACCAAACACGATTAAACTTTGAGAAAATATAAGGATGAAAGTCTAGGATTTTGGATTCATGTCATCAAACTCATAAGAAGACTATCAACTAATTGATTATGCGGGTAATAAATATAACAATCATGTAAAAATAAGGCCTTGGTCTAATAACTCACGTATTCACAAATTATGAATATCCTAACATAATTTGCTAGTTTCATTAATCCCAGGGTTAGATAATACATCTCTGATTCATATCTAACCCCCTGAATAATTTTAGTCCAGGAATCATATCTTCTATCGATCCCAATTATTCTCTCAAAATAATCAAAAGTTGATCAGACAATCAATTATCAAATAAAGCGATTCATTCAGGAAAGCAAATCAATTAGTCAATACTCATGCTAGTTTGTTTGAATCAAATCATCCTAATCCTAGAATAAGGAAATTAGTTCATGCTTGGGGATGGAATCGTAATCTCAATTGATGGAAAGAAAACAATCATAAACATAATCATGCAACATTAATAATCACCCAACAATTAAAATCAGACAAAAGAGATGAAGAAATCTTACTCTTTGATTAAGAAGCAAAATAACTTCAAGGGGTAGAACCCAAGCAATCCCAATGTTGAATGAAAGAGAGAAATACCAAAAACTAAAGTCTAAAAGTGCTACGAATGAGAGTGTACGAAATTATGGATCCCCCAAGTGCTATTTATAAGCCTAAGTCCTATACAAGGTGGAAGACCCAAAAAGGAAAAGACAAATCGGACAAAAATTCTAGAAAAATCGCCCGGTGCGCGTCTGCGCACCTGTGCATGACACGCACATTCTCCTCACTCTTGACGTTGTGCGCGCGCACAATGTCTTTTACTGACTTATGTGCGCGCTGCGCACCCTTGCGCGCATGCACACAATGTCGGTTTTCCAACCGTCTTTCGCCCACAATGCCCATTTTAGACCGTTTTAGCCCGTTTTTAAGTTCTCTTTTTACGAAAACCTACGAAACAAACGAAAATACCAAACGTAACACACTACAATATAAAACAGGGTGAAAAGACACAAAAATACGCACAATAAAACACACGAAAAATAGATATTACACGAAATTCACACACAAACACATATAAAACAATGGGGCTCGGAGGGAGGCTCTCTACAACAAGAACATGATTTTGACAAGGTATCCCGATGAACCTACTCTTACTAATTTGGGATTGTTGAATGATTTTCGTGCCTTGTGTGGGTGTTAAGTTGAATGTTTACCAACAAATCAAGTATCCTAGACATAGAAATTGTGTTGTTTTTGAGTAGATTGAGTCAAAATTATTGTTGAAGTTGTAAATCAACTTGTAATAGGTAGCAAGTTAAGAAACAGATGAAAAATGGTGAAGAATAAGCCACACCAGGGTAAGAACTGAAGAAATTGCACTCAAAACAATCCTGTATCGTGGTACAGGATAGTGTACCGTGGTACACCATCGAAAATTTAACCTATACCACGGTACACAAATATAATTTCACTGTGTACCACGGTGCAATGTCTTCTTACCCCGTTTCAACCCAAATTTCACCTGCTTTTGACCGCGATACATTCAACGCCTACCGCAGTACCTATTAAACATCCTTCAGAAATAATTCAACTTTACGTGGTGAAAAACCACGAAAACCTTTCTTTACATTAAAGAAAGCTCAATCAACCGAAAGATGAGAACAAGACAACGGAGTATAGGTGAAAAGAAGAAAGTGATGGAAGACAAGAGAAAACGGGCATCAAAAGTGTCCAAATGACAGGAGAAAAGAACGAAAGAAAAAGAAAAAAAACTTCAGCTATAAATTCCTGTGAGTTTTAGCGTGAGAACACATGGGGAGAAGGGTAGACCCGTGGGAAGAAGAATTTGATACAGAAGATGGAGCTCATTTGGGGAGAACGCAACAGAACAAAAAGGGAACCAGATTAACTCTTCAATAAATGATTGGAGATTTATAGATCAAATCATCAAATATAAGTTCTTCCTTCTTATTCTCTTTCTTTCCAGTATAATTCTTGTATTAATTCTTATATATCGGATTTCTTTTGTGCATTATTTGATGGATTAATTAGATATTCTAGGGGCTTGATGTAATCTGGTTTGATCTTATATTTGATTTGTAGATCTATTTTATTTCATGCCATTCATAGTTTATTTGTGTTATTTGTATTAATTACATCTTGATTATCCGATCATTAATCTTTGATGCTTGATGTGTTAATATAACATTCGAGAGAAGGGGTTTAATACCAGATCTAGAATAACACAACATATGAAATTATATAATCGAGAGATTTATAAATCCTTTGAAGTTGTTATAGAAATTCCACTATTCTATTTAGAATTATAATTTTCAGATATTTATAGAGATATTGAAATCTTGTTTTATAATTTAAAATCACTAGACACTCGAGAGAGGTAGTTGATTAAATCGAGAATTCCAACTTATAAACCATTGCTTGAAATATATAGATTGTTTATCATACATAAGTGATAACTTGATGAAATCAACCGCTAGAATAATTCTCCCGTAGATTTAGGTGTTTGTATTTTTCATTTAATTATTATTAGCTATAAATCATCCACCTATTTTTTATCAGTCAAATACAACATAGGTAATTTATACTTGGTACTTACCCACACAATCGTTTTGGATACGACAACCCTACTCATTACCATATATTAAAACTTGACATTTGTACACTTGCGGTAGATTATGTTAGTATTTTTACACCTAACAGTGGGCGAATTGATTGGGGTGTTATCTTGAACGGAAACTGGACTATATCTATAATATATTCATATGAATTTTTGAGCACTTTTGAATTGGTGATTCTAAAAAGAAATTTGATGGGGATAAGATTTAGACTAGCGAATGAGCCAAGAGGGCCTTCGATTGATGATTTAAATGTTATTTGTCAAACTCTGGCTTATGGGGAAGAGGCGCATGAGGATTTTGATATGCTCGGTTTTTGGAAGGAGATAACGGGGCGGAAAATTTATACACCATGTACTTCCAAGGCGTCAAGTATTAGGAACCCCATTTTTCGTTATGTGCAACACATTGGCGGAAATGATGTTTGCTAGGAAAGATAGCAAAGGAGTTATTTGTGTTGATGAATGTTTTTTGTGGGGTGTGGCCTCGGGACCTGAGGTGGTGCCCAATGCTGGGGCATTCATTGCTAGACAGTTCGATACGGTGAAAAATCATGAAAAAGAGGGCAAAAGATTAATATGACTGTCTTGACCGCGATGAGGATGATTAGGTTTGATGGGTGTGATTATTGGTTACTTCATGCGGTGTAGGTCCTAAGGGGTGTGGTGTAAGGTTTAGAAGGGGCGGTTGAATAAACCTTACCGAATTTTCGATTTTAGTCCTTCAAAGATTTTTCAACAGAGTTTACTCAAATTAGCTGTGTCCTTGAGGGACATCTAAGTTTGCTTATTCAAATTAAGTTACCCACTCAACAGACTCGATAGAGCTGTTGATAGTATAACTCGGTTGGTTAAGCCAAATACTTAAGTTAGTTGATTTGGTTTTATAATAGCGGAAGACTTAACACCCTTTGAATGATTTTAAGCTAGTTTTTAAACTCTTATTTTAACACTTAGTTATTTATCGCTGGATAGCAAATATTAACTAACAAATGATATAAAGTATATGCAGAATTTAAATGCTTTGAAAGTAAATTGACACAAAAATTTATAGTGATTCAAGATAGGGTAATTCTTCTAATCCACTCTTCTCCAACTCCCGGAGGAATCCACTAAGTAATAGATCAAGTTACAAAGCAGTGAAAAGTCTAGAGACAACCTTGATCACACAGCTAGTTTCTCCTGCGACCGCCTTCTTCACGAGGCAAATTTGCACCGCTACTTCACTCGCCTCAAGTTCTTGGATTTGATCACGAGGCCATCCAACAAACTTGATACTTGGTTCGACCTTGAACCTTTCTACAATCCTTCAACTTGGAAAGTAGACCCCTTTTGATCTTTAAATTGATTCCTCTTCTACTGATTGAAGTTGTCTCTCCTTCACAACTTGTGTTGGATCCATCTTCTTCGAGTTTTAGGCTTGAAGAATATCTTGATAAGCTTTGAAAATTTACAGGTTAATTGCTTGAATATTTCTTAAAATATTAGTGTCATTCATAACCTTTTCTCAAATGATTCCTCAGCCTTTTATAGTGCACATTTGAAATTTGCCCGTTGAAGAGATAAACTAGTTTCAAATGTCACTTTGTGTTCGTTGGCTTGTCGTTTCTTGATCTGTAGCCCTTGTGATGTTCACCTTTCCTCGTATTAAATGGTTATTCAAATTTGGTTTCTAATACAAGATGCAAATGTTTCCTATCGCTCATTCCTTTTGCATATTTCTGGGCCAAACACTTTAAGACCTGACAACTTGACATATTACTATATCGAGTAATATTCTTGACTTTATTCCAACAGATCTAAGTCAGTTGTCTTCACTTGACTACTGTTTTTACCCCAGGTAACTTGAGTCTGCTTCAATCATAAGATTGACTCAACTACCACTTTAATTGTTAGACTTGGATTTTTAGGTTGACTTGACTAACACTTCTCACAGTTTTTCCTCAGCTGACTCTCCTTCAGTCGAGTCCTTGACTTTCTTCTAGGCCATACTCAGCTAACACACAACGGAGTCTTCATTCCAGTCCGCAGTTGACTTCTTGTAATCTTGACTTAGCTGACTTAACTCAGCTCTTCCAGTCCTATCTATTACAATACATAATTACAAGGAAAATGGGGTGCCAACTTCCTAGTCTAAGTTTTATATGGTATCATCAAAATCTAACAAATAAATTTCCTAACAATTTTCCCCTTTCTGATGATGCCGAAACTTAAAATATACAACATAAGTAAACAACAAAAATACAAGCAATGCAGTAACAAAGAATGTATGCTTTTGAATAATAATTTTATTGATCATAGCATTCTTGTCCTTTACAAACCTGTTTACATCAAGTAACAGAGCTATACACAATTTCATCTATTCAACGTGTACCAAAGCTAAGTTACTTAGGAAATGAACATTACAGGGAAATACATAGAGCTTATTATAGAAGACTACATTTATGTATTTACAACAAAGTAAAATACATGAAGGGGTTCATAGCACACTTCAACGCCTTTGATGCTTCCTTCTTCTCTTTCATCTTCACTCTCTTCATGTCATCCTCCGACCTTCTCCTCTTCTTTTCCTCTTCATCTCGCTTCTTCTTCTCATATGCTCACCCAAAGAAATAGGTTATCCCTTTGTTGCCTCTCAAGCCATTCGCGTTTCGCTCTCTCATTCTCAGCTTCTTGCCTCTTTATTGCTTCAGTGTTCTTGCATTCAACTTCAAGGTTAGCAAGGTGATCGTATCTAGCCCAGTATATGAGACCCTTCATTTCTGGATCCACATACTCAACATCCTTTGGTCTTGGCCGTGGTTGAGAACCTCTCCCACTTCCACCGTGTCTCCCCCTTACTGACTCAACTCCTCTTCCTCTGGGAGTATATTGTATTGGAGCTTTTGACTTTCCAGCTGAGTGACTACTGGAAGTTGGCTGCTTATCAGCTGATTTACACACATCCAATCCTTTCTCCCAATACAAATCCAATGCTTGTGGCGAGTCATATTTGGAAAATAACCTTCCTGGTTCTAAAGTATGAAATTCCTCTAAAGATCCGGGCTCGATCCAATCCGATCGAGCATGATATTACCTCTTGGGGGCTTAATCGTAGCATAGTCCTTTCCGACTGGAGGAACACCATACTATTTTCTAATCTCTTGAACATGAGCTGATTGCTTCTCAGCTACCTCCTCGAATGTAGCTTCGATGGCATTCCTTGATTCTTTCATGGCCAACTCAAATTTTCTTTTCAATAGGCGGTCTGGGGTAACTTGGCGAGAATGGAAGTTGTGACTTCACCTTGCTATGGGGTTTCAAAGATACATCGCTTTCAAAGGAAGGTTTTTCAAACTTCCTTCCCCCTCAGCTTTTTCACCTTTCTTCGCCTCTTCCTTTAATCCATTTAGGGCCTCATCTTCCCCCTATTGGGCATCATCACCAAAAGAAAGGGTTATCCTAGGGAACAAACCACTCAAGAGGGAAATCCAATGGTGATGGTAGAATTTTGCTTTGAATCTACCGTGGAGTGGGCTTTTCTAACTCGATCGAGTAGCCTTCGACTCAACTAACACCAATTTCATCTCGGACATTAGAAGACTGAACTTGTTATTTATGATGTCCTCTAGGCGAGTAATTTTGGCCTGGTGGTGATGCTTGAGCAACTACATATCCGACTTGTGTGCGGTTTCCATCTTGACCATGTACTCCTTCATTCTCTACTAAAACATTGAAGTGTTCGCACTCCATACTAGCATCTTTGCAAATAGGGATTTGAAGTAGCGGACCTGCTCTGAACGCATGGCAGTCTGCTGTGCAACCCATTCCCTTATTCGAATAATGATCCCTCTCAAATCAGCAGTGTGGGTTGCGTCCCGATTGTCCAGACGTAGATCCAGAGAAGCCTGGTGGCGTTCCATCTTCTCAATCTCTTCACATATCTTCTTGAAAGCTTCACGGAAATCAGCTGTAGGATTTGACTCAGCTTCTGGCCACACTACATTGAAATTAAAGTCCATTGGCATAATCGAATATGTAGGAATGACGGGCTCTTCTTGCATGGTATACTTCTCTAGATCTTTGGCAAACTCTTTCTACATGTCAGGCAGTTCAGCTTTGAATGGGGAAATATCTTCAAAAACATCATTGCGGACAAACGGTATCCACGAAGCTCCATTTTGGAGGGTTTTTCCCTGTGATTCCTGCAGTGAACTAGCTCTTTGTGCCTCGGTTGCAGCATCGTCATCGGCAGATATCGCAGCTGTGGGAGCCTGTGAGAGAGCTATTGGAGTCGTTATTCTTTGAATCGTGGTAGCCATGCGCACTGACTGCTTCACCTTGAGCGATTTGAATGTATTTGCTCACCGATCGAGCCTCACTGCCTTAACACCTTCTTCTGGCCTTAGTAGGTTTGTCCATTTGAGTTATCCGGTCCTCAGTGTCTTATCAAAGATCATCGAATTTGATGTGGCCTCATGGGAGTTGTATTATCACCGACATAACTCGAACTTTAAGAACATGCTCACCTTGTCCATTGAAGAATCTTCGTGATGGGTGGACTCGCCATCCTTGATCCTAGAAATGATGTGTCTATGTGCTCCCGGGAATCACGAAGGGCACGATCTCCTCTTCTCGAAACAACACCTTCAATTTGAGGAATGTTCTGTTTTCGACTTTTACCTAGGGAAGTCTCACCTCCCTTAGGCCTTCTTTACCCTCATCGCCTCAACCGCGGGGGCCTTCAACAATCCCTTCGACATACTCGGTTGTCTTAGGGTCTTCGACAATGGCATCCTTTGGAGTCTCAACTCCTTGGATTGCACTCTCGGGCCCGCAGTCTCAACTCCCAAGGCCTCTCTATCCTTCGCCTTAGTCAGCAAAGAACATCTTCATCGGCCAGCACAATAGAGGAAATCTCAACTGAGATAGACTCAACTGTTCGAACTTTGTTAATTCCACTCTGCTCCTCTGTGATATTCTTTCCTTCACCTTCTAACTTCTCTGTTTGGTCTCCCACAACATCCTCCGACCCTGCTGTGGTGGAGAGAGTTTCCCCTTCAGATGGTGCACCTGTTGAGTGAATAACAGTTAGGTTACTCATCTCCTGTGACACGGCTGTAGTGTCATTTGAGTGATCAGTCATATGGGCAGGTGTCTCAACACCTTCTTCAGGGTTAGGCTTGGCTTGGGGTGCTCAAATTTCCAGCTTCGTCGCCATGTCCCTGAGAGCCATCAGTAGAGTTCACGGGAGACGTTGTCGCTGCAATAACGGTTGCAATCTCCCAGTCACTCCCAAAGGGTCAGTCCTAGGAAAGACTTTGGAGGACTCTCTTGGACCTTCACTCGTGCATGGCTCTTGATTCTCCGGTGTCCTATTCTAACTCGCCTTTCTCTCTGCAAAGAATAATAGGGTCCATATCCTCCATCTCACTATCAGTTGACTCATGGAGATGCTCCTGTGTCCCTATTTGCAAACACATCTTGGATTTCTCCAAGGCTTTGGCGCGCTCCTCAGCTTTCTCCTTCTCTTCCTCCTTGATGAGTCGAAGGGTTTCCATGCAGTTTTCTTCATTTACAGAAAATTGGATAGTTGTATGTCCAAGGAAGCTAAGAAGCTCTTCCTCCTCCACAATAAACTCAGGGTGAGCGAACTGTTGCCTTCAGTAATCCAACTTCCATGCCCTTCATTCCTTAGTTTGTCTTTGAATGTTCGGATAGATCGAGAGTACATAATAAGGTCATCATCATCATCTTCCTCTCCGGCCTCTTGAATGGCGGCTAATGGAGCATGCTCCTCCTCAGATTCAGCTGCATCTGTCTGAGGGGGTGAGACAACCTGTTCTTCCATGGGCTTGGCTATCTCAGCTACCTTTGTTTCCTCAGATGCAGAGCGGATAGATGAGCCTTTATACGAATTTTCCAGTTATCAAACTCTTCTACAGTAAACATTGGAATACGAGTTAGATTTGCTTCCATGATAATAACTTTGCTTAAAAGATGAAAGACTTTGAAAAACACAAGTGTTAAAACCTTTGAAAAAGATTGAGATCTAGTTCAGTAACCAGATGAAAGACATATGACAGGAAATAAGAAAAACCTATTAAGATTCAAGGAGATTAGAGGTGCAAAAGTCATATTTAGAGAAAATGAAGCTCCAGGAAAATCAAAGGCACATGATCCATCAATAAGAATGGATTGGAAATCACGATGTTGCTTATGTTGAAGGCCTCAACTTCAACTTGTTAAGCATCGGCCAACTCGCGATAAAGGCTACAATGTTGGATTCAACATGGGAGTGTGCCGATCAAAGGTCTTTGAATCAAATGAAATAGTGTTGGGAAATTAATTTTTAGATTTTGATGAATGTCATGTAAAACTTAGAATAGAAAGTTGGCAACCCATTTTTGTTGTAAATTGCATTGTAATAGATAGGGTTGGTCGAGCTGAGTTAAGTCGGCCTATGCCCGAACATGCAAGAAGACAATTGGAGACTAAAAGGAAGACTCTGTGTGAGACACCGAGTGTGGCAAGAGAAGACAGAACTCGATCAAGGTGCGGTGAGATGCACTGAGTGAAGTGTCGGTCAAAGTCAACTCAAGATAGCCAAGTCTCAAGATGAAGTGACGGATGAGTCATCCATGATTGGAAGTGACTCAAGTCACCTGGGAAGTCAAGTAAATGCGATCAGTCGAGACAATCGAAAGAGATCCGTTGCCGTAAGTCAAGAGAATTACTTAAACAAGTAATACTTCCATACGCCTTTCTTAAAGTGCTCGGTCTCGTGCGTGCAAAAGGAATAAACCAATGGGAAGCACTCGCACCAAGCGTCGAACTCTCGAAAGTCAAGAATCATTCATACGAGGAAATGTCAATTCCAAGAACTGCAACAAGACAAGCTAACGACCACAAGTGTCTTTTGAAAATTAACCTATCTCTTCAACGGGCAAATTTTCAAAAAAACACTATAAAAGGCTGAGGAATCACTTTGAGAAAAGGTGAACCTGACAATCAGAAAACAAATACGAGCAAGAAAAGCAATATCTGTAACCTAAACTATTCTCAAATCATTCAAGTTCAATCCTCAAGCCTACACTACGAAGGAAATCAATCCAACACTTACATGTGATGGAAAGACGACTTCAATCAGTTGAAGAGGAAACATTTTAAGAATCAAGGGGTCTACATTCCAAGGAGGATTGTAGAAAGGTTCAAGGTCGAACCAGTCTCAAGTTTTTTTGGAGGGCTTCGTGATCAAATCCAAGAAGCTTGAGCAAGTGAGCTGTAGTAGCAAGGCAGTTGCCCTGTGAAGAAGCTGAGTCGTACGAGAAGCCTGCTGTGTGACCAAGGCATCTCTAGACTGAGTCCCAAAGGATCAAGTCAGCTGTGTGATCAAGACTTGCATCCTGGACCGATTACCACTTTGTATATCGATCAATACTTAGTGGATTCCTCCAGAGTTGGAGAAGAGAGGATTAGAAGAATTACCCCATCTTCGAACCTCTATAAAAATTTATTGTGTCATTTACATTTCATCACTTTAATTTCTACACATTATTTCAATATTCTGATAAATTTGTTGTCCAATTGATAATCAAAAAGGTGCTAAAACCATGTATTAAAACTATCTTAAACCAAATTCAAGGTTGTTAAGTCTTCCAATGAAAACATATCACAACGAAGTTAAGTTCTAGTCAAAACAAATTGAGTTATTCTATCGCAATTTCGATCGAGATCGTGAGTGGCTAACTCTGATTAACTAACTTAGTCATGTCCATCTAGACTCACCAGAAGTATTAACTCAATGTTTTAAAAGGACTAAATCGAAAAGTTGGTAAGGTTTTATTCAACCCCTTCTAAACCTTACACTTAGAGAAGAGGATGTCTTGCTCCCGGATCACCTATGGTTGAAAAACCAAGAGATGAATGGACAAATGATGACAGAAAAGATATAACTGACAACGTGGCAAGGAAATTCTTTACAAAACCTTGACAAAGCCATGTTCAAAAAGTCAAATCATGCAAAACGGCAAAAGAAATCGTGACAAGCTAACCTTGATTTGTGAAGGCTCGAGCAAATCAAGGAAAATAAACTATCTGTTCTCAGTACATAAATTTGAAAATTTTAAGATGCTTGCAGGAGAAACCTTGATCAATCGGATGCTCGGTTCACGTAAATTACCAATGAGCTATATGCACTTGGAAAAGAATATACACGATGAAAATGTGTATGAAGATTCTAAGAAGTCTCCCATCCGAGCGGGAAATGAAAATCATGGCCCCGAGACACTCCATGGACCTATCAAAGACATCCAACCATGAGTTATTCTCGGATCTCAAAGCCTACGAATTTGAGCCGAGAAGAAAAGACCAAGAGGAGACAACAGGCCCAAAACAATTTCTTGAATAGTTAATGATGGTAAAAGAGCCGAGGTCAAGGAAGTCATTGACCAAGAGGAGATTGCCCGATGGTTAAAAAGTTTTAACAAATTCTTCAACAAGAATTACAAAAGAGGAAAAGGTGAATCCTCCGGAAGACACTCAGCTCCCCCAAGTCAAGGAAGATAGGCCACCCAAAAGAACAGAGCATCAAAAGATTGAGTATCAAAGAGCCGACAATCCAAGATGGAAAGAATCGATCAAAAGGTTGAAAATTTATGCTGAACTCGAGTAACCCGATCATTATGCCATTGAATGCCCATATCCTCGTAGTCAACAAATACATAAATGAAGAGGAAAGAAAAGTCTTCTTAAAAGAAAACAAGAGAAGAAAAAGGCAATGTTGGCTGCAGAGATCTTGAGACAACCAAGTCAAAAGACACAAAGAGACTCGCAGAGTAGTGAAGCCGACTACTCAAGTGACTCAAGAAGAAGGTTTGATCTATCTAATGGCCAAAGAACAAGACCAACCCGACCAAGAAGATGAGGTACACTCTAACTAATCACACTCGATTCTAGTGACGAATTGTGACACACATACTTCATCACCCACTAATCTTTATGATTCATTAGGCAAAATGATGAAAGACTTTGAACATATTAAATCCTCACACACACTACTAAATGAGGAGAACATCCTACTTAAAAGCCAAAACTCACAAATTTTACTAAGGAGCCGAGTACTCTAAGTCACATAGTCGATGAGAATAAAAGTCTAAAGGCTCGAAAATGCTAAGTTAATAACAGAGATAGTCTGCTATAGAAAAGAGGAGAATGACCTCAAAATGTGATTGCCTCATTCACTAAGGCATCTAAATCCTTGGATGATCTTATTATGAGTCAAAGAGAATGTGGAGATAAGACAGTGCTTAGATTTAATTCCTCCGTGCTATGTCAAGCTCCAAAAGTGATTTTGGAAAAAGGATCTTCAAGTAATGAAGCATCTCAAAAATCCAAAACTCCAAATGGTGCACACACATTTATTCCAAAGCACAATCACAAGCAAACTGGTCTTGGTTATAAAGGAAAAGGAAAATGAAAAACTGAGTGTGCTAAGAGGACAAAGAGAAGAAATCCAACCGAGTTCCTAAGCAAACTCCAAACAGAAATACTCAGAAAGAAGAAAATGAGCTACCAAAAGCCCCGTAAGTTCTATAAAAGGAACACATATGATGGGAATGGTAGAAAGGACCCAAGCCAAGCCGATTGGAATAATGTGAACTATCAAAGAAAGATCTATGGAATATAAGCTTAAATGGCAAAGGCCTAAGACTAAAGAAAGGCCATTCCAAAGGCAAAAGAGCTATCATCAAAGACACATATGCACTCGGCACTATCCTCAAAGATATCACAACTACCCAAACAAAGCAATTGCTAAAATACATACACAGCATACGGACAAAAGAGACAAACTGTATTTAACCTAAAACCCCCAAGCAATTTGCTAAAATTAATTATGATTATGGCATTGATAGATGGCAACCTCTTAGAGTCAAATCATTTGGCTATAGGTTGGTTGAATCATCTTACAATACTAACCCCTCAGACAAATATGGGTACCTAAAACCTAATTTCCTTAATTGTAGGTTCAAGGAACAGCTGAATGCCAAGGCACCTGGTACATGGATAGTGGTTGTTCCAGACACAAGATAGGAAATAAGAAAAATCTGTCAAAATTCAAGGAGGTTAGAGGTGCAAAAGTCATATTTGGAGGAAATGAAGCTCCAGGAGAAATAAGAGGCATTGGATCCATCAAGAAAAATGGATTAGAAATTACAGATGTTGGATATGTTGAAGGCCTCAATTTCAACTTTACTAAGCATAAGACAACTCTGTGACAAGGGCTATAATGTTGGATTCAATATGGGAGTGTGCCAAATCAAGAACACTGAATCTAATGAAGTAGTGTTGCAAGGATGCGATAAAAAGAACATGTATGTGGTTGATTGGTCAATCGCAACACCAAGCACTTGTCTCGCTTAGCAAAAATCACAAAGAGAATCAAGTTGGGGTACAAAGAAAGAGTCACCTAAACTTCAAAACAATTAACAAGCTTGCAAGGAGCAATCTTGTGGAAGGACTTCCGGACTCGAGATACAAGACGGTGTATGTGATGCATGCCGATGGGAAAACATGATCAAATCATCATTCAAAGAAAAGACATGTCCATCTTCAACAAGAATATCGAAATTTGCTACATATGGATCTATTTGGTCCATTTGAACCAGCTAGTATAAGTGGGAAGAAATACACCTTGGTGGTAGTATATGACTACTCAAGATACACATGGACAATATTCATGTGTAAGAAGAATGAAACTCAAGAAACTACCACAAATTGATGAAGAGAATCCAAAATGAGAAGAGTCAAACCATTATCAAAATAAGATCCGACAGGAACGAGAGTTTGTCAATGGTATAATAACTCGATTTGTGTTGAAAATGGTATTGGTCATGAATTATTAGCGTTAGGACTCCACAAAAAATGGAGTTGCGAAAGAAGAATAGGACTCTCAAAGAAGCGAAAAGACCATGTTAGCCAAGCAGGTCGCTAAAAGATTTTGGGCTAAAGCAATAAACACAACATGCTATACTCAAAATAGATGCATGATAAACAGACAAATGACAAAGACTCCCTATGAGATTTGGACAGGAGAAAGCCAAATGTTGCATACTTTAGAATATTTGGATGCAAATGCTTCATACACAACAATGGCAAAGATAATTTAAAGGTTTTTGATGCTAAAGTCGATGAAGGTATCTTCAGATACTCACTAAAAGCAAAGCCTCGACAGTGCTCAACAAGAGGACAATGGTTACGTAAAAATCCATTCATGTGGTGTTTGATGAACCCAATGTAAATGGAGAAGACGTTGAAGAGTCGATTGATAAGTTGAATCACCCAACCATGCGAAGAGTCCCTATGTTGAAGTCGGTTTTGAATTATAAACTCGTATGAAGATGAGATAGTGAGTCTCAAAGACACCGAAATATGCAGCTAAGTGATGATGAGAGAGTCGACCAAAATAACACAACCGAAGCAAGACGATCAATCCAGCTAACTTACTCCAAACTCGATGTAAGATGGTCCGAGAGACCATCCACGGACTAATCATCGGAGATGTAAGATAAGGTGTAAAAACCAGATCCGAGAACCCAACAAGAAGCTATGTTCACTTGTTTCATCTCACAAATAGAGCCAAAAGATGTGTGACAAGCATTGGATGACACACATTGGATTAAGTCATGCAAGAAGAGCTGAATCAATTTGAAAGAAACAAAATGTGGGAATTGGTTCAAAGACCTACCCATCAAAATGTTATTGGCACTAAATGAGTGTTCAGAAACAAGATGAATGAGGAAGGTTCTGTGGTAAGAAACAAAGCAAGATTGGTAGCCAAAGGGTATTGCCAAGAAGAAGGAATAGATTTTGATGAAACTTTTGCTCCTGTGGCAAGATTGGAAGCCATAAGGATGTTTCTTGCCTATCTTTGCTCACAAGAACTTCACTGTATATCAAACGGATGTAAAGAGTGCATTCCTTAATGGGTTATTGGAGGAAGAAGTATATGTTGAACAACCTCCAGGGATTTGAGCGTAAGACTATTGGAGATAAAGTATACAAACTCAAGAAAGCTTTATATGGATTGAAACAGGCACCAAGAGCATGGTATGATACATTATCACAATTCCTGATTGAGAACGGATTTACAAAAGGCAAAGTGGATAGAACACTCTTCAAAATTCAAGATGGGAAGAGTATCGCTTGTTCAAATATATGTGGATGACATCATCTTTGGATCCACAAACAAAGAGATGTGTGATAAATTCTCAAATCTTATGCAAAGCAAATTTGAAATGAGCTTGATGGGAGAGGCGGCATTCTTCCTCGACTCCAAGTAAAACAAATGGAGGATGGAACCTTCATAAGTCGACAAAATACACCAGAGATTTAATGAAGAAATTTGGCATGGAAGAGAAGTCTTCTGAAAATACCAATGAATACATCACAAAATGGATATGGATGTAGATGGCAAGCACATGGATCAAACAAGACAGAGAGCACTTATTGGATCATTGCTCTATCTCCCAAAGAGCGGGCCGGACATCACTTTTTTTTGTAGGTGTATGTGCAAGATTTCAATCTGCTCCAAAAGAAAGCCACATGACTACAACCAAAAGAATCTTGAGATATTTGAAAGGAAGCCAAGAAGTTGGTTTATGGTATCCTAAGGAAGGTGGATTCAAGCTAATTGGTTACTCGGACTCGACTATCTGGATGTAGAGTTGACAGGAAGAGTACCTCAGGTACATGTCAAATGCTTGGAAATAGGCTAATTTCTGGTTTAGCAAGAAGCAAAATTCAATAGCTACCTCCACAAATGAAGCAGAATACATAGGCTGGGCAAAAGGTGTTGTAGCCAAGTCTTATGGAAGAGACAAAGAATGAGAGACTATGAAGTTGAAGAAAAAGAAATTCCAATTATGTGTGATAACACAAGTGCAATTGCAATCACTCAAAATCCTGTGTTGCACTCAAGAACAAAGCACATTGATGTCAGATATCACTTCATAAGAAATCATGTTGAAAATAAGGACATCACCTTGGAATATATCTCAACTGATAAGCAGTTAGCTGATATATTCACAAAGCCATTATGTGAATCAATATTTGAAGAACTCAAGCATGAATTAGGGTTAATTGAGCTGAGTTGACACTCAGAAGAGTCAAAGAAAAGAGATGAAACACGAAAAGATGAAAAAGGGTCAACTCTTGAATCGGCTAAGTGAATCACCGACGGAGAATCACGTCAAGTTAACGACAATGAAAGTACCTATGTGCAAAGAGAGAAGAGTTAAATCAGCTAAGGAATAAGTTTGAGTCATTTGTGAGCAAAGTGACAAAAACGCGATCGTTTTTACTAAGAGAGAATGTTTTTAAGAATGACGTCCGATAATTATGACGTGTGCAAAAAAAAGTCGCATACCAAGCTTATGATTGGATATAAATGCTACCGCATTAAATGCGAGAAATTAAATTTTAATCGGCGTGCAAAATCTAAGTCGTTGATCTTGATCAAATTTCAAAAACCACCCGCACGTCCTTTCATAACCCATACATATACCGTTTCACCCAATTTCCTCTCACTTTACCAAAACTGTTCATCTCTCTCGAAAGCAAAGAAAGAAATTTTCTCTCAAAACCCTACAAATCTTCAAAGTTCATTTTCAAAGTTTCGTTCGGTAAAACATCGAGAAATGGCATCTACTCACGATTTTGTCAAATTGGAAAAGCAAATCCACACTGGGTCTACTGTGGATTTCGACGGCACGATCAAACATGGGTCTGACAACACGCTTGTGAAGATGATAGCGAGAAGCCGAAAAGTCCGGATCAAAACCATTTTTGACGATGGAGTTTCCGGCGACCTACGTGGAAGAGGTCGCATGATTCTCGTGAACGTTGAAGTTCATGATGAGGGCATCAAGTCCTCTGCTTCACGAAAAGAATTCACCATCATCGCCAAGATCCGGCGAAACACGCTCGTTGCCGGCGGGAAGAGGTGGCGAGATTTATGAAGTTGATGTTAACTGGCCGCTACTTGGAAGGAAGTAGCCAAACCTCGACTATGCGAAGGTTGTCTACACATCCGAGAAGAAGTCAAGGAAGACTACCACAAGCTGCTGGATATTGTTGCGAGTCGTTGATATCAAATTTGGAAGCTTTAATCACCGTTTGTCAAAACTAAGTCGATCGTGATGGGCCGCGATCATAGAAGAAAAGAAGGTGAACTCGGGCTGAGTTTGTATACAAGAAAACTCTCCCAAAATGTTGGGAATAAATCTTTCAATAAGGATGGTTCGTTTGGAGGATCACTGGGTGCGGCCTGTGATTGGCGGATGATGGAAGTGAAAGGAGTCCCTCTTCGACATGGAAAGGCGTTCCATGTCAACAAGAAAATGTTCCTCTAACCTTTCGGAGCACGTAAGCTAGCATATGCCAAAAGAGCCGATCGAGTGAGGGGGAGTGACCACCAAGAAACAACTGTCTCCTCCTCTCCCCGGAAGAGGTCGCCCTGCGCAGCCTACAAAGAAGATTGTTGCCCCTGTGTGAGCAAAGAAAAAGAAAACAAAAGATGCACTCCGCCCTCGCAAAGTCACTGCCCCTGCGCACCCACAAATGAGAAGGAGCCTCAAATACCTTCTCCTAGGTTATCAAGAAAAGGAGGACTCATAAGCCGAGATGGCGAGCTCCTCGAAAAACAACAAGATCGGCCCCCGCCGCCCCGACTCGAAGAAATCAGATCCGAGCTGAAATCCCTCTCGGTAAGGACTAAAAGAAGAAGAATCTTCAAGCGTTCCGAGCTTGAGAAAACAGCGACCCACTCACCACTCAAAGTCAAATGATACCGAGACTACTTGGAAAAGTAAAGTCTCTAGAAACTCAGATGAAACGACCCAAGTCTATTTGAAGGTGATCAATGAGGCAAATCAAGACACACTTGTCGTCGTAGCAATGAGACACAAGAAGATCCGAGAAAGCAAACTCTCCTGGTGACAGGATTGTATCCCCGCCGCAATGCACGCCATCGAGGATGTGGAGCACCAAAGTGTGCTACCTTCAATCCCCGAGAACGAGGGACAAAGGGAAGAAGATGACAAAGATGATGATGATATAACGACCCTATCCCCACCATATCTAGACATCCAAAATCGTCTGCGAGAGTGGAGGAAGTGGAAGCCGAGTCAATCCAGGAATAGTTCCAAAGACCGAATTTATTGAAGAAGAAGACGAATCGTTGAACTTTCTGGATTGACCACTTGTGGTCCAAGAATCGGATGAAGAAAATCGCACATATATCTTGCGGATCTTCAAAGACAAGGAGAAGCATAAATTTGGCAGAGGAAGTCAAGCTTGTGAAAAGCGAGTATTGCCCCTTTATGGAACCATTGATCATACACATCCTCATCTTGACATTCTCTCCGGGAGTGATGAGGATCACGACCTCGCCGCTACTACGAAAAGAATTGGAGATGCAGCAAGCCATGCGAAATCTAGGATCCTACATGAGCAACGGTTATTGGAAGGACTGGGAGTCTTCCACATCGTAGCCGGAGATTGATCCGATGGGAGTGGTGCGAAGATATTGCCACAGCTTGTTCTTGCCACCACCTCCCCCGCTCACTCGTAAGAAGGTGTTAAGGAACGCGATGAAACCGGGATTGTGGGGACCCCAAATCGAGCCTACCCCTAATGAAGGTGTCTCACCACCTTTGAATGGTTGAATACTCAAAGGGAAAAGCCGGAGTCCGAGACGAGTGACCCAAATCCAAGTCACTCACCGGTGGTGTGCACCGAGGGGAAACTCCCCTCCACGGCAGCTAGTCGGAGGTTGTCTGCAGATGACTCCACAACGTATCTTGAAGGCGAAGTGGAGAAGGAACAACAAACGGATACACAAAGACAAGTTGTCACGCGACGAGGCTCAAATAGTTAAGATCTCGTCTCAAAATTGAAGTGCCAATCGCATGCGAAAGCCAATGACGCCGCTAATGCGAACGAGGCACAAGAAGAATCGCCCGGGAGTTAACACTGGCAAGCAATGAAAGTGCAATCCATGGAGTTGAGACTCGGTGGATGCCACCTCGAAAGACCCCAAGACACCGACACTCGTCGAAGGGATCGTCCAGGCCCCGCTGCAGTTGAGACTGCAGGAGGTAATGAAGGCCGACGGGAGGTTGAGACTTCCTGGGGTAAAGAGATGGAAGCACAAAACATCCCTCCTACTATCATTGATCCATCTGAAATGGAGATAAGTGCTCTTCACGATTCCCAAGAAAATCTGATGTAACCTTTTCTACGGGGATCTAAAGGTGAAGACGAAGCGAGTCATCCCCTATTGCCCATCCAAAAGACTCGATTGAGGATGTTCTCCCAAGCACGAGCAAGTCTGACCTTAAGGCTACTTGCCAAACCTTTAATTTTGATGATGAGCCACCCATGCAAATCTCATCATCGTTCGATGACGCTCGATATGGTCGAGACCAGCCAACTCATATGGAAAAATGAGCCGAGACCGACGAAGCTATTAAGACAATGAGGCTCGGCAAAGGTCAAATCCACAATGAGACCACCAAACAGAGTCAATCAAGCGCGCGAGCTCCCAAGCCGCAGCAGATCGACTCCACCAGGAACTTCACGAGCACAAGGTGTCATTGAGCGATTCCGTTGCCCGTGATGATCCGTTTGAAGAATCGTTCCCTTCTCTCTCGGAAGTACGACATTTCCATAAACCCGATCCCATTGTTCCAACAACACCATCGTCCCAAAGGACTTTGACTTTGATGTTTGCTTGGCACTCTTGAGACAGAGTGACAGTGAGGTTCGAGAAGTTTTCAAGGCCATATTTGCAGAGATAGAGAAGATGGAGAGGCACCAGGCCTCACCGGACATGAATAACAACGAGATGCAAATCTTACTGCGATCTGCCGAGGAATAATTGTCGGATCCGGGAATGGTGGCAACAACAAATAATGTGTGTAGAACAAGCTCGATATTTCAGACATTGTTCAATAAATTGCTAGTCCGGCGGTGAGAATGCTCGATATGAAGACAAGAATGCAAGATAATATCGATCGAATGCATGAATCTCACAACACAGATGCAATCGTTCTGCGTGAATTTAATAAGAAAGAGCTCATGCGTGTAGCGAGAACATGGAGAGGAAATTCACCTCCTCATGGCTGAAATGAAGGCGATAATGGTGAATCCAACACCACCCGCTCCGAATTCCGGCATACTCCGCAGTGATTGAAGCATAACTCAAATCTCACCGCTTAGACTTCATGATTGCTAGCTTGTTTCGGGGGTTCCTCTCTCTTTTGATGATGCCAAAAGGGGAAGAGGAATACCTAAAGGCGTTGAAAGGATCTGGAAAAGGATTTGAGAAGAAGGGCCTTGTGAAGGAGAAGACAATGAGGAACTAAGAAGAGAGAAGAAGGGAAAATCTGTTGAGGAGGAAGGTTCGAAGGTTCGAAAGATATGACCTTGATGTTTGCTAAAAACCCCCAACAAAGTCTTGTCACGGTGATATCATCGGCCAAAGGTCTTCACGGTGATATCATCGACAAACTTCCCGTGACTCTGCCGCTCCAACATCCTGCAGTGCCCATGGTGAAAAGAGAAAGATAGTTGAAGATGGGATGAAGGAGGTGGAAGGAAAGATAGATGCCCGAGTTATGGATATACTAAAACAACATGGAGGCATTCCAATGTATAGAGACACCTATGCCATTTCAGACGTCGGGCAACCGAGCCAAAATCTGTTGATGAATTCAAGACGCTCGCATCCGGGTTACTTCACAAACATGTCCATAGCTCGAAGCCTGGGATTTGTATTGGGAAAAAGGCCTCAAGCTATGTGAAGAAGGCGACAGACGACGGACTACTAGCAATCACTCTGCTGGGTCACTCTGCTAGTCACTCAATTTGGGAAAAAAGGCCCCAAGATAATACACGCCCGGAGGCGGGAGGGCGAAGCGATGGTGGAGGAAGAGGTTTCAGACCTAGACCTCTGCCCAAAAACATGAAATATATAGATCCAGACAAGAAAGGAGGGATCTATTGGGTTGCATTCGATGAAGTAGCCAACCTGCAAGTAGCCAAGAACAATGTTGAGTATGTGAAGAGGATCGAGGAAGAAAATAGAAGACAAACTCAGCTGTGGGAAGAAAGGCAAGAAAGAAAAAGAAGAGATGAAGCGCCAGGAAAGCATATGAGAAAAAGAAAGCGGTGAAGAAGAGAAGAAGATGAATAGATCGAGAAGAAGACAGAGAAGAAGAGAAAAAGAAGGAGGCAGGCGGAGATGAAGTGTTGTTGTCCACCCCTTCATGTATTTTACTATGTAAATACATCTTTATGTAAGTCTTATGTACATCGAATAAACTTGTATAATTTCTATACTTGCGTAGATATAGAATAGCATGGCTACATTAAGTTACCTTTTAAGCTCGATACACTCAGAAAACAATTTGTGTAAAGAACAAGAATGTTATGATCAATAAAAGATTGATTCTACGCATACATTCTGCAGTGATTCTACATTGTTTATGCGTATCTTTCTTTGTTTAATTATTGTATGAATGTTTTAAGTTTTGGCATCATCAAAAGGGGGAAATTGTTGGGAAATTAATTTTTAGATTTTGATGAATGCCATGTAAAACTTAGAATAGAAAGTTGGCACCCCATTTTTTTGTAAATTGCATTGTAATAGATAGGGCTGGTCGAAAGAGTTAAGTCGGCTATGCCTGAACATGCAAGAAGACAACTTGGAGACTAAAAGGAAGACTCATTGTGAGACAAAATTGAGTGTCGCAAGAAAGAGAAGACAGAACTCGATCAAGGTGCAAACAGATGATGCAAAGTGAAGTGTCAGTCAAGTCAACTTAAGATAGCCAAGTCTCAAGATGAAGTGACAGATGATTCATCCAATGATTGGAAGTTGACTCGAAGTCACCTGGGGAAGTCAAGTAAATGCGGTCAAGTCGAGAAATCAAAGAGAGATCTGTTGCCTACGTAAGTCAAGAGAATTACTTAAACAAGTAATACTTCCATACTTGCCTTTCTTAAAGTGCTCACCCCCAGAAGCGTGCAAAAGGAATAAACCAATGGGAGCACTGCACCTCTGTTAGAACTCTGAAAAGCTGAAGAATCATTCATACAAGGAAATGTCAATTCCAAGAACTACAATAAGACAAGCCAACGACCACAAGTGTCTTTTGAAAATTAACCTATCTCTTCAACGGGCAAATTTTCAAAAGAACACTATAAAAGGCTGAGGAATCACTTTGAGAAAAGGTGACCTTGACAATCAGAAAACAAATACGAACAAGAAAAGCAATATCTGTAACTTGAACTATTCTCAAATCATTCAAGTTCAATCCTCAAGCCTACTACTACGAAGAAATCAATCCAACACTTACCCGTGAAGGAAAGACGACTTCAATCGATTGAAGAGGAAACATTTTAAGAATCAAGGGTCTACATTCCAAGGAGGATTGTAGAAAGGTTAAAGTCGAACTAGTCTCAAGTTTTTGGAGGGCTTCGTGATCAAATCCAAGAAGCTTGAGCAAGTGAGTCAGTAGTAGCAAGGCAAAACTTTGCCTGTGAAGAAGAAGTTCGAGTCGCACGAGAAGCCGGTTGTGTGACCAAGGCATCTCTGATGAGTCCCAAAGGATCAAGTCACCGTGTGTGATCAAGACTTGCATCCGGGTGATTACCACTTTGTATATCGATCAATACTTAGTGGATTCCTCCAGGAGTTGGAGAAGAGAGGATTAGAAGAATTACCCCATCTTCGAACCTCTATAAAAATTTATTGTGTCATTTACATTTCAAAGACTTTAATTTACGCACATTATTTCAATATTTGCTGATAAATTTGTTGTCCAATTGATAATCAAAAAGGTGCTAAAACCAAGTATTAAAACTATCTTAAACCAAATTCAAGGGTGTTAAGTCTTCCCGAAAACATATCACAGTTAAGTTAAGTTCTAGTCAAAACAAATGAGTTATTCTATCAACAAACTCGATCAAATCATTGAGTGGCTAACTCTGTTGATTAACTAACTTAGCTGTCCATCTAGGACTCAAATTGTGAAGTATTAACTCGAACGTTTTAAATTGACTAAATTGAAAAGTTGGTAAGGTTTATTCAACCCCCCCCCTTCTAAACCTTACACTCACACCCCTTGGGACCTACAAATAGTCTTTGCAAGGATCAAGACAGAAGAATATGTATGTGGTAGATTGGTCTCATCACTACACCAAGCACTTGTCTTGCTAGCAAAGTCAAAGTAGAATCAAGTTGGTTGTGGCACAAGAAGTGAGTCGTCAATTTCAAGACAATCAACAAGCTTGCAAGAAGTCATCTTGTAGAAGGATTGCGGACTTCGATTATTACAAGAAAGAAAGTGTATGTAATGCATGCCAGATGGGAAAGCAAATAAAATCTTCATTCAAGGATTAGCCAAGTCCTTCTTCAACAAGGATATGACATCTGTTTCATATGGATTTGTTTGGTCCAGTTGAGCCAGCCGGCATAAATGGAAAGCAATACACCTTAGTGGTGGTTGATGACTATTCAAGATATACATGGACAATCATCATGTGTAAAAATAAGGAAACTTTGCAGAAGTTACCTCAGTTGATGAAAGAGTTCAAAACTAAGATCTGACAGAGGAACTGAGTATGTTAATGGGATAATAACTCAGTATTGTGTTGAAAATGGAATTGCTCATGAGTTATCAGCTGCAAGAACTCCACAGCATAATGGAGTGGCTGAAAGAAGGAATATTGTCTATAGAAAACTTAATGTAACACTATTTTATTGATTGTAACATTTTTTAAGCTATATTTTAGTAACACAAAATTATATAACTATCATTAAATAATTGTAGACATCATGTACTCTATTTTTTTTAACTGAATTTTTGTTTTCTTTTTACAAAGTATTTTAGTTTTGCTTTTATTTTTTTATTTTTTACGAAGGCAATCAATTCCGTCTTAATACCGACAGAAAATGCGCATGTATATATTTTATTATTTATTTATTTTTTTTTTAATTTTTACTAACGGTGACCAATTTCATCGGTAACCTTTTTTTTATTTTTTTTTTACTTTATTAAAAGAATTACCAATGAAAATTGATGTTGTCGATAATTACTTAGGAATTTTTTCCGTTGGTAAATTATTTTTTCGTTATTTTCTTTATTATTTAATTTTTTTTTATTAGAACTTTTTTATCTGCTAAATTAATTTTATATTTTTATATATTTTATATTTTTACTGATTGAATATTTATCATCGATAAATTTATTTTATATATTTTTGATATTTTTAATATGTTGTGTCCTTTAATATATAATAAAATATGATTTTCAAACGATATACTATACAATATAAAACTTGATATATACAGTGTATAATATAATTTAATACATATATTATAAAATATAATCTTTATTATATAAAATATATTATATATACATAATATATATATATATATATATGTATATGTGTGTGTGTGTGTTTATATAAAACAAAGCAAAAGTTGTGATAAGAATCAACTTACCTTAGTGGCAAATTGCCACTTCTATACATAACAGTCGTGGGTTCGAATCTACTTGGTGGCAAAAATAATATTTCTACGAAGTGTAACATAAGATTCATATGTAACACTTTAGAAGTATTTTTTTTTAAAGTGTTAAAAATATAAAAGTGTTACAAAAAGTGTTACATAAGATTCATATGTAACACTTTAGAAATATTGCTTCAAAGTGTTACCAATAGAAAACTTAATGTAACACTTACAAAAAGTGTTACTAAAAGCTAATAAAAGTGATACATTAGACTATAGGTAGCACGAGCAAGTGTAATACATAAAAGTGTTACCTATTGTCCATAGTAACACTTTTTAAGAATCACTTTATTTTTTTTTTTTTTGAAATTAAGTATCACTTTATTTTTGTTATTTCTTTTGTAACGCAAATATATATCACTTTATTTAAGAAGCACTCTTGGCAACACTATATTTTATTGAATGTAACATTTTTTAAGCTATATTTTAGTAACACAAAATTATATAACTATCATTAAATCATGTCAAAGAATTATTTAATTAATTGATATCACCAAACCTAAAAATTGTAGACATCATGTACTGCTTTTTTTAACTGAATTTTTGTTTTCTTTTTTACAAAGTATTTTAGTTTTGCTTTTATTTTTTTATTTTTACGAAGGCAATCAATTCCGTCTTAATATCGACGAAAAAATGCGCATGTATATATTTTATTATTTATTTATTTTTTTTTAATTTTTACTAACGGAGACCAATTTCATCGTTAACCTTTTTTTTTTTTTTTTACTTTATTAAAAAAATTACCAATGAAAATTGATGTTGTCGATAATTACTTAGGAATTTTTCCGTTGGTAAATTATTTTTTGTTATTTTCTTTATTATTTAATTTTTTTTTGTTAAAACTTTTTTATCCATGTCGGTAAATTAATTTTATATTTTTATATATTTTGTATTTTTACCGATTGAATATTTATCAGTCGATAAATTTATTTTATATATTTTTGATATTTTTAATATGTTGTGTCCTTTAATATATAATAAAATATGATTTTCAAACGATATACTATACAATATAAAACTTGATATATACAGTGTATAATATAATTTAATACATATATTATAAAATATAATCTTTATTATATAAAATATATTATATATACATATAATATATATATATATGTGTGTATGTGTGTGTGTGTGTGTGTGTTTATATAAAACAAAGCAAAAGTTGTGATAAGAATCAACTTAGTTTAGTAGCAAATTGCCACTTCTATACATAACAATTAGTCGTGGTTGAATCTATTTTGTGGCAAAAAATAATATTTCTACGAAGTGTAACATAAGATTCATATGTAACACTTTAGAGGTATTTTTTTTAAAGTGTTAAAAATATAAAAAGTGTTACAAAAAGTGTTACATAAGATTCATATGTAACACTTTAGAAATATTGCTTCAAAGTGTTACCAATAGAAAACTTAATGTAACACTTACAAAAAGTGTTAGTAAAAGCTAATAAAAGTGATACATTAGACTATAGGTAGCACGAGCAAGTGCAGCGCCATAAAAGTGTTACCAATTGTACATAGTAACACTTTTTAAGTATCACTTTATTTTTTTTTTTTTGAAATTAAGTATCACTTTATTTTTGTTATTTCTTTTGTAACGCAAACAGATATCACTTTATTTAAGAAGCACTCTTGGCAACACTATATTTTATTGATTGTAACATTTTTTAAGCTATATTTTAGTAACACAAAATTATATAACTATCATTAAATCATGTCAAAGAATTATTTAATTAATTTATGTCACCAAACCTAAAAATTGTAGACATCATGTACTCTGTTTTTTTTAATTGAATTTTTGTTTTCTTTTTACAGAGTATTTTAGTTTTGCTTTTATTTTTTTATTTTTTACGAAGGCAATCAATTCCGTCTTAATACCGACAGAAAATGCGCATGTATATATTTTATTATTCATTTATTTATTTTTTAATTTTTACTAACGGTGACCAATTTCATCGTTAACCTTTTTTTTATTTTTTTTTACTTTATTAAAAGAATTACCAATGAAAATTGATGTTGTCGATAATTACTTAAAAAAATTTTCCGTTGGTAAATTATTTTTTCGTTATTTTCTTTATTATTTAATTTTTTTACTGTTAGAACTTTTTTATCTGTCGGTAAATTAATTTTATATTTTTATATATTTTGAATTTTTACCGATTCAATATTTATCAGTCGATAAATTTATTTTATATATTTTTTATATTTTTAATATGTTGTGTCCTTTAATATATAATAAAATATGATTTTCAAACGATATACTATACAATATAAAACTTGATATATACAGTGTATAATATAATTTAATACATATATTATAAAATATAATCTATATTATATAAAATATATTATATATACATATAATATATATATATATATGTATATATGTGTGTGTGTGTGTTTATATAAAACAAAGCAAAAGTTGTGATAAGAATCAACTTAGCTTAGTGGCAAATTGCCACTTCTATACATACATGTCGTGGGTTCTAATCTACTTGGTGGCAAAAAATAATATTTCTACGAAGTGTAACATAATATTCATATGTAACACTTTACAAGTATTTTTTTTAAAGTGTTAAAAATATAAAAAGTGTTACAAAAAGTGTTACATAAGATTCATATGTAACACTTTAGAAATATTGCTTCAAAGTGTTACCAATAGAAAACTTAATGTAACACTTACAAAAGTGTTACTAAAAGCTAATAAAAGTGATACATTAGACTATAGGTAGCACGAGCAAGTGCAGCGCCATAAAAGTGTTACCTATTGTCTATAGTAACACTTTTTAAGTATCACTTTATTTTTTTTTTTTTTGAAATTAAGTATCACTTTATTTTTGTTATTTCTTTTGTAACGCAAATAGATATCACTTTATTTAAGAAGCACTCTTGGCAACACTATATTTTATTGATTGTAACATTTTTTTAAGCTATATTTTAGTAACACAAAATTATATAACTATCATTAAATCATGTCAAAGAATTATTTAATTAATTGATGTCACCAAACCTAAAAATTGTAGACATCATGTACTGCTTTTTTTAACTGAATTTTTTTTTTTTTTACAAAGTATTTTAGTTTTGCTTTTATTTTTTTTTTTTTACGAAGGCAATCAATTCCGTCTTAATACCGAAGCGGAAAATGCGCATGTATATATTTTATTATTTATTTATTTTTTTAATTTTTACTAACGGTGACCAATTTCATCGTTAACCTTTTTTTTTTTTTTTACTTTATTAAAAGAATTACCAATCAAAATTGATGTTGTCGATAATTACTTAGGAATTTTTTCCGTTGGTAAATTATTTTTTGTTATTTTCTTTATTATTTAATTTTTTTTTAGAACTTTTTTATCTCGGTAAATTAATTTTATATTTTTATATATTTTGTATTTTTACCGATTGAATATTTATCAATCGATAAATTTATTTTATATATTTTTGATATTTTTAATATGTTGTGTCCTTTAATATATAATAAAATATGATTTTCAAACGATATACTATACAATATAAAACTTGATATATACAAAGTGTATAATATAATTTAATACATATATTATAAAATATAATCTTTATTATATAAAATATATTATATATACATATAATATATATATATATATGTGTGTGTGTGTGTGTGTTTTTATATAAAACAAAGCAAAAGTTGTGATAAGAATCAACTTAGCTTAGTGACAAATTGACACTTCTATACATAACAGGTCGTGGGTTCGAGTCTACTTGGTGGCAAAAAATAATATTTCTACGAAGTGTAACATAAGATTCATATGTAACACTTTAGAGGTATTTTTTTTAAAGTGTTAAAAATATAAAAAGTGTTACATAAGATTCATATGTAACACTTTAGAAATATTGCTTCAAAGTGTTATCAATAGAAAACTTAATGTAACACTTGCAAAAACTGTTACTAAAAGCTAATAAAATTGATACATTAGACTATAGGTAGCACGAGCAAGTGCAGCGCCATAAAAGTTTTACCTATTGTCTATAGTAACACTTTTTAAGTATCACTTTATTTTTGTTATTTTCAAAGTGTTACCAATAGAAAACTTAATGTAACACTTACAAAAAGTGTTACTAAAAGCTAATAAAAGTGATACATTAGACTATAGGTAGCACGAGCAAGTGCAGCGCCATAAAAGTGTTACCTATTGTCACGCCCCAAACGGGACGCGACGAACGATTCACAACTTAAATACAAATGGACTAACAGTCCAGACAATACCAATGAGAACCCAATATAATAGAGTCTAAATAGCAAATAAATAAATAACAGATACAAGTTATCACTTAAAGTCTACATTCCATCACCAAATTACAATCTGAAATTCAACAAGGTAGTAACTTAACGTCAAAGGGTCATACGCCCCTCAATTACAAACCCGAATTGATTAGGATACAAAAGTCCAACAACAACATAATAAGAAAAGAGTCCGATCAACAACAAGATGCGATAAATCCAACAAGCGTAGTACAAGGTCTCAATCCAGAGCGGTTGGCAAAGATCCCCAAATAAATCCTCATCTAAGGTTAGAAAACAAAGGATGAGACAAAAATCTCGATGGATGGGGTGATCGTAATGTGCGAGTGTGGCGTAATATAGTTAATGTGAGAAAGCGATTATACGAAAACGCGTGAGTATGATGCATGGTTTCACACATTCATTCTAGCGTCGTGATAAATTATTTAAATAATATAATTATACGATTTAAGAAAATCCGTGGTCACATGGTCACATAGCACTATGTGATCAATCATAGACATGTAGGATTGCGTGCGGAAGTGTAACGCCAATCTATGCAAGGCATTAATGGTTGCGTCACGGACTTGTAGCGCCAACCAATGCAAAAGCGTAGCGGTTGCATACGAGAATGTAACGCCAACCAAAACGGACGATAACTCCGGAATCGTGTGGATCGACAGCGATTCCTTCGTTCTTCCTTGTAACTCCCGGTCAAGATGGTCCAAGACCGGCACCTTATCGCTCCGTAGGCAAAGACAAAATCCCAATAGAGCCGGCGAGGCTCGGATCTGTCATAATCATGATTATACCTCGATTACGACCCGCTTCCCTTGGACAAACTCCGTCCCTCGCCGGGATTAGGACGATGGGGCGGAAGAGTGGAATAGCAAGGCCGAGCTGCCCCCATCCATCGACGTATCCATTCCGATTGTGGCTGAGCTCGACACACCAAGTTGACTCGAGCGGAAGGTAATTACAATTACAACGATCAACCAGGCAAAATCAGTATTATTGATTCAGACGAAGTTTAGGAGAATTTTCAAAAACGCGAGTGGCAATTATGGCGTTGGTGGAGTTTATGGATGAAGATGATTATCGGAAGGATAAGCAACCTTCGATATCTTGAATAAGAATTGGGTGGAACATAAGTCCCGTTATAGATTCAAAATCGCAAGGCGAGGGAGTCGCTCCGCGATCGGGTATTAATCGGTCAAATTGATCCGATAAGTCAAGGGTTTTTTGGGAAAATAAAATACTTAATTAAATCTCCAAGTCAGAGGGTCCAGGGCAATTTTAGTAAAAGAGAAAATAATTTGAGTTAGGTCCTTTATAAAAGAAAAATTGTAATTTAGCCCCGTTTTGTAAAAACCAACACTTTTGGGGTTAAAAATTGAATAAATAAATATCCCGACCTTGAAAAATTATGAGGTCAGTTCCTAAATTCTCCAAATTGTCCAGAGATTCAGGTTTTTAAAGTTTTATGGTCGAGTTTTTTATAAAAATCTCACATTGGCCCCAAATTTGTAAAAATTGTCAATTCGGACCTTAAGTTTTAAAAATTCGGAACTCACAAACCGGAAGGGATTTTAATGTGATTCCAGTTGGAAAATGTCACTAAGGTTGGTAGGATATTGGGACAAAAGCAGTTTTTAAAAGCAATATGTGTAGATCCTTCAACTTTTGAAAATATCATTTTTGTCCCATTTTAAAATAATTGCCTTTAAGGCTTTTAGGGGTCCAATTGTTATGAAATTTGAACCTTGGGGCCAAAATATAATTAAGTTATAGTTAAGTTAGTATTTCCAGGTGCATGGGCTGCATAAGTCCTGGAAATTTCATTTGGGTCCTCAAGTTTAATATTTTCACATTAGTCCCTCATTTTTAGTAAAATTGTTTTCCAAGCCCTAACCACTTGGATTTTTGGAATACTTTTAAAATATGGGATTCCCAGTAACTTAAAAGTAAAAATTTCAATTTATAAAGTTTAGGTCTGGTACAGTTTTTAAAAATTGCAAAGTAGCCCTTAAACTTTCAAAATCTTACAATCTAGTCCTTGGGCTTTTAAAGGTTGATTTTATTTATCTTAGAACTCTTAAAACATTATTAAAATGTCCAAAAGTCATTTTTGAACCTGAGTACAGTCCCAAATTTCAGAAATTTGCAGAGGGGTCCTTTAACTTTTATTTTCTTGCAATTTAGTCCACCAACTTTCCATTTTTGCATTTTTAAGTCCAAAATTGAAATTTAATCAATTATGCTCGACTTTTCCAGGTTATAAGTCATCCAAAACATAGATTTTAAAGATCATACACATGCATGTCCAATACATACAAGAATTCATCAATTAAAGCATTAAAGTGTACATGCATGCACCTAAAATTCAATAAATGGTAATTTTAAGCAACTCTTGAGAATTTTTATGATTTGATATATAAAATTGACATGCAATACATAGATTATATATATCTCAAGGCTCATGATCAAATTTTCTACATGCATTTTAATAAAACACCTAAAAGTTGGAAAAATAATTTTCCACCCACCTTAATTTTGGAAATTGTGAAATAAAAGGATAATTTCACAATTTTTTGGATGAGGCTTCTTAGGTCAGCCCCTAAGTCAAGAAAATATCAAAATTTGGAGTTAGAAAAATGAGAGAAAAATTAAGGAGAAAAGAAGGAAATAAGGAAATGAAAAGGACTACACTTTACCTTGTGTAGTAGATGTTTGGAGACTAGTTGAAGCTCAAAATTGGAAATTTGGCTCAACTCCAAAATCTCCTAAGGTCAGCCCCTATTTCTCAAAATGAAAAAGGGGTGTTAAAATTTGAAAAAAATAGGAAGAGTAGGAAAGAAGGGGTCTAGTACACAATTCTTACCTTGTAGTCAAATTTTCTCTACTATTTTCTTCTTCAAGCTTGAGGTCCTTCTTCAAAATATTGTCAAGCTCTAACCTTCAAAGTCTTCTAAATGTACCTCCAAAACCAAATTTAAACTTAAGTTAAGAAGGTGGAAGAGATGAACAATGTGATATCCAAAAATGGATTGAAGCTAAAATTTCTTACCTTTTAGTATAGTGGTTCGATTTTTATGAAGGATAGGGAGGAAAATGTTGAAAATTTTTGAAAATTTTCTAAGTATGGAAGAAGAAAGTGAAAGAAAGAATAGAGAGAAGTTGGGAGTTTTTAGAGAGAAGGAGGAGAAAGGCTTTGAGTGTTAGAATGTGTTGATGAGAAATGAAATGAAATTTTTTTGTGTAAAATGCCATAATGGCCGTCCAGTGAGAGAGGAAGAGAGAAATTTTTTGTTCAAATTGTGTCTTGTAATTTGTCTCTTGCATGGAGACAAAAATGCAAGTCAAAGTGTGGGTCAATTTGAATTTGAGAGGAATAAGAAGAATGTTGGTTAAGTGGGAATAAGTTGGGGAAAATAGTAATAAAGAATTGGTGTATAAGATGATGTGTATAATGTTTGAATTAATGATATAATTATACACAAGATGACTAATATATGGTGTATGTGTACAAGAGTTGGATGATATTTTTATCCCAAAATATCCATCATGGCCATCCACTATGAGGTAAAATGGTAATTCCATATATATTTTTTTTTTGTCCCAATTTTGATGATAATAGATGAAATATATCAATCTCCAAAATAATTAGTGATTCCCTTGATCACTTGTAAGTCTCATGATCACTTAAACTAAATTAAAGTCTTAATTCTATAAGGTAAAAGTCTCCAAAATAAATAGTCTCTTAAAATTCTTAGGTGACTAATAAATACAAAAATAGTAATAATGATCAATCAAGTGATCATAAATGAGGAATAGAATTAATGATGATCATGATTACAAGCAATTAAATAAAATGAAATAAAATACAAAAATGTATATATTGTTATTAATTACCCGTCAAAATGACGCGGTAAAATAGTCGATCGAAAGCTTAAACAACAATAAGATTCAACTAATAGCTTCGGAAAAATCGGGGCTTCACACCTATTGTCCATAGTAACACTTTTTAAGTATCACTTTTTTTTTTTTTTGAAATTAAGTATCACTTTATTTTTGTTATTTTTTTTGTAACGCAAATAGATATCACTTTATTTAAGAAGCACTCTTGGCAACACTATATTTTATTGATTGTAACATTTTTTAAGCTATATTTTAGTAACACAAAATTATATAACTATCATTAAATCATGTCAAAGAATTATTTAATTAATTGATGTCACCAAACCTAAAAATTGTAGACATCATGTACTCTGTTTTTTTTAACTGAATTTTTGTTTTCTTTTTACAAAGTATTTTAGTTTTGCTTTTATTTTTTATTTTTTACGAAGGCAATCAATTCCGTCTTAATTTCGACGAAAAAATGCGCATGTATATATTTTATTATTTATTTATTTATTTTTTAATTTTTACTAACGGAGACCAATTTCATCGTTAACCTTTTTTTTTTATTTTTTTACTTTATTAAAAAAATTACCAATGAAAATTGATGTTGTCGATAATTACTTAGGAATTTTTCCGTTGGTAAATTATTTTTTTGTTATTTTCTTTATTATTTAATTTTTCTTTGTTAGAACTTTTTTATCGTCGGTAAATTAATTTTATATTTTTATATATTTTGTATTTTTACGATTGAATATTTATCAGTCGATAAATTTATTTTATATATTTTTGATATTTTTAATATGTTGTGTCCTTTAATATATAATAAAATATGATTTTCAAACGATATACTATACAATATAAAACTTGATATATACGATGTATTATATAATTTAATACATATATTATAAAATATAATCTTTATTATATAAAATATATTATATATACATATAATATATATATATATATATATGTATATGTGTGTGTGTGTGTGTTTATATAAAACAAAGCAAAAGTTGTGATAAGAATCACCTTAGCTTAGTGGCAAATTGCCACTTCTATACATAACAGTCGTGGGTTCGAATCTACTTGGTGGCAAAAATAATATTTCTACGATGTAACATAATATTCATATGTAACACTTTAGAAGTATTTTTTTTAAAGTGTTAAAAATATAAAAAGTGTTACAAAAAGTGTTACATAAGATTCATATGTAACACTTTAGAAATATTGCTTCAAAGTGTTACCAATAGAAAACTTAATGTAACACTTACAAAAAGTGTTACTAAAAGCTAATAAAAGTGATACATTAGACTATAGGTAGCACGAGCAAGTGCAGCGCCATAAAAGTGTTACCTATTGTCCATAGTAACACTTTTTAAGTATCACTTTATTTTTTTTTTTTTTTTTGAAATTAAGTATCACTTTATTTTTGTTATTTCTTTTGTAACGCAAATAGATATCACTTTATTTAAGAAGCACTCTTGGCAACACTATATTTTATTGATTGTAACATTTTTTTAAGCTATATTTCAAGAAACACAAAATTATATAACTATCATTAAATCATGTCAAAGAATTATTTAATTAATTGATATCACCAAACCTAAAAATTGTAGACATCATGTACTCTGTTTTTTTTAACTGAATTTTTGTTTTCTTTTTACAAAGTATTTTAGTTTTGCTTTTATTTTTTTATTTTTACGAAGGCAATCAATTCCGTCTTAATATCGAATGAGAAAATGCGCATGTATATATTTTATTATTTATTTATTTATTTTTTAATTTTTACTAACGGAGACCAATTTCATCGTTAACCTTTTTTTTATTTTTTTACTTTATTAAAAAAAATTACGAATGAAAATTGATGTTGTCGATAATTACTTAGGAATTTTTTCCGTTGGTAAATTAGTTTTTGTTATTTTCTTTATTACTTAATTTTTTTGTTAGAACTTTTTTATCCTGGTAAATTAATTTTATATTTTTATATATTTTGTATTTTTACCGATTGAATATTTATCAGTCGATAAATTTATTTTATATATTTTTGATATTTTTAATATGTTGTGTCCTTTAATATATAATAAAATATGATTTTCAAACGATATACTATACAATATAAAACTTGATATATACAAAGTGTATTATATAATTTAATACATATATTATAAAATATAATCTTTATTATATAAAATATATTATATATACATATATAATATATATATATATGTATATGTGTGTGTGTGTGTGTTTATATAAAACAAAGCAAAAGTTGTGATAAGAATCAACTTAGCTTAGTGGCAAATTCCTTTCTATACATAACAGTCGTGGGTTCGAATCTACTTGGTGGCAAAAATAATATTTCTACGAAGTGTAACATAAGATTCATATGTAACACTTTAGAAGTATTTTTTTTAAAGTGTTAAAAATATAAAAAGTGTTACAAAAAGTGTTAAATAAGATTCATATGTAACACTTTAGAAATATTGCTTCAAAATGTTACCAATAGAAAACTTAATGTAACACTTTTAAAAAAGTGTTACTAAAAGCTAATAAAAGTGATACATTAGACTATAGGTAGCACGAGCAAGTGCAGCGCCATAAAAGTGTTACCTATTGTCCATAGTAACACTTTTTAAGTATCACTTTATTTTTTTTTAAATTAAGTATCACTTTATTTTTGTTATTTCTTTTGTAACGCAAAATAGATATCACTTTATTTAAGATTCACTCTTGGCAACACTATATTTTATTGATTGTAACATTTTTTAAGCTATATTTTAGTAACACAAAATTATATAACTATCATTAAATCATGTCAAAGAATTATTTAATTAATTGATGTCACCAAACCTAAAAATTGTAGACATCATGTACTCTTTTTTTTTAACGAGTTTTTGTTTTCTTTTTACAAAGTATTTTAGGTTTGCTTTTATTTTTTATTTTTTACGAAGGCAATCAATTCCGTCTTAATATCGGCCAAAATGCGCATGTATATATTTTATTATTTATTTATTTATTTTTTAATTTTTACTAACGGAGAGCAATTTCATCGTTAACCTTTTTTTATTTTTTTTTACTTTATTAAAAAAAATTACCAATGAAAATTGATGTTGTCGATAATTACTTAAGAATTTTTTCCGTTGGTAAATTATTTTTTTGTTATTTTCTTTATTATTTAATTTTTTTACTGTTAGAACTTTTTTATCTGTCGGTAAATTAATTTTATATTTTTATATATTTTGTATTTTTACCGATTGAATATTTATCAGTCGATAAATTTATTTTATATATTTTTGATATTTTTAATATGTTGTGTCCTTTAATATATAATAAAATATGATTTTCAAACGATATACTATACAATATAAAACTTGATATATACAGTGTATTATATAATTTAATACATATATTATAAAATATAATCTTTATTATATAAAATATATTATATATACATATAATATATATATACATGTATATGTGTGTGTGTGTGTTTATATAAAACAAAGCAAAAGTTGTGATAAGAATCACCTTAGCTTAGTGGCAAATTGCCACTTCTATGCATAACAGGTCGTGGGTTCGAATCTACTTGGTGGCAAAAAATAATAGTTCTACGAAGTGTAACATAAGATTCATATGTAACACTTTAGAAGTATTTTTTTTAAAGTGTTAAAAATATAAAAAGTGTTACAAAAAGTGTTACATAAGATTCATATGTAACACTTTAGAAATATTGCTTCAAAGTGTTACCAATAGAAAACTTAATGTAACACTTACAAAAAGTGTTACTAAAAGCTAATAAAAGTGATACATTAGACTATAGGTAGCACGAGCAAGTGCGGTACCATAAAGTGTTACCTATTGTCCATAGTAACACTTTTTAAGTATCACTTTATTTTTTTTTTTTGAAATTAAGTATCACTTTATTTTTGTTATTTCTTTTGTAACGCAAATAGATATCACTTTATTTAAGATTCACTCTTGGCAACACTATATTTTATTGATTGTAACATTTTTTAAGCTATATTTTAGTAACACAAAATTATATAACTATCATTAAATCATGTCAAAGAATTATTTAATTAATTGATGTCACCAAACCTAAAAATTGTAGACATCATGTACTCTGTTTTTTTTAACTGAGTTTTTGTTTTCTTTTTACAAAGTATTTTAGGTTTGCTTTTATTTTTTTATTTTTTACGAAGGCAATCAATTCCGTCTTAATATCGACAGAAAATGCGCATGTATATATTTTATTATTTATTTATTTATTTTTTAATTTTTACTAACGGAGACCAATTTCATCGTTAACCTTTTTTTTTTATTTTTTTTTTACTTTATTAAAAAAATTACCAATGAAAATTGATGTTGTCGATAATTACTTAGGAATTTTTTCCGTTGGTAAATTATTTTTTTGTTATTTTCTTTATTATTTAATTTTTTTACTGTTAGAACTTTTTTATCTGTCGGTAAATTAATTTTATATTTTTATATATTTTGTATTTTTACCGATTGAATATTTATCAGTCGATAAATTTATTTTATATATTTTTGATATTTTTAATATGTTGTGTCCTTTAATATATAATAAAATATGATTTTCAAACGATATACTATACAATATAAAACTTGATATATACAAATGTATTATATAATTTAATACATATATTATAAAATATAATCTTTATTATATAAAATATATTATATATACATATAATATATATATATATATATGTATATGTGTGTGTGTGTTTATATAAAACAAAGCAAAAGTTGTGATAAGAATCAACTTAGCTTAGTGGCAAATTGCCACTTCTATGCATAATGTCACGCCCCAAACGTGACGCGACAACGATCAATCACTTAAACAGAAATAAATCAACAGTCTAAACCAAAGATACCAAACTCCAAGTGAAATAGACTCTAATGCAGCGGAATTAAAATAATCACGAGTACAAATTACAATCTTAAAGTCTGGCGGTATCCGAATACAACCCAAAAGATTATCTGAATTAACTTACAGTCCAAACGGAAATAAAATGAAGGAGTCCAACAACGAATAAAAGTAAAAGGAAATGTCGCTCCACATCATGGATAGGGATTCAATCTGCGGTAGGTTCGATGTCTTCAGCGAACTCTTCAATCTAAAGGTTAGAAAACAGGAGGGAATGAGACAGAAATCTCAGTGGATGGGGTGATCGTGTGCAAGTGTGGCGATATAAATAGTTAATGCGAGAAATTTAGTGTATGAAAACGCGTGAGAGATGATGCGTGATTTCACACACACGATCCACAAGCGTCGTGATAAATATATTAAGTAACATACTTATATAGTTTAAGAAAATAGTTAAGTAGTCACGCAGGCACTATGGTTCAAGCAGACAGAGGAGGATTGCGTGCGGTTTGTAACGCCAATCCTATGCAAGACAAGTAAGCGATTCGCGTCACGGTTTGTAGCGCCAACCTATGCAATACAAGTAGCGGTTGCGTCACGGTTTGTAGCGCCAACCAAACGGGTCCGATTAACTCCGGATCGTGTGGATCAGGCAAATGATTCCTTCGTTCTTCCTTGTAACTCCCGAGCAAGATGGTCCAAGACTGTCACCTTATCGCTCCGTGAGGCAAAGACAAAATCCACAGGAGCTAGCAAGGCTCGGTTTGTCATAATCATGATTATACCTCAAGTACTACGACCCGCTTCCCTTGGACAAACTCCGTCCCTCGGTTGCGGGATTAGGGCGATGGGGCGGAAGAGTGGAATAGCGGCCGAGCTGCCGGTTCCATCCCCGACGTATCCATTCCGACATTGTGGCTCGACACACCAAGTTGACTCAGCAGGAAAGTAAACACAAGTTCATGTAGTCAACCAGGCAATGAAGTATTATTGATTCGGGGAAAGCGAGTTCATGAAAAGTTCTCAAAAAATTGCACAAGATAGTTATGGCGTTGGTGGAGTTATCGGGATGAAGATAATTATCGGGAGGATAATTAGTCTTCGATATCTTAAGTATTAGGAGGAACATAAGTCCCATTATAGATTCAAATCACGAGACAAGGGGGTCGCCCATGATCGGTATTAATCGGCCAAGGCGATCCGATAAGTCAAGGGATTTTTAAGAAAATAAAATATTTTAATTAAATATTAAAGTAAGAGAGTCCAGAGCTGTTTCTTTAAAAGAAAATGATTTGAGTTAGGTCCTTATAAAAATAAAAATTACAATTAGCCACGCTTTGTAAAAACTAATACTTTTGGGGTTAAAAGTTAAATAAATAGATGTACCGACCTTGAAAAATTATGAGGTCAGTTCCTAAATTCTCTAAATTGTTCAGAGATTCAGGTTTTTTAAAGTTTTGAGGTCGAGTTTTATAAAATTCTCACATTGGCCCCAAAATTGTTAAAATTGTCATTTCGGGCCCTAAGTTTAAAATAATCGGAACTCACAAACCGGAAGGGCTTCTAATGTGGTTCCAGTTGAAAAATGTCACTAAGGTTAGTGCAATATTGGGACAAAAGCAGTTTTAAAACGTCATAAGTATAGGTCCCTTAACTTTTGAAAATCTCATTTTTGTCCCATTTTGAAATAATTGTTTTTAAGGCTTTTAGGGGTCAATTGTTATGAAATTTGAACCTTGGGTCCAAAATATACTTATGTTATAGGTAAATTAGTATTTCCAGGTACATGGGCTGTATAAGTCCTGGAAATTTCATTTGGGTCCTCAAGTTTAATCTTTTACAATTTGGTCCCTCAAGTTTCATAAAATTACTTTCCAAGCTCTAAACACTTGGATTTTGGAATACACTTAAAATATGTTATTTCCAGTCCCTTAAGAGTTAAAATTTCAAATTTTAAAATTTGGGTCTGGTACAGTTTCGAAATTTGCAAAATAGCCCTTAAACTTCTCAAATTTTGCAATCTAGTCCTTGGGCTTTTAAAGGTTGATTTTAATTATCTAAAAACTCTTAAAGCTTTATTAAAATGTCAAAACATCATTTTTGAACCTGAGTACAGTCCCAAAAATCGAAAATTATAGAGAGGTCCCTTAAGTTTTATTTTCTTGCAATTAAGTCCACCAACTTTCTCTTTTTGCATTTTAAGTCCAAAAATCGAAATTTAATCAATTATGCTCGACTTGTCCAGGTTATAGGTCATTCAAAACATAGATTTCAAGAGTCATAAACATACATATCCATCTCATACAAGAATTTATCAAATATGACAATAAAGTGTACATGTATGTCCTAATTTTCGGTAAATCGCATTTTGAGCAACACTTGAGAAATTTTTCAACTTGATACAAGAAAATAGCATGCAATACATAATATATATCTCAAATGCTCAATAACAAAATACTACATGCATTTTTATGAATTAAAACACCTAGAAGTTGAAAGGATTTTTCCACCCACCTTAAAGTGCGGTTTGTTGGGAAAAATGAAATAAATCTCTCTCGATGAAGGAGTGACTTAGGTCAGCCCCTAAGTCAAGGAATATCAAAAAAATATAGGAGTTAGAAGAATGTGGTTAAAATTTAAGAGGGAGATGAAGATAGTGAGAAAATTGGAATTACTACACTTACCTTGTGTAGTGAATAAAGTGTGACTAGTAATGGCTTCCAAGTGCAAGATTTTGGTCACCCTTAATGTTAACCTCCAAAGTCAGCCCCTAAAACTCCAAAAATGAAAATGGAGTGTCAAAGTTTGGAAAATAAAAAGAGAAGAAGAAAAGGTACCAAAAATTCCATTTCTTACCTTATAGTCCAACTTCTTCACAATTTTCTTCAAGATGACAAGTCTCTTAACAACTTCAAAGGTCTTCTAGGTATACCTCAAAATCAAAAATCAAACTTAAATTAGAAGGTGAAAGAGATGAGTTAGGTGATATCAAAAATGGATTGAAAAAGACATTTTCCTTACCTTGGTAGTGATTGTTCGAATTATGATTTGAGTAGAAAGAATGTTTGTTTTTGTTTAGTTGTTTGAAGAAAGAAGAAGTGTTTGATGATATGAAGAAGATGTTCTTGAAGTTGTGAAGGATGTTTGAAGATGTGAAGGAATTGTGTTTGAAGATTTGAAGATATGAAGATATGTTGTTTGAAGGTTTGAAGATGTGAAGGAATGGTGTTTGAAGATTTGAAGATATAGTGTTTGAAGATTTGAAGATGTGAAGGGATGGTGTTTGAAGATTTGAAGATAGGAAGATATGTTGTTTGAAGGTTTGAAGATTTGAAGGAATGGTGTTTGAAGATTTGAAGATGTGAAGGAATGGTGTTTGAAGATTTGAAGATATGGTGTTTGAAGATTTGAAGATATGAAGAAGTGTTCTTGAAGATATGAAGGAGTGGATGAAGATATACTTAGAGAGATGTTGGAGATTTTAGAGAGAAGTTGGAGAAAATGCTTGAATTATGAATGTGTTGGATGAAAATGATATTTTGATCAAATGTTTTTGATCCTCAAGGTGTTATGGATGAAAATTGAGGTGGAGAGGGGGAGGAGACAAATTTTTTGGTCAAATTCTATGGCTTCCAACTTGTCTCTAGCATGGGGACAAAGGCATTGGTCAAAGTGTGGTCTTGCATGGGAGGATGAAATTGAAGGGATTGAGGAGGATGTTAGCATGGAATGTTGGGAAGCCTCCAACATGGTGGGTAAGTTTATAATAAAGAATTGGTGTATAAGATATTGTGTATAAGATTTGAATTAATGGTGTAAAAATACACAAGATGAATACACAAGGTGTACATGTACAAAAGTTGGGAGATATATCTACACCAAATATACATCATGACCGTCCACCTAAGGGTATTTGTGGTATTTCCATATATTTTCTTTTTGTCCCAAATTGGTGATAAAAGATGAATAATATCAATCTTCAAATAATTAGTGATCTCCTTGATCACTTATAAGTCTCATGATCATTTAATCTAAATCGAATTCTTAATTCTATAAGGTATAAATCTCTAAAATAAATAGTCTCCAAAAATTCTAAGGTGACTAATGAGTACACAAATATTAATAATGATGATCGATCGAGTGATCATAATTGTGAAATAAAATTAATAAATGATTATGATCACAAGAAATAAATAAGGAAATTAAAGACGAAATATATTTATCATTAATATTTACCCGTCAAAGCGACGCGGTAGAATTGTCAAATAGTACAAAGACGATACGTGATAAGTACATGTTCGAATAAAAATCGAGGGCTTCACATTCTCCCCTCCTTAAAAGAATTTGGTCCCCAAATTCTCTTGAATAGTTACGGATATTGATTCCTCATGTCTTCTTCCATCTCCCATGTTGCGTCTTCGTCTCGTTTGTGGTTCCGCCATACAACTTTAACCATTGGAATCTCTCTGTTACGCAACTGACGTATCTGTTGGTCAATGATTCTGATTGGTTCCTCGGTGTAAGATAAATTCTCCATTAGAGGAGGAGCATCACGAGTGATGATATGCTCGGGATCCTGGTTGATACTTTTTCAATCTCGACACATGGAATACATCGTGCATTCCCGCATCTTTGTCTTAACTCAAGTCTCAGAGGCCAACTTTCCGATCCTCTGCAAAATTTTGTAAGGTCCAATATATCTCGGACTCAATTTGCCTCCTTTCCTTGGATTGATCAATCCTTTTTGTGGCAAGAGTCTGAGAAATACTTCATCTCTGGCTTCAAATTCCAAGTCCTTTCTCCTCTTATCCGCGTAACTCTTTTGGCGGCTATGAGCTGTACGGATCCGTTCCTTGATCAACTTGACCTTCTCCATGGCCTCCTGAACTAAGTCGACCTTTGGAATCGAGGGTGACTTTCGTTTTCTCCTTCGGAGTCCATTGGTCATCAATCTCCCAGTGTAGAGGGGATCTACACTTTCTTCCATACAAGGCTTCGTAGGGTGCCATCCCAATCGTGGCCTGATAACTGTTATTATAGGCGAACTCGGCCAATGGTAAGTGCGAATCCTAACTTCCTTGGAAATCCAATGTGCAGGCTCGCAACATATCTTCCAGGGTTTGAATTGTTCGCTCGGGTCGCCATCGATTTGCGGATATGTTGTTGTCTTTGAAACTTAGTGAGGTTCCCAATTCCTCATGTAAGCGTTTCCGAGAATCCGGAGACAAATCTCGGGTCTCTGTCGACACACTATGTCGATGGCACTCCATGCGGTTGAATGATCTCTTGGACATAAATCTGCGCAAGTTTAATAAAAATCGAGTTTTCTTCATAGGTAAGAAGTATGCGATTTCGTGAGTCGGTCTCGACTACTCATATAACATCATCGCCTGTCGGTCCTTGGTAGATCCGTCACGAAGTCCATCGTTATGTGTTCCCATTTCCACTCGGGAATTCTCAACGGTTGTAATAAACCAGATGGTCGTTGGTGTTCAGCTTTTACTCGTTGACAAGTCAAACATCTCACAACGAACTTTGCTACCTGGTTCTTCATGTTTACCCACCAGTAATGTCGTTTCAAGTCCTTATACATCTTGTTTCCTCCAGGATGTATGGTGTATTTCGAACGGTGTACTTCTGAGAGGATTCTGCTCCTAATCTTCTCGTCATTCGGTACACAAATTCTACTCCGAAATCTGATGATTCCATCTTCATGTACCGAGAATTCTGATCTTTCTCTTTTAAGTATCTTCTCTTTCAGTCTTTGAAGTTGCACATCATCTCTTGTCTTTGCTTTGATCTCGTTGATGGTCGGGTTTAACCGAAATATTAGCACACAAAATTTGAGTATTGGTTCTTGTCGGATTCCAAGTGCTCAACTCTTCTAATGATTTCCCCTCTCGAATCATTAGTCTAGCTAAACTCGCTTACGCTCAGGCGTCGGCTACTACTTAGCTTTCCGGGATGGTATTGAATATCAAAGTGATAGTCCTCTTAATTAGCTCCATCCATCTCCGTTGCCTCAAATTGAGATCCTTTTGAGAGAATAGATACTTTAGGCTCTTATGATCTTTAGGCAAACCGTGAATGTTGCTCCGTAGAGATAGTGCCTCCATTTCTTTAACGCTAACACTTTGCCATTCCAAGTCATGCGTTGGGTAATTGGCTTCATACGGCTTGAGTTTCCGTGATGCATAAGCAATGACCTTTCCTTCCTTTTATGAGCACTTTACTCCTAGTCCTTCCTTTGATGCATCACTGTAGATGACAAAGTTTTCTGTTTCCCTTTGGAAGGGCTAAGAATGGAGTCAGTAGTAAGTCGTTTCTTTAGTTCTTGGAAACTAGTCTCACACTTGTCCTTCCACTCAAACTTGACTTGCTTCAGGTTAGCCGAGTGAGTGGTCCGGCTATCTTGGAGAAATCTGAGACAAATCTTCGATAATATCCAAATTAGTCTAAGAAACTTGATCTCCGTTACGGACTCGGGTTGTTTCTATTCAACCACTGTCTGTACTTTCGAAGGATCTACGGCGATCCCGGTGCCGGATACTATGTGTCCCAAGAAATAAATAAGGGAAATTAAAGACGAAATATATTTATCATTAATATTTACCCGTCAAAGCGACGCGGTAGAATTGTCAAATAGTACAAAGACGATACGTGATAAGTACATGTTCGAATAAAAATCGAGGGCTTCACACATAACAGGTCGTGGGTTCGAATCTACTTGGTGGCAAAAAATAATAGTTCTACGAAGTGTAACATAAGATTCATATGTAACACTTTAGAAGTATTTTTTTTAAAGTGTTAAAAATATAAAAAGTGTTACAAAAAGTGTTACATAAGATTCATATGTAACACTTTAGAAATATTGCTTCAAAGTGTTACCAATAGAAAACTTAATGTAACACTTACAAAAAGTGTTACTAAAAGCTAATAAAAGTGATACATTAGACTATAGGTAGCACGAGCAAGTGCAGCGCCATAAAAGTGTTACCTATTGTCCATAGTAACACTTTTTAAGTATCACTTTATTTTTTTTTTTTTTTTGAAATTAAGTATCACTTTATTTTTGTTATTTCTTTTGTAACGCAAATAAATATCACTTTATTTAAGATTCACTCTTGGCAACACTATATTTTATTGATTGTAACATTTTTTAAGCTATATTTTAGTAACACAAAATTATATAACTATCATTAAATCATGTCAAAGAATTATTTAATTAATTGATGTCACCAAACCTAAAAATTGTAGACATCATGTACTGCTTTTTTTTAACGAGTTTTTGTTTTCTTTTACAAAGTATTTTAGGTTTGCTTTTATTTTTTATTTTTTACGAAGGCAATCAATTCCGTCTTAATATCGACATGAAAAAATGCGCATGTATATATTTTATTATTTATTTATTTATTTTTTAATTTTTACTAACGGAGACCAATTTCATCGTTAACCTTTTTTTTTTTTTTTTTACTTTATTAAAAAAATTACCAATGAAAATTGATGTTGTCGATAATTACTTAGGAATTTTTTCCGTTGGTAAATTATTTTTTTGTTATTTTCTTTATTATTTAATTTTTTTACTGTTAGAACTTTTTTATCTGTCGGTAAATTAATTTTATATTTTTATATATTTTGTATTTTTACCGATTGAATATTTATCAGTCGATAAATTTATTTTATATATTTTTGATATTTTTAATATGTTGTGTCCTTTAATATATAATAAAATATGATTTTCAAACGATATACTATACAATATAAAACTTGATATATACAGTGTATTATATAATTTAATACATATATTATAAAATATAATCTTTATTATATAAAATATATTATATATACATATAATATATATATATATGTATATGTGTGTGTGTGTGTTTATATAAAACAAAGCAAAAGTTGTGATAAGAATCAACTTAGCTTAGTGGCAAATTGCCACTTCTATGCATAACAAAAACGTGGGTTGAATCTACTTGGTGGCAAAAATAATAGTTCTACGAAGTGTAACATAAGATTCATATGTAACACTTTAGAAGTATTTTTTTTAAAGTGTTAAAAATATAAAAAGTGTTACAAAAAGTGTTACATAAGATTCATATGTAACACTTTAGAAATATTGCTTCAAAGTGTTACGAATAGAAAACTTAATGTAACACTTACAAAAAGTGTTACTAAAAGCTAATAAAAGTGATACATTAGACTATAGGTAGCACGAGCAAGTGCAGCGCCATAAAAGTGTTACCTATTGTCCATAGTAACACTTTTTAAGTATCACTTTATTTTTTTTTTTTTTTTTTTTTGAAATTAAGTATCACTTTATTTTTGTTATTTCTTTTGTAACGCAAATAGATATCACTTTATTTAAGATTCACTCTTGGCAACACTATATTTTATTGATTGTAACATTTTTTAAGCTATATTTTAGTAACACAAAATTATATAACTATCATTAAATCATGTCAAAGAATTATTTAATTAATTGATGTCACCAAACCTAAAAATTGTAGACATCATGTACTCTGTTTTTTTTAACTGAGTTTTTGTTTTCTTTTTACAAAGTATTTTAGGTTTGCTTTTATTTTTTTATTTTTTACGAAGGCAATCAATTCCGTCTTAATATCGGCTAAAATGCGCATGTATATATTTTATTATTTATTTATTTATTTTTTAATTTTTACTAACGGAGACCAATTTCATCGTTAACCTTTTTTTTATTTTTTTTTTTACTTATTAAAAAATTACCAATGAAAATTGATGTTGTCGATAATTACTTAGGAATTTTTTCCGTTGGTAAATTATTTTTTGTTATTTTCTTTATTATTTAATTTTTCTTGTTAGAACTTTTTTATCTGTTAAATTAATTTTATATTTTTATATATTTTGTATTTTTACCGATTGAATATTTATCGGTCGATAAATTTATTTTATATATTTTTGATATTTTTAATATGTTGTGTCCTTTAATATATAATAAAATATGATTTTCAAACGATATACTATAAAATATAAAACTTGATATATACAATGTATTATATAATTTAATACATATATTATAAAATATAATCTTTATTATATAAAATATATTATATATACATATAATATATATATATATATGTATATGTGTGTGTGTGTGTGTTTATATAAAACAAAGCAAAAGTTGTGATAAGAATCAACTTAGCTTAGTGGCAAATTGCCACTTCTATACATAACAATTGGGTTCGAATCTACTTGGTGGCAAAAATAATAGTTCTACGAAGTGTAACATAAGATTCATATGTAACACTTTAGAAGTATTTTTTTTAAAATGTTAAAAATATAAAAAGTGTTACAAAAAGTGTTACATAAGATTCATATGTAACACTTTTAGAAATATTGCTTCAAAGTGTTACCAATAGAAAACTTAATGTAACACTTACAAAAAGTGTTACTAAAAGCTAATAAAAGTGATACATTAGACTATAGGTAGCACGAGCAAGTGCAGCGCCATAAAAGTGTTACCTATTGTCCATAGTAACACTTTTTAAGTATCACTTTATTTTTTTTTTTGAAATTAAGTATCACTTTATTTTTGTTATTTCTTTTGTAACGCAAATAGATATCACTTTATTTAAGATTCACTATTGGCAACACTATATTTTATTGATTGTAACATTTTTTAAGCTATATTTTAGTAACACAAAATTATATAACTATCATTAAATCATGTCAAATAATTATTTAATTAATTGATATCACCAAACCTAAAAAATTGTAGACATCATGTACTGCTTTTTTTTTAATGAATTTTTGTTTTCTTTTTACAAAGTATTTTAGTTTTGCTTTTATTTTTTTATTTTTTACGAAGGCAATCAATTCCGTCTTAATATCGACAGAAAATGCGCATGTATATAATTTATTATTTATTTATTTATTTTTTAATTTTTACTAACGGAGACCAATTTCATCGTTAACCTTTTTTTTATTTTTTTTTTACTTTATTAAAAAAATTACCAATGAAAATTGATGTTGTCGATAATTACTTAGGAATTTTTCCGTTGGTAAATTATTTTTTTGTTATTTTCTTTATTATTTAATTTTTTTACTGTTAGAACTTTTTTATCTGTCGGTAAATTTATTTTATATTTTTATATATTTTGTATTTTTACCGATTGAATATTTATCAGTCGATAAATTTATTTTATATATTTTTGATATTTTTAATATGTTGTGTCCTTTAATATATAATAAAATATGATTTTCAAACGATATACTATACAATATAAAACTTGATATATACACGATGTATTATATAATTTAATACATATATTATAAAATATAATCTTTATTATATAAAATATATTATATATACATATAATATATATATATATATATGTATATGTGTGTGTGTGTGTTTATATAAAACAAAGCAAAAGTTGTGATAAGAATCAACTTAGCTTAGTGGCAAATTGCCACTTCTATACATAACAATTAGTGGGTTGAATCTACTTGGTGACAAAAAATAATATTTCTCTAAGTGTAACATAAGATTCATATGTAACACTTTAGAAGTATTTTTTTAAAGTGTAAAAATATAAAAAGTGTTACAAAAAGTGTTACATAAGATTCATATTTAACACTTTAGAAATATTGCTTCAAAGTGTTACCAATAGAAAACTTAATGTAACACTTACAAAAAGTGTTACTAAAAGCTAATAAAAGTGATACATTAGACTATAGGTAGCACGAGCAAGTGCGGTAATATAAAAGTGTTACCTATTGTCTATAGTAACACTTTTTAAATATCACTTTATTTTTTTTTTTTTGAAATTAAGTATCACTTTATTTTTGTTATTTCTTTTGTAACGCAAATAGATATCACTTTATTTAAGAAGCACTCTTGACAACACTATATTTTATTGATTGTAACATTTTTTAAGCTATATTTTAGTAACACAAAATTATATAACTATCATTAAATCATGTCAAAGAATTATTTAATTAATTGATGTCACCAAACCTAAAAATTGTAGACATCATGTACTCTGTTTTTTTTAACTGAATTTTTGTTTTCTTTTTACAAAGTATTTTAGTTTTGCTTTTATTTTTTTATTTTTAACGAAGGCAATCAATTCCATCTTAATACTGACTGAAAATGCGCATGTATATATTTTATTATTTATTTATTTATTTTTTAATTTTTACTAACGGAGACCAATTTCATCGTTAACCTTTTTTTTTATTTTTTTTACTTTATTAAAAAAATTACCAATGAAAATTGATGTTGTCGATAATTACTTAGGAATTTTTTACGTTGGTAAATTATTTTTTTGTTATTTTCTTTATTATTTAATTTTTTTACTGTTAGAACTTTTTTATCTGTCGGTAAATTAATTTTATATTTTTATATATTTTGTATTTTTACCGATTGAATATTTATCAGTCGATAAATTTATTTTATATATTTTTGATATTTTTAATATGTTGTGTCCTTTAATGTATAATAAAATATGATTTTCAAACGATATACTATAAAATATAAAACTTGATATATACAGTGTATTATATAATTTAATACATATATTATAAAATATAATCTTTATTATATAAAATATATTATATATACATATAATATATATATATATATGTATATGTGTGTGTGTGTGTGTGTGTGTGTTTATATAAAACAAAGCAAAAGTTGTGATAAGAATCAACTTAGCTTAGTGGCAAATTGCCACTTCTATACATAACAGGTCGTGGGTTCGAATCTACTTGGTGGCAAAAAATAATAGTTCTACGAAGTGTAACATAAGATTCATATGTAACACTTTAGAAGTATTTTTTTTAAAATGTTAAAAATATAAAAAGTGTTACAAAAAGTGTTACATAAGATTCATATGTAACACTTTAGAAATATTGCTGCAAAGTGTTATCAATAGAAAACTTAATGTAACACTTACAAAAAGTGTTACTAAAAGCTAATAAAAGTGATACATTAGACTATAGGTAGCACGAGCAAGTGCAGCGCCATAAAAGTGTTACCTATTGTCCATAGTAACACTTTTTAAGTATCACTTTATTTTTTTTTTTTAAAATTAAGTATCACTTTATTTTTGTTATTTATTTTGTAACGCAAATAGATATCACTTTATTTAAGATTCACTCTTGGCAACACTATATTTTATTGATTGTAACATTTTTTAAGCTATATTTTAGTAACACAAAATTATATAACTATCATTAAATCATGTCAAAGAATTATTTAATTAATTGATATCACCAAACCTAAAATTGTAGACATCATGTACTCTGTTTTTTTTAACTGAATTTTTGTTTTCTTTTTACAAAGTATTTTAGTTTTGCTTTTATTTTTTATTTTTTACGAAGGCAATCAATTCCGTCTTAATATCGGCGAGAAAATGCGCATGTATATATTTTATTATTTATTTATTTTTTAATTTTTACTAACGGAGACCAATTTCATCGTTAACCTTTTTTTTATTTTTTTTTACTTTATTAAAAAAATTACCAATGAAAATTGATGTTGTCGATAATTACTTAGGAATTTTTCCGTTGGTAAATTATTTTTTTGTTATTTTCTTTATTATTTAATTTTTTTTTGTTAGAACTTTTTTATCCTCGGTAAATTAATTTTATATTTTTATATATTTTGTATTTTTACCGATTGAATATTTATCAATCGATAAATTTATTTTATATATTTTGATATTTTTAATATGTTGTGTCCTTTAATATATAATAAAATATGATTTTCAAACGATATACTATACAATATAAAACTTGATATATACAGTGTATTATATAATTTAATACATATATTATAAAATATAATCTTTATTATATAAAATATATTATATATACATATAATATATATATATGTATATGTGTGTGTGTGTGTGTTTATATAAAACAAAGCAAAAGTTGTGATAAGAATCAACTTAGCTTAGTGGCAAATTGCCACTTCTATACATAACAGGTCGTGGGTTCGAATCTACTTGGTGGCAAAAAATAATAGTTCTACGAAGTGTAACATAAGATTCACATGTAACACTTTAGAAGTATTTTTTTTAAAATGTTAAAAATATAAAAAGTGTTACAAAAAGTGTTACATAAGATTCATATGTAACACTTTTAGAAATATTGCTTCAAAGTGTTACCAATAGAAAACTTAATGTAACACTTACAAAAAGTGTTACTAAAAGCTAATAAAAGTGATACATTAGACTATAGGTAGCACGAGCAAGTGTAAATAAAAAGTGTTACCTATTGTCTATAGTAACACTTTTTAAATATCACTTTATTTTTTTTTGAAATTAAGTATCACTTTATTTTTGTTATTTCTTTTGTAACGCAAATAGATATCACTTTATTTAAGAAGCACTCTTGGCAACACTATATTTTATTGATTGTAACATTTTTTAAGCTATATTTTAGTAACACAAAATTATATAACTATCATTAAATCATGTCAAAGAATTATTTAATTAATTGGTATCACCAAACCTAAAAATTGTTGACATCATGTACTGCTTTTTTTAATCGAATTTTTGTTTTCTTTTTACAAAGTATTTTAGTTTTGCTTTTATTTTTTATTTTTTACGAAGGCAATCAATTCCGTCTTAATATCGACAGAAAATGCGCATGTATATATTTTATTATTTATTTATTTATTTTTTAATTTTTACTAACGGAGACCAATTTCATCGTTAACCTTTTTTTTTTTTTTTTTTACTTTATTAAAAAAATTACCAATGAAAATTGATGTTGTCGATAATTACTTAGGAATTTTTCCGTTGGTAAATTATTTTTTTGTTATTTTCTTTATTATTTAATTTTTTTTGTTAGAACTTTTTTATCCGTCGGTAAATTAATTTTATATTTTTATATATTTTGTATTTTTACCGATTGAATATTTATCAATCGATAAATTTATTTTATATATTTTTGATATTTTTAATATGTTGTGTCCTTTAATATATAATAAAATATGATTTTCAAACGATATACTATACAATATAAAACTTGATATATACAGTGTATAATATAATTTAATACATATATTATAAAATATAATCTTTATTATATAAAATATATTATATATACATATAATATATATATATATATATGTATATGTGTGTTTGTGTGTGTTTATATAAAACTAAGCAAAAGTTGTGATAAGAATCAACTTAGCTTAGTGGCAAATTGCCACTTCTATACATAACAGGTCGTGGGTTCGAATCTACTTGGTGGCAAAAAATAATATTTCTACGAAGTGTAACATAAGATTTATATGTAACACTTTAGAAGTATTTTTTTTAAAGTGTTAAAAATATAAAAAGTGTTACAAAAAGTGTTACATAATATTCATATGTAACACTTTAGAAATATTGCTTCAAAGTGTTACCAATAGAAAACTTAATGTAACACTTACAAAAAGTGTTACTAAAAGCTAATAAAAGTGATACATTAGACTATAGGTAGCACGAGCAAGTGCGGTATACATAAAAGTGTTACCTATTGTCCATAGTAACACTTTTTAAGTATCACTTTATTTTTTTTTTTTTTTGAAATTAAGTATCACTTTATTTTTGTTATTTCTTTTGTAACGCAAATAGATATCACTTTATTTAAGATTCACTCTTGGCAACACTATATTTTATTGATTGTAACATTTTTTAAGCTATATTTTAGTAACACAAAATTATATAACTATCATTAAATCATGTCAAAGAATTATTTAATTAATTGATATCACCAAACCTAAAAATTGTAGACATCATGTACTCTGTTTTTTTTAACTGAATTTTTGTTTTCTTTTTACAAAGTATTTTAGTTTTGCTTTTATTTTTTTATTTTTTACGAAGGCAATCAATTCCGTCTTAATATCGACAGAAAATGCGCATGTATATATTTTATTATTTATTTATTTATTTTTTAATTTTTACTAACGGAGACCAATTTCATCGTTAACCTTTTTTTTATTTTTTTTTTACTTTATTAAAAAAATTACCAATGAAAATATAATCTTTATTATATAAAATATATTATATATACATATAATATATATATATATATGTATATGTGTGTTTGTGTGTGTTTATATAAAACTAAGCAAAAGTTGTGATAAGAATCAACTTAGCTTAGTGGCAAATTGCCACTTCTATACATAACAGGTCGTGGGTTCGAATCTACTTGGTGGCAAAAAATAATATTTCTACGAAGTGTAACATAAGATTTATATGTAACACTTTAGAAGTATTTTTTTTAAAGTGTTACAAAAAGTGTTACATAAGATTCATATGTAACACTTTAGAAATATTGCTTCAAAGTGTTACCAATAGAAAACTTAATGTAACACTTACAAAAAGTGTTACTAAAAGCTAATAAAAGTGATAATTAGACTATAGGTAGCACGAGCAAGTGCAGCGCCATAAAAGTGTTACCTATTGTCCATAGTAACACTTTTTAAGTATC